>CATIUR010000001.1:384237249-385437249 GCA_949592205.1 Helichrysum umbraculigerum
TTATAAACCATGTTTTGTATTATATAATACCTCGTTTTGTAACAAGTAAACCGTAGTTGGACTAGTTGTTAAACAGGTTGTATAAATATTGTGAAAAGTTATACCCAGGTTTAGTGTATAATAATGAAATATGTATTTTAAATATACGCTTACGTGATAAATAATATAGAATTGTTGTATTCAAATGAGGGGTGTTATATACCGGCTGCGTCACGACCTTGATGAAAATATGTAAAGTATTCAAATACCGGAAGTTGGGAAAATGATAAAATACGTTGACATATACGGATGAATAATGACTTACTCACCCGATAACGTTGTCAAAAGATATCCGCTCGAAATGTTAGGTTCTCGGCAAAATAGTCTAGAAATAAACATTCGCCCATTGCTTCATGATCTCTACTAAAGTATTGTCGGGGCGATCTTGAGATCGGAATTTCCTTTTCGTCGGACGAATCGGAGTCTATCGAATTAATTATATCGATCGCAGTCATCGGATCGAAAACCCCCGTGAGCGTTTGCAAATCTTCAAGATCGAAATCGGAAGACATTTTACCTAAAGTACTTGTATGAATTTATATGAAAGTGAAAAAAGTGTATGAATTTTTTAAATGATAGAAAGAGTTTGTTAATTGAAATGTGAATTGTTTGGAAAAGGGAGTGTGTATTTATAGTTAAAAAAGTGGTTTTAAAAATAAAAAATAAAAGTGGCTATATAACCGTTACAAATTTTTATATATATTTTTTAAATCTCAAAGGCTATATTAAAAAAAATACGCGGGCCCCATGAAAACACACCGACGCACCTCAATTTTCCGATGAGAAAAAAACCGACGGAACGAACCGACAACGCCGTGCCATTGGTGTCGGTTCTGTCGATGGGAAGCGACGCGAGTCGACGGCTCCCGATGAGAGTGGTCTGATCACATGCGATTATTTATTTAGCAAATAAAGTTTGTAACTTGAACTTTTAAAAACATAAATTAACCTCCGTCAAGCAGGGGCGGATTTGTAAGGGGGCAGGTGGCAGTCTCCACTCAAAATTACAAAAATTATGGGAAACAATTTTTTTTTAAGATTATGAATGATAGTTTACGACTTTTGCCCCAAAAAATGATAAAATAAAGTAATTATTCTTTTGCCCTGTATTAAAAAACCTAGTCGTGCGTGTGCTGATAACCTTCAATGATGTAGTTTTCAAACATAAGCTAAAGATTTTTCGATCAACAAACATACCAAGTAATCTTTAAATGTTCGATAATCTTTACAGCACTAATATACAATCCTTAGCAATCTACCTTATTCATGTGATATGATATTCATTTTTTGTTACAATACAAATTTAAAATTTATCTGTTCTTCTCTCACGCTTATTACATTCACATCAAATTCTTTTTTACAAACTTTAAACGTGTCCGGTTAAACTTAAAAACATATAATTACTTCCACTTTAGGCCACCGTCACATGTAATGCGCTTTGTAGACGACTAGACGGTCTTAACAAAGTCAAAAACTTCCGACACATACAAGTATACAATACACATAAATAAATAAAATTCATAAATAAAAAACAAAAATAAAATAAAATAAACTCATCATCTTGTTCACTGTACCACAACATAAGGTCAACTTCATCAGTAAACATTTCACCTTTAATTTTATTAAAATAAAATAAAATAATCCTTTAAAACAGAAATGGAACTTGTACCATACTCCGATCCCAATTCCACCAATCCCACCGCTTCACCCCCGTGGCAAGACATGTTCCGATCAGCTTCCACCCGGAAACCAAATCCTCAACCACCCCACCCTGAACCACCACCGCAATCCACCACCACCACCGATCAAAATAACCCTTCTTCTACTTCTTCACTTTCCGGCGACCCTCAGGTACGTTTAGCACTTTATATAGCTATGGCCCACGCCGGTTTAGCTTTTGCTATTTTTGTCATTTATGGTGTTTCTAAATTACTTGAAGAATACCTCCGCCCAATTCTTTGGGCTGTTCTTTGTTCAATTCCTCTTAGAGGAATTCAAGAAACGCTAGTTTTGTTTTGGTCTGAACCTTTGAATTCAGGTGTTATTGAGACTTTATTAGCTGTACCTGTTTCTATGTACAAAGTTTTTGTTGGTACACTTGTTGAGATAAAATCTGTTCTGTATAAAATAATTCGGCCTAAGTCAAATGCGAAAAAGACGGATGCTTTGAAGCGAAAACGAACCGGGTTTTCGAAATTGTTAAGATGGTTGGTGTCTTTTTGGGTTTTTGTGATGGCTTATGAACAGTTTGGTGTTTTTGGTGCTGTTAGTTTATTGGGGTTAGGGTTTATGTTTACTTCTAGTAATGTGAAGTCTACTATGTCCGCGGTTTCGTCGTTTGGGGGACGTAAGTTTCAACAAAGTCGTGATTCGGCTTTTTTGACTAAAGGGATTTTGAATAGGTTGGAAACGATTGTGGCGATTGGGTTGATTTTTGGTATGATTTTGGGGTCGTTGGCCGGGACTATGTTTTTTTCATATAAGATTGGTGTTGAGGGGAAACATGTGGTTTATTCGATAAAAACGCACGTTCAGGAGAATAATTATGCGGAGAAAATAGGGTTAAGGCAATGGATTGATGATAATAATGTTCCGGGAATGGTTGATAAGTATACTACTCAGTTTTATGAAACGGTTTATGAACAGATTGATAGTTTAGCAATGCAGTATAATGTGACTGATATTGTTGAAGAAATGAAACAATTTATTGTACCACACTCAAACGTGACGAATTCTTCTGCACCTTCTACTGTGTTAGCAACACCAAGTCCGTATGCTGAGAAGATACAAACTTTGAGAAGAATCATTACTGATCGTGAATGGTCAGCGATTTATCCAGAAGTCAACGCTATGTTAAATGAGGCGCGAGTTAGTAAAGAGGATATGATTGAGAAAGCGAAAGCAATTGCTTTTCAAGGAAAAGATGTGCTTCAACGTGTGCTTGCAAGTAGTAAATCGGTTATGGGTGGTAGTACTAAGTTGGTTTTTATAGTCATTAATTCGATTGTTTCTGGTGCTGCAGGCCTTTTTAATTTTGTTTCTCAATCAAT
Organism: Helichrysum umbraculigerum; assembly: GCA_949592205.1. NCBI lineage: Eukaryota > Viridiplantae > Streptophyta > Magnoliopsida > Asterales > Asteraceae > Helichrysum > Helichrysum umbraculigerum. The sequence goes on from CATIUR010000001.1 coordinate 384,240,339, forward strand.
GGTGTTCATATGGGTTTCGTATTCTTTGATAACATCGGATTCTGGTGGTGTTACTGAACAAGTTATAAATATGATTCCGATTTCAAAATCTGCAAGGACACGGTGTGTTGAGGTTCTTGATAAAGCTATTTCAGGGGTTCTTTTGGCTACAGCAGAGATTGCGTTTTTTCAAGGATGTCTTACATGGCTTTTGTTTAGACTTTTTAATATTCATTTCTTGTATATGTCAACGTTGCTTGCGTTTATCAACCCGTTGCTCCCGATATTTCCGTATTTTTTCTCGACAATTCCAGCAGCATTGCAGCTGGTGCTTGAAGGTAGATATATAGTCGCCATCTGCTTGTCGATTATTCATCTTGTGCTTATAGACTATGGTACCGCCGAGATCCAAGAGGACATACCTGGTCAGAGCGCGTATCTCACTGGGCTTAGCATTATCGGTGGTGTGGCATTGTTTCCATCTGCATTGGAGGTAAGTACCAGTGCATTTTAGAGGTGGCAAAATGGGTGGATCAAGTAACGGGTTAAAAGAGGTTAGTTTTTAGTACTGGTTGAAATGGGCCAATCAGGTTTGTGTTAATACAAGTTCAAAAATAGTATTGTTACGTCAAATGAGTACATCAATTTTGAGTGAGAATGAGGGAACCAACAGATTTCTACCATGTGTCACTTTATTCTCTCTCCTCCACACTTTATTCTCTCTCCTCCACATTTTTAAAAATTAAATATCTCACAAACGGTAAGTCGAAAAATCATGAAAATTGCACCATAAAATTCAGCGTTTTCTCCTCTTCGATTTGCCGTCCCTCAAGGCATACTTTTGACAACTTTTTTTTTCTCATTTTTTGGTGGGTTTCACAAATTAGTAACACATGTGTTAGTGATTAGTTGTACATTTAATTTGTGGTTAAGGTTAGGGTTTAGGGTTAGGTTTAGAGTTTAGTAGGGTTTATGGTTTAGGGTTTATAAGGGTTTAGGGTTTAGAAGGGGTTCAAGGTTTAGGGTTTAGAAAGATTTAGAGAAACCCCAAACCTCAAACCCTAAACCCTAAACCCTAATCCCTAAACTCCAAACCCTAAACGCAACACTTTAACACATGTGTTAGTAAATGTGAAACCCACCAAAAAAATGAAAAAAAAAAAACTTTTCGAAAGTATGTCTTGAGGGACGGCAAATCGAAGAGGAGAAAACGACGAATTTAATGGTGCAATTTTCATAATTTTTCGATTTGTCGTTTGTGAGATAATTGATGTTGGAGGTAAATGGGTTTTGTACATGTGGAGCATTCTCTTTGTACACATGGCTTGATATCATTGGTTCCCTCATTCTCACACAAATTCATATTCTCATTTGAACCCTACCCTACGATAGTAATCTAAATCTTTAAATTAAACGATTTAAGAGGTTGTATGCATGAAAAATAAATGGACTCGGCAACTATCAACCCAATTGACCCGTTCCCCTGATTTGACCCTTTCAAAAATTTAAAAAGGAAACAAAAACCCAAATTAGTGTATTTTATAAGTAATTGGACTAAATTTGGCACCTCTAGATAGTATCCAATCTGAAGTTTTTGTATCGTTCACATCATTATCAATCCTTGAATGTAAAATTTCCATGATGCAGGGTGCCATAATGGGGCCACTGATAACAACTGTTGTTATTGCTCTTAAAGATTTGTATGCAGAATATGTTTTGGATGAACCAAAAGAAGAAAAAAAGCAGTAGAGAAGTTTGGCCCTTTTCAGGAGAATTCTTTGAGGTATTGTGATGATACTGTATTTAAGTTCTATATATATGGTTTACTGGACAGATTCTTTGTAAAGTTGATGGGTCAGTATACATTTATAATGGTAAAAACTTGTATTCTTTGGAAGCTTGTATTGGTCCAAAAGTCCAAACAAGTGAGTAGTGATAGATATTTATACGAACTTTTTTGTACTACCAAATCACCCCGAGGGTGCATTGATGGAATTAGTGTATTTGATTAACAAACATATCATCCATGTAATGATCGTGGTGGGGATTCTTACTCTTAGATCCATTATTCAGAGAACTAGAATTCCGATAAAAAGAACTTTCTAGTTCACTACAAAAAGGATGATTATTGGCAATTTCAAAAATCTTATTTTCAATATCAAAATAGATAGAATAAATGTCCCCATTACTATCTTTAACAAAAAAAGTAAACACTCAAAGGCATGAGTGCCGGCGGCTATCGAAACCAATGAGCGGTTTAACTGCCAAGGAAGACAAGAAGGCATTGGTTGAACTCGGTACTTTAGGAGTCCACAATGGGATTAGAGGTAATTTGTTATCTTATCACATATATATTCTATGACTTTCAATTTTGGAAAACTATCTTATGTATGAATTTGAATTTTGGAAAACTATCTTATGTTTGTGATAATATACGAGAGTTTTTTTTAGTGATAAAAGTGAGAAACGTTTCTGACCAATCATTTTTGAATGCACTCGTGAATTTAAAATACCCATAGTGCCCTTAGAGGCTTAGATGATTGGCTAGAAGTAGGGGTGAAAAAAAAACCCGAAACCGGAACCGAACCCGATTTAAAAACCGAAACCGGAACCGATTTGGAACCAGTTTTTGAATACCCGGTTCGGGTTTTAATAGTACCCGCCGGGTACCAAACCGGGTACGGCCCCATACGTTTCAAATCGGGTTGGACCCGGGTTGTACCCGAACCGGTTCCAAAAACCGGTTTTAATACCCGGTTTGTACCCGGTTTTTACACTAGCCGTTGTGTTTGAGCTCCTAACCGTTTTATATCCGTTTTTTTTGCTTTTTTTTACCATTTTGCCATCCTAAAACTAGTATAAATAGATACATTGGGTTTGGGTTAGTTACAACACTCAAACTCACTCATTCTAGTGAAAAAACACTCAAAACGCTTACGATTTACATACGAAACTCTCAAAACATTACTCTCATCCTCTCAAAACGCTCTCATAATGGCAACTCAAAGTTCCTCAACTAACGATTTTGTTGGTTCGTCAAATGCGTCAAATGCACCAACCATTGTTCAAGTCTTTACAACAAAACGTAATCCGGAGATTTGGTGTAACTTTGACAAAGTTTTGTTGTCGGATGGTTCGACTAAAACACATTGTAAATGATGTGGGAGTTTTTTAAAAGCCGACTCCAACTCAACGTTGAGCAAACATACTTTAAAGTATTGTAATGCAAACAAAACTAATCCGGAGGAGGGTCAAGCAACCATGTCACGGGATGGAAGTATTTTCACATACCAAGCGGATCGTTGTCGAGAAGCATTTGCCGGCTTTGTGATTCAAGAAGCTTTGCCGTTCAACCACTTCGACAACCCTCGGCTTTCTAAGGTTATTCAAAATACTCTTCAACCCCGATATAATCATGTATCACGTCTTACTCTTAGACGTGATGCACTTAAATTGTGGAAAAATGCTAAAATTCAACTAATAACCGGTTTTGAAAACTTAACTACAAGTGTATCACTAACAACCGATGTTTGGTCGGCTCCTCATGGTTTGTCCGGTTCGTACCTTTGTGTTACCGCGCATTGGGTTGATCCCTCAACTTGGCAAATGATGAAACGTACCATTGCTTTTGAAGACTTTGAGTATCCTCACACGGGTCAAAATTTATTTTGCATGTTACGGGATGTAATGAAAATGTTTAAATTAGAATAAAAGGTTTTTTCTATCTCGTTTGATAATGCGAGTAATAACACAAACGCCGTTCAAAAATTAATACTAAAATACAACCCACCTTTGAAAGGCATTTTCTACCATAGTAGATGTGTTGCAATAATTAACTTGGTTGTGCAAGACGGGTTAGCGGTTCGACAAATAAGTGAAGTAAAAGACGCGTATAAAAACATGTTGCAAGATATATTTTGTAAGGGTAAGGCTAGATACAAACTTTATATGAAATTGTGTAAGGATACGGAGAACATTTTTTTAACCCCTAATTGGGACATGCCCGTAAGATGGAATTCGACATACAACATGTTTGTATGTGGTTTACGCCAACGTGAGACTTTACAAGCTTTTCATTTTCAACTTGTCCAAAGGGGTTATGCTATAAGCGAATTTCCAAGCGGATCTTGGGATGTTATTGAAAAGATAACCGAATTGCTCAAACTTTTTAAAACCGCAACTACTTTGTTATCGGGTGTTTATTATCCCACGATTCACTTGGTACTTAAGCAAATTTTTTTAATGTGTTCAAAACTAAGCGAATACGAATTTATTGATACTTTATACGCACAAATGGTGGCTCCCATGAAAGAAAAACTAAGAAAATATTTTAAAGAAATGCCACCGATAATTAGTTGTGCCGCCGCAATAAACCCATGCTTAAACGTTTCCGGGGTGGAATTGCTTATCGATAACATTTGTAACGATTTGGAATTGAATGACGAGGACCCATTTTTTTCACAAAATACAAAAAAACATTTTAACAAATGCTTTCAAGATTTATTTACTCATTATTTTCAATTATATGGTTCAACAAATCCTTCTTCTAGTTCGGCTTCCACAATGTTTGGTTCATTTTCCTCGCGCGATCCAATGCTTAACTTATATAATAGTTTAAGACAAGAAAACCATAAACGGGCAAGGGGTGAAGGTAATCAAACGAACACTAGCGAATATGGGAGGTATACCGGAACCGATTTTTTAAACACTATACAACCCGATGAATTCGCACAATTTGATATTTTGGCTTGGTGGAAAGGGAGGGAATCTCAATTTCCCGTTCTAACCATCATGGCCCGAGATTTACTAATCGTCCAAGCTTCTACGGTAGCTTCGGAATCCGCTTTTTCTCTTAGTGGCAGGGTACCATCTATACGAAGAACAAGACTCACACCGGCCTCATTAGAGATGTGCATTTGCTTGAAGGATCACTTAGACGCCGCGGAACGTATACAACACATTTCTAGTCTTGAAGGTGAAATGGAATATGAAGGAGATATACACGATATCGAGGTGCAATCGGGTATGGCAATATCACTCTCCGATGAAGAAATTGCTCTTGATGAAGCTTCGCGAGAGGCTAACACCGATGAAGATTACGACCTTTGAACAATGAAGACTACGCATTTGAAGATGTTAGAAGACTTGAAGATTAATAAAACTTGAAGATTTTGTGAAATAATTGTGTATATGTTTTATGAAGATTATGCAATGATCAAGTGTTGTTGTTATGGTCAAAGTGTTGTTGTTATGGTAAACGGGTCAAAAGGTGTCCAAATGGTTCATGAAAGTGTGGTTATGTCAAAACGAGCGATGGTGTAATTATGTAGCGGCTTGCAATTGCTTTAGGTGTTAAATGTATGTTAAAATGTGTTGGTAAAAAATGAAATTCTGAATGTGAGTCGTTTGTGATTTGGTATGGTCACCCAAAGTGTCCGAAATGACCAAAAATTGGTCACACGTCCGAATTCTTCGTTAACGTGAAATTTGAAAAAGTGTAAAAATGGAAAGTTTTATTTTGTTATAGTGGAGGTGTCTGCAAAATTTCAGCTTCTAAGTATTTTCGAGTCAAAATTTATGCGCGTCGGAATTTCGCTTCTAAAAATTCTGCATACCAAACATTACCCGGTGCGTACAAGTAGTACCCGCCGGGTACAAAGGTTAATTTCATAACAGAATTTAGCTAGCCTTGAGTACCCGCTGCCTACTATATGTACCCGCCGGGTACTATGTATTTACCCGTTTATATTCACTCCGGGTAGTTCATCTTTTTCCGGGTACTAAACATTATTACCAGCCGGGTATAAGTTGTACCCGTCGGGTATTCTCGCTTTTCTGGTTATTCCTGGAGCAAACCCACGCTTTCCATACAACTCCAATAACCAATTTCCTCTCCAAAAAACGGCAGCAACACCACCAAACCCCTCACTTAACCATTTTTGAAGCAAAAACTCACGAATTAAACCGGCAAAACTCTTCTACAGCATGTTTAAGGTATGATTATCAACTTTTTAATTCAAAACACTTAGTTTTCATGGATTGATTGAAGTTTTTAGATTTAGGTTTTCTTGAAATTGAATGTGGGGAAGTTTTAGTTTTTTTTATTTCTGATTATATTGTGAGTTATATGTACTCTCACCTTCTTATTTCGTGAATTCGTGTTTAAGTCACATATGATTATGAAAAATATGAATTTAGGGTTCTTGAAACAAAATTTGGGGAAAATTAATTCTGTTAAATGATATGCTTAGAATTGTAATCCATTTACATAATACTCACGATTATAATGCTCACTTGAATCACATTATGTGTTTAATTGCATAATTCGAGTTTAGCTTGATATTAGGGCATTTGTGAAAGAGGATGAGTTTGAGCTTTGTAAATAAAATGTGGGAATAATTGTGCAATTACCTTAGGTCATGGATGAATTGGTCAAGGCAATTCTCTCATTTTAGTTGTTTTTTGCAGGGAAGAAGAAAGAAACAAAAAGGCAGCACCTCTGGTACTGCTAACGATGAAGAGGGTGACCGCCCTCAGCCGATGAGCATTGATGCTCTACTTATTCCCGAGACAATTCACCCATGGCTTAAATTTAGTAACAGGTTAACAAAGTACAATATATACTGTCAGAAACTGAACTTATTCAGGGTGAAAGAATGTGATTTATCTCGGGTGGTCGATTGGGAACCACTAGAACAAGCAGGGGTAGCCGCCGGAATTAAGGAATTGATTAGGCAACGTTATTTCGTGGATCACATACCATTCGAATATGAAGAATGGGAAGACATATTCAAGATTAATGAGCATGTATACAAAGAGCTATGCGTGGAATTCCACTGCACATATGAAATGAAAGAGGATGTTGAGTCGGCGACTGATAAAAATTTCATGACTTTCCGACTGGGAGGTCAACCAAGGAAAATGAGTATGGTGGAACTTGCTGCCTGTTTGGGCATTTATTCTCGAGAGCAGCTGGATGCAACTCATTTTGAGGATTATTTGATGGCTAGTGAGATGATCGAGACGGAGTTTTTTTCCAAGGATGTGTGGCACGAATTTTCACAAATACCTTACGCTAGAGGTGGAAATTCATACAAAGATATAGAGGACATACAGTTGCGGGTTATCCAACGATGTCTTGCGCATACCATTTCTCATAGAAGGGAGAACACAGAGAGAGTCGGTTTCGCCGACTTATGGTATATGAGGAAGTTTGTAGCGGAGGAGAATATCAATGTTCCATACGCTGTTGCCTGGTATTTACATCATAATGCTAGCGGGATTAGAGGGGCATCCCCTATCTGTGGGGGACAATTTGTGACTAGGATTGCCAAGTCCTTCAACATCAGTTTTGACAATTTAGAGCGAGTGACGACTAGGCCAAAAACAGTAGGGCTAGTTCAGTTTCAGGGGGCACAGGCTGTCTCAGTTGTCAATAACCGGTTCGTGCCCTACCAGGAACCACCACCAGAGGAGCAAGCGGCTCAACCACCGAGAAGAAGAAGAAGACAACAACAGGTGGAACAAGAACAACATCAACAGGAAGAAGCTGCATATGAGCAGGGAGGTTTCCAGCAACAAGGCGCAGCACTGCCATCCATGCTGGATGTTATGCATGGTATTCAGGGCCTTCAGGTTAGCCATGATAATTTTTCGCAGGAAGTCAGGTATGAGCATGGAGCACAGCGTTACCACAACGCTTGGTCGGCACACAACACACAAAGACTTTCTGAAGTGGTGCCCAACTACCGACTTACAGCCTACCACTACCCACCCATGTGGGGTCAGTCTGGAGCAAGCTATCCACCACCGGTTTATGACGAGGGTGCCGCCTTGGCAGAGCTGCAGGAAGAGTATCGAAGGCAGCAGGAGAGAGAGCAAGAGGAGCGTGGATTCCCCTATTACTATTCCCCATTTTGAGTGCTTGCGTGCCTCGTATGATTCAGACACTTTTCAGACAATTTGATTACGGTTTATTTAAGTACTTTTAATTTTATGTTTGGTTATTTTGGAATGCTTGACTGTGGATGGCCTTTGGGTACATTTTTGTAGAACGACATCCATAAACACTTTTCTATTTGAAATTAGGTGAAATTTCAGCGGGAAATGGTTAGTTATGCTGGATCAAGCCTTTAGTACCCGGCCTTTACTTTTGTACCCGGCGGGTAGTGTTTGGAAAATGTGGACAGAAGTGGATCAAGCCAAAGTACCCGGCAGGAACAATAGATACCCGGCGGGAACCTAGTCTACCCGGCGGGAACCATATATACCCGGCAGGTACACCGTACCCGGTTTGGAACCGGGTATTAGACCCGAACCGGTTCCTACCCGGTACCAACCGGTTAGTATAGGGTTCGGTTTTCCCCCACCCAAAACCGGGTCGGTTCCGGGTCGGGTTGTCAAAAAAACGGTTTCTTGACTTTGACCAATACCCGGTTCGGGTATTCGGGTCGGGTCGGGTCGGCCTAAAAACCGGTTTTGTTCACGCCTAGCTAGAAGCCTAGAACTATTCTTAGATAAAAATGTCTTCTCACTCAATTCATATCCTCTTTGTGTATACGTATAGCTTGGTATGTATCTATTTGTCTTTGTATAATATGTATATGTAATATGTATGTATGTATATGTATGTAATCTAATGTAATTAATTTTGGGTGTGACATCAAGTCTTATAAATATCAGATTTGTAATCTCAATAAACGCTACCCATCAAGAAAAGTGATATTCCAACAACCGAAAATAAACATTTGAGCCACATCGATGGCATGTGTCGTAATATAAGTAAAACTTATGGGTGGATTAGGTGGCTCGACAACACACATCTCCTGTAATCAAATTGTCATCCTTTACCCGCCACATTTTAAAACCTTATTTTGGGTTTTTATGTTTAATGAGATCCATTTTTTTTTTCTTCTCTCTTTGGCGCGTATAAAGATATGTCGATTCATCGAACATTTTTTTTTTTTTTTTTTTTTTTGGATTTTGCGATATGTAGACTTAAAATTTAAAGCTGGTTTGTAAATAGCTTCTAAAAAACTAATTTAGTTGGTGAATGTTCACTATTTAAGTGCAATTGCTTGACGGTTTTAAGGTGGTTGTCATTTTCCTGTGGAGGTTAGTAGTTATTTGAGATTGTTACGATTTTAAACATAACTCTCAGGGCTATATTTTATTCAACCTTTTTTTTTAATCTATAATTAACATATGTATTATTATGTTATACTGTACAACTACATGTTTTATATTTTGTGGCGTACGGATAAAAAATAATGGCGTAAAAATCATAATTCATAAGAAATACGAAAAAAGCTACTCCCTCCGTCCCAAATCTATTGTCCCCTTGTTGACTTTGGAGTCTTTCTCTTCCAACTTTGACCTTCAATATTTTTGTTTGTGTTATATAATACTTGATGCAAATTATACCAATGAAAATACATTCAAAATCCAATCAATTCATATATTTTGCATCAAATATTATATAACACAAACAAATATATTGAAGGTTAAAGTTGGAAGAGAAAGACTCCAAAGTCAACAAGGGACAATAGATTTGGGACGGAGGGAGTATTTGTGATTGGCATGTAGTCATGATCACATAATTAGATTGATTCTTATACTTGCAAATCACGCCCATCAATAATTTGATTAATTTCCCCAAAATTAGTACTTTTAATAGAGGGCAAAGGTGGTCATGCTCATGGTTTTTGTACTTGTTGGTTAGGTATGTCACAATATAACTATGAGGAGGGAGTGAGATTAACTCAAAGTTTAACGTCAAGAGATCAAAATCAGTTTGAATGAATAAGTCTCTTAAACCATACACTAATTCAATCATATCATAATTTTAAATTATTATTATAATTCAATAAATAAGATTCCATAGTTTGCATTTGAAGTAGCTTTTATTTGCTTAATAAACACAACAAAACATCAACTAAGTTAGGCCAACCGTTGCTACAAAACTTGTTGTTATCTTCTTCTATATCATTTCCTTTGAATCAAAGCAAAGCAAAGCAAAGCAGTTGCAGTTTATTGGCCACCATCTCCAACCTTCCTCTCTTTATTACATATAATATTTCTCTTTTACTTTCATTTTTCATCACATCATCTGCCCATCTTCTAACTTAATCAATTACGTCATTTTTCGGTCCAAATCGTTGTTTTTTTGATTAGTTACCAGTATGATTAGTTTCTTGAGGTTGTAATTGATTCCTTGCGGTTTTGATCATACGTACGCCATCTCGGTTTCTTGAAGTTTTGATCTAAACGCATGCATGTATGTCTCTTAATGTTTTTATCTTTCCATTGGATTCATGAAATCGTAATACTTCCCATATTGTTTTCTTGATTTTTTTAATCCTACAAACATTGTCATTCGGGCAATAATTTTCGTTTCCCCATGAAAACAATCAAGAAAACTTGGTTTAAGTTTCTTGAAAGCCAAGTTTCATGGAAATAAGTTAGCTTGTTAGCTTCAATTTGATAAAAAAAAAAAAAAAAAAAAAATCTTAGAATTGTGATTTTTTTCCTACAATGAATACGCGATACTTTTTTACACCTGAATCTATATGCAACTCCGCGGTAGCGATTTCATTTTCATTTATTCCTAATGGGGGAGAAGACGAGACAACAAACAATGTGGGCCCACGAGTTCGGGCTATTAGTCGGCCCGCAACTGCCGTCCCGTCTTCTTTCTTGGTAAGAATGGCAATCAGGATATCAAGGGCAAGGTGGTATAGTTTTGCAAGAAGAGTGTTTCATTACCAAAACGGGTCAAGATCGGATATCAGCTCAAACCCATTTAATACGGGTTCATGGATGTTTATGGAGTTGATGGGATTGATTTTTCAAATATTCATAATAACTTATACTCTATCGGTTTCCAAGGAAGAGAAGCCTGTTTGGCCCATGAGAACATGGGCTTTCGGGTATGGAACCGGGTGTGTGCTTAATCTGGGTTTGTTGTTTTGGAGATATCGGGTTTTTTGTTGCACCCAAGTTGGAGTAGAACAATCTGGTAACATCGAAGAGTCAAGGTAAACCAAAGTCATATATAGTCTTTTAATAAATATTGTTACTTCTCTTTTTATGCATGTTTAATACTAAATATTTTGCGTAATCTATATACATTTTGGAGTTAATGAAGATTAAAAATATAGATTTGATTATCTTGTTATTCTATGCTTTACGAACCGATCAATTAAACTTGTAGGCATCTTTAATAAGTTTTTGCTTTCAAATAAAGTATAACAAGATTCTAATCATTTTAATAAGTAACAAAAAAGTTGGACGACACGCATGTTAAAAATGACTACAACTCTACAAGCAGGGCCGGCAAATGAATTTGAGAGATCCTGTGTAAAACTATATACGAGGCTCCATGATACAGATTCACTATCGGTAGTTTATTTCTAAAAATGTCTTAAATATAAGAGTATTATGATGTCATTTCTTATACATATATCGAATAAATAACTATTTTTGTTTCACTTAAAGAATCATTTCTCAAGCATTCTTTGAACAATTCGTTGATCATATCATTATAATCAATAAATGCTCTATAGTATAACGAAATGAGTCCTAGTTTTTGAATACATAATTTCTTGTGGCGTAATGATAGTTTTTTCGACAGTAAAACTATAGTTGTAGACTTGTAGTAAGTGTTTTTAGTCAATCGGAGGCCCTAAAAAATCGGTGACCCTGTGCATTCATTCTGCCCTTGCTAATATCATCCGCTGACTACAAGAAATATTTCTTGTGCTCTCTTATGATATACGAATTAAATCATTCAACATAAAAAAATATATAAAAATACTAATCCATGCATCTTTACAAGCGATTAAATCAAGTATCCAAAAAAATTTACTTATGCACTTATCGTACACAGGAACTTGCAGGTGATGAACAAATTCCGAACATGTATGGAATTATTTTTCGCGATATGGTTCGTGATGGGGAATGTTTGGGTGTTTGATTCCCGATTTGGAACCTTTAGACGAGCTCCAAAACTTGACGTGCTTTGCATTTCGCTACTTGCTTGGAACGCCATTACCTACTCATTCCCTTTCATATTGTTTCTGTTTTTATGTTGTTTCGTACCACTTGTTAGTAACATTCTCGGGTACAACATGAACGCTGGCTCAATAAATCGCGGTGCATCTGAGGACCAAATCTCCAAACTACCTACGTGGAAATACAAAGAAATCGATCAAGATTTAGAACATGGAAAGTCTATTACTGCTAACTCAACTACTGTAAGTTTATTACATTGATCATCTAGTTTATATTTCTTAACATTTTATTAATTATACGCAACTCTAACAAAATACGTATAAACAGGAATGTTGTATATGTTTAACAAAATACAAGGAGAAGGAAGAAATGAGACAATTGGGGTGTTCACATATTTTCCATATGAAATGTGTGGATCAATGGCTCAAAATCGTATCGTGTTGTCCCCTTTGCAAGCAAGAATTGGAACGATGACACGAATATGGGTCGATATCAATATCGTATCATGCATGCCATTTTAACAAGCAACGTACATATGTGTATTATACACATACACCTTTATAAGAAATACGTCCATTTGTACATAACTTGACACATACTTGGTTACTAGAGTGAGGAATATGGGTATAGATTGTAATTCACCAGTAAACTGAAGATTTGGATCTATTTGTTATATTATTTTATATTTTTGTTTTTATTTTATGTGTTCCTGTACAAAGCAACAGATTCTAAGATTCTTTCTGTGACTCATTGACCCCAAGGCCCAAGGGTGTTGCTTAAATACTTTGCTACATTTTGTTTTATGTGTTTGCTTTTGGTTATAGACTTATAGTGAACCCAGGTACGGGCCGACCCACATGTTATTTGCTCGGGTTTGCCAATGGCCCAAAGACGAATGTGTTGTGCTCCGTAGAAATTTGTTAAATGCTATTAGCTTGATTAGTACTTATTAGCTCGTATAAAACAAAATGGAAGATAATTAAGATCACCACATTCGTATTGACTGTTTTATACATGGAATTTACATGGTGTTTCGCAAGGTTTGGATATAATTATGATCGACTGCGGATTCATAATTTATAGTGATCTGTCACCCATAATATTAGTATCCCAATTTTTGTGAACGTATAGCACAAACATAGAATGTAACTAAAAACGTAATTATTTCAAAAAAATTACATTACATATAGTTAATGAACCCGTAGCAACTGATACCCCTACTCTCTATATGGCTCCGCACCTGATTATGATAACTTATTCTTAATTGTCATGCCTTGTTGATTTAGGAACCAAAACATATGTTCCGTTTATCTGTCCCACTATAACATATGGGTACGGATATTGACAATGGAAGGTACGTGTTCGTGGTTGAATTCGAAAGCACTGAAACTTGCCAACGAGGGACAAAAAAAAAGTCCTTTACACGTAAAAAATAGATAGTCAAAACGATTCACATTTGCTTTAGGACATTTCTAATTCCGAATTTTATTTCCATATATATATATATATATATATACATGAAATGAAATGAATATTACTACAGAAAGGGGTCGGATATTCAAAATTGTGGTCTATAAGACCATTATATTCCCTATGCGAACGTCTTCCACTCGTTCACAGTAAGCAAAAAGGAAGGATGTCATAGGCGGGCAAGGCGTCCCCCGTTCGTTTTGGAGCAAAGCGTTGGGTCGGCGACGGAAGATAGCCGGTGTGATGTGGGGTCAACTTATTTTCATATATATCTTTACTTTTTCTTTGTGATATTATATAAATGTATTATCGGTAAACTAGCAGAATACCCGCGCAATACGATAGGAAAACAACTATTAGCTTCACGTTTATTCAATATTAGAGTATTAAATCAAGATTAAAATTTATACGACGATACACTAAGATATGGGGTTTTTAGAAAGTAAAAAATCACATTTCTTTCCATTTTAAAAAATTGTTAAAAAAATACGTAAATATACATATGTGTGTGTGTCTAAAATGTCGTTGTGAACTCGATAGTCAAGTTGCGAGTCTCTAATAGCTAGGTGGCAAGTTGGGAGGTACGGAGTCGTTGGCTGGGTCGAGAGTTTAACTATCAATACCTTTTAATTTTTTTTTTCTTTAGTCTGTTAATACTAAACATTATATATGTTCCTGAAATTGTAATCCTAAAATTTGATTAAAAATTTGAAACTCTAGAATATAGAAATTGATGATATCAAAACAAAATGAGGAATGTAAGTAAACCTGTAAATTTATAATCTCGTACAAAAAGACATCAAATAGTTCATGTCTAATTTTTGAAAACACTTAAAACGTATCAAATTTAGAGAAAATTGATTTTGAAGGCTTTAATGGCAGAATTTGACTCCAAACAGTGGACAAACCGTCCTTGGCATTTTGCTAACATGTTCGTCTCGTTTTTAGCTTTCCATACATAATTGACACATCGCGTAACTTCTTACGGTTTAAAAGTTATGTCATGTTTGTATATTAGTAGTAGATATATAAAAGAATTAATTAATATGTGTTTAATGTCATATGCTTGTTACTTTAATGTTTAATAATGATTTAATAATGATAGTATTAATTAGGTTTTAATATATGTAGATGTATATTAGTAATTTCAAGTAGATTTTTAAAATATAAATAGTAATATTATGAGCAAAATAGTAAAATCTATCTGATAAAATTGAAATGCATTATATATTAGTAATGATACGACACAATTGATAAATTATGGTATTTTTTGATATACAGTGTTTAGGTTTTGGTTAATTATTGTGATGTGACAATGATGTGACGATAGTTTTCATAGCGAGTCGTTAGGAAATGAGAGGAACTAAACAGAATTTGATAGTCAATACTCATTGATTTTTTTCTTTTATTTAAATGTTGCACGTACGTTTTTTCAGTACCTACATACATACATTATTACAAGTACCGTCCTACCAAAAAAATGATTTTTTTTTATGTTTCACAGCTAAAGTACCTGCTGGCTATATGTACACCATTTCGTATCCTACCTCAACTCACCTAATGTAGCTATTTACACTCTCTTTCACACATCTATCACCATTTAACCCGGATTTGAATCTTCATGGCATTGTCTTTCAGGTGATAACTAATCCGTAGTAATGTTAAATGTGTCTAAAATACGATATTATGTCCTGATTTTCTGTTAATTGTGACGGACTAACATGAAATGAAAAAGATAATGATATAATATGGTTGTTTTGTTGTAGGGACGTTGTTGGTAGTCTTTCACCTGAACATCGCTTGCACTCAATATCAGGTGGGCGCTTTGCGATTAGGAAGCATGTCGTAGGGTGTCATACATCAACCTCAAGTTTAAATTCTTCGCTCTCTACAACATTAATGAAAAGCGATCCAAAATCTAAGTTCATGCAAGTTTATGAATCTTTGAAATGGGAGCTACTTCATGATCGTTTGTTTGAGTTTGATGATGATTCTCGCCAATGGGTCGAGCGGGTGAGATTAATTAAAATTAAAATATTCGTTATTAAAATATAAGAATACATATAATTAACAAATACTCCAATTTAAGACGTTATGTGAAATTATATAATGACATCAAACAATAATTCTGTTTATTAAAATTAAAAGCTTTTATATGCCAAATGATCAACAATAATTTTATAATGTTACTATCATCTTGTAAGTAAGAAACTGCATGTTTAATTGATTGTGTTTTTCTAATTTTATGCAGATGATTGACTACAATATAACTGGAGGTAACATAACTTTCTCCATTCATATTCGAAATTTTAGAGAAATTAGAACTGCTAACGACAATGATTATAAACAAAAAGGGAAAACCGCGGATAAAATGGAAAAGTTGACTTGCAAACTTTAGATGAGGGATTATTTTGGGCTCGGAGGTTTTGTCAAATTACCTTCAACTCCTAACAGATCAATAGTTATGTTATGTGCTCTGTTATCAATAAACTTATCGGTCTCAAGTGTTGCAACGGCCTTAATTTCTAAATAATTAAGAGGAATTAACCGGCCAGTACTAATTGTATGGTTATATTGCAATTAAATGTGATGTATCAGGAAAGCTTACCAGAATGCGCTCTGTAGTTGACACCTACAAGATGCTAAAGGGACAAGAACTAACAGATGATGATTTTTTTCTTGCATGTGCTCTTGGTTGGTGCAATGAATGGGTATGTGTATGTAGTTATTTAACAGCATAAAACAAATATAATCCAGATACTTTTATGTTAGATGAATATATGGGTATCCTTTGATATTGATTTTATGCTAACAGCTTCAAACATATTTGCTTGTAACTGATGATGTAATCGATGACTCTAATTTACGCAGAGGTCAACCCTGTTGGTTTAGACTACCAGAGGTATATGTGACACTCTAGTGATCGATCATGAAAGCCTTATTATGGATATAGTATATAGTCGATAATTGGGGTATATTATAAGACTTGAAAATTTGTATGTAGGTTGGAATGATTGCTGTCAATGATGCTCTTATCATCCGAAACCATATCGCCATAATTCTAAAGAAACATTTCAAAAGAAAGCCTTATTATGTGGATCTACTGGACCTCTTCAATGAGGTTAATTGTATTCACTATATCAATTAAGTTCAACTTAGTCATGGATCATTAGCTAGTACATTTTAACAAGCTAGGATTCTTAATTAATCTATCACGTTGTTTTCATATGAGCTGCAGGTAGAATATCAAACCATCTCAGGACAGATGATTGATATGATCACTACACTAGGAGATAAACATCTCTCTGAATTTTCTCTATCTACGTAATTAAGTGAAAACCTTTATTAATTGATTGTTCTTTTGTTTAATGTACGTGTGTTGCATCTTGTGAACTGAAGTACACAATTTCGTTTTCTTTTGTAGTAACCGCCGGATCCTGCAGTACAAAACATCTTATAGCTCATTTTACCTTCCTGTGAGTGGATTTTACCTCAATCGCGTTGTAAGTCTGCCTTATTTTTTTTTTCCTTTTCTGATTAAACGACTAATATGAACTACAGGTTGCATGTGCTCTCCTTATGGCGGGAGAGAAACTGAGCGATCACGTGCTAGTGAAGGACGTCCTTATTAAAATGGGTATCTATTATTCAGTACAGGTAAATGATCGTTGGTTGCAACTGTATACATATAAATCGCTTTTGTCACATAGTCTAAATTATGTTATCTTTATTAGAAAACTTATTAGGAGTATATGATGAATTGACTGTAGGATGATTATTTCGACACTTTTGGTGATCCTAAGGTGACTGGCAAGGTAAGTTAGTCCATGAATATCTTGTGCTTAATTTGTTCTACATGGAACCAAAACTTATGTTGGATCTATTTGTCTCATGAATAGAACAGATTGGTACGGATATTCAAAATGGAAAGTGTTCATGGTTGGTTGCGAAAGCACTGGAACTTGCCAATGAGGAACAAAAGAAAATCCTTTACGTACTTAACATAAACCACATGCAACTTAACTTCTATATATAATTCCATTTCAACATTTGCTTGATTAACATCTTAATTACAACTTATAATAGGAAAACTATGGGATAAAGGATCCAGTGAAGGTCGCAAAAGTAAAAGAAGTATACCATACTCTCAACCTTCAGGTTGTTACTTCTTTCCCAATTTCTTATACTATTGGAAGACATGCATACGGTGTAATTTCTCTTATAGCGGGCTTCTTTTTCCTTTTTGTGTGCCTGTGTATGTAGAGAGCGTATGAAGATTATGGGAACAAGATTCACAAGGAGTTGATCGAATCGATTGAAACTCACCCAAGCAAAGCGGTACAAGCAGCGTTGATATCTTTCTTAGGAATGATACATAAGAGGCAAAAGTAGCCATGTATGTTCCCAAGTCTTAATAAGAGGACATGTTAGTTCATGTCTATGTGTTTCCACATTGTATGTTAGAAACATATTTATAATGTAGTTTTTGATTGTTTACTAGCTACTTGTATGTGTTATTATAATAATTAACATAATTAATTAGGAAGAATAATAATGTCACGTAAGTTAATTTTTTTGATGGGCAAAATTTGTTTTACAATTTACAATGTGTGGAGATCGCATGTGGGCCGGCCCAACCCATTTACATACGGGTTAATGGACGGTTATGGAATTGATGGATTTGAGTATCTAATGTTTACTCAGAAATGTTATGATTACCAAAAATTTAGATAGAAAATGAGTGATAAAAAAAATAGATAGAAAATGATATGCCATCATTAAAATAAAGCGGTGCAGTAAAAAGAGTGTTTGTTAACGTATATATGTATATAATAGTTTAGCAATATTTGTACAAGCCCAAAGGCCCAGTTTGTAATCGGCTATCAAAGCCCTACTGTGTACTATCTTATCTTAATATATACTCCCTCCGTCCCATTTGAAATGTCCACATTACTATTTTGGGATGTCCCATTACAAGTGTCCACTTTGATATTTAACCAATCAAAAAAGACTTTAGTGGGTGGATTTAATATTTGATTGGTGAAAAGTGTAGTTAGTGGAGAATCCTAAAACTACGTGCAAAGTCAAAGTGGACATTTGTAATGGGACGGAGGGAGTATATACGAATCACCAAATTGACGTCATCATTCCCAAATACAATTTAATTAACCAATCAGGAGCCAACACTTAATAATTTATTTTTAATTATTAATTTTTAATAAAACAAACGTTTTAATGTATATCTACGATCTACGATGTTACAATAATTTATTTAACGTTTTTAATAAAATAAACTTATTTCCCACTTAATTAGTATGTGATACGAATGCCAACTCTATGAGAAATTATGACCGGCCCATCATGTTGAATTACATTGCATATAATACTTCAAACAATATATTATTATTCTATTAGTTTATTATTCTCTTCGTCGCATTTTTATTGTCCACGTTATTATTTATATGTGTCCCAAAATAATTGTCCACTTTCAAAAAAATAACTACCAAAATCTTTAAACTCTCAAATCTACCCTCATTTAATACTCACAATAACTCAATTCCTAAATGTTTCAAGTAAAATTTTCAATGTAAGGGTAAAACTGACATTTCATCAACTTATTATAAATCCCATTTTTTTTTTGTTAGGAATAAAAGTGGGACGGAGGAAGTATTAAATATTCTTTTGTTGTATCATTCCATATATATTTGATAGATTTGTGATTATTATGGTAACAATGTTGTTTATTTAGTGTTTAAAACTATTTTTAGTAACCTTAACCAATGCCCTAAGGGCAATGGTTATCAAAACGCTTAATTTATTAGTTTACGATTTTTATTTAAATTATAAAAAATCCTTTTTTTAGAAAATCTTAACAAAAAAATATTGAACTTACCAACCTTAAATTACGTGAAGAATTTTACCAAATAAAACTTGCCTTTTCGAATAACTATTAAAAAGAAAAAAATAGAGTTTAGTAATTGTAAAAATAAAATAAAAAGGCTTGTGATTTATAATAAGGTAACGTGTGCCCCATCGCTCATAATAAAGTGTTTTTAATGAAGTCAAAATTTTCTTATATATTAACATTTGCATTTAATACTCATTAATTCAATTTAATATTTATCTTTTTATTCATATACGGAGGATTATATTAAAGTTTTGTTATTTATAAAAATTATGGGTTCATTAAATACAGTTTAATGTGTATCACAGGGGTACACGTTAACAAAACCCTTCATAATAATAATACTAAAACACCATCTGTAAAACAGTATTTAACTTTTTTTTAAAAAACTATAATGTCACTCAATGTTTATACTTTATTTTCCAGCTCATTGTACACGTCGTTATATTCGCTGAGATAATAATTGGACTTAAAAAAACCTAATCACCAAACCACAAGCTCACACTCACAAAAGGTGTGCCACTAATATTACTTCGGAACATTGATCACTTCAACGGATTATGCAACGGAACAATATTACAATAATAAAAACCTTGGTGAACATGTTATCGAAGCGATGATCATTTGAGGGACACATAACTTAATTTCAAGGATGCACATCAGCCACATAACCTTTAAGATTGTTAACTTCTAATCAGTCCTCTATACTTTCGATTTCGTTATTTATAAGAAAATTCCTTTACGATTTAATGCTCTTTGACTTATCATGAACGCTATCCTAAACAAACCTATTATCTACTCACTCAAATTAGTACCACCGATAGGCTTTATATACATACTATCCAAAATAATTTAATTTACAAATTGCATATCTTTTTTACTAGATATAAAACGATACAACTTTATCATATACACAATGTTCGGTACTTATAAAAACCAATTACATGTTCAAGGGCCCGTGTATATACACGGGTCTTAGGTCTAGTATATTTGTATGCAATGCAATCATCTCATTCAAGGGAGTATCAGAGGTTCTAATCGATCTCTAAAAATCTCCTCTCCTAAAATCTCTCTATCTCACCAAACTTTCCTTTTTTTCTTTCTTTGACCTTCCAAGTTTGCTGCCACAGACACCTCTCGCCGGAATTTTGTAGCTCCAGCTACCTTATTTCTTTTCTTGTAATTTGGGTTTAGTTTTTTTTTTTTTCCTGCTCGTCAACCAAAACTACAACACAAATTAATATTTCAAACCTTCCACTTTTAATCGATTTCCGTGCCAATTCCTACCATCACTTTCTGACATCTTCTCAATACTAAATTGGTCATCAACATCTCTAATATGAGCGATAATCATCGAGTTGAACATCGCACCAACCGTAGTAATGGTGGCGGTCGGAACAATCGCAATCAACCACCCGCGGGCCAATATGGGTGGGTCTATTTTTCCCCACCGCCATCGCAAGTACATCCTGGTCGAACTCAGTTGATGTATGCGGGCCAAAATCAGCCTTCACGACCTGTTGGAATTGAAAATTGGGCTCAAATATCACCCACTAGCCTACTTGGTTCTCAACCTTTTGGCCCAACTACAACTCATATACCCAATTACCCATTGACTTTAAACAACAGGCCCAACCAGCCCATCAAGCTTCCTTTGCTGCTGGTCCAAATATTGGGCTAATGTTTGGACAGCCCACTACCCATCCATATTTATTCAACACTGCGAGGTTGCTGGAGCCCGTTAATTCTAACTGGATTATGGATACAGGTGCTACAGACCACGTTCACTCGGATGCAGGTATACTTAAGTCCATTTCTAATAACCATGATACTCATTCTATTTATGTTGGTGATGGTTCTTCGATTCCTGTAACGACCACCGGGTACACTGATATTCCTAATCCATATCGACCACTCCACCTAACAATGTGCTTATTACTCCAAAAATTATTAAAAATCTTATATCCGTTCGTCAATTTACAACTGATAATAAATGTTCCATTGACTTTGATGAGTTTGGTTTTACTGTGAAAGATTATCGCACTCGTCAACCTCTAATCCGATGTGACAGCACTGGACCTCTCTATCCTGTAACCCAGTCCACCCCTCAAGTCTTAGTTGCTTCCAGCTCCTCTCTCTGGCACCAACGACTTGGTCATCCCGATGACCAAGTCCTACAACATTTAATTTCTCGTCAATTTATTTCTTGTAATAAAGAAAAGTCGCGTGTATTGTGTCATCCATGTCAACTTGGTAAACACGTTAGACTTCCATTTAGTACTTCTGATTCTTGTGTTTCTTCTCCGTTTGATATTATACATTCTGATATTTGGACTTCACCTATTAAAAGCTTGAGTGGTTTAAAATATTATGTTATTTTCCTTGATCATTTTACTCACTACTTGTGGGTGTATCCGTTACAACATAAATCTGATGTGTTTCAAAAGTTTTTACATTTCACTGCTTATGTTCAAAATCAATTTAAATGTAAAATAAAATCTTTACAATGTGACAATGGTGGCGAGTATGACAACACCGCCTTTCATGATTTTTTTGCTAACAATGGCATTCGTTTTCGATTCTCTTGCCCGCACACCTCTCAACAAAATGGTAAATCTGAACGTATGCTTCGCACCATTAATAACACCATCCGCACCCTTCTATTTCATGCTCGTCTTCCTCCTACCTATTGGGCGGAAGCACTCCATATGTCTACTCATCTTCTCAACATATTACCATCGTCAACCATACAAAACGACACCCCTCACTTCCGTCTATTTCAACAACACCCAACCTACGACCACCTACGTGTCTTCGGCTGCCTTTGCTTCCCTCATCTCACCACCCCACACAAACTTGCACCACGTTCCACACCATGTATCTTTCTTGGATATCCGTCGGACCATCGTGGCTTCCGCTGCCTTGACCTTTCCACCCGTAAGATCATCATCTCCCGCCATGTTGTGTTTGATGAAACAGTTTTTCCTTTTGGATCGGTTACTCCTAGTAAACCTCCAT
Source organism: Helichrysum umbraculigerum (assembly GCA_949592205.1). Lineage (NCBI taxonomy): Eukaryota > Viridiplantae > Streptophyta > Magnoliopsida > Asterales > Asteraceae > Helichrysum > Helichrysum umbraculigerum. The sequence goes on from CATIUR010000001.1 coordinate 384,262,723, forward strand.
CATACGACTTTCTCGATTCCCCCTCACCAGCCTTTCATCCAGCTTTTCAGTCTGCCTCCCTAGTGTTGTCTTCGGATACTAAACAAAAACACCAGACAATCCTCCCACACCTAATCTGCCGTCTCCTATACCCTCGGGCACGGACTCCTCCCCAGTCACCTCCCCCACGCCACCCCCACCTCCCTCACACCCTATGATAACCCGTGGCAAGCACGGGATTACTAAACCCGTAACTCGCCTTAACTTACACACAACCACCACTACTACTACCCCCTCCTCGGTGCCCCGGTCATACTTACAGGCTCTTCGGGATCCTCACTGGCATAAAGCCATGGATGAGGAATATCATGCTCTTATTTCTAATGGCACTTGGGTATTTGTTCCACGCCCGCCTGGGGCTAACGTGGTCCGTTCTATGTGGTTATTTAAGCAGAAGTTTCATGCTGATGGCTCTCTGGCTCGTTATAAAGCCAGATTGGTTGCTAATGGTAAGAGTCAGCAGATTGGTATTGATTGTGATGAGACGTTTAGTCCGGTTGTCAAACCGGCTACCATCCGCACCGTCTTGAGTCTGGCTGTCTCACGTCACTGGCCTATTCATCAGCTTGACGTGAAGAATGTCTTTCTCCATGGCGATCTACACGAGACTGTTTACATGCATCAGCCACCGGGTTATCGTGATTCTCGATTTCCAGACTATGTCTGCCGCCTCCAGCGCTCATTGTACGACCTGAAACAGGCCCCTCGCGCTTGGTATCAGCGGTTTGCTGATTTTGTTCAGAGACAGGGTTTTCAGCTCAGTCGCTCAGATTCTTCTCTTTTTGTCTATCATCAGGGTTCCTCTATGGCTTATCTTCTCTTGTATGTGGATGATATTATCCTCACAGCATCATCTACATCACTTCTTCACACTATTATTAGTCAGTTAAGCCGAGAGTTCTCCATGACTGATTTGGGGGCACTTAACTATTTTCTGGGTATCTCCGCCACTCGCAGCTCGACTGGCATGTTCCTCTCTCAGCATAAGTACGCTACAGACATTCTAAAGCGTGCTAACATGATGCAGTGTAACCCTTGTCGTACTCCAGCTGACACACAATCAAAGTTGGATGCCACCGGGCCCCCTGTTACTGACCCTACCTTATACCGTAGTCTTGCAGGGGCGCTTCAGTATCTCACATTCACCCGACCGGATATATCATATGCAGTTCAACAGATATGCTTATTTATGCATGATCCTCGTGAGCCACACTTTCTTGCTCTCAAACGAATTTTGCGCTATATCCGTGGCACTCTTGATCATGGCCTTCAGATCCATGTCTCGTCTACAGATGGCCTTATTGCATATTCAGATGCTGACTGGGGCGGATGCCCCACCACACGGCGATCCACATCGGGCTACTGTGTTTTCCTCGGGGATAATCTTCTTTCATGGTCCTCCAAGCGTCAACAAGTTATCTCGAGATCAAGTGCAGAGGCTGAGTATCGGGGTATTGCCAATGCTGTTGCTGAAACATGTTGGCTACGTAATCTTCTCAGAGAACTTCACACATCTCCTCCTAAGGTAACCATTGTATATTGTGAGAACATCAGTTCTGTGTACATGACTTCTAACCCTGTTCAGCACCAGCGAACTAAGCACATAGAGATTGACATACATTTTGTTCGAGACCAGGTCGCTCTTGGTAATGTTCGGGTTCTTCATGTTCCCTCTCGATCACAGTATGCGGATATTTTTACCAAGGGCCTTCCTACCTCATTATTTACTGATTTTCGATCTAGTTTAAACGTTCGGATATCTCCTCCCGATAAAACTACGGGGGGATGTTAACGTATATGTATATAATATAGTTTAGCAATATTTGTACAAGCCCAAAGGCCCAGTTTGTAATCGGCTATCAAAGCCCTACTGTGTACTATATATTTGTATGCAATGCAATCATCTCATTCAAGGGAAAATAATCTTCAATAGTGTTGAAAACTTGAAAACTAGGTAATATTATTCGGTCTTGATAATTTATATACTCGTGATATGGGTATGCTAGTGTTTAAATAATAAAGACTCCTGGGCATAAGTAACCCAAAAAGAATCCAACCGATATGTAATTTTTCTCCTTGTTTCGGTCATACTATAAATAAATCGAAATGGGGCTATAATTTTATAAGGGGTCACGTAATCAGTCCATGTAATGATGTAATACTTAAGAATACCTTTATTTTAACGGGAGTACATTAAACCCTACATGCATTGCTAGATAATTGTCAGCAAAAATCTCGAATTTAGAGTATTATCAATGTGGAAACGGTTTTACAGAACCGATGTCCCCGGTTGGGTACCCCGATCCCTGTTAGGGTTTGGGAAGTTATGTCCCCAATTGGGTGTCCCGATAAGAACCCCGTTGGGTTTTGGGGCGATTTGGGTATTTTTTATATTAACGGGTTTGGGGATGGGGTTATCACTCCCTGCTTCAAACCCGTCTCGTTGCCATTCCTATATATTATAGTTGGGGGATCAAAAAAGAAGGAAATTTAGGGAGAGAATATAGAGAAGCAAACTGATTCAGTTTTGATTACTATGATTCAAATTTTTATTAAACTTTTATTACTATAATTCAACATTTTAGTGCTTTGGTTCAATCTTTTAGTAATAAGATTTAGTTTTGTGTTTCTATGATTCAAAAGTTATAGGTAATAAAAAATTGAATCATAATAATAAAATATTGAATCAGTTTGCTTCTCCATATTCTCTCTCTAAATTTCCTTCTCCTTGGAACAGACTCCATTATATAGTAGAGGAATCAAAAAAGAAATAAATTTAGGAAGAGAAGACTCCTTATATTATATTTACTAGACTTCAAACCCGTGTATACACACGGGTCTATTAATTTGTATTTATTTTCATTAATATTGATTGAAATAATATAATGATAAATTTGAGATTTTTAGGTGTTAAATGATATGTAAGTTTGAAATTAAAATATTTTGAAGGGTAACTAACCTTCTAGCAGCACCCGTGTATTTAAAATAATTGATGAAGCCTTCCACATAATGTAAATCGACAATTAGGCCTGTAAGCGAACCGAACTGTAACACCCCAAGTTTCAGATTTTAAAATCGTACACGGATATATTTTTATAATGAAATAGTATTAGGTAGATAACGAGATATAGTGAAAAACGTAAACGATTTTACCAGTTCCAGACTGTAGGGTTTAAAAAGGGTATTAAAACATATAGATATGTACGTACAGTAGTGTGTTTATCCAGTTTTATTTCTCAAATATTCCAGGGAGATAGAGAAAGAGCGTGAGAGAGCTGGAGAGAATGAGATTTCACAGAGATGATTTCTTCTTCAATTCCTTCTTTCAATTCTTAGTTCTACTTGTTTAATTCTTCCTTCTTAATTATCCTTAACATCATGTAAGTAATTCCTTTATGTTTTTAACTTAGGGTTTATGGGTTTCATGGGGTTTCATGGAGTTTTAAGAAATTGAGGGTTTTAATCCGAATTTAGGGTTTTAAATTGATGGAATTGATGATAATTAGTTGTAATAAGCTTATTAGTGATCATATAACATTATGAAAGTGATTAATTTGAAGTATGTAGCTTATGATCAAAGTGGGGTTTTGGTGGGGTTTTATAAAACTAGTGATTTATGATATGAAATTAGTTTAATTAGTGTTTGTTAGTGTTTTTATGATTGTTAGTGATGATATAACATGATAGAAAGTAATGAAATTATGATTTAGTGTTTATGAGAATTTTAGTGTTTATGTTAGATTATCATGAAACTATGAAATAAGCTTAATAGTGTAATTAGAAGTGTTAATAGAGTATGAATATGATTAGTAGTTAGTTTAATGATGATTATTGTTTAAAAGTGTTGTATGTATCATGTATGGAATTATGTAGGTGATTAGAGACATGGAAGCTTATGTTGATCAAGATGGTGAAATCGTTTAAAAGAGTATGGTGAGTGATACGGGGGGTTAAACAGGTGATTTGGTTGTGTAGTACCGTATAGCTTGCGGGCTAAAGGTTTGCACAATCAAGGAAAGTTAATTGTTAAGTTTGTTTATTTATGTTTATTGCTTATAATAGTTAATTGTGTTAAATTACTTGTTATGCTTAATTGTTATGTGAATACATGTTATTTGGAAAAGTCAGTAGTGATTATCTCATTAGCGAGTAATGAGTATGTCACTAGCTTGAAGGTAAAGGAAAGAATTGGTGGAGAATAGTGTATGATTCAATTGTGTTGGATCCGGATTACTGTTGGGTAAGAGGCTACACAATTGGGTGAAAATTAATGTGTTAATTTATGTGGATTAAATAATTGAGATTATGTAGTTATGATGTTATTTTGAATTGATAGTGTATGATTCGATTGTGTTGGATCCGGATTGCTTCCGAGCAAGAGGCTACACAATTGGGTGGAAGAAAATGTGTTTACATATGTGGATTAATTAATGAAGATAGTGTAGTTATAATGTTATGTGAATCGATTGTTGGGTGATTATGTAGTTTGTGGATTTTATGGAATATGCTTATGTAGTGAAACAGTGTTAGTATGCATACCGTTGTGGTATGGTACTCAGTGAAATAGTGTTAGCATGCATATCGATGTGGTATGGTGCTCAGTGATCAGTGTTCAGTGTTTTCAGAGATCAATGATTTTGTGTTTATGTGAATTGCTTGTTTGATTTGCCTGTGTACTCACTAAGCAGTTGTGCTTACCCGTTTCAGTGTTTATGTTGTAGGTTGATGTTTTGATAGAGACATGTGGATAGAAGGGTTATGAGAAGCTATTGACATGGATATGGAGCATGCTTATGGTTAGAATATGCTTCTTTCTTTTGAATTGTTGTTTTGATGCTCAATTGTGTAAATCGCCCAAACAATGAGTTTTCGAATTAAATATGTTGGTCAATGTATAGTAGTTGACTTTGAAAGTCAAACAGAGTTATGGTGTCTAGTGTATGTGGTTGTCAAGTGTATGAAGTCGTATGATTGGTTTGGTTTGGGTTAAAGTGGTGAAAAGTGATTTAGTGTCGAATGTGATTGGTTGGTCAAATGTGAAGTGGACACATTGTCAATAGCCTTGAATTGGTCAAACAAATGTGGTTTGAGTGTTGAATTGGTTGAAAAATGGTTGAATTATGAAATGGGTCATTAAGGTGTCAAAATGGGTTGAAAGTGGTCATGTGGTGAATTTAATGTGTGGTGGTGTCATGGGTTGGTTTTTATTTGCTTCAAGTTTGTTTTGAGGAGTTAAATAAGTGTGCAAAAGAGTAGAGTTTAATTGTGTGTGGTTTGTGATTTGAGTTGTAGTCAAAAAGTGGTTAAAATGGTCGAAAAGTGGTTATATGTCCGTTTTCTCGTAAAACGTGAATTTTGGAAAAGTGCAAAAATAGAAAGTTTCATTTTGGCATTTTGGAGGTGCCTGCAAATTTTCAGGGTCTAAGTGTTTACGAGTAAAAAGTTATGCGCGTCGGAAATTCGTATTTTGGTATTAGTTTGTGTGCAGCCCTGATTCCTGGGGAATCGGAGTCATTCCTGAGGAATCTGAACTTAAGTTCTAACAGCAACCCTGATTCCTGGGGAACGAGAGTCATTCCTGGGGAATCCGAATCCAAGTGTTAACAGCAAGTCTGATTCCTGAGGAATGGGAGTCATTCCTGGGGAATCTCTTGTAAATTCACATTTTTGTTATTTGAGTCATTATTTGATTAAGAGAACGATATAACGAGTCTATAATGTCATTCTTTAGATATGGGACCTAATAGAGTGTGTTTTCAGTGTTAGGTAAAAAAAAAAAAAAATGGTTCTGTTTTCGGGGCGTTTCAAGTTGGTATCAGAGCAATGGTTTAAGAGAGTTAGGTGATCCATGATAGGATTGCTTAAACTTAAACCATTAGGTGTTGTTTGATTTGCTATGATTATGATTATACTAAATAGTTAATCTGATTTATTTGGATTAATCTGATTGTGTGATGATAAAGTGATAATTGAGTACAGAGATGGTTGCCAGAGGTAAGAGTAAGTGTATGTAAGGAGTTATTAGTTGTAGTTTTGTATATGCGTTCAAAATGGATAATACAGTGAAGTAGTTTTTAACTATGTGTTTAATTGTTAAATTGTTAGTTATTGTGTGTTAACTGTTAAATGAATTGTATGCTATGTGTTTATGTGGAAATCACATTAGAAAACGATGATATGAGATAGCTTGAGAATGAAGTGTGTATAACATAATATGTCTACGCCTGATCACCGTAGTTGTATTATGCTAGTTCACATGGAATTGTTGGAGTTATCAAATATTAAAGTGATTTAGTGTGATTGTTAGAATAGAGTGTAAGGGAAGAGGTGTTTAACATATGTAAATTATGGGTTAGATATCATGATAAGAGGAGATAATAAAGGGAGTAGGAGAAATAGATTTGTATTTAGTGACATGTATTTCACTTATAATGTGAAACCAATATGTAGGGGGTATATGATTAAGAACTTGTAGAGTTAGTATTGGTAATGTACGTGGTGGTGCTAGAGAATAGTAATATATGCGTTTAAGTATGACCAGTGAACTAAGTGAAGTGTTTTGAGCAAGATTAAGTGTTTGTGTATGAACAGAGATAGCGTTAAGACTGAGTAGTACAAGTGTCATTCGTGAGGACACGAATGAAATAAGTGGGGGAGAGTTGTAACACCCCAAGTTTCAGATTTTAAAATCGTACACGGATATATTTTTATAATGAAATAGTATTAGGTAGATAACGAGATATAGTGAAAAACGTAAACGATTTTACCAGTTCCAGACTGTAGGGTTTAAAAAGGGTATTAAAACATATAGATATGTACGTACAGTAGTGTGTTTATCCAGTTTTATTTCTCAAATATTCCAGGGAGATAGAGAAAGAGCGTGAGAGAGCTGGAGAGAATGAGATTTCACAGAGATGATTTCTTCTTCAATTCCTTCTTTCAATTCTTAGTTCTACTTGTTTAATTCTTCCTTCTTAATTATCCTTAACATCATGTAAGTAATTCCTTTATGTTTTTAACTTAGGGTTTATGGGTTTCATGGGGTTTCATGGAGTTTTAAGAAATTGAGGGTTTTAATCCGAATTTAGGGTTTTAAATTGATGGAATTGATGATAATTAGTTGTAATAAGCTTATTAGTGATCATATAACATTATGAAAGTGATTAATTTGAAGTATGTAGCTTATGATCAAAGTGGGGTTTTGGTGGGGTTTTATAAAACTAGTGATTATGATATGAAATTAGTTTAATTAGTGTTTGTTAGTGTTTTTATGATTGTTAGTGATGATATAACATGATAGAAAGTAATGAAATTATGATTTAGTGTTTATGAGAATTTTAGTGTTTATGTTAGATTATCATGAAACTATGAAATAAGCTTAATAGTGTAATTAGAAGTGTTAATAGAGTATGAATATGATTAGTAGTTAGTTTAATGATGATTAGTGTTTAAAAGTGTTGTATGTATCATGTATGGAATTATGTAGGTGATTAGAGACATGGAAGCTTATGTTGATCAAGATGGTGAAATCGTTTAAAAGAGTATGGTGAGTGATACGGGGGGTTAAACAGGTGATTTGGTTGTGTAGTACCGTATAGCTTGCGGGCTAAAGGTTTGCACAATCAAGGAAAGTTAATTGTTAAGTTTGTTTATTTATGTTTATTGCTTATAATAGTTAATTGTGTTAAATTACTTGTTATGCTTAATTGTTATGTGAATACATGTTATTTGGAAAAGTCAGTAGTGATTATCTCATTAGCGAGTAATGAGTATGTCACTAGCTTGAAGGTAAAGGAAAGAATTGGTGGAGAATAGTATATGATTCAATTGTGTTGGATCCGGATTACTGTTGGGTAAGAGGCTACACAATTGGGTGAAAATTAATGTGTTAATTTATGTGGATTAAATAATTGAGATTATGTAGTTATGATGTTATTTTGAATTGATAGTGTATGATTCGATTGTGTTGGATCCGGATTGCTTCCGAGCAAGAGGCTACACAATTGGGTGGAAGAAAATGTGTTTACATATGTGGATTAATTAATGAAGATAGTGTAGTTATAATGTTATGTGAATCGATTGTTGGGTGATTATGTAGTTTGTGGATTTTATGGAATATGCTTATGTAGTGAAACAGTGTTAGTATGCATACCGTTGTGGTATGGTACTCAGTGAAATAGTGTTAGCATGCATATCGATGTGGTATGGTGCTCAGTGATCAGTGTTCAGTGTTTTCAGAGATCAATGATTTTGTGTTTATGTGAATTGCTTGTTTGATTTGCCTGTGTACTCACTAAGCAGTTGTGCTTACCCGTTTCAGTGTTTATGTTGTAGGTTGATGTTTTGATAGAGACATGTGGATAGAAGGGTTATGAGAAGCTATTGACATGGATATGAAGCATGCTTATGGTTAGAATATGCTTCTTTCTTTTGAATTGTTGTTTTGATGCTCAATTGTGTAAATCGCCCAAACAATGAGTTTTCGAATTAAATATGTTGGTCAATGTATAGTAGTTGACTTTGAAAGTCAAACAGAGTTATGGTGTCTAGTGTATGTGGTTGTCAAGTGTATGAAGTCGTATGATTGGTTTGGTTTAGGTTAAAGTGGTGAAAAGTGATTTAGTGTCGAATGTGATTGGTTGGTCAAATGTGAAGTGGACACATTGTCAATAGCCTTGAATTGGTCAAACAAATGTGGTTTGAGTGTTGAATTGGTTGAAAAATGGTTGAATTATGAAATGGGTCATTAAGGTGTCAAAATGGGTTGAAAGTGGTCATGTGGTGAATTTAATGTGTGGTGGTGTCATGGGTTGGTTTTTATTTGCTTCAAGTTTGTTTTGAGGAGTTAAATAAGTGTGCAAAAGAGTAGAGTTTAATTGTGTGTGGTTTGTGATTTGAGTTGTAGTCAAAAAGTGGTTAAAATGGTCGAAAAGTGGTTATATGTCCGTTTTCTCGTAAAACGTGAATTTTGGAAAAGTGCAAAAATAGAAAGTTTCATTTTGGCATTTTGGAGGTGCCTGCAAATTTTCAGGGTCTAAGTGTTTACGAGTAAAAAGTTATGCGCGTCGGAAATTCGTATTTTGGTATTAGTTTGTGTGCAGCCCTGATTCCTGGGGAATCGGAGTCATTCCTGAGGAATCTGAACTTAAGTTCTAACAGCAACCCTGATTCCTGGGGAACGAGAGTCATTCCTGGGGAATCCGAATCCAAGTGTTAACAGCAAGTCTGATTCCTGAGGAATGGGAGTCATTCCTGGGGAATCTCTTGTAAATTCACATTTTTGTTATTTGAGTCATTATTTGATTAAGAGAACGATATAACGAGTCTATAATGTCATTCTTTAGATATGGGACCTAATAGAGTGTGTTTTCAGTGTTAGGTAAAAAAAAAAAAAAAAAAAATGGTTCTGTTTTCGGGGCGTTTCACGAACGTTCAGCGGGAAGTTCGTTTATGTTCGTTCGTTTCGTTATATGAATGAACATGAACAAAATTTTGCGTTCGTTTAATTGTATGAACGAACATGAAAATATGTCTCGTTCGTTCATTTACATTCGTTAATATGTTCGTGAATGTTCGGTAACATGTTCATTTGTTAACAAGAAATTAATAGATATTTGTATATCTTATTTTAATCTCATCTAAATCCTAAATTTAATAGTATTCAACATCCAGGTATTTTAATTTTAAATATAAAATCATGAAGCACTTAGATGTCTTGTAAAACTTATTAATATGTTGTAATTAAGCATTATATTGTGATCGTATTGTAATTCGTATTGTAATGTTGAATATTAATCGTTATCTTTCAAGTTATATATATATTCGTTTGTGTTTGTGTTCCTTGGGGTTTGTTTAACTTATTAATGAACAAATGCGTTAAATAATGTATTTGTTCGTTTGCGTTCGTGAATGTTCGTGAACAAACAAATTTTCTTAGTGAATGAACATGAACAACAAAATCCGTTCGCTTATCCGTTCGTGTTCGTTTTTTTGTTCGATAAAACCTTAATGAATGAACACAAACATGCTTTGTTCGTGTTCGTTTGGTTCGTTTATAGGCCTATCGACAATGATAAGAAATCACTTTTATAAATACCAATTACCTAGTACATTTACACGTAATGTATGGAGTATTATTTAATTAAATCAAATAAAGTTTAAAAAGTAGAACCCATGCAAAATTATAAGCTAGTTACGAATAAAGGTTTAAAATCTAACAATGGAATTGTCACACATTTTTATAAGACAATTGTCACACATGGCATAAATTTGTAGGAGAGGATTGTAGAGATTCATATCCCACTATACTTTCTTCACGACTCAAATTTATTTAAATAGAATATTATTATCTTAAATTTTAATAAGAGTTCGAATAATACTAAACCTATTATAGGTTATCTTCAATTACATCCAGAAATATATCAAAAATACATATATGCTAATACGATTGGGATTAAATTGTTATGAAATAAATATGGAATGGATGTCCATATCCTATTATAATATTGATTAGAGATCTTTGAGTATAATTAGGAGATTGTTTCTTGGAGGATAATCTATCTTTGTACTATAAATATATACCTCTTAATGAGATGAGTAATACAGTTTTCTCCATTCTCTTTTCTCTCTGTCTTGTTTCTTTAGTTCTTGTTCTTTATTTTTACAACACGTTATCAGCACGAGTCTCTATGAGATTTTTTGAGGTTTGGTCGTTGATTATGGTTCAACGGAGTTTGAGTAAATTATCTCTGGTAAAATTTTGAGGTACGTTTTTCTTTCTTAAATTTTCGTTCGCTAGTAGATTTTTGACTCATGCAAATCTAGATACATATGAGATTGCTTTGTCTTCCGAATTTTATTAATGTGTTGTCAGAACTCATATATTTGAGTGTTTCTTCTTTCAATTAATTTATTGACAACATCAATAATTTATAAAATTAACCTACAGTAAGTTTTATCGGATACAAAATTTATTTATCCTCCCGGTGCTCCCTGTTAATTTTATCTGATTTTAAAAGTGTTTTTCTTTTCATCAATAAATACTTGATATTGCGCTTTCGTATTATAATAACTTTATAAATTGATTTAAGTAGAAATCTTGAACGAAAAACTGTTAGTCAATCTTTGTGTATATTAATTATGTATTCTTTGATTTGTGATAAAATTAAGAATAGTATTATTTGTATGCTTTGATTTGATTTGCACAGTATTGATTGATCTCCTGATTTTACGTAAGATACTTATATTGCCTATATGCTATAGTTTTTAATTCATGCCAACTAAAAGTTGTATTTTACCTTTGCTTAAATTGGGGTATAAATTATTAAATTATTTATATATAGTGAATAGTGATAATGGATATTTGATCATTTCGTGTAGTCATACATTATTTAGGGTAATTGGTACTTATAAGAAGAGACTTGACCAATTAACCTATAACATATTAATCTAAGAGTTTAGGCCTTAGAGGTTTTAAGATAAATTTATGCTACTAGTACATAATCTGTGTTTATATTTCACTAATGTGATAATATGTATTAACCCTACGATATGATGTTCATCTTAGTGATTGCTTTGGAACAGAACAATGAATAAAACTTGATATTATTAATGTTACGGTTATATTTGAATTTTTGTTCATGATAATGTTATGACTCATTTCATCGACTCTGTATCTATTAATAAACTTTGTAAAACAATTTTACTTGGTAGCATCTAAATTATTACTGTATATACATTGTGGTCTAACATTACAGTTTGGAGTCCATAGCATTATGAGAATTGAAATATATGCTCTACTACCTTTGTGGACCGTTTATAAAAATTACATTGAGATATATAAAAACAGGTTACCAGTAGGGGGGGGGTATCGATCAATAACAACTGTCATTAACTTGAATATTTTATGTACAATAACTACTTATAATTGAATGAACTAATTCAAACAAAAAGAGAATTGAGCATACGCCTTATTGATGTTAGTGAGTGCGTTATTTGATCGAATAAATGAAGTTGCTTGAATTTTAGTCTCCAATGTTTATAGACTTGTAGTATGAATGTAAACAGCTCGATCTAAAATTATACAGTATTATAATATGCTATTACTATTATATATGTACGTCCTAAATGGAAGTCTTAGCCGTCAAGTTGAAACATGTTTATTAATTAGATGGACATGTATCTATATAATTTACTTATCAACCACAAATTCTATGTAGCATTTGAGATTGGGAGGTATTATTATTTTAAATATGGGACCTAGACCGTGCCTAGTTCTAGTGATGTACTTGTATTATAGACATTAATAACTTGAAAAGAATATGTTTCGCTTATATCACATCCTACGTAAGTTTATGAAGTTGATTTTTATGATGCGATAAAAATTATTGTAATTGGAATCTTATATTGGTTTTGTGATCACATGAATGATTTATAACGCTACTATCCGATTATGGTTCACTATGAGAGTGACCTACATTGATTTTCTTGCATAGACTACGTCATTAAATTTCGACGAGAATTATAGATTAAGCCTAATGAATATATGTTTGTGCCTGATTCATTCATATATAATTATAATATATGTTTTAATCTAGACGGGTTACGATTTTTAGCTTGTTATATTTTTTACAATCATATGTTCTCGTCTAAATTTAGTTATTATAAGTTTTATAATGCCCAACTAGACATACATACATATATAGTAAATTGATGATTGACATGATTAAAGAGAAGGCCTCTAATAAAAGTATAGCTTAATTTGGCATCATGAATATAGTATATGACACAAATAGCTGTGAGTCTTTCTTGTGACAATCTTATATAAAGTCACACATTGGTTAAGGATATATTGTTTATAGCTAGTACATAGATCGCTTCAATAAATGACACGATTGGTTTATAGTAAAATCTTCACTTGAATATTTTGAATACATGAACAATAGTTGTGATACTCCCTAAAGCTAGTCATAAACAACATTTCCTATGGTATATGATTTGGAATCGATGGAATGAGCTTACTTGATCATGTTACTATTTTAACTTGATACTATGCTGGCTTAATACTATGTGGAAGAGAATGCTATATAAAGAAATATATTGAAAAGGATATTAGGTGACGTTTTGATTTATCATTGTAAGTGCCCGAGCAATTACTATGAGCTATAAAGTAAATTGCATGAAACGGATATATATATGCAATACTCATACATGTTATTGTTATGGATGTGATGGTTATTTTGTTGTGCTATATATATATATATATATATATATATATATATATATATATATTTGAATTTTTAAATGGTGAAAAGTAATATATAGCTCATTTACTCTAAGAAACATAATCTAAGTGATGATATGATGATAATGCATGCATCGGGGAAAGAAGAACATAAAGTAATGATGCATGTCGTAACTTATATTTAAAAGACAAGTGCAACTGAAGCATGTATGATCATACACTTGATGTTTTATGGACCTTGATTATTATATAAATTGGCATGACCGGTTAGACCATCCCGAGTCAATGATGATGCGAAATGTAAATAAGAGCTAGCAAGTTCTTAAAAGTTGTGATTTTTTTGGAATGAGTTGAATGCTCTCAAAGAAAGTTAATAATTACCGACTAAAGTTGAGATTGAATTCATGAGATTTCTGATATGATAAAAGGGGATGTATGTAGGCCTATATATCCACCTCTTGGACCATTTAGAGTTTTAAATCGATGCATCGTCTAAATGGTCATGAGAATTGCAACCTAGAGTTTGCATGATTAAGTGACTCGTCTAGTGAGATTGCGAACACATATTCTAATTATCATATTTATTTTGGCAATGTCGGTGAATGAAACATATATTAAGCGTCTTCAGTTGATTGTAATAAATGTTGAACATCTATTAGTTCATACATAGATTACTTTTGTTGAAACGCTAACAAGTGTATTTCATATACCGGAAAGACTGCGGTCATGATGAGAGCATAACTATTAGTATGGGGCCATGTTATTATGCATGAAACAATATGAATTCGCATCAGGCCAACAAGATTGTTATGACTCCCCGTGATAAACTAATTTTTGGTCATAAAAGATATATCCCATCTTAAGAGTTGTGTTATATGTAATTTGGTTGCTCCACCATAACATACAAGGAAATTATCTGAAAGAAGGTTATGATTAATCTGAAAAATTGTTGGGAATATGTATGGGGAGGGGAATAAGCAGCTTAAATTGGAATTATCACAATACGATATTGATCCTCATAGTGAAGAACAAGAACTCAAAGTTCAAATGATAATTCAAATTTATTAATTGCCAGACATATTCGATGACCAAAATTGAGTGACTATGTCACCTATATAAGTTGTTCATGCTCCGATTAATAATGGTAATAAGTCCATGGCACGTGGAACGTGGTAGATTTATCGATTCCAAATAAAATCCTCGAAGTGGAAAGGGAGCAATAAATTTAGATGGTCAAAATCGAGGTAATAAAGACCCTGTGAAAATTTGATAAAGAGACACTAGACAAGAAGGTTCTAGATGAACCTCGGGTACCCTAAAAGTGAAAATCTAAAAGTGAAAAGATCTTAATAACTTATATTGTGTCTCGAAAGTGTGGAATCGAATTAATGAAATCGACGTCGTTAATGTTTTGAATAATAAAACGCTAGATATTATATAAGAGGATCATGAAGGTATTCCTGCAAAGATGTGCAGACGTAGAAATTATTGGCCAATATGAAAAGACGCAAGAAATTAATGAAAAATGTAATCTCTTGATGTGAGATGTTTTGGCTTAAGCTCTGTACACTTGAAAGTGTAAAATATACCGTATATAAATCAGTCTTGATGCAAAAAGCCCAATGAGAATGAAATTATGAGATATAAGGCAAGAGTGGTGATATAAATATTATTTGCAAAGACCTAGATTTATTTATGAAGAGATACTTTTGATTGGTGGATGCAACTATCTTATTGATTTCTTAAAAAGTCTGGCAATAGAAAAAGAAAATTGAAGCGCGTCTATTGGATATTATTAGAGCTCATTTATTATTGGAATTCCATGAAAGGATATGAAATAATTAAAGAATGTATCATGATATGAAAGTCCTTAAGATAGAAGGAAAGAGTTCTCGAGAACACTATTTGATAAGACCTTATATCGATGAAAATCATTTAGCACATATGATAAATTCGTTCTTGCAGTATTTCTTGAAAAGAATATGCAATATGAAATTATTATGTTAGCCCATGCATCATTTGAATATATGTATTGTGAAATTTATATATAATTACAACTATTTGGAAGCTTCCAAAGGCGATTGATACTCATCAAAGAAACTGAGATAAACGATTTTGTTTTATCATGGGTTAAGGATTGAAGCATCCTAATGACGTAATATTTGTGCCCCAATATAAACCTATATAAGAAGTGCTAGTAAGACTTTTTGGCTAACGACATTCACTAAGCACTTTAATGGTTGTGTTTATTTGATTCCTTTCGACCCCCGAAGGATGAAAAGGAAATTAGTGGTCAAGAAATATAGTATTAAATTATGATTAGGCGTTGAGATTTATAACTAGTCATACGAGACAATTTTTGTTAAGGAGATACAACTTGTTTCTTTTGATCGGCATTCGTTGTGTTGTGTAAACACAATACATGTAAGGAATGATACATCAACGGTGATGGAGTCATGACTTAGTTTTTGAATGTTTTATTATGCTCATGACTTAAGAAAGAGTAAAATGAGATGATATTATATTAGCCGTCAACAAGTTTGTACAAGTGATGAGATAAAGTGATGTTCTCATCAGGGGGAGAAAATATGCGTTGCACTCTTTTTCCCTTGACTATGATTTTGTCCCACTGGGTTTTGCTTGCAAGGTTTTTAACGAGGCAACATCCCCAAGCGTATTGAAAGGATTATGTACTCTTTTTCCTTTACTAGATTTTTGTCCCTTCGGGTTTTATCTAGTAAGGTTTTAATGAGGCATACTCTTTATACAATGGACATCCAAGGGGGAGTGTTATGAAATAAATATGGAATGGATGTCCATATCCTATTATAATATTGATTAGAGATCTTTGAGTATAATTAGGAGATTGTTTCTTGGAGGATAATCTATCTTTGTACTATAAATATATACCTCTTAATGAGATGAATAATACAGTTTTCTCCATTCTCTTTTCTCTCTGTCTTGTTTCTTTAGTTCTTGTTCTTTATTTTTACAACATAAATATCGTTATTGTTAATAATTTAAATAAATAAACATAATTAGAGATATACTTTTAAACTAAGTGAAAATAGAGGGACTTAATTGCACAATTGGAATTTTCAAATTGATGATGTCATAAAAGTGAATCTTATATACTCCGTATAATTTAAGATTTAAGATTATTTATTTATGAGTAATGCTATATCAACCTAATTATATAGACCTAAATACAGACCTAATTATCCTATTGGTTGATTTTTTTTCTCTCTCCTAATCTCATCCAATCAATTTTTCAAAGCAACCAATCACATCCTTAGGTCTTTTTTTAGGCCTACATAATAAGTCATACCAATCATTTTCCTTTATTAAGATTATATGCTCTAATTTTATTTACCAATTTTGGCATGGAAAGACAACAAATATAATCAAAATATTATATTTTTTAAAATACCACCTATTGTCGCAATTCAATATATACCATTTTTTGTTCCAAGATCCCCATGTTTCATTATTCGATAAGAACAAGTGTGTAACAACAATTATATATGAGGATGACATATAATAAATGTAAAATAGCCCCATATATTTGACTTAATTTAATTTAACACGATCCAAATTAGGCCGAAGTTTGTTGACTTTAATTAATCACCTATTTTATGTTTGCTTTCCATTCAATAGTTGACTTATGATGTAAAGTATGGTATTTAATTATTTATTTATCTAAATCTGAAGTTAAGTATTATTATCAGAAACTATAACAGATATAGCAAATGACAATTCCTTGGTTGTTTTAACGTCAATCAAATAATTAAAAAAATTAAAAATCAAATTTCGATTCCGATTGCGTTGTTTAGATATGTTTAAACTCAAATGGTAACGTTAACCATTTTCTTTTAGTAATTTTATTTATTTATTTTTTTAACTAGTATACCTAATGTTTAACTAAAATGAAATGGGTAGTATATACTTTGGAAAAACCCAAAACGCATCCACTTGTTTAGACTTTAGAACATTCCAACAACTATAATATGGATTTTTTTTAGGGGTATAAGGTTATGAGGAAAAGTTAGAATTTTGAGAGGTGGGAGTAGCATACGATTTCAGTATTCGTGATTAACGATTCAGATTCGATGAGTCTTTTTTTTCCGTGTGTGTATAATATTAAAGGTAAATTGGTAAATGCGGAACTCAAAAATTAAAGTGACGGGTCACTGATGGCAGGAGTCCATCAGTTTCAGTCAGTTTTTGAAAAAACCGATGTGGTGCTGACGTGGCTCAGTCGGATTCAGTCAGTTTTAGTCATCATTGGGTATGGCCTTAATTACTTTTTAAAATAGGTAGTAATTAATAAACGGTTAATTGGTTAACCGATTAACCGAACCGAAAAACCAGTTAACCGAATTTTTCGGTTTCGATTTAGATTCAAGAAATTGGTGAACCTAATTTTCGGTTAACCGAACCCCCGGTTAATCGTCCGTGAACACCCCTAATACTAATATTGTACAATATGTAAAACCCATAAAAAAG
Source organism: Helichrysum umbraculigerum (assembly GCA_949592205.1). Lineage (NCBI taxonomy): Eukaryota > Viridiplantae > Streptophyta > Magnoliopsida > Asterales > Asteraceae > Helichrysum > Helichrysum umbraculigerum. The sequence continues at coordinate 384,280,511 of CATIUR010000001.1, forward strand.
TCGTCGACTGTATACCTTTTGAGATCTTTAATCGAAGAGAAAAAAGACGATTTTCAAGGTGCAATTTTTATAATTTTTCGATTTACCATTTGTGAGATTTTTAATTTTCAAAACCGTGAAGTATAATAAATTTTGTGACACGTAACGCATTTTTATTGATTCCCGTTCTCACCAAAATTTCCATTCAAACCTCGCCGTATAAATAATATTCCTCTGCCTATAAATTTTTAGTAGGGAATCTAAAAATTTGGTAATTGGTATACTTTTTAACGAGGATTAAAATAATGCTGACTGGATAAACATGGTGTGTTATTCTGCCAATTGTACCCAAGCATCAGCATCAGAGTATCTGCCTATAAATAATATTCCGATCTTAACCCACCCCTCATATCTATCCACCATATTTGCATCTCATTTCATTTTATATATAATTTTTTTTTTCTTAAAAAAAACAAGTGCAATACAATGAGCACCGATCTCAAGTCCAAATTCCTGGAAGTTTATCACACTCTCAAATCCGAACTCATTCATGATCCATCCTTCGAGTTCGACGATAATTCTACCCAGTGGGTCGACCGTGTAAGATTTAAATAAATTTCATTATAATATTATTATATATTATATATGATACATTTACATGTTTGTGTTCTTCACCACTAGTTCGTTTGGATACGTATATGATATATCACATTGTTTGATTTATTTACTTTTAGTTATTTATGCATGAAATGAAAGCATTATATTTAATGCGTTGACTGTGAATGTTCTGTTGTCGTTGACTTGGATGTGTTTCAAAATATACATTCATTATTAGAATGAGAGCAGCCCTATATGAGAGGCAGGAGAGGCAGAAATAATCTGAACCATTGATTTTTTCGATCAACAATCTATATTCACTCGATCGACAATCCAAATTCACTGCATTTTACGTCAGATTCACTTCATCTTATTTTACGTTTAAAATGTAGTTAATCTGGACCGTTGATCGAAGAAATCAATGGCTGAGAAGGGGAGTTGGCCGCCCCTCATATGGGGCTGCCCACTGAACCTTACCCTACATTATTTGTTAAATTTATAATGAATTGATTCTATGCTTGCTGATTTCATAGTTGGTAATTTTATAGTTGAAACTTAAAGGGTTTACATACGAAATCTATATCTATCTATTCGTTCGTAACTCTTTGCCTCTTTGGAAGGTAAAACTATCATCATAACATATACGATACAAAGTTAGATGGATTGATATGAACTTAATTTACGTCAACAGTTGTGTTAATTACTGAATTTTTTTATTAAGCTTCGATTAGTAGCTAGATTAGAAGACTTTTAGTCGATTAAGGTAAATGGAATACATGTATAATCTCTACATTTGTTTCTGCAATATTATTTTAGATAATGACCCTAATGCGTACCTGTTTCTTTGTAATTATCAATAATATTATTGGCAAATGGCAATCTTTAATGACTTACTGATTTTCTTAATTTCTACAGATGCTCGACTACAATGTACCTGGAGGTAAAACATTTGCTTCATTCCTATTCAAGAAAGACGTTTTTCGTATTTGCTAGCCTCAATTTTGCAAGGCCTATGCTTTTCAAGAAAAAAGGTTACCACTTATTGTCTTTTTACAAAGAAAAAATGTGATGTATGCAGGGAAGTTGAACCGAGGCCTTTCTGTTGTGGACAGTTACAAGTTGCTTAAAGGAGAAGAATTAACAGATGATGAACTTTTTCTTGCATGTGCTCTTGGTTGGTGCATTGAATGGGTAAAATAAGTTAACAACCTAAATACTAAGTCCAATTTGTTCCTGTTTGGTTTCCAGTCTTGTTCCACGATAGCCTTAAAACTGTTCTTGATATTGATGTTTTACAGCTTCAAGCATATTTTCTTGTACTTGATGATATTATGGATGAGTCTCATACGCGCAGAGGCCAACCCTGTTGGTACAAAATACCCAAGGTGTGCCCAACTCTTTTGAGAGAAATTATTGTGGTACTCAGTAATATAAATGCTGAATTTCTTAACAATATTATAGGTTGGTATGATTGCTGTAAATGATGGAATTATTCTTCGCAACCATATTCCTAGAGTCCTAAAGAAACATTTCAGAGGAAAGGCTTATTATGTGGATCTAGTGGACCTCTTTAATGAGGTATGTTTCCTCTAATGCTCTGATATTTAATGTATCGAATATTTAATTAAGTCTTCGCTCCTGTTAAAGACTCTTAACCATTTGTTTGAGCAGGTAGAATTCCAAACAGCTTCTGGACAGATGATTGATTTGATCACTACACTTGTTGGAGAGAAGGATCTCTCAAAATATTCTTTGTCTACGTAAGTTAATATCTTAACTTCTGTTCCTTTTAATAACTCCACTTGATTTATTTAATGTCTATATTGTCTTGCAGTCACCGCCGGATTGTGCAGTACAAAACTGCTTATTACTCGTTTTATCTTCCAGTAAGTAGATTTCGATTGCTCTGTTTACGTTTATAAGAAATGTTATACTAATTTACAGATTCTTATTATAGACTAACTTGAATGATTATTTAAGGTTGCCTGCGCACTCCTTATGTTTGGAGAGAATCTGGATGATCATGTTCAAGTGAAAGATGTACTTGTTGAAATGGGTACCTATTTTCAAGTGCAGGTACTGTGTTTCATCCCTTGAAATTATTGATAAACAGTGTCTTTTCTTTTCGCTGATAAAAATCTTTAAATTGATTGTAGGATGATTATCTGGATTGTTTTGGAGCTCCTGAGGTGATTGGCAAGGTTAGTTCACCAAAATCACTTATATTGGTCAATCCTTCTTATTAAAACTACAACTCATGTTCGATCTCTGCCATTATAACAGATTGGAACAGATATTGAAGACTTCAAGTGTTCGTGGCTGGTTGTGAAAGCCTTAGAACTTGCCAATGAGGACCAAAAGAAATTTCTGCACGTAAGCACGAATTATGAATGATGTCTATTGTTTCCATTCTGATTCACCTTTACTTACCCCTAAAGCTTTTTCTATCCAGGAGAACTATGGAAGAAAGGATCCAGCCACTGTAGCAAAAGTGAAGGAACTTTACCACACTCTCAACCTTCAGGTTTCGTTTTTTTTTACCTAATTCCAAGTGCTAGGTGGCAATTTTGACTCGTGTACTTTATAAGTTGGTAGTTTCGGGTTATGTTCTATCTCTAAAGGGAATATCTTAAAAGGAAACGGGTCAAATGGGCTAAAAGTCGCTCAGTCTATTTTAATGCATAAAACCTCCAAATTTATTATATGTTTTGTAATTATACACAAAAAGTGTTTCAGACTTTTAGGTTACCGGGCCTGGCCCATTTCAACATGTTCCAAAATTACCCATTTTGACATTAACCTATTTTGACCTCTGACATAACATGCCCATTTTGCCACTTCAAGTGTTTACAAGAACATACAGTTTCTGGACACATGCTCTTAGTTCTCACCCAGTTTTTTTGTGGATGTTTTTAGGGTGTGTTTGAAGATTATGAGAACATGAGCCATGCGAAATTGATCAAATCAATTGAAGCTCACCCGAGCAAAGCAGTACAAGCAGTGTTGAAATCTTTCTTGGGAAAGATATATAAGAGGCAAAAGTAGGCTTTATTTTGTCCCATAAGAGGACATGTTGTGTGTATCATTTTCGATTGTATTCTTGTTATTCTACCAGAAATTTCTAATCACAATAAGACGTTTACCAAGTAACAGTTCATGACATTAAAATCATTTGGAACAAAAATCAAAGGATGGAAATTAGAACCCTTTCAATACTGAATTGAGTAATTACAACTTTACAAGGTAAAATCAAAATAATAAGTAAAATAAATTATAAAAATATACCGAATCAAAGATCATCCAGTATTATAGTGCAATTTAGTTTTGGTCAGCAAGGTTTGAGAGATGATTGAAAGAGCCTGCATGGTTACCAAGGGAACTGGTTGCTGTTCTATGGTAGCGACACCGAAAAGATCCAACGTGTGTGGTAGGGGAGCAAAGGCAGTTTGGCTTGGAATCCGACTGTCCTCTTGGGGTGGCCAAATGTGCTATTTCTGCATAGCAACGAGTTGTTGCGCTACCGCTATGCCCACTCACAGACATCTGCTGCTTCTTGGTTTCTTCCATTTTTAGTTTTCCTGGCTGGAAAGTTATATGTGGCCTTTCTTGTTTTCCCTCCATATTTTCTATTCTTCTTCCTGTTTGCAATTTCGTTTCGAGTCATAAATCAGATTATCAATCAACATAAAGTGTTTTGACTCTGATCATCTGATATGGGTCCATAATCAAAGGTAGCAAAACAAAATAGGATGCAGAATCTAGATTTTGGATGTGCTAAATTCTGATTATTTAAGGATTTGCCTGTAAAATGGATCCTAAAGAATCAGATCAGCACGCTCACGTGTGATGCGATTATTAATAAGCTATTCGATTATAAGTTCCATTGAATATCTTTAGTTTGTTAACGTATTAATCAGACAATCACTTTTAAACGTCAGTTTAAAAAGCCCTAGACGTGTGCTGCTAATCGAATGACGGTTAAAAAGACAAGATATCCATAATCTGAAGATCAATCTATACAAGAATTACATAAAGACACAATGCATTGATGTGGCTTAATGATGCAATAAGCAATATCTATGAATAACTACAATTTAGATGAAATAATCAAATGAAAGCTTCAAGAGATTAGTGCTTATTACCTTCCTTTAATTGTAATCAAGAGAGATAGCCTGCAGTGGTGAACGTGAGAGAAGCACGTTAAGGATTAAAGATAAAATGGCAGAAAGGAAAAAGAGTAAAAATTGAGAGGTGATGGTCAGAAACTAATATTTACTAAATTTGGATGGTGTTTTTGTGACCATTAGTTATCCATCCAAATCACCAACAAACTTTATTATCCATTTCTTAATCCAATAATTTGTTTTACCAAGTAAACACGTATTCTAATCTTATTCTGGATGATTTGATAATGGTCCTCTCTGTCAAAACTGGTTGTGACAGGTGCATAACTGCAGCTTTTATCAGTCGAACTCGAGTTTGACCTTGATGTACTAGCTCAGCGTATACGAGTAAAGCTCAAACTAATAAGTACTCCATGTCCCTCCATCCCAATTTTATTGTCTTTTTAAAAAAATGCACGCAGCATAAGAATTGTGCAATTATTACAATGTGGTTCTTGTAAATGTTTGAGAATAGAATTGAAACTACACTTTGAAAGATTGAGGTAGCAAGACTTTGTTACTACACTTAAGATTAAAGTAGCAAGACTTTGTTGCTATAATGAATATTGAATAATAGAAGTGTAGAATAGATAATAATTTGAAAGGTTGGTTATATATACCAAACCTTGATTACATCCTCTATTTATAAGCTTACAAAACTTAGTACATAAGCTTTCTTCACATCTAAGAATACTTACTAGCTAAGCTATCTTATAAGATAAGCTTCCTAAATATCTATAATTACTTAACAAGTAAGGATAGTAAAATATCTTAGTTTCCTTAATAGTTAAGGATACTTACTATCTAAGTTTTCTTAGTAACTAAGTTTACATAGTACAAAGTAAACATAAGATTAATTCCAATAACAATCTTAGATACGCTAACAGTTCTGACTTCTAATAAGATATTAGCTTCACCTGTTTATCATAATGCGAAAGTGAAAACTTATTTTGAGACAATTCATAATATAAATGTGCGCACACAAATAAAGACGGTAAGGGAGTATAACACTCTTTTTACGCTATTCATGTCAAAATACAGCTTGCAAATGTATTTTTTCTGAAATGAGTTTGGTTGGTAAATATAAGCTCAGAATATGAAAGTTGATGTTACCCAAACCTAACTTGACCAGGTACCTGAGGAGTCAAACTATCAATTCGAACACAAGTTTAGCTCAAGGTTCTCGAGCCAAGCTCAAGCATTAACTCAGACACCCTGAACTTAATTGAATCAACATGGACAGTCAAATACCAGTTACCAAAAACAAGATACAAGGTCCTAGCTTTATACGACCTCGACATAAATTATGTTTGGTTGAAATAATGGCATATTGGCATGTCACAATTTGCCAGGACAAAATACAGAGTTGGAAACCGTTGCAACTTTCTAAACAAGATTCTGGTAGTATCACCAACAATATATCTAAATCAAAACGAATGCATATCAAACCTTCTCCAAGTGTCAACAAGTAAGATTTTCCATCAATGACAAAAACTAATGAACATAACAAAATGGAAATTATATGATCGAACATCATTGACAATGCAGCAACACATGATGGAGCAAAAAGCAAATTATTTGAACACTATTTCAAGGTAACAGAAAGAGCAGTAGATCATCTGATGTTTATAATGTAAAACTTTGTGTACAATTGCTAGTGTTAGCTGTCAAAATAGTATGACTTTCTTTAGTTTCTGGGTTTAATCCAAGTGGTCTCTGATGTTGTCGAGTTTCCATAATAAACCTGCTTCGATCCTTCATCCCAATATGCCTGCATAAAGTAAGTTCATAACATAGTAGTCATGTTAGCAACTTGTACTTGCACACGCAAAAATGTCACATGTTGACACGTTTTACTACAAACAACCAACCAACTAGAAGATTATGTTACCTGCCAACCCGATGGGAGTTGTTTTGTTAGCTCAACGAGATCAGGCTGTTGGTTCGTGTCATCAATGGTCTTCGCACGAGTTTCTTCAACTTCAGTTGATTTTTTAGCCCTCTTCCGCCTAACCCTCTCTCGCCTAGATAAACATGCCAAATACGGTAAGCAAAGTTTGTCACAAGATTATATATAGACAACAAAAGAAGTACATAAAGAAGGTACAGATGGCTTTACCAATCACCACCAAGGGGCTGAAAGTTGGCATTGTCTTTGGCTTCTCCGGATGCAATCTGCTGAGCATGCCATTGCTGCATCAAAATAAATGGGGCATCAGAATCAGAAGAAGAAGAAGCATAGTACAATTAACGACAAAGAAACGGAGAAGGGTTAACCAACCTCAATCTCCCGTTGCCGTTTCTTCTCTAAAACCTCTAAAGCATTTTCAGGTTCGTCTTCCTCATCTTCATGCAACTCCTCTTTAACAGCCTTCCACTGCATAAATCTAACCATCAATACGATCCATTGTGGGAAATGAATATTCAAATAATAAAATAGGCAAAACTTACCTTATCCACTAACCCAGAAACCTTCTTGTTGGACCTCAAAGTAGACACCGAGGCAACTGTTCTTTTCTTATTGCGTGTGACTGAAAAAAAATAGAGAATGTTACATCTTATATTAATTTAAATACCCTAAGACGGTGCATGGAAAAAGCAACATAATATTCAATTCCTCCACATCATTAATCAACAAAGTTGAGTCTACCATAATCGCATTTTCACATCTTATTGTAAAAAAAACTTCTTCAATGTGATATTTTACTAGAGGTGGCAAAATGAACACGTTTGGTCGCACCGCATCCATTTAACTTAAGTTGCCACATTTATATGTAATTGAATTAAAAATTGCCACCTTTGGACTCCAAAAATGTGAAGTACGGATAGGCACACACCAGTAGTGGAAATTTAAGATGAATGACAAGTTGACAACACATTCAATAAAAAGATGGTAGTGATTCCATCATAATTTACCTTTAGGTTGAACCTTGGGAACTGGTTCTGTTGAAGAAACTGTTGTAGCAACAGCAGGTGCTGACACCACAGATACATCCCGTGTTGCAAGAGCAGTTTCTGGAGCACGAGTAGATGACGAAATCAAAGGAACCTCCGTAGATGATTCGGTTTTATCAGAAGCACTGCTTTCATGAATGGATTTCTTTAAATCAGAGATTTCTACACTGTTGGTGCCTGGTGCACTTGGTATTGACTCTTCTTGTAGGGTGTAATATGGCACAGACTCTCCATGATTCATTATCGAAGTGGCATCAGGATATGGGTTCGGCACTGCCGTATAGTAAAGGGTTGGAAGAGGAGCAGCTACTTGACATCCATTAGCATCTACATAATAACCATTATTTGGGACTTCTGTGTTTGTTTGACCATAGTATTCATAACCAGACACTGGGTACGTAAAATTATATTGTTCTCCGTAAGAGTAAGGTAGTGCCGTCTGCAACTCTGATGCGGGTGGTGGGAATGGGGCTTCAGGCGGCTCATCTGGTGGTGGGGGAGGTAAAGGTTCTTCGTCTGGTGGTGGAGGAGGAATCCATTCATCATTAGGCGGATGTGCATTGTCAATATCTTCTTCTGATCCTCGAAATTCATCTTGTTCATGCGGGAGAAGTGATATAGGCTGATCCGGCTGGGCCCCAGTTTGGGCTCCTGGTTCATCTTCATCTTCAACTTCCATTTCGACATCCATGTCAGCATCTTCTACAGAGTGGAGGCTCACATTTGAGACAGTAGCTGCTGAAGTTGCTTTGTCATGGGCTTGTAAAGTTTCTATTTGGGATGTGCTATCAGCAAGTATATGATGGCATCCAGCAGCGATGGAATCATCGGGGAGAGCACCAGGAGTTGCTTCACGTATGCTTTCATGTAATTTATTTTCTGGCTTGTCCGTTTTACCAACATTTGCAAATTGAGAATATTTTAGAACTTGATTGTTGACAGCAGCTTCCAGCTTTTTCAGCTGGTTTTCGGAGTGCAACCAAAAAGGTAGCAACGATGACCCATAAGGTACCAGTGACTTAATGTCTGCAAGTCTTATATGAAGTTCAAACTTCAACTTTGATATCTGGTCATCAAATGCTTCAGACCTAACATTTTAAACAGCAAAGAGAAGGGAAAATTAGCAAATACTATTGCTATAATATATAAGAAAAAAAAAAAAAGAGAGCTGCAAAAAGATAAAGTATATACCCTTTTACAGAATTTAATTTTTCTAACAGATTTTCACCAAGTTGCAGGAGAGAGGAAGAATCAGAAGATGGATCGTCAACTGTTCCTTGATGTATGTGCACACTCATATCTTGAATACTAGAATCAGTATTGTGAGCTTCTCCATTACTCAAAGCATCATTTGAAAATCCTGTGAACCCCTCATGTGAGGAGTTATAATTCACTCCATCTGAACCTGACGTTTTCCCACCATCTATTGTGTGATAATGGTTACCTTCCCCTTTATCATTTGCCACAACATTTGTAAACTTTTCATTACGCACTTCAATTTCGGTCTTGGAATCATCGCTTTCGATGGCTTCAAAAACCGTACTATTTGTGGATCCATTATTAAGTTGTGCCGCTATATGAGCATACATTTCTGCATTATTTTTAGGTTCTTGAGCAGATTTAGTATCATAGGCAGATTCATTTCCTTGGGTCAGAACAGCTGGAACTTCCCAGGAAGTTTCACCGGTCACAACGTTCCAGTAGTAATACGAATTACTCTCCTCATGCAACACCATTTTCCAGCCTGAGTCCACATTTCCTGTTGTCTGTGTACCAGATGTCCAAAGAACCGCGGCCTGCTCCACTGCATCTGTCTCTCTGTTCAGAGACTCGGCTGTATTATCTTCCATAACACCATTTTCCTCCAACTTTGGCAAGACATCCAATGAAGATGAGTGCGCCTTGTTCCCTTGGTCAGCTTTGTCAGCAGTGAGGTTTTCCTCATCATGGGTTCCTGTAGCCTCGTGATTCTCTACCTTTTCCTGCTAACAACAAAATCGATTAGAAAATAGATAATTGGGCAGATCAGGCGGGGTTGAATAACAAAACAAAATATGTTCGGGTGAGCACAAATGATTGTTGGAACAGGTTAGCTTGGGTTGACCGGAAATACTTTTGGTCTTATATGTTTAACTCTTATACTAGTGTCAAAAAATATGAGACAAATATGATTATATAAACTATGTGAGTTCAATGATAACTTAAATTTTTAAAGTAAAATTATCTGAGATGTTTTAGGGGGTGTTTGGGGGAGCGTTAGTGGAGGGCTTTTTAGCTTTTGTGTTATCATAACGCAGAAAAGCTTTTTTTTAGTGTTTGGATTGAGGAGCTTTTCACTATTTTAAAGGGTTAAAAAGCTAAAAGCTAAAAAGCCATGAATTTAGAGCTGCAAGCTAACGCAGAAGCTCAAATCCAAACGCCGCCCCAAACACCCTCTTAGCCAATAATGGTTGGGTGACTTGCAACCCATTCCCTTTTAAGCTAAACCTTGTTATCTAACCCAATTACCTTGATAGAAATAACATAACACGAATTGGCCCATTCATATTTAAATTGGTCAGAATTGTCAACAAAAATAGTAAACTCCATGGTTCAAGTTCGCAATGGTAATCAAATAGCAACGACAGCCATTTTATATTACATTTACTAATAATGTCACTAACTCATTATCGTAAATTTTCTTGCATCAGCAATGAAGCCAACTGAGAAGTAGTTGCATCAAAATTTAATTACTAGGGATTCTTTAGTCTAGGATGCACACCTGCTCATCAAGCTCATCCGAGGAGTTCTCTTCAGCATCACGGTTTATTTGTCTACCAGATTTTTCCTCCACTTCGTCATCACTATATTGTCCAAGTAGCAACAGAGGATTTTCCGGCCTTTGACCTGAAACACAGAATGCTAACATCTCAGACCACATAGAAACAAAGCATGCATAGCCCAAGTTACAACTAATCTTCCAATAGATACTTAACGAAAAGTTCACATATCGGTCTAAACTAATGAAAAATATTTGATTATTTTTTACGAGACAAGGATTTCAAATCACAGCCACCTGTAACATTGGAAAAAAGTTAGTAACTCAGAATAACACGAAAAGGCAGAAACATACGAACCACTAATGCTGTTGAAATGTCGAAACTCTGCGTGCAACATAACATGTCAGGAATTTCAATCAAAGAAACAGTGTGGCTAAGTTGAACAGGCTCAGATGATTCCCAATACCACAGCCACCTACCAGTCTGAAAACGATATCTTGGTAGAGCAAACATGTCTTGTATACAGTATAACATCAACCAATACAATGACGGCCTCTACAAAGATCAGTCCATGAAGAAATTTGTAGGAACCCACCTGAAGAAGATGGTGAATTGGGTGACCCAGCATCATTATTTGCATTTCCGCCACCTCCACCTCCAACTTCTTTGTTAGACGAATCACCAAAATCTCCTATATATTCAGTAATGACAATGAACATTAAACTCAACATGACCAGAAACCAAGAATCAAATCATCAATCGCACTTCGCTATGGTAGCACCCAAAGCTTGTGATTCTAAACATCAGCCAAAACTTCTAGCAACACCAATAAGATTTTATTTCTCGGACATCACTAGCAAACATAGTAAGTAGTATGCAAGCCAACAACATTGAATACAAGTACAATAACCAGATGTAGATTTCATAATACACTAAACGTTTACTACTGTTATGCCAATTCCGTATCTGTGTAATAATTTTCGTTTATTATTGTTATAAACGAAACTGTAAAGGATTTTATAATCATAAGATTCAATTAAGTATGTACCAATTTATATATTCATATATGCCCTTAAATAAGCAATTAAGCATAATGATGCTAAACACATAAATTGAATTGAATATATTCCAGATATCCATTAATCAATAACCCAATCTATATATTCGAGAGCTCCAATTGGCACAAACCAATCGCGTATTTAATCAAAACATATAGTATATCAGAATTAAACAACGAAATAACATGAATTACCAGAGGGGGGTTCCGCTAATATATCGAGTTTTACTCTTCGATTGGAACCAGTTTTGGCCGCTAATCTACGTTCCTTTCTGTTTACCATCATCAATTGAAGAATTCCGCAGCCGGAATATGATTAATTTGATGCAATCTTGCTGGTTTGATTTAAGCCCTAGGGCTAAACTGTTCGTATAAATTTCAGACTGTTTTTCTAGCGTTGGCTTTCCGTAACTATATTTGTATGGAGTTGGAACTTGGAGACTTGGAGGTTTCCGTTTTGCCCTTTTATTTGGATTTGAATTTATACGCCATCATTATTGGGCTCTTGGATCCCGCTTAGCCCAATATACTTATTGGGCTATAGTTCTTTCAGGCCATTACATGATTATCTCATACAAAATTACAAACTTAAACTTGTACGTAGTACGGACTACTACGTATTATTTTTCGATTTATTATTTTTATGTTTTCTTCCCAAAAGCTATACACTTATTTTGGGTTCTTTTCTTCGTCATTGCAAGTTCATTCTTTATTTTTTTTTACTCTTTTTATTTCGCATCTCAATCTAGTTTTGGTTTTCGTATTGTAATAATGTTATTGTTAAAGATATAGAAAGTGTATTTTCGAGCATTTCAAAATTTGTTGTGTTTAAGTGATTGTACTATATCTGTTAAAAATATTGTAGGAAGATAGAAAGTTAATTTGTCTTTTCCCCCTAGTGATTAAGGGTGTGTTTGAGGATGTAGCTTATAAGGGGTTAAGTTTATTGTTTTTTCAAGATACCAACATTATTTGTCAAATTAAAATATTAAAATTTATTGGAAAAATAAACTTTTAAAAAACAAGTTAGCTCAAGTAGCTTCTTAAAAAAAGTAGAGCTTACCAAGAAGTAAAATTACATGGAGTAAATTACATAGCCCGTTCCTGTGGTTGTACCTATATTACGGATCCAGTCCTCGAGTCGAGTATTGTGCGAGTCTAATCCATTGACCCGGTTATTTATTTCATTGCAAGTCCTTTCTCCACCTATATTCAAATGAAAAGACTAAAATACCCTTACCTTCTTCCTCAGCACCCAACTTTTTCTTCAAATCCCACCTCTTTATCTTTCATTTTTTATATATGAACGAGAAATACAAACAAGATTCAACAAACGTAAACAAAATCAAACACATTATAAAATTACCACTGAGATTTTTTTATGGTTACCAACCACTAAATACATCAGTTGACCATCATTGTTCGTGTGGCGTAAATCGCGTCGGAGTTTGCACAACAAAATGGTCCGATCTTGTGTTGGAGTGTGTAAATTCGTCGGAGTTTGTGCAGGTGACCGGTGGTGATTCTGACGAGCAGGTGATGAACACGACGGCGGCAACAGAGGTAGTGGTGGTGATGAACACTAAGACGCCCGTTACGAGGTGGTAACCGGAATTCACATAGGTTGTTATCAGATTATTAAAGAAAAAAGTAAATAAATATTTTGTTTTGTTTTTATTTTTTGATGTACATGTTTTGGTGATGAGTGGTGGTGGTGAGAGGGTGACTAAAGGGGATAGAAGTCTGTTAATGGTGATGGCCGATGGGTTTGCTGTACATTAATTTTTGGATTGTTGAAAGTAGTTAAAATAAATATATATATTTAAAATAGATATATTGATCATGTATTCCTTTTGATTTATTTTTATTCAAAATAAATAAGAAAAAGAAGAAAGTTTAGAGAAGACTTTCTTACCCTTTCTCTAATTGGAGGTGGGATCAGCAATGAAACAAAAAGCCGGGTCAAAGGACTGAATCCGCACAATACCCAATTCGGGGATTGGATCCGTAATATAGGGACAACCACAAGAACTGACAATGTAATTTACTCAATACATGAATACCTCTTAACAAATGTTATTGCTTATTTATGGTTCTACATTATTGTCCTTTCAAGTCAATTCACATTTTAAGTTCCAGCTTCAACTATTAGCTACTACTTAACTACCAAACACACCCTAAGACTCTTGTTACAAATGGTTTATAATAGTATATAGATAGATATGTAACGGACCCAGTTATAAATTACATTAAATTAAAATGATATATAAACTTATATGTTTCATTAAAATTGCTGATTTGATTTACTAATAACCATTTATTTAGTACTAGATCATAACCCGCGAATTCGCGGACTACTTCAATAATTAAATACATTTTGTTATAATAATTTGATAGTTAAATCTTATTATAGCATTTTTCATATGGATTTAGAGTTGCACATATAATGACATAATTAGTTACGTTTATATTGCTTATACGGTACAGTACCCTTACTATAGTATCATCATCTTATATCAAGTTGCATTGCATCTCTAGTTTCTATATCAAGTTAGTTTCTAGAGTATTCAACTGGGTCCACAATCAACTATTGCCATTTCATATGACAAATCTCTACCATCCATTCATAGCTCTTGATTTGTGTTACTTGAAATAAGACACAGCTACACAAATATTATAATCCAACTTCTTGCAAGTCCGAAGTAAGAGGCCCAAATACCATCTAGATCAGTAGTTGCACAATATACACATTTTTTATATAAAAAAAAGTGTGGCAATGTCTAACTTGCCCCATATGCCTATAAATGGGTTGATTCGGGTATGTTTTATATCTCACAAATAGCTAACAAAGAAAACATGCTTGCCAGACATAAAGTTGCCAAAAATATATATTCAATGAATACATCATATGGAGTATTTGACTCAAGTGTTATATATAAAACAAAGGAAATCTGACACAACGTTCAGGGTCAACCAAAGATGATCCAATTTGACCCAAACCCCTTACCCAACACCCCTGAGTGACCCATTTTCCCACCTCTAGATGAGGGTCTTGAATTATCATAGTAGCAATTATATCCTACCTTACAATACGGCACCATTGGGTAGCTAACATCAACGACTGGGTACACATACAGAACAAAAAAGACCGTAACAAATGGAGACACACAACAAATATAAACAGATGGTTGCTATGGGTACGCAACAGCATGCACTACTGCGATCTATCAGCTGCCTACACGATCACGGACTGAATCTGTAAAAACATAAAGCTTTAAAATCTTGCAAGTATAAATGATTGCCCAGTTAAATGATTGCCCTGAAATAAACGTTAATACCTCTAAGTTCATGTACATAGAACTTCCTCATATCATAATGCTATATAACATTTACGTATTTTATTAAATCATATACTTAGCATTCATGTATACAGATCTATATAATGTTAAGAGTGCATGTTTTCAATTTTATACATGCTTGGAGGAAAACAAACATAAGATGCATATCTATATCAAAAAGCCAGATTAAATGACACAAAACGGGTTAAATATACTTTTGTTTATTTCTGTATGACCAATTCTAATGCCTACTTCATACTAACAAAATGAGGTAAACATTATTAATGACCTCTTTTTAAACATACTTAACCTCTTCCGACATGTGTGTCTACCTTCTTTCATTCCATCTATCAACCTTCTTTCCTTCCCCGCATTTCCTACCTTATGTACCTTCCTTCTAACATTATCTTCCTTCCGCCCCTCATCCCAAATGTCCCCTCTTTCGTTTCATTTATATAAACAAACTTAATTAAGTATTCGTATTTATTATAAGTTATGAAATGTCGATACATGTAATAGAAAAATGTTCAACTACCATTTAAACTATTTAATAAAGAAACAACATCAATTGCTTTTCTAAGCAAAAGATGTACATCAGTATTATAATGGGGAAATAAAACGTGGTATGAAATTGCACGAATGTTAATGCAGTTAGTTATAAAGGAGGTATTATTTGTGTAAATTTAAAAAAAATAGGACTAAAAATGTAAAATATCTAAATCATATAGGTCAAATTGTGCTCTCAACGTATCACGTAATTTGTAGTCCCTTGTTGCTTTTTACTCTCCGGATTATTACAATATTATCAAAATTATACTCCCTCCGTCCCATATTAATAGTCCACTATTCCTTTTTGGGCTGTCCCAAATTAATTGTCCACTTCCAAAAATGGATAAAAATGATGAGCTAAAATCTTTTTATACCCCTACTTTATATATGTAAGACAAAAAAGTAGGTAAAAAGTAAGGGGTAGAATTGTCATCTTATCAAAAAGTAAGAGAGAAGTTGATGTTTTCTTAAACTGCGTGTTTCTTGTCTGGGGACAATTAAATTGGGACGGAGGGAGTATTATTCAAAGTAATCAAATTATAATTTAACAAAACATACTAAATGCATTCATAGTATAAGAACAATAACTTAATCCAAAGAGTCTAGTGCTAAACATATTAACAAAATTACATTTTCAAGATCAACAACTAATTACACTAATATAGATAAGAAATGGCACTAATAAAGTCCAAATTTTCTTATTAATCTCAGTACTAAGTTCTACCCATATTTGATCATCATAATAGAAAGCTAGACGGGTGCCAATTTTCTGCTGGGCTAAACCTTAACAGTGGTACAAGTCTTGCGCTGATGAGCAGCAGCTACAGTAGTCCCGTAGTTTAGAGGCAGTATTACTTGTGACATACAATGGATCTGTAACCAAACACATCTTTTATTTTAAGCTATCGATCTCTGTGGGGTTAATTGCTTTAATCTCCATTCGAATTCCATCAAGTTTTCTCTTGAACCAATCATTGGAGCTAGCATATACCCTTACAATGCGAGGGGACCTTTGCAAGTTGATACAAAAATATATACACAAAAAAAAACCTTTAGCACGTGACATGTAACTTTTAAGTACAGGTAATCGATTTATTTACTTTTGGGTTATGGTTTTATCTTTACAAGGTCAACGGGTTACCTATAATATACACGTCAAATAAGTGCATTGGGCCATAAGTTCCACAAGTGTATTTTCAATGCATAAACATCTCAAGTATTTCTTTTTGAAGATTTGCAATATTTTATTATCTATATTATTATTCTTGAGCTAATACAATTGCTGTAAACAGAACACTAATGTATAATTATCGACAAAAGGTGTTTCCAGTCAACAGGCCCATTACAACTCTTATCCAAAGTTACCAATTTTTACCCGTTACACAATCCGCCTGACCATCCCATATTTTCCACCTTTACATATAAGTGAACCTATAATTGTGTTTCAATAAAATATACTACCAGCAATGAAAAAGATCATACCCTTATGGATTCAATAGCCGGTAAAGATGCATCAAAATCATCATGACTTTGAATTGTACACCCAACAATGTCAACATTTGGTATATTCGGTTAATCACTCGCCCCTAATAACACATGAAAACACTACTCCACAGTTCAAATCCAATTCTTTTTTACCGGATAATTAACGGGATGAAATGGTTTACCAGGTCGAATTTCCCACTAAGGATAGCATCAAGCGCTTTCTCACCAATCTCAAAAGCTTTCGTCTTTCGTATTGACATTGAAGGTGACTCCATAGTAAGCTAGGAATTTCCACGTACTCTTCTATCTCATAATTGAAATATCCATGACCAAACTTCACATTTTATATTGTTGTACAGGATCAATAATGGATTTGCAATTCCATCAATAATGAAAGCGAAAATCCATATCGACTATCAAAGTAACCATAATTTTAATTTTAGAAAAATAACACTTTCGATTAAATGGCACACATTGAATTAAATTGATTGCTTTCTTAGTTATCTATAAAAGTAACATGGCAAATTCAATTTATTTTTCTTAAAGTTTTGTCATTAAAATATTTCAGCAGTTTGACCACATAACTTGTACCTTTTATCTTTAATCAAGACTTTTAAGAGTTCAATGGGTATGAAGAGATATGGTTACTTGATTAGGAATTTGACCAAATTTGCTACCTTTTCATATCATAATTTTCAGAGATAAGTTGAAATCTTTGGTGGTTTTGTAATATATACATGCATGAAAAACAAATAAGACGAAACAGTCAAATAAAATGTAACCTTGAATTCTAGTTATAACTTTAGCAACTCTTCCTGCAGTATCTTGCGATTGTGTAAATAACCATGTCAAGTTCTTCCATGGGCCCTTCTGAGCATCCATAAGCTTCTCCTGCAGCTACTGTTACAACAGAACCGAAGACAAATGATAACCCTTGAAAGGAAGGTATAATCTAACGGATGGCTAATTCATGACTCAACACACCTTAGATTAAATATGAGAATGATCCAAAAGCTCATAAAAAGGATGGCAAAATATCAAGCTTTCACGTCTTCAAACACATCATAGCAAGTTAATAGAAAGGAAAAAATTCGGAATTCTGAATAGATATTAAATTACTATCTTAAATGTAACCATTCACATGTAATGAGTTAAAACACATTTTAAAATCATGTTAATTTGCAGGGGTAAGTTTACATGGTCTTTTAGATTAACCATATATCGGTTCCATTCTACTATTTATTAACAAAAGAAGAAAAGAAAACAAAAAGGACTCAATAGATGCAAAGAATCAGTCAGACAACTTCCTATATCGTTTCATTCATACATTTACATTATTACCATACATCCTTTTAGAACCATAACTAACGCATCAGTCATCTGATACTAAGCTTTGACAAATGGACAAGAAATGTGCACATGGCAACCCTGCCCAGCCCATCTAGAAACACAATAAAACTGGAATGTTTTTATAAGTATACATCTGACCCATCCATCTTGAATAAAACCTCCTAAATCATTCAACTCAACAAATTGGATTTAATTTGGAACAGCAAAAGTTTTCTAATAGTATTAGACACACTGTAACTTATTGAATGCTTTCAGAATTTGGATAAAAATATTTCAGGTCAACCCAATTTGCTACCAAAAGTTTACCCATATTGACCCATGACCCAACCCATTTTCCCACTTCTAAAAGAGTATATAAACCTGGAAACTTCCTATTGTCCTGCTTATTCAATGGCAGTAATAAGATTAAAAAGAAAACCATTTAACTTACATAAAAACCATTCGGAAACTTCCCATCCGCCAATATTACCCAGACTCGATATCTATATCTATAGTCATTCCTTTAAAAGAAAAGGAGGGAAGAATAAGCATTTTCATAACAGTGTAATCACATAAACATAATGAATATTGATTGTGCTAATATACGACAAAAAATATCACCGGAAGGAGAAAAGGTAGTGACAAATAAAACCGAAATGATTATTACCTATTCAGTATATGATTATGATTTTTAACTTCTTTACAGATGGAGACACTACTTCATTGAAATACAACATCAGTTGTTATTTAATGCAAATACACCAACCTGCAAAGTACAAAATGAATTGTAATAAACGTCAAATTGTAGCATATACTATTTTGATGTAGTGAAGCATTGTGTATCAATAAATAGGTCAACTAAACGCTAAAGAACACTGCAAGCAACATTAAAGAACATGAGTTATGAGGAAAGTTATACAAAGTAATATAAGTATATACATAGTAACATGGAAACCTTCTATTAGGATCACCTTTTGGTCTGAAATGTAAAGCTTCATTCCACCTACAAAAACCATATACAACCAACCTTGTTAGCCTAAAGTCCAAAACTGATAGTCAACTATATTTAAATCATGAGAGGGGTATATAGGTCACTTTATGCTTATTGATAAAGGTAAAAAAGAAAAAAGAGATACCAATAAAGTATGTGGACACAACATCATGCTTTACGAAATGTAAAAGTGCATTCTAGATCAAATTCATATTCAAAACCCTACCTTAAGTAATACCAATAAAGTATGTGGATACAACATCCTCATCGGCATATCCCAAAATACCCTGGACTTTGTCTTTTTATTCCTCCATCGGTTACCAAAAATAACAAAGAGAAGTTAGTTTAGATCAACCCAAAATCTGGTCGATTTGGATTATAAGTCAAAAGTGTATTGCAATGCTTATAACCTCCTAAACTGCTTTATTTAAATAAAAAAAAAGTACTCTAATACTATACTTCTTAAACTAACATAATACACGGATATTTATAAGATCTAAATTTGCAAGACTTGTAAATGGAAAAACCTGGAGTTGAAGAGCATAAATTGATAAGTAGCTTCGTTGATGATCTTCAAGTTCAGCATATATATAGGAATGGCATTATGGACTGTACCCACATGCTTAATACTTGTAAGGTAAGATACTCTACAATCAAAACATTATGACATTATGTCATATAATGTTAAGAGAGCATGCTATGACTGAACAATATAAAGTGACAAAAAGATCTAACAGAAGGAAGCTCTATCGGTTTTAATTTTAAACCAATTTCAATAAAATTCTTTTCCAAGTCAGCAAATCAAGTTCCAAAATAGCATAGGTAGATAATCAGTTCAAGTTTTAAAGTAAAAGTGCATCTACTCAATTTCTAAACCAAAATTCACATGATAAAGCAATACCAATTATACTATCAAAGTCAAACTTCTTAACATTCAAGAATTCTTATACAAATGTAATCATGTAACACTGTTCAAATTGAAGCAAATATAGTCAATACTAAAGCCATTGTTACCCACAAATTTTGTACCAAATACGTAAACATGAATTTCAAACTAATGAAAGATGAATCAGAAATTTAAAGCAACCTGGAAAACCACACGAAGCATCGATTTTGGCTTATCATCAGTCTCTTTGTTTGTACACCTTCCTCTTTGTTCCGCAACATGCACATCCAGAAAAATGTTTAAACAGATTTGATTGTATAGAAGAACAGAAGTACATAACAACCACAATAAACATATCAAACCAAAAACCAGACGCAAGTTAATTGCGAAATCAAATTCAAGTATCATCCCTTTGTTATATAAATTCTCCATGTATTATTAAGCACACATTTATAGCTTTGAAAATACCAAAAGTTCACGTTTTCAACTCTTCAATACTTCAATAAAACATCTCTGTAGAAAAACGCCACAGAATACCAACCCCTTTAGTATATACGTAAGAAAACAAAAATCAAGTATTTCATCAAACACTTGGCGTGCGTACCTCAAATCCATTCAACTTCATACCAGTTGAAATTGATAATTAAGGATAGATGAAGTACCTTTACAACCACATAATAAATCAATCAATCAACTGAAACAATATAATTGAACAGTACAATTGACGTAGATGATCAGCAGTTTACAACCAAATAAAAACTCGCATTAATAATTTTTTCACATAAAACCGAGTATACCTCAATTTTGATATCGATTTGAGATGGAATTAGACTCTGAGAGTATATAATCGAGGGGAGCCATATATATGGTAAAGCTTTGAAATCTTGCAAGTATTAGTATCTGACTATTATGAAATTGATTGACCACAAAGTAGTCCCAAAATTAGTATAAACCCTAAATATCAAATTAAACCACAAATCCAAATAATTCCACAATCAAAGACAATGAGGCAGCTTCAAAGCACCCAATTTTGACACATTCAAGTACTAATTTAAAATCGCAAAATAAATACATATATAATCATTATTACCTTTATAAAAAAGCTTCATTTTTCATGCTTTATTGCTATTGCTACACCAGAAACATATATGTACGCCGGCAACACCGTCGGGAGAGTCGAAGTCGTGCATGAAGATTTGATTGAATTGATCGGAGTTTTAGATACGGAAGTCGTGGATGGTAGTGGCGGCGAAACAGACGGAGTCTTGGTCGAAGGAGAGGTGGAGGAGGTCAGGGAATGATTGATGTAGCGAGGATTGTGGAGATGATGGAGTTAGGGTTACGGGAGAAATTGAGGTGCGTGTTTTTTTCTGTGATACTCCGTACTATTTTAGGTTTTATTATTTGGTTAAAATACTAATAGCTGATTTTTTATTAGTTGTAATATTTTAAATTTTAATTTTTTATTTTGATTTTTATTTCCATTTAGATAATACAAGATTCAAAATTTAAAAGTTTAAATTTGAAAATTAGTTCCTGTAAAATCTCTTGATTTAGTTGTAGTCAAGGGTAATTATGTAAAAGTAAGTTTCAAATTATAACATATTACGTAAACAATTCAGATAATTTGAATCAACGATCTAGATTTAATTAACTAAATCAATTAATGGACGAGATTCAGTCAAACAAATTTATTTTCAAATTGTTTACGTATTTTAACTCCTCTAATAATATTTAAAGAGATAGACTAGAATTTTGCGAGAAAAAAGAATACTCATGATATAAAAAGGAGTAAAAGTTGATAATGATGTTAATTTAAGCGGTAAATAACCCTCAAGCGTGTTGGGCAATTAATTGGTTTGATATTTGGGTTTATAATTTTTGAACTCTTTCTGGTTGTATTTACTTCTCCGAAGTTTTTTCTGTATCACTCATTCCCCTTCTTGGGGTTTGAGTGTTTTCTCTGATAAATTATGTTTTTACCGTCAAAAAAATAATTTAAGTGGTAAATATTACTTCTTTCATTTCATTTAATTGTTGACCCTATTATTTTTTGTTTGTCAAAAAAATATTTAATTACAAAAAAATAAACATTTAAAATCATTAAATTATAAATTGATATTTGAAGCTATCTTAAATCAAAGAAAATATGTTGAGGAGCAATTATTATGTGACAAAGAGGTTTTATAAAAAATAAAAGTTTATTACTCCATCCGTCTTAACTTAATTGTTCACAACTAAAATGCATACAATATTAGAAAAGTACATTGAAAACTGTGTCAACCAATAGAAAATATATTTACTCACTACACCGTTTATGATTGACTAAAATTAAAAGTGGACAACAAATTTATGAAATCTCATAAATAGAACAATTGAACAATTAAATTGGGAAGTATCTATTTTCAATGTTATTCTCGTAGATATCATAAGTTTTTGATGATCGTTGATTCGTTGTTATTCACACTTTTAGCATATCACTTTATTCTCGTAAAATAATAAACGCTTGTGGAAAAAAAGAAAGAGCCATAAATCCTTTTGGTTTTCACATGACTCACGTGACGTGATTTACCTCTCACTGTGGACTTTTTTTTTAACCAGATACGTACCCTATCATCTTCGGATCTTCCTGACTAGGGGCGTCAAAAAATTCAACCGACCCCTAAGCTTATTAAGGTCAGGTTTAACAGGGTTTAAAAACTTAATCGGGTTATGCGGGTCAACCCGATTAACCCGAATGTTTATTAGGGTTGGCTAACGGATTAAAAAGTAGAATTATAATCGGGTGCGGGTTTGACCCGATTAACCCGATTTAGCTCATGACAAATTTTTTTATTTAGATTTATAATTATCTTTGTCCAAATAGGTATTATCTATCAAGAATAAATGTAACACCCCCAAATTTGTTTAGCGGAAGCATTTAGTTTGAGTACGGGGGTGCCACAATAACAAAGCATGCATACGTATCAGAGCATATGATTACGACAGAACATAATATAATAAGATGCCAAAAGTATTAATTACAAAGTTTGCGATTCATCGAATCGTACAAGTTAGAAGTAATATGTTTACAAAAGTGGATTTCTGGAATATGACTAAAACAGTTTCAGTTATACTAGAGAAATCCATATGTTTCCAAAAAGTTGGCATCCTAAAACTTCACGGGTCGCCTAATTCTCCATGTGTGTTGGCGATTCTTACATGCGCAGCTAATTCCCTGAAAAACATAGTAAAAGTCAACAACTAGGTTGAGTGAATTCACAGGTTTCATGTTTGCAATAGTTGTACCAAGTTTGTAAGCACATTTGTTATCCAAATACGTACACAAATAGTATTGCCATAATAGTCGAGAATACGTTTATTGGAATGTAATCCAAATACAAGTTTAGTGGGTTGTTCGCCCAAAGTTTAGTTTACGTGGGATGTTACCCAAAACAGATACGTGGGATGTTACCCAAAAATGTCAGTTTAAAACACGTGCTGGTCGTTTTCCAGCGGTTTACAAACAGTACCGGTCGTTCTCCGGCCAAATACGCACGGGTCGTTCTCCCGTTCAAATAAAACAGTTTAATACGCACGGGTCGTTCTCCCGTCCAAACACTGCTGGTCGTTCTCCAGCGAAATACAGTACCGGTCGTTCTCCGGTCAATACGCATGGGTCGTTCTCCCATCCAAAGACGCACGGGTCGTTCTCCCGTCCAGTGGCCAGTCGTTCTCTGGCACTAAAATACGTTGCTGGTCGTTCTCCAACGTTTTCATAAAAGTACCGGTCGTTCTCCGGTATACCAAACAAGTTTAAAGGTTTACAGTCGTTTGCAAAACAGTTTACCGGTCGTTCCCCGGTCTAGTTAAAACAATTTGTCGAATAAGTTATCCCATTTGTTCAGTGTGTCAATATGAAAATGTTATTTCATAAACACCAGTTTGTTCAATAGTTTAACAGTTCAAAGTACTCTAATTGTTCGAGTAAACAAGTATGATAAACAATCATATAAGTAAAAGCAGTTATGGCAATAAGTAAAACAGTTGACTATGTTTTCCACCCCTGTTTAAAAGCAGTTAAATCAGTAGAAGTAGGGGCTGTGAACTCACCTGTTGAGTTAAGTAGTTGTGCGAGTGCTAGCAAACCTAAGCCCAAGTACAGTCCAGAATCTCCTAACGTCCTAAACGTATGAGATTTAATAAGTATTGTGGATGTCTAAGCTAATCGTCCATGCTAGTGTTTGTACAACCAAGTTATATTCAAAGTGTTTGTTAAACGTTCACGTTTGTATTTCGTTGTTTGTGAAAATGTATACGACTCGTTGGTGAGAGTTTGAAATCATAATTTCAATAAAATAGCGTGTTTGTAATGTTTGTAAAGTTCACATATAGCATTGTATGTACGTATTCGTTATCGGTTACGTTCGACACTTAGTGTGAAAATAGTTTGTAAAGTTTTTGTTTTCTGCGACACAATATGCGACACAATGGTTGTGTCGCATGGTACGACACAATTCTGCGACACAAGGGTTGTGTCGCAGAGATTGGAGGTGCTGAGTCAACAGCGACATAAAGCGTTGTGTCGCATGGGTTTTGCGACATAAGGTGCGACATAATCGTTGTGTCGCATGGATACGACATAAAATGGTTTGGTACGACACAATTGTTGTGTCGCATGGTTTCTGCGACACAGTATGCGACACAATCATTGTGTCGCATAGATGAACACCAGCCCAGAAACATCGGCTGTCGCGATTTTTGCGACTAAAAACCCAAATCAAACGTATTTTTAAGCTTTAAAATCGTGTTTTCTTTGTTGTATGGGTTAATACTAAGTACATTAAACACTAATATGAAAGAAACCTTAAAAAACAAAGAATTTACGGGATTTTTCGGAAACTTACGAGTGGCGGATTTGAAATCCGAAAAGGTAGAAAGATAGATCGTGTTGCCGTGATCGTTTTCCTCTATTTTGTTTGATGATTCGGCGTGTTTTTGGTGTAGTATTTGTATGATTTGTGTGATTGTTTTTAGAGTGAGAGAGAGTTGAGAGAATTGAAAGATAGAGAGAGAAATAGAAATGAAAGAATGAAAGAAAGAAAAGGAGGTGAGGGTAGTTTTGTTCCCCTTTTTCGTCTCCGTGTTTGCGCTCCGTGTTTGTTTACTCGATCGTTAAATCTTACATTATTTTAACTAATACATTTTTAATTACATATTTCATTATATTTTTAATTAGGATCTTTTTATGAAACCAAATTAATTTAGTTATAAATTTTTAACTTTGTTTTATTTTCAATTGTTCAAGTCATACGTTATTCGTTACGAAATATTTGTAAATATTATCGACATAATATCTATTATGCGTTTACGTTATTTAATAATTTTCGTTTTATTAAATAAATTCGTTCACCAACAGTCGTATATTTTTGTTTCGTTTGTTCCAATTGTTTCGTACATAATTTTAACAAATTATGAATCGTAATACTACGCGTATTAACTAGTTGGGCTTTGCTAGACTTACCTCTAAAATGTGTTGTGAATTCACTCAAGTAGGGAATTAGCCTAATAATGCAAATGTTTAGCGTTAATAATTGTGTTTAAATTTGCGGGGTGTTACAATAAATTAAGTCCAAATTATGTGTTTTGTTATAGGATTCATAAAAGAAAACCTTAAGATTAACTTTAAATATTCGATCGACTATAGGGCCCCTACTTCGTTCTTTTGTTTATTTATCTTAAAAATATTTCATCATCTCACAAGTCACAAGGAATATCTCTTTATAACCCAAGCAAAGGAAGATAATTGAAAATAATAAACCAACTTCGTCATCTTAAAAGTAGTATTATAATATTATAATATTCTACAAAATCGTAATTATACGTTAAAAAGGTTCTACACTTTTCATGAGTAAACAAATACATATGGAATTTATTTATATGATATTCATTTTGATCTATCATGTGCCGATTGATATTGACTATTATTTTATTTTCCTTGCAATTGGCATCAACTATTATTGGCTAATCGTAAAATTCTACGGGTTAACCCAAAACCCGACTTAACCCGACTCGATCAACCCGCAACACGTTTAACCCGAACCCGAACACCCGATTGCTTAATAGGGTCAGTTACGGGTAAGACTTTATTTCTAACCCGACCCGACTAACCCTTATTAGGGTCAGGTTAACCCGATTAACACCCCTACTCACACATCATTCCATTTGCATTTATTGAAGTTACTTTTGTTTTTTCTTTATTTTTGATCGGTTTTTTATTACAATTTTGATTTGGGTTTTGAATCTTGTTGTTCATATTCATTCATAATTCAAAAGGTTAAAAACGTGTTCAAAAGTTGATGTATTTTCCATTTTGGAAAAATGATATTAAGAGAAGGTTTTGGAAAATTTTATAAAAGAGGAGGAAATTATATAAAAGAAAATTGTGGAAAACTTGGAATTATGGTTGCGTTTAGTTGTAGAAAATTTTCCATAATTTTCCAGCTCCAATTTTCTAAGAAATGAAAAGAGTTTTTATTTTCAAGAAAAGTGTTGAAAATTTAGAAAATGTGTTCAAAAGTGATGTATTTTCCATTTTGA
Source organism: Helichrysum umbraculigerum (assembly GCA_949592205.1). NCBI lineage: Eukaryota > Viridiplantae > Streptophyta > Magnoliopsida > Asterales > Asteraceae > Helichrysum > Helichrysum umbraculigerum. The sequence continues at coordinate 384,307,178 of CATIUR010000001.1, forward strand.
AAAAATGATGTTAAGATAAGGCTTTTGGAAATTTTAGAAAAAAGGGAGGAAGTAGTATAAAGGAAAATATGGAAAATTGAGAATTCTTGTTTTCCACCTCCTAGTTGAAATATGGAAAAATGAGTTTTCCATTTTCTTGGAAAATTTTTCTGGAAAATACCAATTTTGAACGCATTTTCTAATTTTTCACTTTTCATAGAAAAATTTTCTAGAAAACCACCCCATTTTCCTTTACCTAAACACACATGGTTTTCCTCCTCCTAGTTCTAATATGGAAAAACCACTTTTCCATTTTCTAGGAAAACTTTTCTCGAAAATACCCTTTTTGAACGCGTTTTCTAATTTTCTACGTTTCTTGGAAAAATTTTATAGAAAAGTGACTCGTTTTTCTTCAACTAAACGCAACCTGTTTTCTAGTTTTAATGAAAACTTTTCTAGAAAAACACCATTTTGAACGCATTTTCTACTTTTCCACTTTTTTTAGAAAAATTTTCTGGAAAACTCCTATGTTTTTATACATCTAAACACACTATTATGTGTTGTAGGAGTAAGGAAAAGAGGTAGACCAAAATTGAGTTGGGAGCATAGAGTAAAGCTAGACATGAACGAGCTACTCCTGACTGAGGGAATGACCTTAGATAGGAATAGTTGGAGGAAAAGAATTAGGATCGATGTTTAAGCGGGATATCGAGATAGAGGTATAAGAAAAATAAATAAACATATTAATATAAACCAAAAAAAATGAATAAAATATGAAACAATAAGATAAATAGAAAAGAAAAGAAAAATTAATTTAGAAAAGTAATTAAAACACAAACAAACAAAGCCATAATAAAATTGATCAGATTATTTCGAAAAATAAAGAGACATAAAAAGAAAATACAAATAGAATTAACTCATACTAATATTAAACAACGAAATAAGTAAATTTATATATCGATACACACACACATATATCTACTTCAATACACACTAACTTGCCGGAGGTCTTCCTGGAAGTAGTCTCTCTACCCTAGGGTAGAGGTACGACTGTCTATATCTTACCTCCTCATACCATACTTGTAGCGTGATTGGATGTTGTTGTTGTTGTTATTAATATTAATATAACATCATTAGCTTCTCAACAAGAAGCTATGAAGCCTTTACGAGCCTTTCGTATAAATAGTTATAAGGTTTAGTTTGCAAAGAGATGTTATTTGTAGGTATAAGGTTTAGTTTGCAAAGAGATGTTATTTGTTGAAAATAACTAAATACCAATGCAAATTAGCTACAACTTGTCCTACGAATGGTTATTTAATAATATCTATATTATTATGGGTTAATTACATATATGTCCTCCTTAAACACTACAAATATCATATATACCCAATCCAATTCAAAAATTACATATCTACCCAAAATCCTAATTTAATTATATTTAGAATTCTAGAAATAAGAAATAATTATATATAAAATCAATAATGACTATTATACCCCCATCTCTTTATATACATTCTCTTTCATCAAACCCTAACCCTCTAAATAAACAAAAAATCAGATCATCACATACATATTTATATACATAATTAATAATATTTATATATTCCATCACCTATTCACCTATCTTGTTTCAATACGACAATACATATTATTAAATTGATATATGGTACAAAATATAAACAATTCCAAATATCTACATCTAATTCACCTCGATGTACATATACGAAACCTCCGTGGAAACTCAAATGAATAAACAAAGGACTCCATGACGATCCTATTATTTGACCATGTTTTTATTTAATGTCAAGCACTAGCTAAAAGAATGTGCCGTTTAACTATCTTACTCTCTATTATTTATTTCATTAGTTCATCGCATTCTAACTAGCTAGTTAACCTTTTGGTTCATTTGTTGCAGAATCGTTAGGCTCTAATAAAGGAGATATATAAAGAAACGGGGGTATAATAGTCATTATTGATTTTATAAATACTTATTTCTTATTTTTAGAATTCTAAATATAATTAAAATATGATTTTGGGTATATGTGTAATTTTTGAATTGGGTTGAGTATATATGATATTTGTAGTGTTTAAGGAGGATATATATGTAATTAACCCTATTATTATTATGTAATCGAATAAATCTTACTAGTGTAAAAAAAATTATAGAAAAGGGTATGCACATGCATATATACCCTTGAACCAATATTACTAGTGTAAAAAAAATTAGTTTTATGTAGTTTATAAAATATGTACACTAAATGCATACCCCAAATTAATGATGTACACCATCTGGTCTCAGCTTACACCACAGGGTGGCTCGGTTCCGGACCGGGCCTGGACTCGGATAATATCCGATGACAGCTCCACTAACCTTCGGTACGGAAAGCAGACTGCACTAGCTATCACGACCCCGGATCCGTGCCGAACATAGACCCGGATAACCCCCGAGCCCAACTCTTTTAGCTCTCATCTCGGACACTAATACCCAGGTCAGGACGCGGACTCGGCTACGTTCCGTGCCGAACCGTAGCACTGGCCGCTCTATCAACGTAACGAAGGAAGGGCTGCAAGATGACAAAGCAAGCCCGACATTCTCTGATACAAGTACAATCTGCAACCGTTATATTCAGGTACGACTAGCATGGCCTGGCCATTAACCTGGTCGGAGCATTTGATTGGTCCACGTCAGCCGGCACACAGTAAATGTCGTCTTCGCCCACGACCGAGCTTCCACGTCAGAGATCCACGCAGGAAGTGTCGTGCTCCCCCACGACCGAGCTTCCACGTCAGCGATCCACGCAGGAAGTGTCTTGCTCCCCCACGACCAAACCCTCAACGTCAGCTTAGGGTTTGGGTATAAATACCAGTGTTATGCTTTCATTTCAAAACAACACCTCATAAATCCACAGAGTTATTCCTCACGAATTGATCTCAACGAATTAGGCTTTCACCACCCTCGATTGACTTAGTCTCGACTCTGGGTTTGCATGTTAATCGGAGTGTGACAAGCTTAATTCCCCATACATCATTGTCATCGTTGTACTTAGGCGTTTTTACGCCTGAACAATTGGCGCCATCCACGGTTGATTTACCAGAAAACGACCACTTTTTAACCATCCGTCCGCCGAAAACCTTTCCGATACAATGGTTAACACGGAGCCTGCTGATGGTGGCGATGGTGCCACTCCCGACCAACCGCCACCACCACCTTTCTCCGATCAATCCCCCCCGGCCACCATCGTTCGCACGACGGTTGGCAACAGGATTGATCCACGGCAGTTGGTCTTCAATCAGAATGACACTGACTCTGATAACAGGCCACCGCCGGAATGTACACCACAAAACACATCTTCAACGCCCAAATCCATCTCCAATATCGAAGCCCAATGCATGTTGGCAGAAATGGGTTTCGTTGTGGCACCTGAACCACGGCGTCCGCCGCCGTCCCCGCCACGTCGGAATCTGCCACCACCATCGTCGTACCAAGGTGGGATGGATAGGGCTGCTAGCCGTAAAATGCTGGCCGATCTGATCCTTAGCGCCGCTCCACCGGGCGCTATGCCAACATACTCTGACGAGTCGGCAACAGATAACTTAATCGCAAATTTTTATTCCACCATTCAGGGTGAGAAGGTGAAGAAGCCGGTGCCCGTCTCCACCACCACGGCTAGGTTCAATGCAAGAATCGCGAACCATCCGTTACCTGCGAAGCTTACCATTCCGTTGACAATCGGCACCTATTCGGGCGACTCAGACCCCGAAGACTTCCTACAGCGGTTTGAGGGCGCCATAAAAACAGAGCATTGGGAGGACGCTGTGGCTTGCCACATGTTCCCTCATGTGCTGCAGGGCAACGCCCGCGGTTGGTTTGAGAAACTACCGGCTGGTAGCGTGGCTAGCTACGCCGATCTCAGGTTCAAATTCTTACAACAATACCACAATCTGAAGCAGCACACGCTCACCTATCTCGACGTCTTCGAGATCAAACAGGGTAGTCGCGAGACACTTAGTGATTTCATTACTCGTTTCACAACGGAGTGTCAGAAGATCAGCGATCTGCACCCAAGTCAACAAATTGCCGGTTTCATCTACGGCATCATCAAGGAAAGGTATCCCACACTGTACTATCGGTTGAAGAGGAAGTTACCAACAGTGTATTCCGAGGCCATCGCTATGGCTCGAGACTACTTACGTTCCGGAGAAGATAAAGATCTGTACACCACGCCGGGCCGGGACTCGCACCGGGTCGAGCATGACCGCACTCAGGCCCGCCATCATGAGGGTGGATCCGGATCCGGCCGGCGCGACAACCAGAGACTGGATTTCCGCCGCGACACACGGCACGATTCCCGCCGTGGTGATAATCGTGAGGCGGCCCGTCGCCAACCATACGACAAGAAGTCTCTGCTGAGCTCGCTCACCAAGTCACCAAAGGAAATACTGCTCACCGAGACGGCGGCGCGGAGTGCGTTTAACCCTCCGCCCCCAATGGAACATCGCGACGTCCCCAAAAATGGGAAGTACTGTGATTTTCATGAGGAATACGGGCACGATACCGACGATTGTAGACAGTTGAAAAAGGAAATCAAGGCAGCCATCCAGGCCGGAAAGCTTAACCATTTGCTGCCCGGAAAGAAATTCAAGAAAGCAGACGGCACTAAAGCTTACGGGTGGCAGCGGAAGGACGACCCCCGCGATCCTCCGGATGCCGTCATCCACATGATTCAGGCTGCGCGGCCAAGCTTGAAACGAAAGGCAGAAACATTACAAGACTGGCAGTTGACACCCATATCATTCCCACCTCTGCGAAGTTCTGTCCTCCCGGAGCCTGTTGTCATTTCGGCACGTATCGAAAACTGCCAGGTTTCGAGGGTGTACACTGATACAGGCAGCGCCGTCGAAGTCATGTATGAACACTGCTTCCTACAGTTGCCACAGCCAATACAGGGAAGGTTGCAGGAACCCCTATCCCCGCTGTCCAGCTATGCCAACGACACTAAATGGCCAATTGGCAGGCTTGTCTTGGATGTTACATTGGGCGAATATCTGTACTGTCGGACCACTGAACTAGAATTCGTCATCGTGCGCGCGCCGTCCAGATTTAACGTGCTCCTAGGTCGCACCGCTCTCCATAAATTCGGAGCCATCACCTCAACTGTCCATGGGTTAATGAAATTCCCAACTCCGGCAGGTGTTGCCACTTTGCGAACGACAGGCACCGCTATACCTATATGTGCTCAGGTATCAAAGGCAGCTCCTGGCCCATTCACCATGACTAGCGATGAGTTAGTGGCTGTTAATCCTAGGTTTCCAGAACAGAAAATCCGGGTTGGCCTTGCTTTGAGTCCGCCAACACGGCTCAGACTTTGTGAAATCCTAGCAAGCAACACTGATGTCTTTGCTTGGCGTGCCGCGGTCGATTGCCAAACACAGGCTAAACGTCAACACGAATATAACTCCGGTCAGACAGAAGAAGAGGGGTATGGCCCCTGACCGGGGTCGTTTTATTTGTGAAGAGGTCAACAGGCTGGTTCATGCCGGCATCATGCGCGAGGTCCAGTATCAGACTTGGGTTGCCAACCCCGTCCTTGTTAAAAAGTCTGACGGCTCGTGGCGGATGTGCATCGATTTTAAAGACATCAACAAGGCATGCCCAAAAGACAACTACCCACTCCCCGAGATCGACTGGAAGGTTGAGTCCCTGTCCGGGTTTAGGTTCAAATGTTTCTTGGATGCCTACAAGGGATACCACCGGATACTGATGGCCGAGGACGACGAAGAAAAAATAGCATTCCATATGGACCAAGGCATTTTCTGTTACACCAAAATGCCTTTCGGTTTCAAGAATGCAGGTACCACATACCAGCGTGTCGTCGACAGCGCATTTAAAGCACAAATTGGGCGCAACTTAGAAGCATACGTTGACGACATCGTCATCAAAAGCAACATCGAGTCCCAGTTACTCGCGGACATTCTAGAAATGTTCGCCTCGTTGCGGAAGATTAATATGAAGCTCAACCCGGCCAAGTGTTCGTTTGGCATGGAGGAAGGCAAATTCCTCGGGCACATGGTGACCCCGAGAGGCATTAAGGCAAATCCAAAGAAAATTCAGGCAATCGCTGACATGGTGTCCCCACAAAACAAAAAAGACGTGCAGAGCCTTAACGGAAAGTTGGCAGCCTTGGCTCGTTTCCTCTCCAAGGCTGATGAACGCTCACTGCCGTTCTTTGACACTCTCAAAGGTTGCATTAACAAAAAGGATTTCTCCTGGACGCCGGAGGCTGAGCAAGCGTTCCAGGACATGAAGACGTTCTTGACGGAATTACCAACTCTTACAGCCCATATTCCTGGCGAAACACTTACGCTATATGTGACAATCCTCAAATTAGGGTACTAATTTTTACCTAATTACATGCATTACCTAGAGTAATTCCCTGATTAGTGAATTCAAAACAATTTTATGTGTTAAGTTTTGTGAAACTTACTATGTGATACGTGATGTATTAGACTCGTAGTTACAAATATATATATAATTACGTACGAAATAAACATATCAACTCGACAAACTAAATACAATAAAGTTGGTGATACGAAATAATTAATAATTTGAAAATTATTAATTACTAATATTAGATATTTATATTATTGAAATAATATAATAACTTATACGTTTTATATTAAACGTATCAAACGCGAATCATAAAGTTCCAAAAAGAACTTCAAAATACTTTTGAATAATTTTTGTTTGAAATTATTATAGAAAAGTATTAGAACAAAAATAAAACGGAAACCTTTAGATGACGATTTAGGACGTGTCATACACGAACATAAACAATTATAAAACGTGTCTAAAGGTCAAAAATAATAAAAATATTATTTTGCTCATTACTGTTTTAGTAATTGGAAGATTACCTCAAAATATAAATTCCAAATTTAACTGAAATTTGGCACCCAATTTAACTGTACAGTACTATTACTGTAAATAATTTTATTTATACTTTTAATAAAGTATTTCATTTTTATAACTATCAATTATTAAGTTTAAAATATAAATTAAACTAACGAATAATTGATTAGTACACGAGGTACCACAAATTATACCCGTACACGAAATTAACGGGTTATTTACCTAACCGAATACCCATTTTGAAAATATCAGTCGACACTTTTTATCACCACCTTACCTTTCCATTGAAAATTTGAATTTCTCTAATAAAATATATGTACTCCCACCTTTACTTAACGGGATCAATTATCACTACTCAAATAATTGACCACCAATTTTGTTTCCATCTCCTCCCCTCTATGATCTTTCGGTTGGAAGCAGGGAGCAAGAATAAGCAACCATAACACAAAACTCTCTTCATAATCATCATCCTTGAATCGTCATCATCATCAATCATCACAGAAAGCATCACCCTTCATCCTAAAATCATTGTGAGGAACTTCTAAATGTCTTAATATCATACTTTTATTTCATTATAAAAATTATTATGATTATGAAATTCGTTTTGATTATTGTATAATAGCTTGTTAAAACATGTTATGTATGGATTATGCATCATACTATGGTTGATTGATCATGTAAAAAAAAACGAATATCATAAAGATTATATGATCATGTATGTACGATTATATGTTTAAGGGTTTTTGTATGTCGATAGTAATGATGAACGTAAAAACATAAACAAGAACATAACAATTATCATCATCATCTAAGTGAGTTGTTCTGTCCCAATTTTATACTTGAACGAAAGCATATTGTTCACTACGAGGATGGAAAGATTTAAAGCTTTCTCTGTACCAATAATAGCTATATATATATATATATATATATATATATATATATATATATATATATATATATATATATATATATATATATATATATATGGTATTCCACTACTTGTAAAATAAATTTGTTTTGAGTAAGTTATCTTTGACTTTGGATATGGTAGTGTCTGGAAGTCGATTGAGCCGTACGGCTCATGTATGGCATAGCCGAACGGCTATGTTAAAACATAACCGTACGGCTAAGTAATTATATACCCAATCGGTTTACATCGTATTTTTAACCAAACTCAGATTTGCGATAAATAGTATGAAAATAGTAACGAATATACGACTTAAAATTTCTGTCCAAATTATATTTTTATAAAACTTTAGGATACAAAATTTGGTACTAAATTGTACACGACCGCAGGACAATATTTTGACACAAATAACTAACGATATAACTTTTTGGGCCAAACGGGTCAAATATAAAACGGACCAAAATTATTAGTTTGTTAATGGGCTAAAATAATTGGTTAAATATATTTGGGCCATACTAATTTGGGCCGCATCTATTGGGCCTCCTTATTGGGCCAAACTAATTGGGCTTTGTTATTGGGCCGGTCGAATTGGACCAAGCCCAATGGGCATGTAATTTCAAAATGCAAACGTAAACCGATTTATATACATGAGACGAGTAAAATGAAACTACAATTAATATATATATACGGATATATATATTCAACTAATAAGTATATATAGGTATATACTTACACGCGCGCATTGTTTAACACAAGTATCACCAACCAACTAAAATTGTACAAATACTTAAACGTAACAAATAGTCCAAGTACTTATATAGAGTATATTTATTTGCGTCTAGGTATCTGAGGGACGCATCTGGACTACTGTATTATTAGCTGTTATTCGCTGAAGACTTGCTACCAGTGAGTTCACAGCCCCTACCTTTTACTTGTTTTAAATGTTTTTAAAACTAGGGGTGGAAAACATAGAACTACTTGCTACTATGTGCAACTTGATTTATATAAATGCTTTATGCTTTTATAACACAACTGTCAGATATGAATGTCTTCATACTAATAAACTCGAACTGTTTATATGAAATGATTTTTATAACCATTTTGGGAATTAAGACAACGAATCTTGGTACGAACCTAGGTTTACGCGAGGTAGTTGTAGTGCGCATAAGTCCCAGTGCTTGCAACCTATAACCATTAGCTAGGTGACTCTAGCCACTGAGTATACAGATAGTACTATCGATTTGACAACCCTCCCAGGATATAACTCGTTGGTCATTCCAACCACACGACGGCAGTCGTAACGAGGAGGGTATACTTACCGTGTTACTGAGGCAACAACAAAACAACTAGTCGTGGTTTGGTTATAGTACTAGGTGTCGTTACTTTAACTCTAAAGGTCTAGCTCACCTTAGAGGGATCATAGTCTATATTTCCCACTAAACAACAAAACAACTACAACTTGATTTGGAAAGGGTATTTCCCGAGACACATGACTACTTGAAGGAAACGTTTACCTTGTTTGGATAAACCTGGTTTTCCTGCAATTATTTTATAGGAAATGTTTTTGAATAAACTTGTGTTTCCTACATGACAAACAACTACTACTATTTAGGGAATGTTAATCCTTAATTGAATTAACCTGTGTTTCCTACCAATTACTATTTTTGGAAATGTTACACTTAATAGATTAACTTGTGTTTCCTACAAAATGATTAATTAAATTTAAGAAGGTGATTCTCTTTACCAAACTATTTGAAATGGAAATGTTTACTTAAATGTTAAACATGTATTTCCTACAAACTATTTAATTAGAAATGTTCTTCTTGATTGGATAAACTGTTGTTTCTTACAAAGTATATGGGAAATGTTTATCATATTTGAATAGACATGTTTTCCTATTTAACGATTAACTTGTATTAACAACGATTATTAAACTACAAACTTAGTTTGGAAATGGAATTTTGCTGAGATTACTTATTTGGAAATATACAACTGGTAAGAAATGTTTATGATTAAACTTGTGTTTCCTACACAAATATTTACTTGTAGTAAGAATGACATTCTTACTTTATATAGGAAATGTTTTCTTTAACTAGAATAACTTGTATTTCCTACTAAACTTATAAACATTATGTTTTGTTGTAAATGAATGATTTATTCATAACTTGGTTTGACCACTATAAACTAAACCTGTGAATTCACTCAACATTCAATGTTGACGTTTTACTATGTTTTTCAGGGAATTAGGACTCAGGTACTGATGCATGCATAATGGACGTAAGTTACCCACGACGAATTAGGATGCCACTTTTGGGACAAATGTATTTTTACAACACTCTACTTCTACGACTTGACAAGTTGTAGTTTTTGTAAATACTTTTATATTAATGGTATCTTAATTACTGTTCTGCAATGATCATAAGCTCTGATATAATGAATGCACACTGTTAACGTCAGCATCCCCGCTGTTTATTCAAAATGCTTCCGCTAATAACTAAAGCTTCCGCTAATCGCTAAATAAATGCGATTACCGATTTTGGGGGTGTGACAGACTTGGTATCAGAGCCATTGGTTATAGCGAACTAGAATTCTTTAAGTGACCTGAAAACCTTAGAGACCTAGACTATAGCCTTGGCTAGAACACTCATGCATTCATACATTGCATAACTCTATTTCACTACGCAAACACTATAGATATATTACGAGTATGGTTAACGAATGTCCTATACACTCGACTCCGTCGAGGAACTGTCCGAGCACAACTATAACTTTGATGATGCGTCTGTCAACGAAAACTTACGACTATGCCTACTCCAACGTCCAACTTGACACCTGGTGTAGATGAAACAACAAACATGATCGCGGAACCACTGAAAGGACTATCTCTTAAGAAACTCAGGAATACCCATGCTACCTGTGCCCGAGTACAGATGCTAGAAGAATATGCTCGAGTGGCAGAGAGTGTTGCTGGGGTCAGCAGGATGATGATTATATGATAGTAACTGTAGGAACATACTTATCTTATCTTCGTTAAACCTACGTATGGCAAGCCATGCCTATGCTGTACTATACTAAAACTTCTATTCGATGGATATATATAAATTCCATCACACTTTAGACGAACACTATAGTATGAACATCTTCACTTCTTGCAGGATATAAAGCTTAGTTGATTATATCTTGCATTCCTTGAATCACTCCACATCTATATCTGTAACTTGTATGGATTTCGTATGAACCTAGTCGTGTTAGGCGGTGATGAAAAGAAGTATGTATTTAGCATCATATAATGACACCTGACCAACGTGATTATATTATACTAGGTACATACGGGTGTTTCAAAATCGTAAGATACGTAATAGGGATACCAAAATTCCTTCGTATCATTCACTGACTAAACAATGTGAAATTTTGTTCTTCACATTCCTTATCTTGGCATTGATTTCTGTGTTTTATTCATCGCAAAACTGAATCATGCCACCCAAGCACCAAAAAACTAAGAATAGTCAACGAGCGACTACACCTCCAATCGTTGAAAATACTGAACAGATTATCGCGCGACGAGTGGCTGAAGGCATTGCCCAATATGGGGCAAGCCGCAACCGCGATAATGTGATAAATAACAACGGGTCTACCCCTGTTGATGATGAGACACCTGTGAATACTAGACGCGGGTGTTCATATAAGACTTTTCTGGCTTGTAAGCCAACTACTTTCCGCGGCACAGAGGGTGCTATTGGTATTATCCATTGGATAGAAAAGATGGAGTTTGTGCTGGATATCAGTGATTGTGCACGCAACTGTATAGTAAAGTATGCCACCTACACTCTTACTGACAAGGCACTAACATGGTGGAATGCTCAAATCCAATCTCTCAGAGGAGAAACTACCCATGCCATCACATGGGAAGTACTGAAAGCTACGATACTGAAAGAGTTCTATCCCCGCAATGAGCTACAGAGGATTGAAACAGAGCTCTGTGACATCAAAATGGTAGAAGCTGACATCACTAGTTATACAACCAAATTTCAAGAAAACTAGCATGTCTAGTCCCTCACATGGTGACTCCAGAGTACAAGCGCATTGAGCGGTACAACTGGGGTTTAGCACCACAAATCTGGAATATGGTAATGTCAACCAAACTGGATACATTCAGAAGTGCAATGACATTGGCACATAGTTTGACCAATGATGCGGTCAGAATAGAGACATTGACTAAGAATGTTGGGTCAAGGAAAGGTGAACCAAGTAATACTGATGTTGGTAGCCCTTGAACTACCAAACACAAATGGAATAGCGGAGGGGGTGACCGTGAGGGTCAATCAAACAGGAAGAAATTGGGAAACCCAAAGTCATATGCTGCCACCAATGTGGAATCGAAACCGTACTGGGGTAACAAACCCAAATGTAGTAAGTGTAATAGCCAACAATGAGCGGCAAAACCTTAAATGTTTCGAGTGTGGTGACACGAGACACTATCGAAACCAGTGTCCCAAACTCAACAACAGTAACAACAACAACCAAAACCACAACAATCGCAACAACCATTATGCCTCTGTGTTAATTGATTCACGCACTGATTTAAGTTGTGTGTCTATTGAATTTAGACCACTTTTAGAGAACGAATTCCATAAACTAAACGATAAATACACCATGGAACTAGCCGAGGGTAAGTTGATCGAATCAGGAGAAATAGTACCGGGATGTGCCTTAGAGTTAGAAGGTCATCTCTTCGAAATAGACTTACTACCGATAGAATTGGGAAGTTTTGACTTTGTAATTGGCATGGACTGGTTGTCAAAGAACCGTACCGAAATTATATGCTTTGAAAAGTTGGTACGACTACCGTTACCAACTGGAGAAACTTTGGTGATACAGGGAGAAAAGAGAACGAGTGCCGTGAAAATGATTACTTGCATGAAGGCTAGTAAGTATCTCTGAAAGGGATACCCAGTATTTTTGGCACATGTGGTGGAAAAGAAACCTGAGGAGCGACGTATAGACGATATACCAATAGTACAAGATTATCCGGGGGTGTTTGCTGGCGATCTTCCAGGATTACCACCTCCGCGACAAGATGAGTTTCGCATCGATCTGGTGCCCGGAGCCGCACCAATCACTCGCTCACCTTATTGTCTAGCCCCGTCAGAGATGCAAGAGTTATCTACACAGTTGCAAGAACTCCTAGACCTATGATTCATGCGCATGGGCTATTTCTGGCCGTCCATGTACAAGGATGCCGCTGAGGTCACCAAGCACTGCACTTCCTGTCAGATTCACGCGCCTATTGCTAGAGCACCAAGGCATGATCTGATCCCCATTTCATCGGCATGGCCTTTCTTCAAGTGGGGCATTGACATAGTGGGACCTTTCCCACCGGGGCCCGAAAACGTGATGTTCTTGATCGTGGCTATTGATTACTTCACAAAGTGGGTTGAAGCCAAGCCGCTGCGCCAAATCAGTGGTAAACAGGTTCGCAACTTTGTATGGGACAACATCGTGTGCCGGTTCGGCATACCACACGAAGTCATCACTGACAATGGGAAACAGTTTGCGCAGAACCCGTTCAAGGCATGGTGCGAGGGACTCAATGTGAAACAAACACTGACCTCGGTATACCACCCACAGGCCAACGGCCAAGTTGAAGTCACAAACAGAGATCTGGTGACCGGTATCAAAGCTAGGCTCGGCGAGAGTCGTACCGGTTGGGTGGATGAACTCCCCAACGTGTTATGGGCACACCGCACTACCCCCAAAGAAAGCACCGGCGAGACCCCCTCCAGCCTCGTCTACGGCTGCGAGGCGGTCATACCGGCCGAGATCAGCGTTCCAAGTGAAAGAATCATCAACTTCACCGAAGATGGAAACCTGAAAGCCCAGCAGCAGAACGCCCACATGCTACAGGAGCGTCGGGAAATGGCAGCCGTTCGCCAAGCCGTGAACAAGCAGAAAATGGCCCGCTACTATAACAAGCACGTTCGTCCATTGTCCTTTCAAGTCGGAGACCTAGTCTGGCGCAACAATGAGGCCAGCAAATCCGAGAACACAGGAAAACTAGGGCAGCGTTGGGAAGGCCCGTACCAGGTCATGGAAGCAAACACGAACGGTTCCTACGTTTTGGCCACTCTGGATGGCAAGTCGGTGCCACGCACATGGCATGCGACAAATCTAAAGAAATGTTCTATGTAATCAAACTTTGTAAAAGCTCGGGCCGGACTGATCCCCCGCCTTCGTAGCATCTATCCTTATCAATAAAAAGTCTCTGATTGCATATTATTCTTCCGTTCTACAAGTTCATTACTTTTGCACAATACACTGTACATAACATTGAAAAAAAAATGTTGTTCTCAGGCGTCGTCGCCATGACTCCGGCCTATGACCGCTGCAGTCAGTTAAGCCCTGAGGCGTTGCGAGCCTGCCCCCATAAGGGAATGCCTTCTAGCTTCCCGAAGGCAGAGGTCCCCCCGAGCTCGTGCTCATCGCCGGGGTGTGACCGGAACAAATTGGTCGAGCCGAGGTACACCTCCGCCACACACCAACTCATAAAGTAGTCTATAAATCTACTAAGTCATGACAACAAATATTAAACGCACCCAGAACTAGTTCAAACACATGCAATTACAAGACTAACGTTGCATTAATATTATGTATTTACACAAACGGAAATGCCGGCCTTACACAAACCTATCAGTCTATGGCCGCATTCCCAAAATATCATCAACAGACAACTCCTCCTCACCACCTATTCTTTCTATGAACGGGATGGAGACTGTCTTCAGCGCATCACCCGCCCGCTGCGCACGCACAAAGCAGTCCGGGTTTACCTTAGACGCAATGGCATCGGGAAGTGGAGCTGGGAGTTCAGGAACGTACTCCGCAATGAGGTTAATCGTTTGCAGTACCTCCACTTCCTGGACAGCAGCAACGAACTCCTTGAACGGAGTCGTTACATCGTCCGATGCCAAGGCCAGCTTAACCAGGCCAGGAATACCCTTCCGGAGTCGCTTCAGGTCACCTGCTAACTCCGCCTTCTGGATCTCCAAATCATTATAATCTTTGATATGGAGGTCGCAGGCGGCCTCTAGCTCCGTCACATCCTTTCTGGCAGCGGCCAAGTCCGTAGACAGGTCCTCAAACCTGCACGCAAGCTTAACCAATAAGCATCAAATATATTTCAAAGTATAAATAAATTGTTATTTTACCTGCTCTGGAGCTGCCTGTCTTTCTCAACAAGCGCATCGCTCTCCGACTCCGCATCCCGCACCCGATCCTGCAGCGGTGCGAGCGCTGCTTCCGTCTCCACCCGCAGAGCCCTCTCCCTCTGGACCTCGGCCTCAGCTTTCATTCGTGCTTCATTGGCCGGCCCCACCACCCCTTCCAGCTCTTGCACTCGAGCCTTCAACATGCGGATCTCCTCCTCCTGGTGCTGGAGCACGGTAGCGTTCATCTTCCACTGCTCCGCCATCTTTTCGGAGCGCGCCTGCTCGTCACATTGCAGCGCATAGTCCCAGAAAGACATGAGCAGGCGCGCCTTCTTAGCATCTGCAGGAGGCAATCGGGCAAGCTTGTCCTAGACGGCTGGCGGAATGGCATGGCGGGCAAACTCTCGTAGTGAATGTGCATCCACGGCCAGATTATCAACCTTTAAATCCCAGGCCGGGATGAAGACATCAGCTCCGGAGTCTGCGGGTCCAAAAGCGGGGACCTTCAAGAAGCGCTCCGGAACAAACTGCTCCGGAAGCATAGACCTGAGAATAGCTATTCTATCAGACCTGGTTAAAAAACCAAGTTAAAAAGCTATACACACCAATGTATAGGCACAGTGAGGTCCAATAAATACCTCATGCTGTCTGGGCGCGGAGGCGTAGTCGCCTTCGGGGGACTCTGTGGGCCGGGCTTGACTGGCGACTCCTGTGGTGGGCTGTCCAACACCGTCACCGGCTCCTCAGGGCGCGAGCCAGTCCCATCACCTGAGAGCACCGTGCCGGAAGAGGTGGCAGCAATACCTGAAGACCGGCTGCGACGAACCAGCCTGTCGCCCTCACCCTCCTCCTCGTCCTCGTCCTGGAGTACCAGTACACTGCGGACATGCTCCGCAGTGGCAAGAAGTGGATCTGTCTCCGCTGTAAAAACAACAAACAGTTAACACGAAAACACTACTTGCCAGCATAGAATAGGGCAGCATTATGGACCATCCTTGGGTATAATGTAGCCCCCACCTGTGCTCGGCGCGGACTGGAAGTTCGCAAGGTTGGCCTCAACAATCTCTCCCGCCGTCTTCTTCTTCTTCTTCTTGGCAGGGGCCCCGGATGCCCTCTTACCAGCCTTCGGACCCTTGCGTTTGGCAAGTGTCTGGGCACCGGACGCCTCCACATCAGCATAGGCTGTCAGCGGAACGGCGGTGGTGATCACGGGCTGGGCTTCAGCCACCGTAACCGTCGCCCCGGTCACCTTACCGCTGTCGGGAATATCCTCCACCGACCTCCGGACATATTTCAGGCCGGACAAGCTGGGCGCCTTCAGGATCGAGTTCAAATCCATATCTGTACCAACGGAACGCAAACAATCAGTAAACAGGGCATATGTACAAAAGTACTAAAATAAGAAAACAATCCCCACCCCATCCCATGGCCACCCTGCTAGACAACGGGTATCTGACCGTCATGCGGCCAAAACGAGCTGATGCAACCCATAACGAGCACAAACGAGTGATACTCGCGCATCTCCAGGCTCGCATCTCGGCACGCTGCCAGTAAATCACTCTCCTCCCCTTCTAGTTTCGGCGTGAGACTGACGTTCTTTGGGCGCTCATACTGCCACACCAACGTCTCCACCGCGTTATCAGGGATGACAGTCTGATCAATGAAGAAGAAGGTGTCACGCCAGTCGTGCAAGGACGACTCGACAAAACCTACGAAGTTGTTTTTCTTCGCAAACGTATACCACCCCGTCCTGGCGCTCGGGGTCAGCTTGAAGCAGGCCTGGAAAACCCTAACCAACGGCCTCAAGTTCAGCGACCTAAACCACATCTCAAATATGGTTACTTTCTGTGCCCCGAAGGGGTGGAGTTGGCTAAACCCCACCTTGTAGTGTTTGCACAGGTCTAGGAAGAACGGGGTCGGCGGCATACGGAGATTGCCCTTCTCCATAGTTTTCCGGTAGACGGCCACCTTGCCCTTCGGTGGCGCGTTGGCACGTTGCTCGGGGGTAGGTGCCACCGGGTTAAACCTCTCAAGGCATTTGAAGCGCCTCAAAATATCCGGAATGTCCTCCGGCTTCACCGAGCTGACCTCGTAGGCCACGTTCGGACCTTTGCTGGGTCTGACCGCGGCTACACGGACCTCTGCTACGTTCTCAGGAGCAGCCATGGTATGTATATATGAGTGAAAGAAGGAAAAGTTTGAAGATGCGAGTAACGGACCTGGGTTTGCTTGAGAGTAATCGGAATCTGGGTTGATATAGCCGGAATAGTTGACGGAACGTTTGAACTTGCCGGAATGCTCTCGAGATTTTTCACTGGCGTAAAAAATGAAGTAAAAACGAGGCTTTGCTATTTATAGGCAAACGTTCATGGGCCGGGCCTTGTGGGCTTTGATCTCCACCTTACACGTGTCGGCAGATCTCACAAACGAGAAATTACCGTTTGCTCGCCACGTCTCGCACGACCACGTGTCGACAGATCTCACGATCTGGCAAACGAACCGTTGTGTATCCAGCTGTATGCTGACGCAGCGTCTGTAAGCCGTCCCATCGCATTCCAGCTGTGACATCTGAAAAGACATGTATTTATTGCACGCCGCCTAGACTGAAAAGCCATCATCAGTGCACCACGTCATTTATTCTAAGTCCGCTATCATACCCCTGCCCGGAATATAATAACGGACTGGGGGGACTTAATGATGTACACCATCTGGTCTCAGCTTACACCACAGGGTGGCTCGGTTCCGGACCGGGCCTGGACTCGGATAATATCCGATGACAGCTCCACTAACCTTCGGTACGGAAAGCAGACTGCACTAGCTATCACGACCCCGGATCCGTGCCGAACATAGACCCGGATAACCCCCGAGCCCAACTCTTTTAGCTCTCATCTCGGACACTAATACCCAAGTCAGGACGCGGACTCGGCTACGTTCCGTGCCGAACCGTAGCACTGGCCGCTCTATCAACGTAACGAAGGAACGACTGCAAGATGACAAAGCAAGCCCGACATTCTCTGACAGAAGTACAATCTGCAACCGTTATATTCGGGTACGACTAGCATGGCCTGGCCATTAACCTGGTCGGAGTATTTGATTGGTCCACGTCAGCCGGCACACAGTAAATGTCGTCTTCGCCCACGACCGAGCTTCCACGTCAGCGATCCACGAGGAAGTGTCGTGCTCCCCCACGACCGAGCTTCCACGTCAGCGATCCACGCAGGAAGTGTCGTGCTCCCCCATGACCAAACCCTCCACGTCAGCTTAGGGTTTGGGTATAAATACCAGTGTTATGCTTTCATTTCAAAACAACACCTCATAAATCCACAGAGTTATTCCTCACGAATTGCTCTCAAAGAATTAGGCTTTCATCACCCTCGATTGACTTAGTCTCGACTCTGGGTTTGCACGTTAATCGGAGTGTGACAAGCTTAATTCCCCATACGTCATTGTCATCGTTGTACTTAGGCGTTTTTACGCCTGAACACAAATAAAAGTCATGCCATCTCGACCTCACTCTTCTCCTAGGAAGTAAAATGTAGAAATTCACTTTTGTATAGGCAACTTATTTTTTCCATTGTCAATTACGAGTACTTTTGTATCATTTTACTTTGCATTAGACTTAATATGGCAATTATTATTATTATCACTATTATTGGTTGATTCTATAGTTAGAATCCTTTACATATTTACTCTAAAAAATTCTCTATGAATTTTAATTTTAAGATTACTCAATTAAAAGTGCTTTTTCGTTCAAGTGGGTCTTTAATGTTCGATCTAGCAGTGTTTGGTTGAATAACAGTGTAGTAGCTTGCTGATTAAAAACATTAAATGAGTTGCAAAATCGACTCGAAAAAAACTTGACCCGAGAAAAAGAGTACAGTTTTTTTCGTTTATCGTGATTAAATAATATTTTTGCATTAAGCTGTGAATACCCAATGTTGAATACCTAAATCCGTCACTAAGTTGAAATCATTTATCGAGTTAACCCATAATAAAAAGAGTTAACAAAATGTCGTTTCAAATGAAAAGATTCAAAGCACATAGTGACATCTGGAGCTAAGACTAGGGACTGATATGTAAAATAAAAGAAAATCACGACAAATAGGCAAATACCCCGACTTTTTCAAATAGAAGGATCTAGAAACCCTAGTTAGCTTAACACCCCACTATATATTCAAACAATCAATCAATCGCTTGTAAAGGTTAAACAAACGCGCTCCCCTTTTACATCTCTAGATCCTAAACTTCGTTTTCTTGATTTCTTCTGTCTTTTTCATTGTAGAAAACAAACAAACAAACATTAGATCATAATCAATATCAATTTTAATGGCGGACACAGAAACGTTTGCTTTTCAAGCAGAAATCAACCAGCTTTTGAGTCTAATTATCAACACTTTCTACAGTAACAAAGAGATCTTTCTTCGTGAGCTTGTTAGCAATGCATCCGATGTGAGTATTCATTCATATATTATTATACTACTATATCTCACTGCTTTATTTATGGCTTCCATTAGCTACAGAGATTTGTATATTTATAGATAGATGTTATGCGTTATACTGTTTATTTAGGATATAAAAAAATAAAATTTGTATGCTTTTGTTATGCAAGTAATTATGTTTATTTGTTCTACTAGTATTAAATTGTTCTACAGTGAAACTACTTACATGTGTTATATATTTATGTTTTGATTGATGGGTTGACTTTTTGGAAGTTTATGAATTGGGAAGTGTTAGAACACTAATTTTACAGTAATGTTTAATTATAAGCTTGATGCTTGCAAACAATGGTATAGGGCTTTTAGGAATTGTCTTTTTTTAATATATAACAAGTGAAACAGAATTTTAGTCTTGTGGGTTATGTGAATATGACTGATTAAACACAACCCCTCATCTGCGTTATGAGGTGTTTCATCAAAGCGGTGAAGTTCACGGCTAGAAGTCTTTCTACTTTTTGATTAGCTGAATAATATGTCTTTAGAATTGCTTGAATGTGTTGGATTAAAGATTGAATGTTATTTCGCTTACAAAAAAAGTGGAGACAGTTGGATACCCGACAAGCCTTTTTATTTAGAGGAGTATAATGCTTTTTACATGGTATCTTATTCGAGAACTTCTAAATTTACCACCTCGTATCATAGAACGATTGATAGATGTATATCCTTGTCATCCATTATTGTGTTGTTTGACGACATACTAATTGGATCTAATAACTGATAACATTAAATAATTATGGAGATATGTGATGAGGATTTTTATATGGACTAAGCGTATGGACCATATCAAATTAGTAGAATATCCAATTAGTAGAACACTGTTGTGACCTTTACTCATGTTAGTATGTAGTTTTCTTTATTGAATCACAATGATATGATGTTTTGCTTGTTAACCAGTACGTTTTACTAAAATTATTCAAAATACCTCTGCATGGAATGTGTACTTTGTATTTGATCTTACCAACTACGTATAGAATTTGTTTCTTTGTTACATGTGCTTAATGTATATGATTATTCATAAATGAACCCCGTTAAATGGTGATTTACTTAATTTTGAATTGGATAAAAAAGTTAGCTTACATTGACATAAAATGTGTTATCCAGGCTTTGGATAAGATCCGTTTTGAGAGCTTGACTGATAAGAGCAAGCTAGATGGTCAACCAGAGCTGTTCATCCACATTATTCCCGATAAGACTAACAACACGTTAACCCTCATCGACAGTGGAATTGGGATGACAAAAGCCGGTGAGCTTTTTCTTTACATTCATGTTACATCTAGGATGATATGATACAATATCTATTTTATGGATACCTTTGCTGACTGTTTCACGGCAATTTTCTTGCAGATCTGGTAAACAATTTGGGAACCATTGCTCGATCTGGTACCAAAGAGTTCATGGAAGCTCTTGCTGCTGGTGCTGATGTCAGCATGATTGGACAATTTGGTGTTGGATTCTACTCAGCTTACTTGGTTGCAGAGAAAGTCATTGTGACCACAAAGCACAATGACGATGAGCAGTATGTTTGGGAGTCCCAAGCTGGTGGTTCTTTCACGATCACACGTGATGAAGGTGAGCCACTTGGCAGGGGCACAAAAATTACCCTTTACCTCAAAGAGGACCAGCTCGAGTATCTTGAGGAGCGCAGGCTCAAGGATCTGATCAAGAAGCATTCTGAATTTATTAGCTACCCTATCTCTCTTTGGACTGAAAAGACAATCGAGAAGGAAATATCTGATGATGAAGACGAGGAAGAGAAGAAAGACGAAGAAGGCAAAGTTGAGGAGGTTGATGAAGAGAAAGAGAAGGAAGAAAAGAAAAAGAAGACCATCAAGGAAGTGTCACACGAGTGGTCATTAATGAACAAGCAAAAACCTATCTGGATGAGGAAACCAGAGGAGATCACTAAGGAAGAATATGCAGCATTTTACAAGAGCCTTACAAACGATTGGGAGGAGCACTTGAATGTAAAGCACTTTTCAGTTGAAGGGCAGCTGGAATTCAAAGCTGTTCTCTTTGTACCTAAAAGAGCCCCCTTTGACCTGTTTGACTCGAAGAAGAAGCCCAACAACATCAAGCTTTATGTCCGTCGTGTCTTTATCATGGATAACTGTGAGGATATCATTCCTGAATACCTTGGATTTGTTAAGGGTATTGTGGATTCTGAAGATCTTCCCTTAAACATCTCAAGAGAAATGTTGCAACAGAACAAGATCCTCAAGGTTATCCGCAAGAATTTGGTGAAAAAATGCATTGAACTTTTCCAAGAAATTGCAGAGAACAAAGAAGATTACGCAAAGTTCTACGAAGCCTTCTCAAAGAATCTGAAACTAGGTATCAATGAAGATTCGACTCACCGGACCAAACTTGCCGAATTGCTTCGATACCACTCTACCAAAAGTGGTGATGAGCAAACTAGCTTGAAGGACTATGTTACAAGAATGAAAGAAGGTCAAAACGACATCTATTACATTACTGGTGAGAGCAAAAAAGCCGTAGAAAACTCTCCGTTTCTTGAGAAGCTAAAAAAGAAGGGATATGAGGTCTTGTTCATGGTTGATGCCATTGATGAGTACGCCGTTGGCCAGTTGAAGGAATTTGAAGGAAAGAAGCTTGTGTCCGCCACTAAAGAAGGTCTAAAGCTTGAGGAAACTGAAGACGAGAAGGCAAAACAAGAATCTCTAAAGGAGAAATTTGAGGGTTTGTGTAAGGTGATCAAGGATGTGTTGGGTGATAAGGTTGAGAAAGTGGTTGTGTCTGACCGTGTTGTTGACTCACCATGCTGTTTGGTTACTGGGGAGTATGGGTGGACTGCCAACATGGAAAGAATCATGAAGGCGCAAGCGTTGAGGGATGCCAGCATGGCTGGATACATGTCTAGTAAGAAGACAATGGAAATTAACCCTGAGAATTCTATCATGGAGGAGTTAAGGAAGAGGGCTGATGCAGACAAGAACGATAAGTCTGTTAAGGACTTGGTTCTGTTGTTGTTTGAGACTGCTTTGTTGACTTCTGGGTTTAGTCTTGATGAGCCAAACACATTTGGGAACAGGATTCATAGGATGTTGAAGCTTGGATTGAGCATTGATGATGATGCAGGTGAGGGTGATACTGATATTCCTGCCCTTGAAGAGGCTGATATTGATGCCGAGGGCAGCAAGATGGAGGAAGTGGACTAAATCTAATTTTTCTGAAGATGATTTTTCACTGACCGTGTTGGTCAAGGATATTATTCTTATCATCTAGTTTTTGGTTGGAAGACTTTATGGGTATTTAATTTAGTTTGCAAATTTTAATTCATCAAACTGTTACTTCGTATCGTTTCCTCAATTTTACATTTGGGAATACATGTTAATTGTTTTTAGGATCTAAGATGGCCTCAAGAATGCATATCCAAGTTTTCACTTTCTTGAATGACAATACTCCCTGTTGTTTGTGCTTCTGTAAATTGAGGCAACTAAGGTGCCTAAATTGTTGGGTGGGTTGGATTGAACTGGTAGTTTTTGGTACAAGATTGATATCAATCGGGTAGAGTTTACCTCAGAAGTTTCATCTTAACCTCATAAGGTTTGAAAATCAACAGAATTTATTCTTTTCTGCATAGACGATTGAAGGATTTTTTATGCTGTTAGAGATTAGTAAGTGGTTTACTGGCTTTAACTTTTTGACGTTACACAATTGAAAAAACTAGACACGTAACAAATGGATTTCAGTAATAAACCGTTAGATGGAAGATATGCTAAAATTAGCATTAGAGGTTCTCCCTGTGATGGTGGGACTTCTACAACAATAATAAAGATGAATTTTTTCAAGACCAATGTTCTTTTCTCAGAAAAGGGGTGGTGATATTATCCACTGTGTTTTTTTGATAAATCTATCATAAATATATCTATCTATCTACCAATTATATAAAAAGAAGGGTTTTTTTACTGTTGAAGTCTTAGAATTATCCACATGGACAATGAATAGTCTGTGACTGTTCAGTGGACGAAAAATGGGTAGAAAAAAGAGTTCTAGGAGATCTTGATTGTATCTAATCTCCATACCCTTGTAGCGGTACAAGGTATGGGTCTTACAAAAAAAAAGTACAAGGCATGGTGGTTTACAGGTGCTTCTTGCTTCTTGTTTAATACAAAATGGTGATTCACAACAATGATGTTATCCATTCTTTCTTACCCATACCAGTTTACTATCTTCTTGTTCAAAGCTAAACAAAACGTATAATATAGCTAGCATGTCTCTAACATGAGGAGATATTCAATGAGAATCACATATAAGGTTAGTCTAATAAGTTAACCATTTGATCACTGGCTTTTATTATGGTGTTCTATAATACTATATGTTTCACACATGTTAAATATGGGTGCTTCTTATTTGGATCCTTTTATTAATAGTCTGTAGCAAGTTAGGAGTGCCCAAAAGGTATTTGATGAAATGTCTAGGAGAAATGTGATTACAGCTTTTTAAAGGATGTACTCTGCTTGGATCTGCTTCTTCGATTTTGTAAATGCATATAGCAAATCTTTTACACTATGGTAAAGCGTTGCATATATTGCACCTTTTTGTATTTGTATATATTTTCAGTTCGTGATTTCCTAATGAACAACAATAATAATATAATATGCCCTTTCACCCTTTTGTGTTTAGTTTAGGATCTGATTCAACTGATCATTCTTTTAGTTTTGTAGGGAAGGTTTCTCTTGGACTTCATTCAATATACTAATTAATGTTTATTGGTAAGTACTGTTTTTAATTTTTTTATGAATGCTTTCTTTCTCAGTAGTGGTTGTTGCTAATGCAATTTGATGTATTACTTTAAAAGAACAACCATTAACTTAGATAATTGCTATAGAAAAATGATTATGGTGTTACTATGATAAATTTAGTTGGTCGTTGTATGCTATTAATTTACTTCTAAGAAATTTAACATTAGACATGTGTAAAGATGGCTGACATTTTCTACAAACTTATCCTTTTTTGATTATCATTAATAAACGAACATGGCTATGGTGGACAAAGTATATAATGCTGACGATAATATTTGTTGTTGTTGTTGTTGCACTTCTTCTTCTTCTTCTTTTTCATAGGTATCCATATTATAATTGTTGATAGACTTGCAGATCTATCATGTCATTTATTAAAGAAATCGGCTTAAGAAAAGGAGCTGTCATCAAAGTGTTCATCGTTTTTGTGTCGGTAAATATTTCTTCAGATGTGTATGTGATTAGTAACAAAAGTTCTGATAAAGGGAAAATAAATCCGTTCTGTTGATAGCATGGATGGTATATTGGTATGTGATGCATGTCTACTTTCATAGGTTACAGCTATTATAAAAGTTTTATTCTTCCATAGTTTCAAAATAATAGGCTTTCTGATTAACCCTTCACCTTAATACAGTTGGCTACTTTACTGTAGTTGACACCAAAATCCTTGGCACTACTACTTGCATGAAACTAGCATGTTTAATCATGTTGCTTCAAGGTTAAATATAATTAAGCACGGAAACATAATAAAGGCTAAAAAACTTAAACTTTAAACATTTGAAAATTGAAATCATTATAAATTGAAATTTGAGGGCTGACTTTTTCTTTAAATGCCTATTAGCATAGAACTAAGCATAATTTTAGTTCTTTACCTTATTGTGGTTGGAAATACAATATTGAATCTTGGAGGTGGCCAATTTGAGTGAGTTGGGTAGTGGGTTTTAACGTGTTTAAGTAAAAATGGTTAACTTTTTAAGTATGAGTCGTTTTAGGTAGTTCAACTTTCATCTCTTATGTTTAATGGTTATATTCTTTAAACCTTTGGTAGGACTCACGACCCAAACGTGCTTCTTTGGGTCTCATTTTGAAATCTGGAGTTTTCCAATTTTAGCGAGTTGGGTAGTAGGTTGAAACATGTTTCCATATAAACTGTTAACTTATAAATTATGGGTCACTTTGGGTAGTTTTCCTTACATCTAATGATTATTCTTTGAACTTTATACAGGACTCACCTCTGGATCGTGCTTCTTTGTGTCTCATTTCCTCAATTTGGTGATGCATTTGGTGATTATGAATTTTATAAGATAAGTTGCATCTTTAGAAATGCCATTGTAATTTGATGTTAAGCAATTGTTCTCAAATGAATCTTGGAGGTGGCCAATTTGAGTGAGTTGGGTAGTGGGTTTTAACGTGTTTAAGTAAAAATGGTTAACTTTTTAAGTATGAGTCGTTTTAGGTAGTTCAACTTTCATCTCTTATGTTTAATGGTTATATTCTTTAAACCTTTGGTAGGACTCACGACCCAAACGTGCTTCTTTGGGTCTCATTTTGAAATCTGGAGTTTTCCAATTTTAGCGAGTTGGGTAGTAGGTTGAAACATGTTTCCATATAAACTGTTAACTTATAAATTATGGGTCACTTTGGGTAGTTTTCCTTACATCTAATGATTATTCTTTGAACTTTATACAGGACTCACCTTTGGATCGTGCTTCTTTGTGTCTCATTTCCTCAATTTGGTGATGCATTTGGTGATTATGAATTTTATAAGATAAGTTGCATCTTTAGAAATGCCATTGTAATTTGATGTTAAGCAATTGTTCTCAAAGGCTAGCTGGTAAAAAAACTATGCAAGTATATGAGTATATGACTATTAAATGGGCTGGATATAACTTTCCTATGAACATGAGATTCTCCCAAATTAAATTTATCGACAAATAATCTGGTGAAAGTTGTTGTATTAAATAATTAAGTAGATGCTGAATTTTCTAACAGAAGATATTATTTTGTGTTATTTTTGCATTATTGAATTAGATCCTTTTAAACAAAGATGGTCATAGTTATTTACTGTTATTTTGAAAATTTTGTGAGAAATTTGACAACTTCACAAGGTCAAAGAAAGTGACTTCTATTATTCTAATTGCAACTTTCAATTGTTTGTTTTCTGTGTGTACCTTTTTTTTTTTTGTAAGTTTTTGACACCAATCATAAAGGTTAAACATGAATCGTCACGGGCTGCATGAAACTACCTAGTATATATATATATATATATATATATATATATATATATATATATATATATATATATATATATAAAATACAAGATGTTAATGCATAATGTTGGTGGATTTATCAAACTCACCACCCTTTAGAAAATGTTTGTAAGATACATCAATCTAAACTTGTAAAAATCCAACCAAATGGACACTCAGCATGATGATAACAGCTTCCTCAAAGCCCTTGATACAATTTCCTCCAACTTGCCAAGTCTCACGTGAGCTTTGTATCAGCTATGGCGTGAATTATGCATAACCGGTCATCCTTCTTGGGTTTGAACGTTTGACGACAAGTAATTTTTTGAGGACTTGGACTTGTGCACTGAAGTTTGTAACTGTAGGCAGGGGCGGAGCCATGTAGAAGGTAGGAGTAGCTGTTGCTACGGGTCAATTCATAATACGTAGTGTAATTTCTAATGAAAAATAACATTTTTAGTTGCATTTCTTGTTTGTGTTACGCGTTTAGAAAAATTAGAATACCATTGCTACGGGTCACTCAAAATTCTGGATCCGCCACTGACTGTAGGTCTAAATAAAGTGAATACAGGAAATAATAATGCATGAATAATTTGTAAATAAAGTGAACACAAATTTGCTGATTGTAAATAATTTGTAAAATTTTACTAACGAGGATTTTCTTTGCCAGCGCGTTGCGACGGGTTAAAACATAACTTTTTTTTTATTTTGATCGAACTCATATTCGATTTCGTTACCGTGTTTAAGCATTTAAATTGTAGCACGTTTTGATATTTTTTCTAGTTATACCTAACATCAATAGTATATAAACATTAGTTAAAAGTACAAAATTAGAATTAAGCAAGATCAAATTTGATTATGTAAATCGTACATATTAGTCGCCCAAGGTTAAAACCTAAAATTTATGAAATTTTTTTTTGTATAAAATAATAATGTATGGTTAGATATAACAATAACAATAAGTATAATAATTAACAATAACAATAAGTATAATAATTAACACTAATAAAAAGTTAGTACACCTTCATACATTAGTATAAGAAAAATTGAAAGAAATAAAAAAAAAACATTGAAAAGATTCGAACCGAACCCAGGTCCATTGCCTATATATGTCAATGATAACCATCAAAGCTAACAATTCATTCAATTATGTAAATGCTATACCTTTTATATATAATTTCATGGAAGCCTAATAAAACAAAAAGAAGCTTCTACTTTTACTGTTCATCCGTGTTCAATCTTTGATAATATACTAGTTTTGTATTGCCCGCGCTTCGCGACGGGGTACAACGAACATTTATATTAAATTTCTATATATTATTTTGCTTTACAAATTATTTAAATAATTTATATGTATTTGCATATAATGATTAACAAAATTTAAAACAATAAAGTATGCTAAACAACATTTAGAATAACCAAACACTTGTAAAATATAACCTTTTAAAAAATATAAAAAAAAGGAGGGTAAAGATTAGTGGGATTACATAAAGATACCCCCGCTTTTCCCTTCTCCTACCCCTCCTTACCCATCAAATCAATCACTTCATGTCCCCTTTTGTATATATTATATATATTAAAAAAAACTACCTTTTTTTTTTCTCTTTTTTCCATCTCTAGCCTAAAACTGAAACTGATTCTGTACTGAATTGTGAGTGATCTTAGATAAAACTGGACTGTAAAAGTAATGGACGGGACAAAAGTGGGCCGGGGGTAGCCGACAAGAAAACAGGGGGTGTCTTTATAATATTCCAGATTTAAAGAATAAACTAATTCCAACAAAACTATTATAAATATGAATATTGATAATCTTAAGGCATAAAAAAAATCTCCACAAAAATATGAAGGAGAATAAAA
The DNA here is from genome assembly GCA_949592205.1 of Helichrysum umbraculigerum. Lineage (NCBI taxonomy): Eukaryota > Viridiplantae > Streptophyta > Magnoliopsida > Asterales > Asteraceae > Helichrysum > Helichrysum umbraculigerum. The sequence goes on from CATIUR010000001.1 coordinate 384,335,535, forward strand.
ATCCAAAAGAGTATATTCACTATTCTGAGGAAAAAAACGAAAAGAAATAAAAATGTTAGGATATGAACTTTAGTGTAATTGTTAAGCTTTAAACATTCACCGTTTCACATAAGTTGATTCATGTGTAACATCTTGCACTAATATTATTGTGTGTATTTATACAATTCAATATAATAAAGTATAAAATGTTACAATTTATAATGTTTGACTAATTATTATATACATATGTAAGTATAATGCTCGTTGTTATTGCGTTGCAGAGAGTTTTTTATATAATAATATTCATTATTGATTCAAATAGGATCTTGTTTTGCTAGTATAGTTCTATCTTTGTAAAAATACACATTTCAACGTACACAAATGAAATCTTTATATGTAATTTTTTTTATTATTTTATTTTGAACGTTATAAACTTGTAATCAAAGAATAATGAAAACAAAAGTATATATTTAGATATATTGTAATCAAAGTAACATAAATAATAATAGTTCTTGTATATAAGTTTAGGAAAATGCTTCTAAAAAAACAAAAAAATACAATAAAAAGTTATGAAAGTAAGTCTTGATCCTTGGTGTTCTACTTCAAATACATAGCACTTTGACCATGTAAATTACAATGTATAGATAAAATAGCTTTTCCCTTTAATATTTTTATTTAGATATTTAAATATCATTAAATCACAAAAGGACAATAGACTTACTATTCATAAGAGGTCTAAAATTGATATCAAGGGATAATAGGGGAATTTCCTGTAACTATAGCCTATAGGTTTTAAATGCATAAATAATAATGTCTAATAATCAACTAAAAGACCAAAACAAAACTTATCAACACAAACATAATTATAAACAATTAAGGTACATAAAACTGGTATGGCTTCTTCATTTGGAAAGAATGCTTCAGGTGTCGTCAACTCTCGAGTGAAAAACGAAGCTTGGGAATGTTGTCATGATGTCCCAGTTGAAAAATTGACCATCTTAACATCCATGGTTAACAGTATTAAATCAAGTCTCACAAAGAAATTTAGCTTACTTGAGGCACTGAAGGGTCATATTCTTTAATAGTGATGGATGTTGCAGCACAAGGCTTCTCCATTCTTCTCTATCTTCCCATCATGTTATGTATCAGCGGTCTAAACACAGTAACCAAAATATTCATTTAGTTTGAAAACTTGTTCCGATATGCACCGGAGTTCTAAAAATGATCATAAGGGTTAAATGTCCGAATTGTATCAAACTTATGACCCAAATTTTATTGTATGTATTCAACTTTAAAAATGCTCCCCTTCTTATCACAGGAAATTAGCCCTAGTCCTTGTAAAACTAAAATGTGACATCATCGGTAAGATTCATGCCAGATTCAGCAAGGTTAGCCACCACCATTTGTTGCACCTACATACAAATAATTCAGATAACCAGAACCACAAAAGATACCGATTAAACTACAAAAGTTACCTCCTGCCTCTCTATGAAACCTTGCTGCTTGAGATCATAAAGTTGAAAGGAAACTGCAATATAATTAACATACCAAATTCAGGGTGTGCATTTAAAAGAGATATAGGCTTCGGAACTGAGACAGAAAGTTGTATTATTCTTTTATTATCAGAAACTTACAGCTGATCTTATCGTCAATGGGTGCATTTGGATGATATAGTGATAGTGCACGAGCAAAGTCTTAGAATCCCAAGATTCCAATATGCTTGGTGTCAAACTGGTCGAAAACCCGAACTGCAAAAAGGCTTTCCTTTCTATTTGTCTTGAATGATGCCAATTGGAATTCTTCCTGTGATATGTTCAACGATTATTAGAACCTAATTTGCAAGCTCGTAAAGAATTGGAAAAAGAGATAATGTAGAAACTCTAAACAATTGTACATACTGTTAGGACCGATACTTTAGCCCAACAACATGTCCAACACATAAGCCCACTGAGGTTCCACTCTAAAACCAATTGGTGATAAAGGGAGTAGCCCATGAGCTTATATGCAGACATTACTTTCTTTTATTTTCCGATGTGGGATTGGGTTTGCACTCAACAATCCTCCCCTCAAACCCAAGTCCATCTGGGCCTCCCCTCCAACGATAGTCCCGATCCAACCTTATTCAGTACCGCCGCAAACTCGGCACTCGACCTGACTGGGTCCACATCAGGGAGACTTTCGGTACAAGGCTCCAGGATCAACTCATCGTTCGCTGAGGTCAACCGAGGGGGCATGCGCCACTGCGTGCCACGCATCACGCTGCGCCATCCACATCTGGGCTACAACCGTAGCTCTGATACCACTTGTTAGGACCGATACTTTAGCCCAACAACATGTCCAACACATAAGCCCACTGAGGTTCCACTCTAAAACCAATTGGTGATAGAGGGAGTAGCCCATGAGCTTATATGCAGACATTACTTTCTTTTATTTTTTGATGTGGGATTGGGTTTGCACTCAACACATACCACATTACCACCTATCAACTTGTGCCTCAAGTTTGAGGTGACAAATGATGGCGGGTTGAATAATGTGTCAAACGGGTAATTATTAAGTGTTGGTAGAACTGGTTGGAATGACCCGCAAACTATTTATTATATCCAATTTTCGAATTTTATCAATCAATAATGTGCTAAATTTGATTATGAAAACTATATCAATACAAATCCACCCTGTTTTTTAGTAAATCAATTTCGGAGGTTTTTGTGCATTTGAATTTCCCATTGATGACTTTTAAGTTTCAACTGGTTCGACCTATTTGACCCATTTCTATCATTATAGGTCTTTTTAGCTTAGCCCATTTGACCCCTTAGAGATAAAGTCATATAACATAACCCATATCGGCTCATTTATAAGTAAATGGTTTGAAATTGCCACCCTCTATCAAGATGCAAAAAATGTATGAATTTTATTGATTAGTCCGTCATCAATCACAAGCACTGGTAATCTTCTTAAACAGCTCAAAAAGTGCTTCTATTTCGCTTACACTAACTACATTACACCACAAACAACCTTCTGTAAGCATCTTAAAATCATTAGCAAATTGGGAGCATACAGAAGACGAAACTACTTCAAGTATCATCGGATTAGTAATTTCGACTAGTACACACTAACATACAAACTGTCTCTCGGGCCAGAATTTCAGGATCTTCAAGGACAGTTGTTTGTTTATACGATTCAAGATCACAACAGCGGAGCAGGAAAACAAGTAAATACTTGACCCCCTCTTAGCACTAAAGACATGTTACTTGTTGTACATCAAAATGCTCCATCATCGTTCTTGAAAAGAAGACCAAGAAAAAATCAAAGATTTACCTACCTGCATACAAACACGAAATCATAATAGCGAAAATCAAAAAGTGATAAGTAACCTTTTGACCATTTCCTGCAGCTTATAAACTAAATACGGAGTACGTACTAGCAAATGTGAATTAAGTCAACCACACTACCTTATGAAACAAGACAAATAAAACAAACGTTATGAAACCTTAGGGTTTGTATTCTTCTAACTGGCGCTATTTGTGGTCTCCTCCTAACATGTCCAAACCATCTTAGTCTTCATTCTCTTAACTTTTTGACGATAGTTGAAACTTCCATATCCTCCATAAAAACTTCATTAGGTAGCATGTCTAGCATGGTTTTACCACATGTCAACCTTAACATCCTCATTTCTGCTACCTCCATTCTATATGCTTGAGTGTTTGTCATCGGCTAACACTATCCGAATAGCATAGCTGGCCTAATTGCCACTCTGTAGAATTTGCCTTTCAACTTTAAAAGTACCTTTTTTATCACATAATACCCCTGTAGCTACTCTCCACTTCAACCAGCCTACTTGTATACGATGTGTAACGTCATTGTCTATCCTCCCTGATTTATGTAGCACCGCCCCAATTTATATTAATACCGTAAGAGTAAAAATATAATAGCAAGAGTATTTATCTCTTATAATATTAATTGGAGGAGTTTAAATGTGTATACATTTTTAAAATAATTTCAAATGATTTAATCCTACACTTTAAATGATGTTCATAAATTGATCTTAACCGTTGATTTAGATTAACAACAATGTTTACGTAATATCTCATATTTGATTATCTTAAATTACCATCGTACCCCTAACTAATCAGGATTTTTTGCGAAATTAGTGGGAGTAAACAAACAAACGCCTTCACCTTCATCTGAGCAACGAACGGGAGATTATACCGGGCAAAGGCAAATGTTTCGGCTCTCAAATTTAAAATCCCCAATCCATTCCCGCCTAGATTGTTCTGTATATATATATATATATATATATATATATATATATATATATATATATATATATATATATATGTACCGTCGATTAACCCTAATTCATAACCAACTGCATATCAAATCGAGGGTACATAATCGAAGATGGAGCCGGAAGTATTTACACCCCTCAATCTCATCCATGGTGAATGCCATGATTGGAAAATCCGTGTGAAAGTGTTATTGTTGTGGAAGCAATCGTACACCAACAATCCTACTCAGCTGACATCGCCAGAGATGATCCTTATGGATCAAGAGGTATATACCTGAATTTACTCTATTTTGTCATAATCTTGTAATCGAAACCGATTTGTGGTTGGATATTATCCATCGTAAACTGAATGAAAGTAATTGATATTGAATTACTCTGTTTTAATTGTGTTGGTAAAATTCCATCGTAAACTGAATGAAAGTAATTGATATTGAATTACTCTGTTTTAATTGTGTTGGTAAAATTGATATTGAATTACTCTGTTTTAATTGTGTTGGTAAATAGATATATTGATTGAAATTAATTGAAAGTAATTGATATTGATTTACTCTGTTCTTTGATGATGTTGGTACATAGTATGATTCCCGCTGTGATGAGTCTGATTTAATTTGTATTTGTAATGTTTGTATGGAAGAGCTAATTGGAGCTGTTTTTCGTTCCTGTTTGCATGTTCTGCTATACATGAGTAGTCATAGCATTTGATTTTTGAGTATAGATGGTCTGCTATTTTAATTGCTCCATTGTATGTTTTAGTGGTGGGTCAGGCTTCTGTGTATTTGCCTTGCTGTAGCTGTTTTGTTAGGGGTATGGTGTGTATGAAGGTTTTGTCATAAGGTAGGAGTCATGCTGGTCTTTTGGTGCCGTTGCTATTCCGATTTACTGCTTGTAATTCGTATTTTGTTTTGGGTCGGTTATGGACGTTTTGTAGCCGTGCTTTTGTTTTATGGTAATATAATGTCTAATTCTTCAAAAAAAAAAAAATGATTGCTTGCTGTATTTTTTGTTTGTAGTGGTAAAAGCAAGTTACTTGCTTTAATATGTTATACTGATGTTGGCAAAAGCGGGTTACTTACCGTTTTTAAAATTGCATGCTTCCATTTATAGGACTGTACTAAATGTCGTCGATATACTAAATTGGTTACATTAAAAAGGCACCATTACCATGTACTAAACCCGTTTTGTTTTGGGTCGGTTATGGACGTTTTGTAGCTGTGCTTTTGTTTTATGGTAATATAATGTCTAATTCTTCAAAAAAAAAAAATGATTGCTTGCTGTATTTTTTGTTTGTAGTGGTAAAAGCAAGTTACTTGCTTTAATATGTTATACTGATGTTGGCAAAAGCAGGTTACTTACCGTTTTTAAAATTGCATGCTTCCATTTATAGGACTGTACTAAATGTCGTCAGTATGAATACTTCCATTTATAGCAATGTGGCAGTATAAAGTCGAGACTACAACCTTCATGTCACAGTCAACATACATTTAATTTGTAACTTTCAAAGATTACTTAAAACACCAGCCATTGGTTTTCAAGTTTGTTAAAAGGTAACCGATTAGTGGATGTACGGCTATTTAAAATTTTTCATCCTTATCTCATCTCCTTATATTAAAACAATTTAAAGTTGACTGTGACATGTATGTTTCCCCTTTACATTGTTAGGACTGTACTAAATGTCGTCGATATTACGGGGTCCGCTTCATTCGTGTTGTTTGAGCCACAGTTGTGTAAGTGCGTCAACAAAAATGTCGGATGGTTAAGAGCAAAGATTGCAAGTGTAAGAATTAGTTTCTTAATAGTTCTATGTTATGTGAAAATCAAACTAAATATCAAATCTTTCACTAACCTAGCAAACGTTTGCTGTTTTAGTCCATTGATCAACATGTCTTTCCGCAAGAGTTTCGTTGTCTTATCAATAGAGACATTGTGTTCAAGGTTCAAGTTAGGGACAAAAATCAGAGGTTCACCGGTGATTTTTTTACCGTAGTTAACACTGCCTGTGATGAAGAGACAATGACATGGATGGCAAATTGGAAGAACGATTGGTGCATTAACAATTGTGTTATCGACAAAGGGATATCTATTCCTCATTTTCAGGTATGACGATTATTATGGAAATACATTCAAAGTCACACTCATGTTCCATCAAAAAGTCATCTCTGACATAATTGTGTTACTTCTCAGGTTCCAAAGAGTACCCATAACAATCTAAGTTATACTCAAATTAAATAAATTTCTTACACATATGTGAATGCATACACACATTTCACTTCTGTGAACCACAACTTACAAAGGTTGTATGTGTTAATATTAAATTTTCAGTAACTTTCTGCCTATTTCCCTTTCAACAATAAAGTTTGTATGACCCATTTTAGAAGCATCACATATTCAATTTGCAGTTAATATGTTACTCATAAATTTGTTCCTTTTTAATTAATGTCTCATGGTTTATTGTGTTTTTTTTACGGTGCACCACACCCAATACATGTGAGAATGGTCCCGCCAGCCTAGACAATGAGAATACGACAACAACAAAACGGTTACCTCATAACGGTTTGCGTATGACATCGACTATAGTTTTTGAAAAAATTCCTGTGTTACCGCACAATCTTCATAACTTTATAAACAACGCCGTGGTCAAGAGTGTGAGTGAAATTTGCACAACGGATGTCATCTCACAATGTGTGTTAAAGGCTTCAATAATTGATGTACTGTTGGAGGAAGGATGGTACAATTTCTATTGCAACCGTTGTGGGAATAGGTTTGACCATACGCCTGTGTCAAACACTGATGACAAATTATATGTTTGTCCCGAATGTGGACCTGTTATGGATGTTCAAACCAAGTAAGAATCATTTTATTGTGCAGCAATTTTTTTATCAGCGTTATCTAACTATACGTATACAATACAACATTTCGGTCGTAGCTTATGTATTTTTTACATGTGTAGGGTTAGGACGGTTATAAGAGTCTTGGACACTACTGGAACAACTGAGTTCGCTTTGTATGAGGATCAACTTGGAAAAATCATCAACAAGAGTGTTACATGGATAAAATCAAAGATTGCAATTGTACTGGTCAACTAATGTCACGCTTGTGTATTTAACCATATTACATATAACAGTCTCCCTGAATTTGACTAACTTTCGATGTTTTTGTTTTAGTCCAATGACCCACATACGTTTCTGAAGGAGTTTGAGTCCCTTATTAACCAGCAATTCCTGTTCAAGATCCAAGTTAGCTGGTTGAATGTTCAACGTCGTTACCAACCATATACGGTTCTTAACACCACCAATTCTGAAAAACTCATCAGTGAGTTTACGAAGCTGATGGCTTCAAGTTCCGATGGGAATTACGGTACTGCGAATCGAACACCTACAACAAAAAGGAAATATGTTTCTCCTCCACATGCACCTAAAAAGGCATCAAACGCAGCTAGAACTCTAAATGACATTGCTTTATTAAAGATTCCTAAGCTAAAAGAATTTTGAAGCTAGAAAGCAGCAAGGTTTCAGGTCATGTGGTTATTTATATTTGGTCATCCACATTTGAATTTTATTGCCAGTAGTTTCAATTGATTTAGACTTTGATGTTCTTTTTTCTAATAATTGTAAGCTCGACATTCACTTTATTCATTTGCGTAATGAATATTTTACTATCTGCACATGTGCTTCTTCATACAGGTTGTAAATTCCAGTATACTTTGTTTTCCTATTTTTACTTATAGGAAAGCCCACTATGATTTACACTCTATATGTTTATTACCAACATACCTTCGAATAGGTCATCAATACAACTTCATTAAACACCTCAACAGTTTTACGTACTATCCAGTCTAATATGTAATGATAGTGTCATTACCATTTCAAAAGGCCAACAACATTATCAGTTGTTAATGAAACACTACCGGTTTTCCACAACAACAAACTATCTAAACCCATTTTCAGAATACATACAAACGTATATACATAACAAAAATATATACGAAACATAAATAATTATTATTTAAATATAAATGGCATAACAAACTGGTCCCTTGAAGAACAACCATCGAGATTAAGTACAATCAGCTTTATCTCAAAACAATAACATGCTATGCTTTAATGTTTAACATCCGACACATTACAAAGCGTATTAGGCATAAACACTATGTCTCCAACGTTTGATCCTGTCAGTACTTTCATCTCCGAAACCAATCGACCTTCTCGAACTATCTCCAAAAAAGTGCCTTTACACAAACCGTTGCGTGGATCGATATCACGTACCAACATAACAGTACCATGATTTACGGGTGTCATTTTTTCGCCATCATCTCTTCCGTTTTTAACACCTTCCATAGCTATTATTGAAAGACATGCACACATAAAGTTTACGGAAATAAAGTTAACAAACTAATATAAACACATCTATCTCTCTTTACTAATATAAGAAAGCCTAAATTAGTTAATCTCCTTACTTAAGGAAATAATCTTGTCGCTTCTTTTCATTAGCCCATCTAATTGAAACCATTGATCTAATCACCCAAGGTGATTTATTAATCTTAGTATATTTTGTCCACCTTTTGACGACTTTGTCCTTCAACATTAATCAGATCATATCCATGTTTTTCTTTCTCATCATTCAAAATTCAATACGCACGCTCCTTCCCCTGAATCCCTAAACAATTGATCTTCAAAATTCATCAAAATTACACGCGTTCAAATTAGGGCTCAATCAAACGGATTTCGACGAGATAAATCATACATTTACATCTTCTTGAACATCACTGTAAGCTATCTGTTTATTTTTGATGATGAATCACATGTTCTTTGAATAAAATTTCAATTGCAATGGATTTCTCTGCGTCCCTTTTTTCTTTCTTTCATTATCTTTCATCTTCATCTGGTTTTAGGGGTTTTTTTTTTTTTTTTTTTTTTTCCAATTTACACTTTATTAATTTTGGATCTGATTTCATTCGTATTGTATAATAGGAGAAATCATATCATGATAGTATTAGAATTTAAGTTAATTTTCGTTCATAACTTACTTTTAATTAGATAGAGGGTAACTGATTATTATTTTGTGAGTTGTGTTTGTTCTTTGAATGCAAGTTAATTCGATTATCAAATTAATCAACGTAATGAAAGCAGGAAGCTAAAGAACGAATTTTGAATCAACAATAAGAGGTATGAGATTCTGAATAATATGTATTTAGGGTTCTTATTGATTGATTATAACAAAAGTGTGAATTTGATTAAAACGATATACGATGATTAGTAATCTGTTCTGTTAGAATATTCGTATAAAATTGAAAACTGGTCTAATTGATATGATTCGGTATTTGGGTAAAGCTGTACGTTCCTTACAAATTTTAAGTTTTTTGTCATTCAAAATTTAAATGGGTCTAACGGGTCGTTCAATAAAACTGGACAGATTATAGCCGAATTGAGAAATCATGATTTGTAAGAATTATAAGTTATCGAGTTTGACACCTAATTGAATGAAATTCTGCATAAAACTAAATTATGATGTTATAAAGAGACCTGCAAAAGTGTATTATATTTTGATGACTGGAAGTGGTTAAAATCATCCCATTCTTCTTTTGTATGTATATATCTCATATTTGCAGTAATAATGCATAAAAGTGTTTTTGGTTGGATTGGTTTCACTAATGTTTCTTGGTTTTTAAAACTGGTAGACATTGAAAATATGGTCAACTTGGACTTGGAGCTCCATTTAATCAAACTTCATTAGATTATGAAATCTTAATTGTGATGGAATAGTCTGTATGGAGTATGCACAGGTTGGTAGTTATAGGGTCTCACGTTAGTCGAGCATTGATCATGTAGTTCATTTGGGTGTAATTTGTAACTCGTCTTTTTTTTTTTTCTTTTCTTTTTTTTGGTTTATAAATGTAGCTTATAGAGGAAGAGGAAAATTACTTGATTTTGTGGCAGAAGAGACTATGAAGATGGGTGTGGATAAGGCTTCAGCTGATGTGCCAACAAATGAAAATGATTTAAACATCCAGGATGCATCCGGGGCTTAGAATGGTGCTCCTGAAATCGAGATGCTCATGTTCTGATGGAGACAGATACTAAGGTTTGTTAAACTTACACTATACTACTGTTTAAACAAGATACATATTTGCTGCAATAGGCTCTCAATAGGTGTCTTTGAAAATTATTGGTTTTAGTTTTGCTACCTCTTACAGTTTGTGGAACTTGCAAGTTCTTAGTTTAATATATTTTGACTATCTGAATTTCATCTTATTTTTATCTTTTTGCACTTAGATAAGCTGGTGAAGTTTGGCCTTCTATGTTTTTAAAACTGCTTATTATTGAATTGATTTTTATATAAGTGGATTACATTTTCGTTGATTATATAAGTGTTAACGGTAATGAGAAATTTAATGCAATTTGATTTATGATCACATATATCATTCAAGTAATATAGTATATTTTTGGTGATCTCTATGTTATCAGGTGAAAGCATACAATCCATTATATGCAGAGAACCAAGATTGAAGTCCACCGGTGTAAGGCCCGCTTCCTTACGCAAACCAAAACATTAACATATATTATATACTATTCGGAGGAAGCGCGTCTCCAAAACATATTTACCAAATTACATGTGTCCCATAGGTACCGAGTTTTCAAAACATTTACACACTTATATAAGTTTAGTTACAAACATTTACTAAACAACCGGGTGTTAAGAAAACTATTCAAAACCAAAAGTTAGATTCCCAAAATGTCAGAGTAGCGCGTGACAGTCAGTCATTCCCATAAACATCTACAACCCGGTCCACACCTATTAAAAGCCTGCAAAAAGATTAACAACGAGGGATTAGCCATTGCTAAGTGAATGGAACCGTAACCGACGGTTCAATTCAGAAATAACAAGCCTACAACGCACAAACCAAACCAACAAATAATGCTTACAGCCTAAAGCATCGTAAACAACAATCACACAAATTATGATTACCGCCTAAAGCTTCGCAATCATAAACACGTATCGTCAAAGAGGACCGGCGGCCCCTGGTTAGCCAACCAGCGAAAGCCTACAACCACTGCCGGCCCCAACAGTGGCTTACCGATAGTTTGAAGCTATCTTCACTGACAAGGATTCATCCCTCAACTACATGTATCGGGAAACCCAGGCAGCCCAACAATAGCCACAAACCCAACCAGCGTTGACCTCTGAAATCACATATGCCAAACGGCCCAAGCATCACATATTTCATAATAGTCATGACAATATGTAGCTAACCTATTCAAACCGCATAATCATCATGCCAACAATTAATACCAATAATAACCAAGTAAACCAAATCACAATATCAACAATCATGTCAATGTATTAACCAATAACCGATAACAAGTCAAACCAATAACCGAAAGTTCATCCGTTGCAACCAAACTCGTTACAACGGAATTGAACCGAGGAATACAATTCCACTCACCAAATATTTACGCCTGATTGCCAACTCAGAGGTCTTATCTTACTGAGTGGCCGTCCGCTTATCTGGAAACAACAAAGATAACAAGTTAGTATCTTGTCCCACAACTTAATCCAAATCATAATCCATATCTTACACCATAATCTTATCATATATACTCCACTTATCAACTTAGTTAAATCATTTAACATCATACGAACTTAAAATACAAATTACTGGAAAACCCAAGGAAGCCGCCGGCTTGGGTAGGGAAGCCGCCGGCTTGGCTGAGAAGCCGCCGGCTTGGCACCCTGGCCCGCCGGGTGAATTAACTTTTTGCACATCAGAACTTAACCTCCTAAATAAGCCTGTTCAGACCGCCGGGTTGGGGTCCAAACCCGCCGGCTGACCAGATGAAGCCGCCGGCTTCAGTGATCAAGCCGCCGGCTTGATCATAATTTCAGCAGCAGCAGGAACATCAAACAACATACGGACCAAAAACCAAATTTCACCAATTTCACTTACAAACTCGAAATTACTCCATTATAAACCTCAACTATCATGTATAATCATATAATAACAACTAACAAGTTTATCTAACTCAAACATCATCATCAATTTACAAAATCATCAAAACCCTAACTCATAACTAACTATGAAGAACACAACTAATTCTAACATATAATCATAATATAATCAACTCATATCAACATATTATCAACCTATAATCATGTTATAACCAATTTCTATCTTCAATTCTTACAATCACTTCATATCCTAATTTATCCAAATAATCATAAAACCTCAAGAACACTTACAATGATTTAGAAAGATAGAGATGATGAACAAGATGATCATAAACTTCTTTCTAGTAATTATAATCCAAGCCACAATTTATTTCTTTGATTTCTTCTTTGGTTTCTTTGCAATTGATTTGAGAGAGTTTCAAAGAGAAATGAAATGGGGAAAGTGTGGTGGAATGATCCAAATAAATCCCACCGCCCCAATTTTTATTATGTATAAATTATACCCGCTTCCTAGCCTATTGTCTAGAACCCGAAAATACCCGAAAGTCAAAATACTTTTATTTTACCGTGAACTTTGTTTATTTAAAACAAACTATATTTTATTAGTCACAATAAAACCTGTGACTCTTTTAACCGTTTATTTTCAAATAAACCATTTAAACTTAATAAAATACAATTTATTTCCAGGCCCAGAAACAGGATGTTACAAATCTTCTCCCCTTAAAGGATTTCGTCCCCGAAATCCAATCTCGCACACTATTAATCCAAACGCTACTGATTACACTTAATCATGCAATACTAATTACAATTTACATATCACATCAAAATCAATATCGAATCTACCTGGATTGTTATCTTCAAGCCAATCTCCTACGGTCATCTGAAATGCCCGAGGAGGCGCAGTCTTTCTCTTTTGCCCAACAGATGCCGAGGAACCCGAGCCTGAACTCCCAGCCAATCCCGTACCTTGTCTTGCCTTCTCCAAACACTGACCCGCTCTGTGGCCCTCCTTCTGACAATTCCAGCAAACATTCCTTGGAAAGATACAATCCTTAATATTGTGTCCAAACCCTCCACACCTAACACACCTAACTGTATCCGAAGTACACGGCCCCGGATGCCTCGCTTTACAATCCACACACCAAGCAATCCTATCTCTTGCCTCCTCAGAAAAAGACACCCTCCTACTCGCTTGACTTGATTTGCTACTTGTGGAACTATTCTTGGAATGGTGCACCGCCTTTTCCTTAACTAACTTTTCCGAAGCTCGAGTGTCACTATCCACCGACTTAGCCAAATCAAAAGCATTTTTCAGATTACCGGCTAATCTCACCGACGTCCTGTAGTGTGGTGGCAAAGCTCCCACAAAATGGTTTATTCTATCTCTTTCATTCGGGACCCATTGCTGAACAAAACGTAGCTTCTCCGTGAACTGATTGATAAGATCATCAATCGACATTTGCTCTGTCAATTTCAATTCCATAAACTCTTGCCTAATCCGGATCATGTCAAACTCCGAGCAGAATTCTTTGCAAACCTCACTATGGAAATCCGACCAACTGATGGATGATCTTTGCTCGGGCGACAAAGATGCAGTCACCGCGTCCCACCAAACCATTGCCTTATCCTTTAACATTTGCACCGCATACCTAACTTTCAGCTCCTTCTCACACTGGCATACCTCAAACTTACGCTCCATATCCCTTAGCCAATTCAAAGTAACTGCAGAATCTTTGCTCCCCTCAAATTCCTTCGGCCCACTAGACTTGAATGATTTAAATGAACATACCCGCCTCTGTTGATTAGGAGATGGAAACTGAGATCCAAAATCTCCTTGTTGTGCTAACCTTGCTTGTTGTTCCTTGTACAATTGTTCAAACTTTCTTAACCTTAGTACCTCATCCTCTAACTGTAATTTATATTCATCATCACTAACTCCCTCTTGATTTACATTAGATGTACCACCATGATTACCATCATTATTTTCCGGAGGTGGAAGCTCATTTCTGGGTGCATCATTGGGAGTCAGGTTCTCAGTGTCTGCCATTCCTGTACTCATACACAATAACTTACAACTTGTTAATCGTTAGTATCACCTATACTAACCAATCAACCCCCCCATTCATAAGCTAATCCCACTTACTGAAATGTTTGACTGTCACCAAAAGATTTGGGATTGACATTAGCCAATGTCCAATTCACCCAAACCTTTGCTCTGATACCAACTTGTAAGGCCCGCTTCCTTACGCAAACCAAAACATTAACATATATTATATACTATTCGGAGGAAGCGCGTCTCCAAAACATATTTACCAAATTACATGTGTCCCATAGGTACCGAGTTTTCAAAACATTTACACACTTATATAAGTTTAGTTACAAACATTTACTAAACAACCGGGTGTTAAGAAAACTATTCAAAACCAAAAGTTAGATTCCCAAAATGTCAGAGTAGCGCGTGACAGTCAGTCATTCCCATAAACATCTACAACCCGGTCCACACCTATTAAAAGCCTGCAAAAAGATTAACAACGAGGGATTAGCCATTGCTAAGTGAATGGAACCGTAACCGACGGTTCAATTCAGAAATAACAAGCCTACAACGCACAAACCAAACCAACAAATAATGCTTACAGCCTAAAGCATCGTAAACAACAATCACACAAATTATGATTACCGCCTAAAGCTTCGCAATCATAAACACGTATCGTCAAAGAGGACCGGCGGCCCCTGGTTAGCCAACCAGCGAAAGCCTACAACCACTGCCGGCCCCAACAGTGGCTTACCGATAGTTTGAAGCTATCTTCACTGACAAGGATTCATCCCTCAACTACATGTATCGGGAAACCCAGGCAGCCCAACAATAGCCACAAACCCAACCAGTGTTGACCTCTGAAATCACATATGCCAAACGGCCCAAGCATCACATATTTCATAATAGTCATGACAATATGTAGCTAACCTATTCAAACCGCATAATCATCATGCCAACAATTAATACCAATAATAACCAAGTAAACCAAATCACAATATCAACAATCATGTCAATGTATTAACCAATAACCGATAACAAGTCAAACCAATAACCGAAAGTTCATCCGTTGCAACCAAACTCGTTACAACGGAATTGAACCGAGGAATACAATTCCACTCACCAAATATTTACGCCTGATTGCCAACTCAGAGGTCTTATCTTACTGAGTGGCCGTCCGCTTATCTGGAAACAACAAAGATAACAAGTTAGTATCTTGTCCCACAACTTAATCCAAATCATAATCCATATCTTACACCATAATCTTATCATATATACTCCACTTATCAACTTAGTTAAATCATTTAACATCATACGAACTTAAAATACAAATTACTGGAAAACCCAAGGAAGCCGCCGGCTTGGGTAGGGAAGCCGCCGGCTTGGCTGAGAAGCCGCCGGCTTGGCACCCTGGCCCGCCGGGTGAATTAACTTTTTGCACATCAGAACTTAACCTCCTAAATAAGCCTGTTCAGACCGCCGGGTTGGGGTCCAAACCCGCCGGCTGACCACATGAAGCCGTCGGCTTCAGTGATCAAGCCGCCGGCTTGATCATAATTTCAGCAGCAGCAGGAACATCAAACAACATACGGACCAAAAACCAAATTTCACCAATTTCACTTACAAACTCGAAATTACACCATTATAAACCTCAACTATCGTGTATAATCATATAATAACAACTAACAAGTTTATCTAACTCAAACATCATCATCAATTTACAAAATCATCAAAACCCTAACTCATAACTAACTATGAAGAACACAACTAATTCTAACATATAATCATAATATAATCAACTCATATCAACATATTATCAACCTATAATCATGTTATAACCAATTTCTATCTTCAATTCTTACAATCACTTCATATCCTAATTTATCCAAATAATCATAAAACCTCAAGAACACTTACAATGATTTAGCAAGATAGAGATGATGAACAAGATGATCATAAACTTCTTTCTAGTAATTATAATCCAAGCCACAATTTATTTCTTTGATTTCTTCTTTGGTTTCTTTGCAATTGATTTGAGAGAGTTTCAAAGAGAAATGAAATGGGGAAAGTGTGGTGGAATGATCCAAATAAATCCCACCGCCCCAATTTTTATTATGTATAAATTATACCCGCTTCCTAGCCTATTGTCTGGAATCCGAAAATACCCGAAAGTCAAAATACTTTTATTTTACCGTGAACTTTGTTTATTTAAAACAAACTATATTTTATTAGTCACAATAAAACCCGTGACTCTTTTAACCGTTTATTTTCAAATAAACCATTTAAACTTAATAAAATACAATTTATTTCCAGGCCCAGAAACAGGATGTTACAACCGGTAAAAATTGAATCATTCACTCAAAGTGAGTACTCATATTGTTCCACCCTTTATAGTCTCTTTTAATGCAACATGATTTTATTTGAATCTGACGTTGGGTACATTGTCTTGACTATTTGTGGATTGCTAATCTCTTTTTTGCATATTAAAAGTATAGATCACTAGGATGTGTGGTAAAGGAAAAAAATGTGGCGGAGAAAATAAGAAGGAAAAGAATTAATTCTATGTTTTCGATTCATTGTGTATTTGTGCTTTTTAATAATTGAGTAGATTCAGTTCTATGAAGTTTGCAGAGCATTGTGGCTTGGTAAAAAATCTGGTTTTGTTAGACTTGAAAGTTTCTATAACCTGTGTTGCCTAAATATTTTGTGACCCAACAATAATAAATTACAGTGCTTTTCTTAACGGTGTGTCAATACGTATCTTTGATGATATATAGTTTTTTTTGTACATTATTAAATGTTATATAATTATTATAGTCAGAAAGTATCTTGGGTCTTTGAACTCTTACTATTATGAATTTCAATCATTGATTTTCACAAGTGTCTCTAATTTTGCTTTAAACTAATGGAACTTGGGTGCTTGACATGATTTCTAGACGAAAGGTATGACCCTATACAAAAATGTGCCACCTACACCTAAATAGAACCGAAGGACCATTACGCGATAGTATCCCCATACCCAAGTTCGACTCTCAAACCAAATAACACCTTTCTGTAATTGAATCCTCGCTATCCATATCTATATTAGTCAGCAATAGCAATTTGCATAGATATAATGTTTGTAAGTCGATCCATTTGACCCGTTTGTGATAAGTTCGACCCAATTTGATACTTATTGTGAGTAAGTTGGTTGAAATTGATAACTCTATCCATACCTTAGCAAAACAGGTATTGAGTTTGATATTTTTAAGTTAAGATAATGATTGCTCAATCTTGATTTATTACCACTAACTACTTAGGAAGGGACTAACCACTATTGGTGAAGATGATAGAATGAAATTTCTGGTTGTCTTGTGTAGATAACGTCCTTCTGATAATCTGACATCTATACATGCGCTAGCTCCTTAGTTAGTTACTTACAGATGAAATTAGTAGGTCTGTTTTTTTGGGTTCAATGTTTTGCCAAGTCATCTGATTTTTACTGGAGTCATCATCTGATTTTTTGCTTTATTATATAGATTCTCATTGTTGTTGCTGATCAACACTTAAAGGTAAATTTTTATTATGATCACAATCTAAACTCATACAATTCATAAGAGGTGGCAAAGTTTGGGCACGTTGGGTAATGCATGAACACGTGTTCACGTCAAAAGAAGTCAGATCAATTGTGATCGACCCAAAAAGACTGTTTTGAAAATTGCAGCAAGTTGAAGGTAATTTTTCTATTTCAAACATATTCTACTCTGATCTCTATAAGTCACATCGTTGCACTAGAAATATATCCGGGATTGCAGCTCTTATCTGCAGCGGGTATTGATGAGAACATAAAAAAAACACGGTATAGGTGAAAACCCGATTCTTTCCCAACAATGTTCGAGCTTCTTTAACAATGTATTTGTTAGGGCCACATTGTTTAATTATGGCAGTGGTCATGTTAATCCAAGGGACGCTTGGGATCCTGGCCTTAATTTTAATGCAGGTTCGTTCATTACTTATTATTCTTTCTTTCCCTTGCAGTATGCAAAACGGTGAATTGTACCATAAATGTCACTGATATGGTACTATATAAACCAAGTTGGGTTCATGCACGAATATAGGTGGTTCTCGGCAAGGTAAAAGTTTCATTTTTGTAATTGTGTAGCTCACTGCATTAGGCAATAATTGGTTTTTGTATATAGTTCTTTTTTAAGGCAGAGAGCTTCAATGTAATTTGGTTAACGAGGAGTTAGAATCAACTATAGCAAAGTGGGAGACCAATAATGGTAAAGTATCCTGAAGTGCGTGTACGTCTTTAAAAGAGCCACCATTATGGTCTTTCATGTGCATCATATCCAATAATATACTTACTTCAAATTCTATGCTTACATTTTCAAATATCTATAATCATTAGATGATAGTTTCTTTCATGGATTGGCGATTCTTTGATTTTCTGCTTCTGTATTGCTTGATGATTTTCACTAGCTTCTTCAATTTGACGCTGCTGACTATGTTGTATAAACAGAACTTGTGGTCTGTTAGTAGTGGTTAGGCATTGGATCATGATGTATGACCACTGCCCATTCGGCTGATTCTGAACATAGAACATGATAACTTCAGTTTAACTAATGCAACAATTAATTTATACATAGTTTAGTCTTTAGGAATATGCGTATAGTTTTTCTGTCTGTATTGTTGATTGAAATATAGCTAAGAATCTTGATATTAATGCTCTTAGTATATTTCATTACATTTCTTGCAAGAGACCTCGGTATCTATAGTAATTGAATATGCACCATTCATTAACATTATAAGGGACAAAGGGATTCGATCTATGATTTGGATCACGTACCAACATTTGATGTTAGACTGACATGTTTAAATGGGCCAAGTGTTTATTACCCACCATTTTTTAGGAAGCTGTATGGGAAGACTTCTAGATATTCCAACGTTTAGGAAGTTGTATCTGAATGAGTAAGTTGGATCTGTCAAATTGGTGATACAATATATGTTGGTCCTGCTAATTCATTCAAAAGATAAAATAAGTATTGATGAGTTTATATAATAAAACGAGTTTCTTCGTCTGTTTTATTGTAAAAGAGATATCTGAATGGTTTGTTCTTCCTTCAGTCGTTGCTTTGAAGAGAACGTGACAGTCTTCTAGCTTTTATTGCCCAACGTATTATTCATTGGCTTAGTGGTGTGGTCGACCCGTGCACAACCATGTTGGTGGTGTGTCAATTTTGGTTTCTCAAATTTGATTGCTAAAGTGTAATGTTATGACAATGATATCCGGGTAAAAACTGGAATATCATATTAGGAACGTTGTTGTAGTAATGAGATTGGGAAATGACATTAGTGTTTTATGACAATGATAGCCCGCAGACTTATTTTTGACTCTTAATGGCTATGTTCAGGTGCGTTGTTTTTGCCCAGATCTATTGAAAACAACAATTAACGATGACACACAGTAATTGCAGATGCAAACCCCTTTGCTTGCTCAAAACACCTTTACCAGGGACCATGGACAGTTCTTAATACAAGATACCTACTTGAGGTACTCACATTGCCCAAGTGATTTATTTAACCATATATTGATAGCTTGATAGAGTCCTCAAATATCATTTAATCACAAACCAGTCAAAGACAAGGGATAGCTAGGGGGCTAATGCTCGGAAGCATGGGAATCATTTACATTAATTTGGCGTTTCAAGCTTGGGTTGGATCTCTTCTCATCGCTAAACATATAGCAAAGTGTGATTTGATTTTTTTATCGTTGGATGTTGGAGTTTGAGTTTTTCTAACTATATATGTGTTTTAAACAAGTCTACTAATTCCTCACGATCTTGCACGTATGTTTTTATTGTGCCCCATTTATGTTTATGCCATTTTTAGAGTTAAAAGGCGCTGTTACTTGAATCAATGAGATGATAGACAAAAATCGTACGATGGACTCTGAAGGCTATAATAGGAAGAGCTTCCTTATTATCAGGAAAGTATAAATCTGAAAAGAACCGTAGGTATGAAAGAAATTCAAAATGCTTACTATGGGTACTACTGAAATAACATTTTTTCATGTCCTAAAAACATGTTAAGCAGAAGTCGTTGAATAATTGATCGAAGCATACCATAGTACATCAATTTCATTGCGATTAAGAATTACAATATTTGATCTGTCTAGCACGAGAAACCACATTCTCATGCTCCCGGTCATTATGTAAGTTTATATACATTCTTAACACAATGCCATCTATATCAGTTATAACAACTTCAAATTCTGCATGTGACAAATAGAAAGAAGTCATTAAACTATTAAAGACATATATTCAACTTATAGTTTGGGTAGAGGTGCCAAAATGGGTGCTCTTGGCGGGTCAGAATATGTTTAGAATTGATGAATTTTGGTGAGTGTCAAAACGGGTCAGGTTCCAATGACCTGAAAAGCTTTTCCTCCATAATTTTTTATTATCGTTTTGTACAATTAGTGTGTCAGATTTGTTAAAATGAAAATATTATGCCAATAATAATCTTTTATTATGTGTATTAACCCGTTCACAATATTAACCCAACTGAAATCAAGTAATTCATAAGTAAATGGTTCAAAATGATACTATAATATTTTGAATAAGACTTAGGTTGAACTATGAAGTTAACAATATGCACCTTACGACCCGTTTGACGTTGTACCATATTGGACCCTCTTAATAATTTTACCTATTTGTCGTTTTAAGATAAAATGGAACCTGAATCAAGATTGCAAGATAATGGGCTATTAGTCCAATTTCAACATATAAGCATTCCTTTGAATTCCTTTATCAGTTAATCATGTTTTTGGATAGCTTTGCTAATAGTAATTCAGTGGGCTGTTACTCAGAAAATATAGTTAGTGGATACTTAGAATTTTTGACTATTAATGGGAAACATGATTTTGCTAATAGCATATAAGTCAACCCCTTTGAGAATATGACAGTTAAAAGAAACCAATTACATTTCCTGAAATATACTCGCATGTTGGTCACATTGTATTACTTTAGATCTATTTATATTGATAAATTAAAATAGGCTTTTAAAATAAAAAATCAGTTTGTTATAAAGAAGTTTACTTACTTAGCTCATCGTTTTGTTAGATGTCCTTTTCTTATATGGTTCAGTGAATTAGTAGTAGTAATTAATAAAATGATTTACGAAGTTGTATGTATAAGAGAGAGACTTTTGGGCAATTTTTAACCCGTTTATGATATAAACCTAACCAAATTAAGTAATTCATAAGTCAATCAATGATTTGAAATAATACTCTAATATTTTGAAATTACTTAGGTTGAACTATAAAGTTAACGATATACACCTTTCGACGCATTTGACGATGAACCAATTTGGACTTTGTTAATAATTTTACCTGTTTGTCGTGTATT
The DNA here is from genome assembly GCA_949592205.1 of Helichrysum umbraculigerum. NCBI lineage: Eukaryota > Viridiplantae > Streptophyta > Magnoliopsida > Asterales > Asteraceae > Helichrysum > Helichrysum umbraculigerum. The sequence goes on from CATIUR010000001.1 coordinate 384,357,163, forward strand.
TTGTTAATAATTTTACTTGTTTGTCGTGTTAAGATAGAACATAACATTAATTAATCAAAATTTCAAGCTCGTGCACTATTAGTCACCTTTCAACATATAATCATTCATTTGTATTCCTTTATCAGATAATGGTGTTTTTGTCTTACAGATATAAGGGTTCAAGAAATGTTGTGATTCGACATAGTAAACTGCACACACAAAGAGTAATTAGAGCACACGGAGTGGACGGCGTTCTGTCAGTGTTTTTGGTCCAGAACGCCGTTGGACGGCGTTCTGCCACTCCGTGACGGCGTTCTGGACGGCGTTCAGGCACCAATGTCTTCCTCCAGACGCTGCACGATACGGTTTCCTCCCTTTTTTTAATTATTTTTTTTACTTTTTCTGCCACCCCTTTGTTTCTTTTTTGTGAAACTCGTGTAGGTCCCGTATGCCCCCAAGCAAAAGAAATGTGAGCATGCATGAACAAGTTTATGAACAGCTATCACTCTATAACTCACTCACAGAAGATGGAGATAAATATAAATATGAAAGGTGGTGAGTGAATAGTGATAGTAACAAAACCCAGAAATAAGATTATTAATATCCAAAGCTCCAATATTATTATTAACATCAAAATAACAATACGGATACTCTAACTAGTATCGGGGTTGCAAGCAACCTTGGATCTAGGCTTAAAACTCTCTAATCTCGCTAAATAATTAAAAAGACGGATACACTTGATTTGTATCGGGGTGGTGCACCACCTTAGAGAGATAACTATGGGGAGCAATCTCAAATAATGAGATTGGGTGTGAGCTTGAAGATGCAGCAGGAAGAACACACACACATTTTGGTGTATCTTGGAGATGACACACTTTGTTAATGTGTATGGGTTTCTTTATAAATAGAAAACCCATTACACTTTACAATATGGAAACACAAGGAATATTTCTTTGTATGACAATACACATGGTTCCACTGACGTTCTTGCATGTGTAGCATGGGTCTTGAGGGGAATATTTGAGTGGAACAGCCTGGAAAGGTGTCTGATGTGTCAGACCCATGTGCAGCTCGAAATGGCCTGGCAGCGGGAATTGGCCTAGCAGCGTGAACGGGTTTGCCGGGCAGCGAGAATGATAACTGGCAGCTAGAACGAGATTTGGCTTGGCAGTGTGAATGGAGATGGGCAGCGTGAACACTTCAGAAGTGCATATCTCCATGATCCCACGTCCGATGAAGCTCAAATTTTAAGACGAAGTTTATCAATGTATCGTTAACATCATATCCAAAATTCAGATCGATCCAACGGTTAACGAATGCCCAGTAATTTTCTGACTTCGTGCAGCAAAAACCATTCTGCATAAACTTTGTAATTCCATATCTCATTGTAGAAGCATCCAATGACTATGAAATTTTGACACAATGTAGAAACATATGCCATATATATCATATCCAAAAATCACAAGAATTCGTTGGATAACGAAGACACAGTGATCGTTTTACTTCTGCTTGTTGCTGCTGTTCCAGAAGCTAATTCAGCCTTCTGATGTGAATTTCGACTTTGAATATCTGTCAATCAAAAGCTCAGATCGAAATTTCCTCTGGTCAGAATGTTCATCTATATGTTATGAAGTTACAGTTCAAATTTCAAGATGATTAAACGGCTAGATAATGAGAACCGAATTTTTCTTCATCGCTGCGCAGTAAGAGCTGTAACTTGTGTTTCCTAATCGGTTTACATTTTGTCTCATCAAATCAATATTGTGACAAATACATTCTTGCCACAATATTTTCCTAACATTTTTGTTTTTTAATATTAGTTTATACAATTTTAATCATTATTAAAACAAATAAAACAACTAATAAAAAATTTCAGAACACTGTCCAGAACACTGTTACCACTCCACAAAATCTTCACCACAAAATTCTCACTCAGAACACTGTGTTTAGGCCGTCACCACTCCGTGTGCTCTTACTATATAAATTTTGATAACTCAAACGTTCAAATTGAGTAAAATCTTTGAGTAATATAGTGTTTTAATGTATTTCATAACCATGATAGCTTTATTTTTTAAAATGATATAACAAAGAGTAGTTACTGTATAAATATGATAGCTCACATGATATGTTTTTACAGGTTGCTGAACGAGCAAGTCTATGTGGGACTATCATTGGTGGTGATGCTAATGAAGACAACTTTGATTTAGGTAATTCTTTATTAAGAATCTATGCAAAAATATAATTGTAATAAAATGGATATATTTTACAGTGGTCTTTTATCTTATTTGCAGTAACAAAATATGGAGTCAATACAGTTGGATCAAATGATCAATGGATTTGATTTGGGGAATACTATATATTTCTATTCAAAAGAAAGTACAAGAACACCAACATTTGAACCGGAAGTCTTTCATGTTTCATGTGTTCTATGATACGATCAAGAGAGTATGATTGAAATTCTTTTTTTAGATAGGAAATCACTCACACACATGTCATGAATATATATATTCATCTACAAATATTTACAAATAGTCTCACCCCAAAACTTGAACTCACAACCTCAAGGTTGATAGAGTTTTACCTGGGAGTTCTAAACATCTATCCATCCATTCTTATCTACATTCACTATTTAATGATATACGAAAATATAATAGCAATATAATAAAAAAAAATTGTATAGAAAATCATGTGGTAGCCCGCGAATTTCGCGGGTTATGATCTAGTTTACATTGATAATCAACTAGAAAACTATTCTAGTTGTGTATATTTGTTTGTTAATGGGCCAAAGCCATGGGGCCTAGGAACCCTTTCTAGTGGGCTGAATCGACACAAAAATCGGGAACACCAGATATGGATAATAAGAACTACATTTTACAAAAACACTTGTTGTGCCCATGAATTTATAAAAAGGGAATTAATAAAAGAAGCCTTGGATAAAAAATATTAAAAAAATTAATTAATTCAAAAAATAAGACAAAACTATATTCATCCACGAATTTAATAAAATGCAACAACCTTCCACTTTTTTCGGAAACTAAATTAAAGTAAACGTGACTGATAATCTTCATCTAAAATGCCATCAAATATGAAACCACTTTAAAAAATTGGTACACCCTGTAAATATTAAAACCCTGATCAACTTATTTATCAGACAAAATAATAAATCAAAGCATTTAGTGCTTGATAATCATTAATCTCTCTTATCTATTAAAGGAGAGGGCTAATTAACTAATCTTCTTCTAAGTCAACCCTCAAGAAATAATCTCTCCCCTTCATTGGCTTAGTCAAATTAATCCTAGCCCTTAATTATCATTAGCAAGGTGATTAATTAATCTTAATCTTTTTTACCTAATTTATTCCAACTATACCCTTTTGATCCACTACCCATCCCTTCCCTTTTGTTAAGGAAAAAAAAAAAGAAGGCCATTCACGAACTAAAAAAAAAGCGGCCATTCACGACCTAAAAAAAAGCGGCCATTCACGCTCTAGAGCATCCAATCGATACAATTGGGTAAGCTGATCAGGGGTTCCAATCGCAATTGATTAAATCGACTAGCTAATTCATCTTGCCCTCATTCAATTAAACGAAGATTTCAATCTATTGGTGAATATTAGGACGATTGTTTGGATCGTACTGCCCCAGAATCAAATCGAAATTCACATAAAAAACGGCCGATTAATTTGATGAAAGGTTCAATCTATCCTTTTTGTGATTCTCCATTTGTTTGATTGATGTTAATTACTCGCAATCCTGTGTCTATATCAATTGTAGCAGTCATTTGTTAGTGAAGCACACCATGTGTTTGTGGTAATGCCTCAAAAGGGATCAATACAACATCAACACTGATTGAATTATCCTGTAAAGGATGGCTACAATGTTGTTACATTTGACAATGTGTTGCAATGGAATGTTCCAGGTGCACTAATGATTTGGTATACTACATTCTGTTTATTGTACTTTTAAAATTGGTTGTAATCAACTTTGTAATGGCTAACATACTTATGTCTATTTGCCAATGCAGATGTTGTAGGGGAACTTTTCTCAATCAAACCTATGCGTATCATAAAAGAGAATGGCAAGGAAAAAAGATCCATGGCGTTTGAGTTACAAGACGTTGCATAAGTGTTAGAAACATAATGTTCCATTTAGCAAGATTAAACTAATATATAATCTAATTACAACGCTTTATTTTTATACAATGTCGGTGGAAAGCAGGTTAAATGCAATATTGAGGAGAGCATGCGAACAAGCTACAAGATTTTATGTCTAAAAAGAAGCAAACGTGTGAGCATATTATCATCATGATTCAAAACGCACAGATCAAAGAATGGCCCAAGGGTATCATACTATATTTTTTTATAATATATAGAGATAGAAATGTTTGAGTTACCCTATATTTTTTTCATTCATAACGTAGTTGATACACTTCTATTCAAGTTCAAAACAACCTCAGATATCCAACCAGCTAAATGGGGCAAGGTTGCATATCAACTCTCAAGCACTACTAATTGTGACCTTTAAAACTGAGTATATTTTACTCCTTTGCTTTTAATTATTCTGACCTAATCGAAATCTTCTAATCTGTCATTTACATAAATATTGTCATCCAACTAAGGTTGCTATCAAGAGATGGTGTGGACATATTGCCTACTCAACTGCCTGTAAGAACACAAGATACCATCGTTGATGACCCATTGGATTACTACCTTAAGTCACCTTACAAGTCTGTTGACCATCTTCGGTCAATCACTAAGGTCAAGTACACTTGTGTGCTCAAGGCTACTGTGAGCAGAATATTGCTTGAAGAAGGTTGGTGTACATTTTCATGTCAATCCTGTAACAAGAAGGCAGTTTGCAGAATCACTGAAGCAGTGAAGCGCCTACTGAATGACTGTATTATTGTATTCGATGTGGCCCTGTGATAAACGTTGTTGGCAAGTAAGTTATGCACATAGGAAAAATGTATGGCTGTTGAAGCATATCAAATCGAATAACATCTCTGATAATTGACAATAACTCTGTTCTTGTGTATGTTCATACAGGGTTAGGACTGTTGTTCGGGTACATGATGCTACTGGATCAACATCACTTATTTTGTTTGACAATCAACTTTCAAAGTTGATCAATAGGAGTACTTCATGGCTCAATCGTAAAGTGGAATCTGTACGATAAAATAAATTGATAAACTACAACTCATAATTATTTAGTTAATTACATTCAACTCATTCATCTTTAAATTTACTCTTTTTTATACTTAGATAAATAACCCTCAGTTCTTCCCACATGAGTAGACATTCTTTCAAATAACCATAACACATACGGATTCGTTAACGCTATTATGTGACACTCACTATGATCACAGCATGCCATGTTTGTCATTACATTATAAACCTTTATATGTACTAAGCTCTGTTACACAGTAACTGTCCAATCTATGATGACATAATTGAGTCTGTGGCTTCACTTCAAAAATGCATTTCAAGTAGTTAACTTTTACAGATTATATATTGTTTGTATACTGAAGGTAATAAAGCTACAAGTTCAAAGAAATCAATACAAACTGCACAACAGGATGTTGCTTCGCGCCCAACCACCAGGAAGTTGAAGTACAGCGTCTCACCAGAATTCGTTATACCTGGTGATGCATCTTCACCAACCAAATCAATTATATATCATACGGGTATTTTATATAACTAAACCATTTCTATATTGATTTACTGATATCGTTATTGATTATGGTCTGTATGTCAGCATACAAATTTTTGATTATCCTCCCTTTTCTTTGGAATTAAACGGCGATACATAAACCACAGGGCGACGCAGTACTTTGGAACTAAACCATTTCTATATTGATATGCTTCAACAGCCATACATTTTTCCTATGTGCATAACTTACTTGCCAACAACGTTTATCACAGGGCCACATCGAATACAATAATACAGTCATTCAGTAGGCGCTTCAGTGATTCTGCAAACTGCCTTCTTGTTACAGGATTAACATGAAAATGTACACCAACCTTCTTCAAGCAATATTCTGCTCACAGTAGCCTTGAGCACACAAGTGTACTTGACCTTAGTGATTGACCGAAGATGGTCAACAGACTTGTAAGGTGACTTAAGGTAGTAATCCAATGGGTCATCAACGATGGTATCTTGTGTTCTTACAGGCAGTTGAGTAGGCAATATGTCCACACCATCTCTTGATAGCAACCTTAGTTGGATGACAATATTTATGTAAATGACAGATTAGAAGATTTCGATTAGGTCAGAATAATTAAAAGCAAAGGAGTAAAATATACTCAGTTTTAAAGGCCACAATTAGTAGTGCTTGAGAGTTGATATGCAACCTTGCCCCATTTAGCTGGTTGGATATCTGAGGTTGTTTTGAACTTGAATAGAAGTGTATCAACTACGTTATGAATGAAAAAATATAAGGTAACTCAAACATTTCTATCTCTATATATTATAAAAAATATATAGTATGATACCCTTGGGCCATTCTTTGATCTGTGCGTTTTGAATCATGATGATAATATGCTCACACGTTTGCTTCTTTTTAGACATAAAATCTTGTAGCTTGTTCGCATGCTCTCCTCAATATTGCATTTAACCTGCTTTCCACCGACATTGTATAAAAATAAAGCGTTGTAATTAGATTATATATTAGTTTAATCTTGCTAAATGGAACATTATGTTTCTAACACTTATGCAACGTCTTGTAACTCAAATGCCATGGATCTTTTTTCCTTGCCATTCTCTTTTATGATACGCATAGGTTTGATTGAGAAAAGTTCCCCTACAACATCTGCATTGGCAAATAGACATAAGTATGTTAGCCATTACAAAGTTGATTACAACCAATTTTAAAAGTACAATAAACAGAATGTAGTATACCAAATCATTAGTGCACCTGGAACATTCCATTGCAACACATTGTCAAATGTAACAACATTGTAGCCATCCTTTACAGGATAATTCAATCAGTGTTGATGTTGTATTGATCCCTTTTGAGGCATTCACAAACACATGGTGTGCTTCACTAGCAAATGACTGCTACAATTGATATAGACACAGGATTGCGAGTAATTAACATCAATCAAACAAATGGAGAATCACAAAAAGGATAGATTGAACCTTTCATCAAATTAATCGGCCGTTTTTTATGTGAATTTCGATTTGATTCTGGGGCAGTACGATCCAAACAATTGTCCTAATATTCACCAATAGATTGAAATCTTCGTTTAATTGAATGAGGGCAAGATGAATTAGCTAGTCGATTTAATCAATTGCGATTGGAACCCCTGATCAGCTTACCCAATTGTATCGATTGGATGCTCTAGAGCGTGAATGGCCGCTTTTTTTTAGGTCGTGAATGGCCGCTTTTTTTTTAGTTCGTGAATGGCCTTCTTTTTTTTTTTTTCCTTAACAAAAGGGAAGGGATGGGTAGTGGATCAAAAGGGTATAGTTGGAATAAATTAGGTAAAAAAGATTAAGATTAATTAATCACCTTGCTAATGATAATTAAGGGCTAGGATTAATTTGACTAAGCCAATGAAGGGGAGAGATTATTTCTTGAGGGTTGACTTAGAAGAAGATTAGTTAATTAGCCCTCTCCTTTAATAGATAAGAGAGATTATCTTGCAAGTGCTATATATGCTCTGTTGTCGAGTCAAACTGCAACCATTCTTTGCTTTCTTCCCTATAAGTCGTGATAATATCACAAGGTATGGACAACACTCACTCGAATTCTATTTTTTAATAACATCTTAGTTAGTTCCCGTAAGGTTCCTTTTTTATTGGTTCATGATGTTTCAAATGTTAGAAACTATATGTTGATCTCATTGTAAATTTAGATCAGCTTCATCTTATATGGTCATGAAACTTTTATTTCCAGATAGATAGCAACAGATGCTGAAAGCGCTGATCACAATGTTCTATTCCAAAATATTCTAGACACGAGTCGTTGGCATTTTGTTTATGGAACAGACTGATGTTCTATGGCCAAGAATGAGGTATTATTTTTATTTTTTTTCTTCCTTTTTAAAGTTCAAATCAACTAATTTACTGTAATCTGGATACTGATCTATGGTCCATTTTTTACAGTATATGAAGATGAAATGATGGGTACCGTTCAAGTGTAAAGTTTTATGGGCCTAAAATGATGTAAAGATTATTTTTTTGTAGGGACTATCCATAATGCATTTTATGTTTGCTTTACTAATTTTGTATGAAGACTTTGTTATAAAATAGTCTGCGGGTAGACCCAAACTGACTCATTATAACCTGACCCGTTAAAGAGCCTTATCCCAACTATCGAACCTACCCATTTTGCCACCTCTAATTAGTGGAATTGAAGTTATTGGTAATATGGTTTTGTGCAGTCTCTGGTTGCATTTGGGAGCGGAGAAGAGCCATTCGTAGAGAGTTAACAGCACCACCAGTGGGAGTGGGGTTTTACAAAGAGTATATACATACATGGAATGGGAGAGGGCCTATGATATTCGACAATATATGGCTAAATGCTCTGGAAGATGTCAAAGGGGTCGAATGGGTCGTAAGGTCAAGGTGCCTCAACTTTATTTTGAGTGCAATGAAACTTATGGTATCATTTTATTTTCAAGTCATATTAGCATAGAAATAACTGAATGTTGGTAATATTGTTTGACATAATTTAAGTATATGTAGTATGTTTTAGACCCAAAAATATAGGTTTTGAAAACTTTTTAAAAATCTCAGTTGTGGAGTTTTTGATGTATGCTTTAAATCGCAAACTATTTTATGTTATTTATTGTATTTGATTTTGTTCAAGACTAAATGAACATACTATATGAAATTTGGTAAGTAACACTATGTATCATTTTGTTTTGTTTCATGAAAGTCCTTCAGTTGGATGTGATGAATCTGATGTTGGAGTTAAGTAGTATGGAACATTATAAAAAAGATGACCCTTTGGGAATCAAGCACTATAAAATCAGCTATCTGTACAGAGTGAATAAGTGCATAAACAATGCAGCTGAATATTAAGTTGGAGTAGGAATTTTGTTACTATCTTTTCCTATTATTGAACAAAAGAAATGTGTCAATTATTTTGATTCTATCCAAGACATAAATGGTTGAGCTATGAGAATGCTAATTTAGTGAAAATGGACAGTTACATTACTGGGAATCGTTGAAGGATCATGACATGGTTGAGCTATGATGATGCTCCATCCTTTTAATTGTTTATATATATGGCCCTTTAGTTGAATTTTACTCGCTCGAAATATAAAAAAAAAAAAAAGAAATATTTCAAGTTTAGCTCATATGCTTAATGAGAATCATATTAGCTGCTGTGTCCCATCTCAAAAGTTGTTTCCACAAATGAGTAGAAGGCATAAATCATTTCACATATGCTACTGGTACTCTATCATATGCAATTTGTAATGTGTGCGGAAATTAAGAATGAGTCACCTTAGTAACCGATTTCTAATATAGAATCATGTCATAATTTACATTGCACAAGATTATTTTCACATGTCAGCCTAACTAATTGTACGTATATGTGGTTATAATGCTTTTTTGATGTCCCAATTCCACACTACAATCATCTTATGGGTATACTACATCAAGATTTTATTTGGCAAATATTAATTCCAAGTGTAAACTGTACTCGAATGACTCGAGCAACATCGATAATTATCTTAAACATAATAAATAGAAATCAAGAAACATTTTTAGGAGGCGGTTTAATAAAATAAGTTTATTGTTTCATAGGAGCTCGAAATAAGATAAATGACATTAAACCGAGACGCTATAAGAAATGGGTCTAGGAAGATTGTTACCCTTAACCCTCCTCCTCATCACAATCTAGAGTTTCATTGCAAATCATGTAATTAGATAAAAGACACATAGGTCCTAAATATGAATTACTCCACTACAAAAAGAATTCAATATATAATCCCGCGAATTCGCGGGTTATGATCTAGTAATGCATAAAGATGCAGTCGGTGTAGGTGAATGAATTTTGGAGCAGAATTCTCTTCTACCCATTTAAGCGAGAAAAAAAAATGCAAGGTGTTTGCACAGGAAAAACTGCAAGCCCTTAGGACTTCTTTTATCAATTCCCTTATAAAAATTACAACAACGGCGCTAATTGCATTCTCATCGGTGGAAAGTAAAACTTCGGCGATCAATTAACATACGTACGGCACGTCATTGATCAATCAAATCAAATCATGTACTAGTACGTACGGCACGTTTTTGATCGATAAAACCCTTAACCTCTCTCTCGATTTTCAGTTTTGATGATGATGAATCATTCAAAGGTTTACATGAATCATTCATTATTTGTTCGATTGCTGCCTCCGAAACCCGTATCGACATCTTCAAATCTCCAACCATCAATTTATTCGAGATGTTCTTTTCAACCAGGGATCACGAATTATCATGTCAAAGCTTATGACAACGACATGCACATTTATAGAATGGTCATTCTTTACCTTCTTTCTTATATATTATTATTACTATTTTATTTTATTTTCATGCAATTTTTATTCATTTATTTGTACATGTTAAGTTTGCTTGTATATGTTGTATATTCACTTATTACGATTTTTTTGTGTATTTACATGCAGGATGCATTTCATGGATCTTCTCTTGGTGAATACAGAAAAGGCCTGACAGCGTTTTCTACTGGATTGTTGAAGCAATATCACAAGGTTCCTGCTGCTGATAAATTACATCAAACGAAACCGTTTAGTTTGATTCTCCCTAGACGCACAGATTCAGTGTGTGAAAGGCCTGACAGTAAAAGGATCGAAATGGAGAACAATGTTGAACGTTCTCATGAAATACTGGCGTCCGGAATGGTTCTCTTGAGGAATTACCTCAGCATCAGTGATCAGGTACCTGTTTTCCACTCTGTTTGAACTTTATCGTAATAGCATCAAGTATATGTAAATTTCTATGTTAAAGAGTAATTTTGGTACTTGATTATTAGGCAAGTGTATACTGAGTACAATATCTTCTTTTATGTTTGCAATATTGGTACATGTGCTTTTAACAAAAGAAGCTGAAGTACATCAGCCCTTATTAATCAAGCTGCAAAATCACATGAAAAAGCCAAACATGGATGGTTTTTCTCCATTTTCTCAAGTACAATGCTTGTTTGCACGATTGATTATACTAGTTTGATTAGTTAAATATGGATGTCTTTCATTTCATCTCATGGGTTAAGGTTTCATCTCATAGGTTGAAGTTGTGAATATATGTCAAGAATTAGGCTTTGGTCCGGGTGGTTTTTACCAGCATGGTTTCTCAAGTGGATCAAAAATGAACTTACATCGGATGTTTTTTGGTCTAAATTGGGACCCACAAAGTTATTCTTGGAAACGTTTCAGAAGTGATGGTTTTGAAGCACCGCCCCTTCCAGATCAGTTTATTTCATTGGTCGAAACTACACTTGAAGAAGCTGGTGACCTTTCAGAGTCGAAGGATGAAATTCCTTTTATGTCCCCAGATATTTGCATAGTCAATTTTTATACAACCACAGATCGCCTCAATCTTCATCAGGTTAGTTTTCACTTGCATATGCATACGTTCATACATGTACACATGACGCCTTTAGATTAGTGAGTAGATTTGGACAAAAAATTGGAAGTATTTAACGGTTTGGCCTGAATTGCAGTCTTTCGTCTTTTGTAATCTTTATTGTTACTTTTGACAATTTTATTAGAATGGTGGTTGGTTAGTCCTATAACATGAAATGAGGATATGTTTATTCATCATTTCAGCTATAAAAAATTAAAAAGCCTCTAATTCATAGTTTAAGATGGCGAAATGGGCATCACTTAGAATGGTTCTCTTTTCAATGCAGTCCAAATTGTCTGGCTCGGGTTGGGCCGACAACCAAAACCATAAACATGTGTCGTACCTATATTAAAAAATAAATTGAGTAAATGGATATTGTGCTGAATATGCATAATAAACTCCCATATTTAATAAAATACAGTATCAACTTGGAAGTCCGCCCTCAATAACGAGCGTAGCCTATTTGACCCGTTAAAGATGAAATAAAACTGTACTCTACTTATAAAAATGGGTTGAAATTGCACCCTATAATGAATGTTAATTTTCTTGTTATGTAGGATAAGAGTGAGAGCCGTGATAGTCTAAGAAAAGGATTGCCTGTGGTATCCTTCTCCATTGGCGACACTGCAGAATTCGTTTATTCTCTTACAGATGATACAGAAAAGACAAAGAAGGTTTGGTTAAAATCAGGAGATGTATTAATATTCGGTGGCAAGTCTAGACATATTTTTCATGGTGTAAGTAGAATCATCCCGAATTCAGCTCCTCTGTCGTTGCTAAAAGAAACTGGACTAAGGCCTGGTCGTCTTAACCTTACTTTCAGAAAGCATTAAATCAGCCAAATGATGACGTGGTAGTAAGTTTGACCATGTTGACTTTTCCTTTCCATTTTGACAAAGTAGAAAATACCTGAAATAAGAAGTTTTGTGACTATGGAGGGTTTTTTTCTTGGACTAGTAAAGTTGGTTTTTTTTTCTAGGACTAGTAAAGTTGGTTTTTGTATGTAGTTTGTGCATGTTGATAACCTGAATCTATGATTTCCTTTTGACTAATTGGTTGGTTTTTCAGATCTCATTTCCCTTCTCCTTCTCCTTCATGCTTTTGTTTTTGTAGCAATAGATGATGGTTTGTTACTTTGTTAAGTTTACATTTTGTTGTTCTTTATGGAGTATAAGGTTAGCAAGCAACTATCTGTACATAACATTCTATGGTCATGAACTAATTTTCTAAGTGGACAATTTGGGTCGAACTAGTATAGTTATTAGTTTCTTTATATATTGGACAACTAGCTAGCTACAATCTATAGACTATGGTTTGTTTTGATCGAAACCAAATTTTTATGTTGGTAGCTGTAAAAATTCTAAAACATGTTGTAACAGACTGATAGTTCAAACAAATTAGATACAAACCTAGTTGTGACCCGTGCGATATATGCAGCTGGACATTGGTGATACCAATACGAGATGTCGATAGTGATGATAATTAAAAAATGATGTAAGGGTGTAGAGACATAAGTAAAGATCCATAAAATAAGCCGAAACTGTACACAAATTAATGCGATTTAAATCGTATTACAACTTAACATATATGCTCATTCGCGGAAATCCAATGTAAATGTAGATAATTTTACTTAACTTTTCTTCTACATCTACATCTCATATAAAAGAGTAAATAAATGTCGATAAGAAAGAGTACATAAGTACTTTTAACTTTCGGATTGTAATAAAATTAAGAGAGTTTTGAACGTATAATCTGTTTATTTGACTTATAACGATTTTTAAAAAAATTTCCTTTGGTAGACGTCTAGACGACGTGTATATCAGCAGGCTATTTTTAGTTAACAAATACGGAGTAATTTGTTTACTGAATATGATAAGTAATATAATAAAGTCTGATCCTGAGAATATAAGTTACAGCTCGAAGAGATTAATGTTGCAAATGCCTTATGGATCGTTTCCAATAATATAAAACTTTTCAAAAGGAATATATAGTCCCTACAGAATAAGGGAGGACTTATATAGTATTGATTATTTCTAATTATACAAATGTTACAGTTAGTAAGAGGTAGGTTAGTGTTTCTGAATTTTTAAACTAAGGTCACTCCCAACCCAAAACTCAACTGACTGAAACTGATAGAGCCACGTCAGCGTCACGTTAGCATTTTCAGAAAACTGGCTGAAACTGACTGAAACTAACAAACCCCTCTCATCCCTGATCCATCACTTCATATTTCTGGGACCCACTGACCAATTCTTTAATCAATTAAAACAAAACTATTTAAATTAAACACAATAATTTAAATTAAACACATTCCATTAAAAATAAAAATTACAACAATTCCTAAAAATAAAAATTACCACAATTCCTAAAAATAAAAATTACCACAATTCCTAGAAATAAAAATTACAACAATTACGTTATTATCCAACAATTCCTAACGAACACGGTAATTTGGTGGAAGTTGCGCAATGTGTTGAATCAGAGCATTGCGAAGTCGATGATGAACTTCCCGATCCCGTAATTCCCTGTCCATCCGCAGTGAAGTTGCAACTCTTTCTTCCCATGAGCGGTTTGGTCTATTTGACGGCTCAGATGGATAATCTTCTTCCAGGTCACACATATTTCGCCCGTTATCCTCCGTTATCATGTTGTGTAGAATAACACAAGCGTACATGATTCTTTTTAATCTGTTAGTGCTGTATGGTCTAGCCGGATTCTTGATGATTTGCCAGCGGCCTTGAAGCACACCAAATGCTCGTTCCACATATTTCCTTGCAGATTCTTGGTATCTCTTGAAGCGAGCCTCGGCTTGAGTTAGTGGATGCCTGAACGACTTAACAATTGTAGCCCATTCCGGATAAATTTCATCCCCCAGATAATACCCCTTTGTAAAATGTTGTCCAGCAATCGTAAAGTTAACTTGGGGAGCGCTATCTTGTAGCAAATCGGAGAACAAATCCGATTGATTAAGAACGTTAATGTCGTTGCTCGAGCCCGCTGGACCAAAGAAAGCGTGCCAAATCCACACAGGGGCGGATCTCTTTGCAATGGAGTGGGGTCAAGTGCCCCCAATGATCCATCAATTATTAGTGAATTATAGTTAAAGTTTTCAACAATTTTTGTTTTGCCCTCAGCCCATAAATGATTATGACCCCAGCCCAATATGGATGATGCCCTCACTCAACACCTTTTCCTTTTTATACCCATCTTCCATTTAACAACATTTTATTGTCCCGTATTGTGGGAACATGTTTACAAGGAAAAGTAAAATTTTCAACTAAACAACAATTAAAAAATGATCTGTCCGTATTTTTACTTGTAATTCCTTTTGTGTATGTTATATGTTATTAAATCAACTCACAAAGTTTTCACTACATAAACTCTCTAACTATATTTTTGTAAACATACATATGTTTCGTATATGTATGCTTTTGTAATCGTTATATACTCTAACAAAGGTTAGAACATTTTTCTTTTTGAGTGATTAACATTTGATTTTGGGCTCAAGAAATGTTGAACTTAGTTGTTACATTCTAGTTTTTCAAGCTAACCAAATTACATCAATGTTTATTCTTTATTACAGTAGTATATTTTCTTACTATTTATTCTTTAATACTTTTAAAAGTTGATTAGTTTTCGCTAGTACGTTTATAAGTTTTCGTTCTCATATTGCCTTATATTATAGTAATATAGAGATCAATATTCTTTATTGAAGTGTTTATGTTTGTGATGTGTAATAATGGTAAACTACCATTGCACTAGTATGAAGAAATAGCCAAAGCATAGTTTCAAGTTACGGTGTAAATAATGTGCACATATGTGTGGTTTGTAGGGTAGTCTTTATAAAAAAAAAACATGGTTTGAAATTTTTGCATTTTTTTTATTAAAGTTCAGTGGTTTTATAAGCCATAGTTTAACTGTCTTAGAGGTTTTCTTCACGCTGTTTAATGTTATTTCTTAGTTTTTAATAGTTTTTAGCCACTTTCACAATCCGAATTTTTTTAGCGTAGTTAAATTCGCCCCCCGCGACAAAAATCTCCAGATCCGCCACTGAATCCACAAGTCATAAGACGCAACTGCTTCGAGCATGATTGTTGGATGCCCTAGATCACCTCTAGTGTACTGACCTTGCCATGCTACTGGACAATTTCTCCAAGGCCAATGCATACAATCGATGCTTCCGAGCATACCCGGAAAACCATGCAACTCGGAATGACGTTGATGTAAACGTTGCACATCTTGTACTTTTGGTTTTCTTAAATATACCGTAGAGTACAAATGAAATACACATTTACAAAAATGATCCAAACACTCGTATGAAGTTTGTTCACCCATATGCAAGTATTCATCAAACGCATCCGCGGCACAACCATAGGCTAGTTGGCGTACGGCGGAAGTGCATTTTTGAAAAACATTAAAACCGGGTCTGCCGAGTGCGTCAATACGTTGATGAAAATATGCAAAGTATTCTGGTAACGGATCTTGAGAATAAGATATAATATTTTGACATATACGGATAAATAATGGCTTACTCATCCGAAAACGACGGCGAAATACATCCGCCGGAAATGTTGGGTTGTCGGCAAAGTAATCTTGAAACAAACGTTGGCTCGTTGCTTCGCGATTTCTTGGAAAGTATCGACGGGGAGCTCTCGGGATCGGAATTACTTCTTCGTCTTCCGATTCGGAGGATATGGCGTTGATAACATTTATCGCCCATTCCGGATCGAAAATGTCGTTGAGCGCCTGCAAATCTTCAAGATCGGAATCGGAAGACATTTTAAAATTTTGAAAGTGTATAAAACTGTGTAGAATGAATTGTATAAAATTGTAACATCCTCAAAATTGGCCTAGTTGAAATACGGTATTTCCCTGAATTTAACTGCTATTTAAATTGTATTTTAAATACTTGGTGTATTTTGATAGCTAAATTAATAGGTCAATTGGTCAATTGGCTTATTGTGATAAATGAATTATTACATGTTTTAAATTTATTTAGTCGACGGTATAATAAAAACTTATTTCTCGCAAATGATTTTTAGGTTCCAGACAATAGATTTAGGACGGGTATAATTTATACCCAAAATAAGCTGAGTCATATGCTAAGATCGACACCTGTGATTTCATTTGACAACACCTCATTCTTCCAAATTCTCAATAACATCTCATAAACTCTCAAACTAAATTCACAATCTGATTTCTTCAATTCAAGACTGTGATTTTGATTTCTAGGGTTCTTCCTCTTCATTGTATCATCATCATCTCCATTGTAAGTAATATTATCTCCATCCTCATGTTCTTGCTTGAATGAGTAGGGTTAGGTTAAAATTGATGATTGAATGGTTATGTTCATGCTTGAATATGTAATTGTGTGATGATTACAAACTGATTTCATGTTTATCTTGGTGAATTACTAGTGTTCTTCAAGTTGTTAGTTGATTTAATGAAATTGGTTGAAACCTAGGTTGAAGAATTGGTGCATGTATGATTAGTAGTGTTTGATGATGTTAGTTGTTGTTGCAATATGTTTATACATGTTAGTATAGGTCATTTTCATGTTAAAATCATGTATTACAACTGAATTTGTGATTCTTGGTGTTTTGGATTCGTGTGTAAATGCTTGCTGATCTGGGTATTGTTGCTAAAAAGGTGTCGAACGCGATCCGGACTAGTCACCAGGATCGCGTTGTTATGTGTTAATTGTTACAGCACGAATTGTTCCTTGGAACGCGATCCAGATCACCTCGACCGGATCGCGTTGTTTAGTGAAAAGCTGAGTCACTAGGATTTTGTTCTTAGGAACGCGATCCAGCCACCTTGCCCGGATCGCGTTTGATAGTGAAAAACGGTAACAGAACTTTTTGTACATGGGAACGCGATCCAGCTTACTCTCACCCGGATCGCGTTTGCATGTTGTAAAATGACGAATTTGATTACTTGTGACTTGTGCATTCGTGATAATCGCATTATAGTAGATATTCTTATCTGACACTATATACATGATTATATCATAGTGAACTTGAATTTGAGACTAATTCGGGTTAGTTATATTTTCAAATAAAGCGAAGACTCAGTGAGACTAGATCTCTGAGGGGTGACATTGTCAGTAAGGGTGAGTGGATCTTAGACTTTCAGTCTAATTTGGTTGTAACAATATGGTTACAACGGGTAAATGTGAATTTACTGTTTTCATTGTTAAGTTAATATTTTGCCATGATGGTTATATTTAGCTTAATTACTGGTGTCCTTGATTGCCTTGATGGTTGTGGACTATATGAATGTCGGGGGTCAACGTGTGTTGGGTTTGAGTACTATTACTTTGGACATCATAAGTGCTTTGTACATGTGTTGTTCACTGAAATTATGTTGTAAGTAGTAATAGTACCAGGCTATCGGTTTAGCCACTGATTTGGCCTTCAGTTGGTTTTAAGTGTTACTTGGGGAACCACCGCGGCATGAGGGTACTCCAAGGACCACCGATCCTTCATGATTAACTGTTACTATGCTTTGCTGTAGACATTTGTTAAGCTAAGTTAGGTGATAGTTTGAGATTCATTCACTTAGCTTCGTGCTAACCCCTCATTACTTCTTGCAGGTTTACTTTGGTATGTGGGTGGGCAAGAAGTACTATAGGAATGGAATGTTTGACAAGCTCACTCTGTTTTGTTAACTCTGTTAATGTTATGACATTATGTTGTGGAATTCTATAACACTAAACTTATCGTATGTAATGTCTAGGATAATCTAGTTTAAAGATTGTATGTATTTGGATTGCCATTTTGAAATGTAAATATGCAATCCAATGGTTTGTATTTAAATCTTGCGCTTCCTTTTTTTTAAAAAAATATATATATATATATATATCCTTGTATTTTCGAGAAGGGTGTTATAAATTGGTATCAGAGCAATGGTTTGGGTGAATTGAACATGGGTTAATTGTTCAATCCCAAATCTATTTGTGTTAGTCAAACATTCCTGGGAAGGGGATTGAGCTAGTGAATATGATTTGGTTAGTATTGTTAGGTACTAACAATTAACGGGTTATGAGATGTGTTGTGGTACAGGATATGGCAGAAAGTAACGCTCCGACCAGTACCCCGATCAATGCTTCTGGAGCGAGAGACTCTCCTCCAGAAATTCAGTCTCAAAGCCAAGGTCAGACTAATACTGCACTCCCTGCAAGTGAATTGAGCCGTGATGAGTACACTTTGTATTTGGAGGATGAGTTAAACAAATATAAGGAGTTATACGAACAACAAGCTAGAACATCCCGACAGATTCCGGCTGTTAGTACGATTACACCTCCGTTAGTGACATCACAGTTTTCTATGCCACCGCCTACTTACTACCAGACATCAGCTCCTTTTTCTTCTTCAGGACCTTCTGGATATCAGTTTCCGGTATTTCCTCCTCCACCTCAGCAAAAATTATGTTCATTTAAGACCTTTAAGTCTAGTGGACCTTCAGATTTCTTTGGGAGTACAAGTCCTTCTGTGAACATGGATTGGTTAAGGGATGTCGAAAGAAAATTTGAGGTTTGCCGATGTGAGGATGAGATCAAGGTAACTTATGCAGTGCAACTTTTAAAGGGTCCGGAAATGGGATGGTGGGATTCTATCACATCTCATTTAACACCTCAGCAAAAAGCTTCCATTACATGGTCCGATTTCTATAACGAGGTTTGTAAGAAGTATTGCTCAGGGTATGACATGACTCGCATTAGGCGTGAATTCTTGGATATGCAATTGACTGATAGTATGACTATAGAGGACCTTATCTCTCAGTTTACCGATAAGTTGAGATTTGTACATCAATGGGTACCGGATGAAAGGACAAAGATTGACCATTTTGTTGGAATGTTACCCCATACTTATCGAACTACTGTGAGACTTGCAGGAGATTTTAACCAAGCTTTTGATTTGGCCCGTTCTGTGGACGGCGATATTAGAACTCATGATTTGGAGATTAAAGACAAGTCCCCAATGAAACCCAAAGGTGAATCTACGTCAGGTCAGGGAAAGAAGAAATGGCAAGGTAATAATAATAACCGTAAACCGAATGTTATTGGTGGTTCAGTGGATAGATCAAATTGGTGCCAGAATTGCAAGTCTAGGCACACGGGACATTGTACACCTCAGACTGCTAGGTGTATTAAGTGTGGTCAGTTCGGTCATGACATCAAGGATTGTCCTTTTCCTAAGCCAGTGTGTTGGAATTGTCGCAAGGAAGGACATCGTTCGAGTGCATGTCCAGAGGCAGGGAAGCAAAAATCGGGCACGGTCGGAGGGTCATCGTCATCTTCTGGCCAGAAAAGAAAGAATCCTTCCGCTCCAACGGGTCGGGCTTTTCGAATGACCGTGGATGAAGCTGTGGTAGCCGAGGACGTCATAACTGGTACTTTTCTTATTAATTCAGTACCGGCATGCGCCTTATTTGATTCAGGGGCAAATTGTTCCTTTATGTCCTTGGTATTCTGTGATAGACTTAAATTGACACCTACATGTATTTCACAACCAATTGAGGTTGAGGTAGCGGATGGAAAGTTAGTTTCGGTTACCACATCGGTGACGGGAGCTAGTATTTCGATTGAGGGTCATAGTTTCCCTGTTTCTTTTCTATTGATGCCTATTCATGGATTTGATGTTGTGTTAGGCATGGATTGGTTGAGTTGTAATAAAGCTAATATAGATTGTCATAAGAAGCTGATAAAAATCCCAATCTCAGACGAGTCATATGTCGTGGCTCGAGGGGAAAGGGAGAGGGGTAGTATACCTTTGATCTCTATGATGAAAGCTAGAAAATCTCTAGCTAAAGGGTGTGATTCTTATTTAGCCTATGTTGTCGATGCTAAGCTAGAAAAGAAAGCCATTTGTAATGTCCGAGTTGTTTCTGAGTATTCGGATGTTTTCCCTGATGAATTGCCTGGTTTACCTCCGGTTAGAGAAGTAGAATATAAAATTGAGTTAATTCCTGGTTCTACTCCGGTAGCTAAGGCACCTTATAGATTAGCTCCCTCCGAAATCCGTGAAATGATGAATAAATTCAGGAATTATTAGATAAGGGTTTTGTTAGACCCAGTTCTTCTCCTTGGGGTGCCCCTGTGTTATTTGTCAAAAAGAAAGATGGCACTTTCCGTATGTGTATTGATTATAGAGAATTGAATAAGAGGACAGTAAAGAATAAGTATCCTTTGCCCCGGATAGATGAATTGTTTGATCAATTACAAGGATCTTCATTTTTCTCTAAGATAGACTTGAGATCGGGTTATCACCAAGTTCGAGTTTGTGGGGAGGATATCCCTAAAACAGCTTTTCGCACTCGCTATGGTCATTATGAATTTCTTGTTATGCCTTTTGGGTTGACTAACGCTCCAGCAATTTTCATGGATTTGATGAATAGGGTTTGTAGACCTTTTCTCGATAAATTTGTCATTGTATTTATTGATGATATATTAGTTTATTCTAAATCTGAATCCGATCATGAAGTACATTTGCGTTTAGTTCTTGACACCTTGAGAAAGGAGAAATTATATGCTAAGTTTTCGAAATGTGAATTTTGGCTTCGTGAAGTTCAGTTTTTGGGGCACATCATTTGTGAAGATGGAGTTAAAGTGGATCCATCTAAAATTGAGGCTGTCATGAATTGGCAATCACCTAAATCTCCGTCAGAGATCAAGAGTTTTCTGGGTTTGGCAGGCTATTACAGAAAATTTATTAAAGATTTCTCCAAGATTGCAGGTTCTTTGACTAAATTAACTCGTAAGGACGTGACATTTCTGTGGGGTGATCAACAGGAATCGGCTTTTCAGACTTTGAAACAATTGTTGTGTCAGGCTCCGGTTTTAGCTTTACCTGACGGATCCGAGGATTTTATTGTATATTGTGATGCTTCACATGCTGGTTTAGGTTGTGTTTTGATGCAACGAGACCATGTTATTGCCTATGCTTCACGTCAGTTGAAACCTCATGAGATTAATTATCCTACCCATGACTTGAAACTTGCAGCTGTGGTTTTTGCCTTAAAGATTTGGAGACATTACCTGTATGGAACCAAATGCGTTATTTGTACGGACCACAAGAGCCTTCAGTACATGTTTACTCAAAAAGAACTTAACATGAGGCAAAGACGATGGTTAGAATTGATTAAGGATTATGATTGCGAGATTCGATACCATCCGGGTAAGGCAAATGTGGTGGCATACGCGCTTAGCCGAAAGGGTAAATCTGAAAGGGTTTGCTTAATGCGTTTGGAAATCTCTTCAGACTTGATCGATAAATTGAAATTGGCTCAGATGGAGGCTCTATTGAATCATAACCTAAAATCAGAAATCATGCTTAAAAGGAAGGATTTATTGGTAGAAGATTCTCGTGGATTAAAGACATTTCAGTCTCGTGTTTGGGTCCCATTGTTTGGTGGACTTCGAGATGTCATATTGATAGAGGCTCATAAATCCAGACTGTCGATTCATCCCGGAAGCACCAAAATGTATCAGGATTTAAAACCATTGTATTGGTGGCCTACTTTGAAGTTGGATGTCGCTCGAATTGTTGAATCTTGCCATATTTGCTCTCAAGTAAAGACCGAGCATCAGAAACCTTATGGAGCTTTGAAGCAACTCGAAATTCCCGAGTGGAAATGGGAACATATTACCATGGATTTTGTGACTAAATTACCTAGAACTGTTAAGGGTAATGATATGATTTGGGTAATTGTCGATAGATTGACCAAGAGTGCTCACTTTCTTGCTACTTGTGAGACGACATCATTAAGTAAATTGGCGCAATTGTACATTAATGAAGTGGTCATTAGACATGGGATTCCGTTGTCGATTGTTTCAGACAGAGATTCTCGATTTGTGTCGGGTTTTTGGCAGAATTTACAGCGTGAATTGGGTTCTAGGGTCAATTTGAGTACGGCTTATCATCCTCAGACGGATGGTCAGTCGGAACGCACCATTCAAACCTTGGAGGACATGTTGCGGGCATGTGTATTAGAATTTGGTGGGTCGTGGGATTCCCATTTACCATTAGTTGAGTTTGCCTATAATAATTCTTTCCATTCTAGTATAGGCATGCCACCCTATGAAATGTTGTATGGTCGTAGGTGTAGGACACCCACTTGTTGGTTAGAGGCGGGTGAGAAGCAGTTTGCGGGTCCTGACATAGTTCAAATTACAGCCGATAAGGTAGCTATTGCCCGAGATAGATTAAAAGCTGCCCGTGATAGACAGAAACAGTATGCTGACCCACGTCATCGACCAGTTTCGTTTGTAGAAGGTGAGTTGATTTATTTGAAAGTTTCACCTTGGAAGGGTGTTATCAGGTTTGGGAAACGTGGTAAACTAGCTCCTAGATACATCGGACCGTTTAAAATTCGACATGTCGTCAATGATCAAACGGTGTCATTAGATCTTCCTCCTGAATTGTAACACCCAGTCCTCGGGTCTAGTAGTATTTAATATTTTCTGACTGTGAGTTATTATTAAGTGTGTCAGAAAATAGGTGTGTTGTATTATTTGAAATAAATAGTGATAATAGTCGAATAATTTATTGTGACTAATAAATTATTAATTGTTTTAAATTAACTTAGTTGACGGTAAAATAAAATGATGTTTCCCCACAATTGGTTTTAAGTTCCAGACAATGATAAGTACGGGGAAAGAAATTTGGGTAATTATATACTAGACTTAAACTTTGAGTCGGTGTTTGTTTTAAACATATCTATACCCAGTCCTCGGGTCTAGTAGTATTTAATATTTTCTGACTGTGAGTTATTATTAAGTGTGTCAGAAAATAGGTGTGTTGTATTATTTGAAATAAATAGTGATAATAGTCGAATAATTTATTGTGACTAATAAATTATTAATTGTTTTAAATTAACTTAGTTGACCGTAAAATAAAATGATGTTTCCCCACAATTGGTTTTAAGTTCCAGACAATGATAAGTACGGGGAAAGAAATTTGGGTAATTATATACTAGACTTAAACTTTGAGTCGGTGTTTGTTTTAAACATATCTATATACATATATACATACGTACGATCATATACATACATACATAACTTGAAACCCTAGATCAAATTAACTCTTTACATTAAATTGAAGATTTCTAGTTCGAATTCAAGTTCAACATAAACTACCCAGTTTATTTCATAACATATGAATAACATCAATTGACTCAAAACTAGGGAATCATATCAGTCTGACTCAACTTACTTTAGGGTAGATCAACATCATCATAGCAAAGTACACAATTCAAACTGAATTAAATTCAACAAGGTTATCGAGAATCACCTGATGCACTTAAGCCAGCAACAATCGAGGAATCAATGAGAATACCAGTCGGTTCCTCATATTCCTCCGTCTCTGCAACCAAAACAACATTCTAGCATCTTGTTTTAGGTTAGTACACATTCAATATCAACTTTCTCATGCAACCACTAATCCCCACCCCTGGAATGTTTGACTTGATACAATTCTAAGTTTGGGATTGAACATCTTATAATGTACAATTCACCCAAACTTATGCTCTGATACCAACTTATAACACCCCTCATTTACACTCATTTAAATATAATAAATCGGAAGCGTATGTCCAAATAACTAGTAATAGTTTACACCATTTTCTCAACATATAAAATTCAACCTTTTAAAAACATAACTTCTCGCTAGAGGTGTTATATAAAAACATGTTAAAACATTATTTTATACAATTCCACTATCAGAGTAACGCCTCAAGGTCAAACATTCCTTCTAGTCCAACTTCTTGCCCACCCAATATAATAGCCAAAACCTGCAAGAAGGGATAATGTGGGGGATTAGCATAACGCTAAGTGAGCAGATAACTAATCAACAACCTAACTTAGCGCAACAACTTTGTGTACAACAATTAGCACTAAACAAGCAAGTACCCAATACAACACATCAACAATGCATCAGTTCAACAATGCAACAATTCAACTAATCAACAACACCATAATGAGGATCGGCGGCTCTGGGAATAACCATTAACCCGGGAGGCTCCCCAAGAACACTTACCCAACCTATCCGTATGGCCATACGGACGAGACCGATAGCTAGTGATTATCTTCAACTAACACAGGAGATGTGTTAAACTTTGGATAACCAACTAGCCCAACCAACAGTTCAACAACTCGTTGCCTCATTAACAACTGATGCCCGAAGGCCAATTAACTCAAGTGATCACGTAATCAACAAGTCACATATTCAACTAGTCAACATATCAACAGTATTATTACTATCCGCATAATCATCAATGCAAATAATAAAGTAATAACACGTTACTTTTTGTAACCAAACTTGTTACAACCAAGTTACGCTGAGGATTAGAGATCCACTCACCGATCACCTCAGGCATCCACTCAGTAGTCTAATATCACTGAGCCTTCTGCACATCTGACAATACAATAGAATAATACAAGTTAGTTACTTGTCTCAAATATATACAACATCATTCTAATGGATTAACAACAAACCCGATTTACTCAATTCATATGAATTAACACAATTACCACAATTCTCATTATTCAATTCATATTATAAATAACTATTTCAACATCATTAGTTTATCATCACTAGCAAATTATGATCATAGAATCTCATTAATCCACTTCCATCATCACTAATCAACATGGTTAAACCAAAACTAAGGTTATTAACCTATATCATCAACAATTCATCAAACTTCCAATATTTAAGTCTAATGAATACTTAATAATTAAGTTCACACAATCATCATCTTTAATCATCAATTAAGTGTTCTTAATCACCAAAATGCTAATTTTATCATATCATTCATTATCATTATCAAGTTCATCAATAACCTCAAGAACACTTAATCAAATTCTTTAAATTCAAGTTATAACTCAACTTATACTCATGAATTAGGCACTAACTAACAACTATAACATAACAAAAGGCTTCAATTCATGATTTACCAACTAACCCATGAACTACCTATATGATCATACATAAGTTTCTTCATTCCTATGATAAGATTTAAGTTATAATCATCATACAAACCTCAACTCACAACTATACAATCATCACAAACTTCAATTCCATCATTTACCCCAAAACCCACTTTCTAAATTAACATGAAACTCAAAATTAACACATACAACATAATTATAATGATGATGGAATGATTAAACCATGTTATGAAAGCATAACTAACATCAATTCAACCATTTAAAACTCTAATTTCGGATTAAAGTCAAGAACATCAAAACCCCCAAATTCAAGGGTTCATATAATCAATAATTTGAGACTTACAAGATGATTAGAAGGATTATAGGATGATAATCCATGTTCTTGAGGCTTGAATTCGAACTAGAAATCTTCAATTTAATGTAAAGAGTTAATTTGATCTAGGGTTTCAAGTTATGTATGTATGTATATGATCGTACGTATGTATATATGTATATAGATATGTTTAAAACAAACACCGACTCAAAGTTTAAGTCTAGTATATAATTACCCAAATTTCTTTCCCCGTACTTATCATTGTCTGGAACTTAAAACCAATTGTGGGGAAACATCATTTTATTTTACCGTCAACTAAGTTAATTTAAAACAATTAATAATTTATTAGTCACAATAAATTATTCGACTATTATCACTATTTATTTCAAATAATACAACACACCTATTTTCTGACACACTTAATAATAACTCACAGTCAGAAAATATTAAATACTACTAGACCCGAGGACTGGGTGTTACATGAATTGTCGGGTATTTATGATACTTTTAATGTGTGCTATCTAAGAAAATGCAACGTGGAGGACCAATCCCAAGTTCTTCCATTGCAAGACTTGAGTGTGGACTTAAACCAAAGACTTGTAGAAGAACCCGTAGAGCTTTTGGACCGTAAGGCGACTAAACTTCGAAAGAAGGAAATCCCTATGGTATTGGTTAAGTGGAATCATAGTTTGGGTCCGAATCTTACTTGGGAGACCGAGTCTAGCATGAGGACGCGCTATCCCAATCTTTTTTAGCGTGGCGAGATTTCGGGGACGAAATCTTCTTAAGGAGGGAAGATTTGTAACATCCTCAAAATTGGCCTAGTTGAAATTCGGTATTTCCCTTAATTTAACTGCTATTTAAATTGTATTTTAAATACTTGGTGTATTTTGATAGCTAAATTAATAGGTTAATTGGTCAATTGGCTTATTGTGATAAATGAATTATTACATGTTTTAAATTTATTTAGTCGACGGTATAATAAAAACTTATTTCTCGCAAATGATTTTTAGGTTCCAGACAATAGATTTAGGACGGGTATAATTTATACCCAAAATAAGCTGAGTCATATGCTAAGATCGACACCTGTGATTTCATTTGACAACACCTCATTCTTCCAAATTCTCAATAACATCTCATAAACTCTCAAACTAAATTCACAATCTGATTTCTTCAATTCAAGACTGTGATTTTGATTTCTAGTGTTCTTCCTCTTCATTGTATCATCATCATCTCCATTGTAAGTAATATTATCTCCATCCTCATGTTCTTGCTTGAATGAGTAGGGTTAGGTTAAAATTGATGATTGAATGGTTATGTTCATGCTTGAATATGTAATTGTGTGATGATTACAAACTGATTTCATGTTTATCTTGGTGAATTACTAGTGTTCTTCAAGTTGTTAGTTGATTTAATGAAATTGGTTGAAACCTAGGTTAAAGAATTGGTGCATGTATGATTAGTAGTGTTTGATGATGTTAGTTGTTGTTGCAATATGTTTATACATGTTAGTATAGGTCATTTTCATGTTAAAATCATGTATTACAACTGAATTTGTGATTCTTGGTGTTTTGGATTCGTGTGTAAATGCTTGCTGATCTGGGTATTGTTGCTAAAAAGGTGTCGAACGCGATCCGAACTAGTCACCAGGATCGCGTTGTTATGTGTTAATTGTTACAGCACGAATTGTTCCTTGGAACGCGATCCAGATCACCTCGACCGGATCGCGTTGTTTAGTGAAAAGCTGAGTCACTAGGATTTTGTTCTTAGGAACGCGATCCAGCCACCTTGCCCGGATCGCGTTTGATAGTGAAAAACGGTAACAGAACTTTTTGTACATGGGAACGTGATCCAGCTTACTCTCACCCGGATCGCGTTTGCATGTTGTAAAATGACGAATTTGATAACTTGTGACTTGTGCATTCGTGATAATCGCATTGTATAGTAGATATTCTTATCTGACACTATATACATGATTATATCATAGTGAACTTGAATTTGAGACTAATTCGGGTTAGTTGTATTTTCAGATAAAGCGAAGACTCAGTGAGACTAGATCTCTGAGGGGTGACATTGTCAGTAAGGGTGAGTGGATCTTAGACTTTCAGTCTAATTTGGTTGTAACAATATGGTTACAACGGGTAAATGTGAATTTACTGTTTTCATTGTTAAGTTAATATTTTACCATGATGGTTATATTTAGCTTAATTACTGGTGTCCTTGATTGCCTTGATGGTTGTGGACTATATGAATGTCGGGGGTCAACGTGTGTTGGGTTTGAGTACTATTACTTTGGACATCATAAGTGCTTTGTACATGTGTTGTTCACTGAAATTATGTTGTAAGTAGTAATAGTACCAGGCTATCGGTTTAGCCACTGATTTGGTCTTCAGTTGGTTTTAAGTGTTACTTGGGGAACCACCGCGGCATGAGGGTACTCCAAGGACCACCGATCCTTCATGATTAACTGTTACTATGCTTTGCTGTAGACATTTGTTAAGCTAAGTTAGGTGATAGTTTGAGATTCATTCACTTAGCTTCGTGCTAAACCCTCATTACTTCTTGCAGGTTTACTTTGGTATGTGGGTGGGCAAGAAGTACTATAGGAATGGAATGTTTGACAAGCTCACTCTGTTTTGTTAACTCTGTTAATGTTATGACATTATGTTGTGGAATTCTATAACACTAAACTTATCGTATGTAATGTCTAGGATAATCTAGTTTAAAGATTGTATGTATTTGGATTGCCATTTTGAAATGTAAATATGCAATCCAATGGTTTGTATTTAAATCTTGCGCTTCCTTTTTTTTTTTTTTTTTTTTTTTATATCCTTGTATTTTCGAGAAGGGTGTTATAAAAATAGTTGGAACGAGTGTGTGAATTGTTTGGGAATGAGGTATAAATTTATAGGTGAGAAAGTGAAATAAAAAAAAATTATTTTAAAAAAACCAACGGCCACATGACCGTTGGAAAAAAATTTTATTTTTAAATTTTTTTTTTATCTTCAACGGCTAGCCACAAAAAAAAAAGAAGGATAATGGGCCCCACGAAACCACCGAACACACTTCGGTTTACCGAAGGGGGGAACCGACCGACGAAACCGACAGGCCCGTGCCATCCCTGTCTGTTCGTCGGCTTCATACCGACGGAAAGCGACGAGTGCGGATGGGAGCGGCCTAATAACTTTATAAAGGGAATAGCTAAATCTTTTTATAAACATCAATATCCATATCCACATCCATTATTCGTTTAATAATAATGGATTAATTGGTTGGGTATTATGTAATAGTAGATTGTTAGATGCAAATAAACTGTTTTGCCCTCGACTTTTAATTTAGACCGTCTATAGATTTCTAATTGTACAAACGTTTAATTTAGTGAGGGGTAGATCAGTCTTTTTATATTTTAAACTTGTTAGTTTTTAAAGGGAATAGCTAAAACTTTTTATAAGGTTGTATAGATTAAAGTTTGTACGTATGTTAAAGCAAAATATGTATATATATTATTTATATACGTACATCAGACCATCTGAATTGAATTGCAATATGCAGGGGAAAATGCACAACTTAATTTATACGTCACAGATGTTTTTGTCCCATCCCATATCAAATAATAGTGGTAAGAATTTTTTTTTATCTGGATTCTGATTACCGTTTATTTCCACCAATAAAAATGATAGTTCCATCAAAACTATGCAATAAGCAGTTATAATATATGCATAAATAATTGTACTTAACGGTGGATCTATCATTTTTTATGGTGGAAATATCAACCCGTTTAGAAATGATAATAAAAAAGATTGTATTTTGGGCTTGGGTTTGGATTTAGATTTGGGCTTGGGCTTGGGCTTGCGCTTTATTACTTAATCGCTTAAAACTCCATATTTATTTCATCAAGTATGTTGTTTGATCGATAAACCCTTGTGTCTGAATTTTGCATACATGTCTTCTAATTCATCGTTTCTTCGCTTTTTGTTTCTGAAACCCCCATCAATATATTCTCGATGTTCTTTCCAACGAGGAATCACGAATAATCATCATTGCAACAATTTCATGCATGATTATAAAATGGTTAGTAAAATTCTTCCTTTTTAGCTTTTAATTTGTTTATAATTGCCAGTATGTTTACAATGTATTGATAGCATTATTTTATTTTTCTGTTTATGTTATGTTAAAAACTTAAAATTAATTGTGACTTACATTATAGGTGTTTTGTTGCAACTAATTTGACCATTTAATTCAATTATGAACTTTTTGGGGACAGCAAGAAAAGTAATTAGTAGTATTAGTTAAAATTATATGGCTAGTGTTTAGAAGATAGAAACATGAAATCATATTATCAAATTCAAATGGATGGATTATTACTAAGTTGAAGCAGTTTATTCATTATAAAAATCAAACTTTTTCGTTATGATAATGTATGAGGGAAAATTATTGTACTTCAACCGAAAGAAGTGATCGAATATAAACTTATGTAGTACCTTTGAAGAATCACAAATTTTTTCTTGAAACTACATAGGACGCGTTTCATCGACCTTCTCTTGGAGCATACGGTGAAGGCCCAACAATATTTTCCACTGATTTGTTGAAGCAATATCACAAGGTTGCTGCTGCTGATAGTTTGCATCAAACAAAACCATTTAGTTTGATTCTCCCCGAACGTACAGATTCACCGTGTGAAAGGCCTGACAATGAAAGGATTGAAATGGAGAACAATGTTGAAAGTTCTTATGAAATACTTGATTCTGGAATGATTCTATTGAAGAATTACCTCAGCATCAGTGACCAGGTACCCGTTTTTCTCTTTATCAGTTTATTGTAATAGCAGTGTTTAGAATTGCGTCGTTAAACTGTTAAAGAGTAATTTGATACTTGATTATCAGGCAATCATGTATTTTCTCTGTATTAAAACTTTATATTTTTGTCAAACTTGTGCTTTATGGATTGAGGGAATAATGCACATCATTGATGTACCAATATGGAGCAAATGTTTTTTAGAGATTTTTGTGAAGCTGCAATATCTTCTTTAGTTTTGCAATCTTCGTTACAAACGTTTTTAACAGATTAAGCTAAAGTACAATTATCAACCCGTATTAATTTAGTTGCAAAATTGCACGAAAAAGGCAAATGTAGATGGTTTTTCTCCATTTTTGCAAGTACAATGTTTGTTCTGCAATTAATTATACTAGTTTGAGTAGTTA
Source organism: Helichrysum umbraculigerum (assembly GCA_949592205.1). Taxonomy (NCBI): domain Eukaryota; kingdom Viridiplantae; phylum Streptophyta; class Magnoliopsida; order Asterales; family Asteraceae; genus Helichrysum; species Helichrysum umbraculigerum. Next base: position 384,388,176 of record CATIUR010000001.1, read on the forward strand.
ATAACTAACTGCCCTTCATTTTCATCTCATAGGTTGAAGTTGTGAATATATGTCAAGAACTAGGCGTAGGTCCTGGCGGTTTTTACCAGCCTGTTTTCTCAAACGGAAGAAAAATGAAGTTACATATGATGTGCCTTGGTCAAAATTGGGACCCACAAACTAATTCTTATAAACGTTACAGAAGTGATGGTTCTGAAGCACCACCGCTTCCTGATCAGCTTACTTCATTGGTTGAATCTACACTTCAAGAATCTCGTGACCTCTCAAAGTCAAAGAATGATATTCCTTTAATGTCCCCTGATATTTGCATAATCAACTTCTATACAACCACGGGTCGACTTGGTCTTCATCAGGTTAGTTTTCAGTTGCATACATATACATGTGACACCTTTAGGCATGTCTCTTAATTTGAGGTTGTATATTCTTTCTTGATTCTAGAAGAAATAGCTATACTTATGATGAAATTCTAATTTCCTATACGTATAAGTATTATCGATGGTACTACTCTAGCATACATGATTTCCTTTTGACCCAGGGATAGTTTAGACGTTCTACTTGTAATCTAAAATCCTACTGTATTAATTTACTAGGTGGTGGAAATACTATAGCTGTAATGTTGTAACAAAACATCTTGTTCAAAAACTGTATGATCTGACCTTTTTAACATTCTTGATTTTGAGATAAACGAATTTATAGATAGTGCAGAAAAACAATACTACACTTGACATTAGTGAGTAGATCTCGACAAAAAAGTTGAAAGCATTTTGGAAGTTTGTCTCATACTGCATACTTTTGTGATTTGTATTGTTTCTTTCTACTAGTTTTTATTAGAACGGTTGTTAGGCAGTCTTGAAACATGTAAATAGAACATTTCTTTCAATAACTATACGTCTATACTGTCAACTTAATTGTTTTGAAGTTGCTGGATGGGGTTGAACGATCGTAAGTCAAAGTGTATTTCTGTAGCGTGTGTCCTAAAAAGATTCGCAGATTGCATTGAGTCCTAAGTGTAGCTGAAAACCAGTATAATGCCCTTAAAACTGACAAGAATCTGTTCATTCATCATCTCAGATATAAAAAGGACTTTAATATTAAGTTAGATGGCAAATTGGGCATGGGTCGATATGGTTCTTTTTGAACTCAGGCTGGGTCCCTTTGGGCCTACAACCCGACTGGCCGGCCGCCGGCCCTCAAACACTTGTATCATCGCCCAGTCTTGCTGAATACGATTAATAAATTCTGTTATGCTGTTATGCATTTTAATACACTATAGATGACTTTCAACCCGTTTGACCCATTTAACCTGTTTATTTTGTGGTTGAATTCTTCAATGTAAACTATTTGACCTGTTAAAGTTTAAATGTAACTCTAATCTATTCTCTTATAAATGAAAGCTTACTTCTTTTGCTATGTTGTAGGATAGGGATGAGAGCCCTGATAGTCTAAGAAGAGGATTGCCTGTGGTATCCATCTCCGTTGGCGACACTGCAGAATTTTTGTATGGTTATACAAAAGATAAGCAAAAGGCAAATAAGGTTTGGTTAAAATCAGGAGATGTATTGATATTTGGTGGCAAGTCTAGGCATATTTTTCATGGTGTAGATGCAATCATCCCGAATTCAGCTCCTCTACCATTGCTAAAAGAAACCATGCTCAGACCTGGCCGTCTTAACCTTACTTTTAGACAATATTGAATCAATTAAATGATGATATGACGGTAAGTTCTGCTATGACAGTTAAATGAGGTTTGATATTAAGTATGAGTTGTTTTTGCCAGGATTGGTAGAGTTGTTTACTCGAGAAGTTAGATCCAAGTTGGTTTTAATAGGCAATTCGTGCATTTTGATATCACACATGTTTATGCTGTAACAAGATTTCATTAGTTTGAAATGCATTTCGTTTGACTAATCGGTTGGACTTTCACTCCCTTCATGCTTTTATTTTTGTATGAAAGATGATAATTCGAAATGTGGTTTACATTTCGTTGCACTTTATTATATTGTTGCAAGCAACTAGGTATGCATGCCTATCTTCTATATATACTAAAGGAGTATAAATCGAAGCACCAAGACTTATCACGTGTCACCCGAGCCTACTTCACATTTTCTCGTAATTTTTAATAATATATACATTTAGTCGCAATTACTTCAAATGTAATTTACAACCCAGACCATGTACAAATGGGTGATAAATGGCCCATAATTAACCAAACTAACCGACACCAATCACATAACAACAAACCAAAGAAATTTGGTGCCGTACAGTATAGCGTGTATATATTTCTCAAAATCCAATCATATGTAGAAAGGTCTTTTGATAGTAACAATTCATAAGAAAAAGATATATATGTTAACTAATGCAATAAATGACAAGAGTATGGAACTGAATAAATATAATCAAACATATCAAGAAAAAAATAGATATTAGTTGACCAATGACGACTATGTGTCAATCTTTTAGCCAAGTTACATATATGTGGAGCTAGTTTCAACTCGTAATAACTCTTAGAGTGAGTTTGGTTCGCTGAATATTTGTGATTAAATTAGAATTCATCCAAGGGATTGGAATTTCAAAGAATACGAATTCTTTTAGGTGAAGGAAATATGCGACTTTCAATTGAATTCATGTTTTGAACCAAACAACGTTATGAAATGGAATTGGAATTCAAATTCTAACGAATTCGATAGAATTATACGAACCAATTAATTAGCAGCCTTATGTTTTGTCCGTTCTATTTGAGAAGATAAAAGTGTGTAAACACTTTTTATTGACTTATGATGTATATGTATATTTTGATTGATTATAATTGGACGAAAATCAATTTTAATGATAATGCATTATAGACAAAATATGCTTATTTGTTTATGGTACTACTTTAGATGTTTTGTCATCCTCAAACAATATCAAGACATGGTGATGACGAATTTGACAACAATTGATACTGATAGTGTGATAGGCTCTATTTATGCCGACATAAAAAAGTTAAGTACTTATAATTCAGCATTACTGTTACATAGCAAAGCAAATTTGTCATCTCACGTTTAATCAATATTACAACATTTAACTTGGTTTTTCTTAAAAAATAAAAAAAATAATTCTATAAGGGTTTGTCTACTTCTGCTTGATCATTCACTTGATTTTGATTTTAACTCATTCCATTATATTAATCATGTTTAAAGTTAAAGATACGAAATTCAACTCGCTACCTTTTAACGAAAGAAATGTTATTTTTAAAACAGCAACAAAAACAATCGACATCGCTTAGAGGCAAGTTATTACAATTCGGAATTTAAAATGGGTCAATTCTATTGTAAATTTGTAATGATCTAAAGAAGTTTACAATTTCGCAAAGAACGGGTTAAGACTTGTTAAGTTTAATTGGCTAGAATTAAAGGGAATTTAATATGTGCTTGTGGACCTTTAGGCTCTAACCAAAGGCCCATATGGTTAAGTATTGTTAGCCGTATCCGGCCAATTCACATTCCCTAATTGATAATGACCCATTCACCCACCCACGACTCCACGACTAAAAAAAAAGTTGGCCTTAAATCTCAAATGACAAATTATATGGATTATGGACCACATGCTCTCACCGTTCCCCTTTACTTGTGTCACACCCCCAATTTCATGCTTTGCGAAAGCGATTGTTTTTGGACGTGACTAATCAAATATCAAAACACCAAAGTACAAGCAAACGACTCTAAATGAGACGTTTTATAAAATACATTATAATACAGTACATTACCAAAAGTAGTACAAAGTTTTAAGTCATAAGTAATACATCATTAGCGAGTTCGCAAAATGATTCTAAAGATTTTAGATACATAATCAAGGTACCAAAAGATAATGCAAGTAAAATCTTCATAAATATACATGCATGCGACTCGTACTAGCTTAATATCCTGCGGCCATCCTTACTGATGCTGAGTACCTGAGAATGCATCACTAAAAGCGTCAACCAAAAGGTTGGTGAATCTCACAGGTTTGTAATATACAGTAATAAACAGTAATCAATAGTTTTCAAACAGTAATAAACAGATTTAAATAAATCAATAAATACATCTTTCACAGTAAGTAAAACAGTAAAGTATAATTGTACAATTGTAGTAAGGTCGGTCTATCTTATCATGTCATGAGCCATCATAGTCGAAGCTTAACACGTCAGTAATTTGCCCCCGTGAATGCTAATCCAAAATCATTCATATGAAACGAGTAAGAAACGCCTGTTTATACTAGTGCGGTTCGTGGTGGCGCTACCACCCCAGGCGGGGATTGTCAGTCCCATATGGATCCATATACTAAAACTCGCGCTTATCGTATAACTAACAACTATGATTCAGAGGACTTCATTGGATTAAAGAAAACTCATGCAACTCAGTATATCAGTAAATCTATAAGTCTGTAAGTCTGTAAGTAAATAAGTCGGTAAAATAATACGTTTGTAATTGTATTAAAGTCGGTAAAATAATACATTTGTAATTGTATTAAAGTCGGTAAAATAATACATTTGTAATTGTATTAAAGTCGGTAAAATAATACATTTGTATATGTATTTAATAATTTAAATAATTTTAGTAAACAAGTACTTTCAGTAAATAAGTACATACAGTAAACAAGTATATTCAGTAAGCAAATATATTCAGTAAACAGTATATTCAGTAAACAAATACATTTAGTAAACAAGTAATGCACCTCCCCCAAAGTAAAAACAGTAAAAAGGGGCAGTGAGACTCACCTGTAGAGCAAGCAAATCCTAAAGTGCGTGCGTATGCCAACAGTAATCTCCTAATGCCCTAAACACGCAAGATTTTGTATTTGTAAGTGTACGCGTAGTAATTCGTTTGTTTAGTTGTTCATTTGGTTGGTTATGTCCAAAGTACTCGTCTCGTATTATGTTTGAAGTTTTGTAAATCGAGTACGACTCATTGGTGACAATTTGAAATCATATTCCAAAAATGTAATTAAGTTTGTTTCGAGTTCAAGCTTATCGTTTTATGGTTCGTTTATGTCGACTTGGTCAAACATGTTCGGTTTGACCCGAAACTTTTACATAAGTCCTAATACGTCAAAATAAGTTTATAAAAATTATTGGTTCGTCTCGGGGTTAACCCGAAGTGTCGGTTTTATGAAATTACCAAAACAGTCCCTTTGTGTTCATTTTCCAGATTTTAAACCCAATAAACCTCTCGGTTTGGACTACTTTTAGTCCAATTCATACCTAACCAAAAATCACACATGTTCTCATATATGTCGTGGTCATTTTTGCATTTTATGGTATTTTTACATGCCCGTTTACTATTTTTAACAAAAATAAATATGAAGAGTGGTCGGTTTCGGCTCAAAACAGACCTCGGCTCAAAGATTAGCTTCTACACTAAAAACCGTGTATTTTCAGAGATGGCCATAGAAGAACTTTTTGTACAAGACATTCACACGAAGATTTCGGTATAAATTTCATGCGTTGATTCATCCTACAACTCAAGTTATGGCCTCGAGAAGGAGGTGGATGTTTCCTGGCCGCCGGAACAGTGTCGCACCCTCTAACGGAATAATTATTTTAAAATAGCAAACGAAGTCAAAATGTTACGAAATAATTTTTTGATAGAAAGCTTATTCCTTATACTTCATTTTAGGCTCAAGAAAAACGTTATTTCATGGAGAAATGATTTTTCTAAAAATCGTTGAAGTGGGAGAAAAATTTGGACAGGAAACTTATCTCAAGATTTCAAGTTTAAATTCGCATTTCGGTTTATGTTTTTTTATACATTTCTTGGTTGAGAGACTACTAAAACATGGTAATATATGTGTTATGAGTAAAATACAAAAGTAACAAAGTTCTTACAATGATTTTATAACCGTGGAGAAGGAGAAGAAGACGTTGTGCTCGTTTTGATGCGTTTTCTTGAATTTCCGACTTGGCGGTCGATGGTGGTTCTATGGTGGATTATGGTGGTGACCTTGGTGGTTGTGGGGGCTGGAAAACCAGTAGGAATTTCGTGGTTGAGGGAGTGGGAGAGAGGGAGAGAGTGAAAGTTAGTGAGGTGGGTGATGAAGTATGGTGAAATGATGAATGTGTTTGTGTACTAAACAAACCAAAGAGGCAAAAGGGTATGGGATCAGCAGATTTTCTGCTGATTTAGAGTGGGTCCCACCCATGTGGAGGTGTTGAATTAATTCCCAAGTTTGTGTCACGTGCGGGGTTCGTTTACCCGTTCATTTTGTCGTCCGTTTAAACGTTAAACGTTTTATGTATTAGTTTTCGTTAACGATTTAAGTCATGACATTTTTAGTGAAAGTTTTACTTAAATGATATATTTTAGTTTGGTAAAATGTAATTTGGGTTTTCGTTTGGTCGTCGGTTGCGAATTGTTTGTTTATTCGAATCGTGTAACGTATAATTAGACGTTATATAATATACGTACGTTTTTAAGTAACGAATGAACTTTAGATTATTTTGAGTTGAAGTATTAGTCAAATAATACTTGGAAACATTTATAAAATGTTTTGACAAAGTGTCGGTGATAGTTTGTGAATTTGTTTGTATATGATTATTAAATAATCTTTTCACGTTATATATATACATTTATATATATAATACTTGTATACTTGAGTATTGACACGTATATATAACACGTGATTTAAAAGTTTAAATTTGGACGTAAATTTGGGTCATTTTTGACCGGGTGTCACATTCTCCCCTTGTTAGGAGAATTTCGTCCCGAAATTTGTGTGCAGTAATTGTATGTGCCTTATCTAAGTAAGTGTGTGAGTCGACTATGAGTGATACAACCTCATTCTAATCTTACCTCCCTCCCCTTGTTAAGCTAATGCCCTAGTGGCCATTAAAGGAGTAGAGGAAGTGTGTTGTAAAGTAATTGACCATTTTGTCGGTAGGACAAGGTCAGTCAGTCAGTCACTAAGATGCAGCTACACTTTGTACTAGTAGCCTAAAGTAAAGTAGTATCTTCCACTATGTTCACACAGCTTATAACAGACAGCAGTATCATAGCGTAAACTAGACTCTATCAGTGTCCTATAGAAACTACATGGTTCAGCCTACATTTGTCTTATATGGGATGTTACCCAAAAATTTACCCGATATGTTTTTCGGTATACACGGCGTAGGATATGTTATCCTTATACTTATGCCAGCTAAACCTCGTCTCATAAAGAAACTATAGAACCTAAATTGTAGTCTTTCCCTAACCCTATTATACACTTAGAATCTAGGGAAAACATAGAAGCATTCAAACAACATGTAAGATCTACTAAGGCCATTTGTATACAGGTAGTCGGTAATGGTCTGTGACATCATAGTATGAATTAAATTCTATCAGTTTCATATAGAATTAAGTTGTTACGTGAAAGCGTACCCTTAAGGTGGTTTGGATTAAACTTAGTCTCACTGACACTGCTTGCCAGGATTTCTCCTCGAGAGTTCTTTTCTTCACTGTTGACACCCTCATCAGCCAGTAGTGGGCAATTAGTTTTATAGTGTCCAGCAGTTCCACACTTGAAGCAGACCTTCAAAGCTTTAGAATTAGTGCCCTTAGGAGGGAATTTGCAATCCTTAACTTGGTGTCCGAACACTTTGCATCGGCTGCAGGGCACGATACAAGATCCTTTGTGGTGTCGGTTGCATAGCGAGCAGAAGGGTAGATTTCCTTTGTAAGTACTAACAGTTTTTACTTTCTTTGCTTCAGGTACAACAGGATTGTAGATGGAAATTTCTTCCAAATCCCTCTTATAGTTTGCCATTCTTGGCTCAGTATTCTCCTTAGCAAGATCACCATGTTGAATTAAATGTGAGGTCGGACTGTCAGCTGCGACATTCACCTCTTGTATGGTTGGTTGAAACGACCTCAACTGTTGTAGACTGTTTTCCATTGTTAGCATGCGTAGCTCACATTCGTGGGCGCGCCTTTCACTCTGGTAAGCAATTTGTCGTAGTTCGATGATGTCTCTTCTCGCTTCAGTCAGCTGATTTCGAAACAATTCAAGGGTCTCCCTAAGGAAGTGAACAACTTCCGTGCCTATGTTACTAGTAGTGGGTGTATCAAGCAGAGTTGTAGTAGTGGTGTTATTAACGAAAGAAATGTTATTTTTAAAACAACCACAAAAACAATCGACATCGCTTAGAGGCAAGTTATTACAAATTCGGAATTTAAAATGGGTCAATTCTATTGTAAAATTTCCAAGCGGTCACGAGGGTTGAACTTTTGACTTTTTCTCTCCGTATGAAACGTAAACCTGCTTCCCTCTCTTTCTCTTTCTCTAAAACCTAAACAAAACCCACTAAAATCTTTGCAAGCAAATTCATCCAAAACGACTTAAAATTGGTGATCACCACTACCACCATTAAATTTGATATCATTTTCCGAGCATAACCATACTACGTATTCCGACGACTGAGCTCCGACGCGCCGTCACACGCCGAACATATCCGCCCATTGGAAATTGAATTTCCGGCCATCCCCGTCTCTTCGGCAAGTAACGGTGAAGGAACACGCACTAGCCGTAATATTTACGCGTTGTACACTGCTGTTTTTCTGGCACTTGATCACCGGTGTCACCACCAAGTTTTTCTACCGGCGGCGGCCACCGTAGACCGGAATTTTTGTTCCGGCAGAGTATCATCCCCTGACCATTCCATTTTTCGTTTTCTGTTCTGAGATTGTTTTAAATATACATTAAATACTTATTATTGACATACTAGCTTTATACTATAGATATATAGATAGATATAGACATATATAGTATAAAATATAGATAGACGAAGTACTTATAAACGTTATATGCCTGCTATTCTCTATTAATCAGATTATATATACTACCTTAATCAAATTCTAATAATCTGATTATATATATATATATATATATATATATAGTAACGGGATCAAAAAAGAAGAAAAATTAGGTGGAGAAGAGGGAGAAAGCAATATGATTCAGTATTTTTATACTATGATTCATTTTTTTATTATAATAATTAAAGTTTTAAAAAGTTGAATCATAGTAACAAAAATACTGAATCATATTGCTTCTCCCTCTTCTCCACCTAAATTTCCTTCTCCCTTGATCCTAATCCTATATATATATATATATATATATATATATATATATATATATATATATATATACGTATTTTGTATCACAATATATCTATATATTATCTATATTATAATACATTATTATTATTATTATTATTATTATTATTATTATTATTATTATTATTATTATTATTATTATTATTATTATTATTATTATTATTATTATTATTATTATTATTATAAGTAAAACTATTTCGGATATACATATAAAAACACAAAATCAAATAAAATACATAAATAAACGATAAGGATTCTATATAAATAAAACAACTAATTTTAAGCCTTAGTTACATATACTTTAGTACTATTATATACGATAATAGCATTATTTCTCTTTCCGTTTATGATATACATATACCTTATTCTTCTGTACTTTGTGTAGAGTATTTCTCGCTAGATAGATCCTTTACGAGGCCATGGTTACGTGAGGTCATGTCCTTCATTAGGGGCGCGCGGGGCTAGAGGGCGGAGGCGATCAAATAGAATAGTGAGACCCATTAGGATTAGAGTGGGTAGCTGGAATGTAGGAACGCTGAAAGGCAAGTCTATGGAGCTGGTTGCGTCTTTGATTAGGAGAAAGGTAGATATTGCGTGCTTTCAAGAGACCAAATGGAAAGGTCCCGGCACTTTAGGGATAAACGGATATAAATTGTGGTACTCGGGATCAAGGACTGCACGGAATGGAGTAGGAGTCATCATGGCGTCGCATCTTATAGACAAGGTGGTCCATGTGGATAGGTGTAGTGATAGGATTATGGCGGTAAGACTGGTGATTGAGGATGTGACTTTCATGGTTGTTAGTGCTTACGCACCCCACGCGGGGCTAGGTGAGGAGGAAAAGAGGAGCTTCTGGGAATCACTTGATGAGCTTGTGAGGGCGTGCCCAGTCGACCAAAGCTTGATCATAGGGGGGGACTTAAATGGGCATATAGGAGCGGAAGCTGAGGGATACTCTGGAGTCCATGGTGGTTTCGGGTATGGAGTGAGGAATGAAGAAGGGTGTACGATCTTAGAGTTCGCTACGGCGCATGACTTAGTGGTCGCAAACTCTTTCTTCAAGAAGAGGGATGATCACCTAGTTACTTTCCATAGCGGGGGTCATGACACGCAAATTGATTATCTCCTGCTTCGCAAAAGAGACCTTAGGACTTGCAATAACTGCAAGGTTCTTCCAAGAGAGACTGGTTGCTCCCAACACAAATTGTTGGTCATGGATATGATCATTCGCAGACGGACACACAAGCGCGTGGTGGCAGTAAAACCACGGATCATGTGGAAAAACCTTAATGGAGACGCGGCTGAGACCTTTAGAGCATTAGTTGTAGAAAGGGTACCCGAGGAGGTGGAGGATAGAACTCATAATGACGCGGATCAGATGTGGATTACCCTAGCACACACCATTAGAGAAGCGGCCAAGGAAACTCTAGGGGAATCTGTTGGGACATCGGGAGCACATAGAGGCCGTAGGGAGTCATGGTGGTTAAGTGATGATGTTCAAAACAAAGTAATCGAGAAACAGATCCGGTTCAGAGAGCTCTTTTCACTTCGGGATGGAGTAGAGGATGATAGAATTAGAGCAAAAGAAAGGTATAAGGAAGCCAAGAAAGAGGCAAAGAGGGCAGTAGCCCAAGCTAAAGAAAAAGCGTATGAAGCCCTGTATAGGAAACTGGACTCCAAAGAGGGAGCAAATGACATTTTCAAGATTGCTAAGGCCAGGGAACGAAGAAGAAGAGATTTAGAAAACATTAAATATATAAAAAATGAGGGTGGACAAACTATAGTAAAAGATGAGGAAATTAAGATAAGATGGGGAGAGTACTTTTCAACCCTTTTCAATGGAAGCCAAGCATTAGAGAGCACATCGACAGTACAAGAATTCCAAAACTACTGCCCATGCACGAGGATTGAACCACATGAAGTAAGCTCGGCACTACGAAAGATGGGAAGGCACAAAGCAGTAGGACCTGACCAAATTCCTATAGAGGCGTGGAGGTGCCTTGGAGATAATGGAGTGAGGTGGCTCACAATTCTTTTCAACAAGACGTTTAAGAGTGCTAAAATGCCAGAAGAATGGAGACTCAGCGAGATTATCCCCATCTACAAAAATAAGGGTGACGCGCAACTGTGTAGTAACTATAGAGGCATAAAGATACTTAGCCATACTATGAAGTTATGGGAGAGAGTGATTGAGACTAGACTTAGACGTGAGACTAAGGTGTCAGAGAACCAATTTGGTTTTATGCCAGGACGCTCTTCAATTGAAGCGATACACATTGTTAGAACACTTATGGAGAAATATAGGGAGAAGCAAAGAAATCTTCACATGGCTTTCTTAGACCTGGAGAAAGCTTATGATAGCGTTCCGAGAGAGTTAATTTGGCGGACCCTAAATGATAAGGCAACCCCCGGTGAATACATTAGAGCTATTCGCGATATGTACGAAGGAGCGAAGACTTGTGTTAGAACTCCGGTGGGTGTCACAGAGTTTTTCCCAGTTGATATAGGCTTACATCAAGGATCAACCCTTAGCCCTTACATTTTTTCCTTAATTCTGGACGAGTTGTCACATAGGATACAAGAGAGCATCCCGTGGTGCATGATTTTTGCCGACGATATCATGCTTGTTTCAGAAACCAAGGACGGGCTAAATAGCAGGCTAGAGCAGTGGAGGAAGGTCTTAGAAGACCAAGGCTTAAAAATCAGTAGACAAAAAACTGAATACATGCACTGCAAATTCGACAGGACTGCCGAGCAGCATGATGAAGTGGACATCCGCATCGGGGATCAGATTCTACTTCCACAAGAGAGTTTTAGATACTTGGGTTCGGTGCTACATTGTTCAGGGGGGAGCGACGAGGACGTGACTCACCGGATTAAGGTTGGCTGGTTAAAGTGGAGAGCAGCGACAGGCGTCATGTGTGATAAAAAAGTCCCCCGTAAACTGAAAGGGAAATTTTATAAGGTTGCAATTAGACCTGCTATGTTGTACAGATCAGAGTGTTGGCCGATGACTAAGGCACAAGAAAGGAGGATGGAAGTGGCGGAAATGCGAATGCTAAGATGGACTTGTGGTAAAACAATGTTGGATATGATACCAAATGAAGCGTTTAGGGGTGAATTAGAAGTCACGAGCATCACCAATAAGTTGAGAGAAGGAAGACTCAGATGGTTTGGACATGTTAGGAGGAGACCTTTCACAGCACCGGTTAGGAGAGTGGAAACTCTCACCATCGATGGTTCGAGAAGAAGGGGTAGACCTAGACGTAGGTGGGAGGATAGACTGAAGCTCGATATGAATGAGCTTCTTTTGACCGAGGACATGACCTTAGATAGGAATTTATGGAGGGATAGAATTAGAACGGGTGAGTATAATTAGGTAGGATGAGTAGAATGTTTTTAGATAATATTTATATTTGTAGGTGTTATAGAGTTATTTTATATAATAATTAAATAGTTTTATATAGGGGTTATATAGATAGAATCGGTATAGATGACGGATAGTGTTTCTAGTTATTTAGATATTTCAGTTTAGATATGTAGGTATATAGAGATATAAAATAAATAGATAGCGTAGGTAGGGGGTAGATAAATAGATTCGTTATAGATGACGCTACTACTATTATTATTATTAGGATTAGTAATAGTATTAGTATTAGTTGTTGTTGTATTATTATTATTACTATTATTATATTTATTATTATTATTACTATTATTACTATTATTATTGCTATTACTATTACTATTTTTATTACTATTACTATTACTATTACTATTACTGTTACTATTATTATTATTATTATTATTATTATTATTATTATTATTATTATTGCTGCTGTCTCTTTTGCTAGCTGCAGTTGCTGTTTGCGGTTGCTGGATGTCGATTCCGATGCTGTTTTGATGTTGTGGATGCTGATGCTATCGCTATTGCTTTTGCTGATGCTGTTACTGATGTTGGTGGCGGTTGATTGTAGCTTTATTATTATTAGTTTATTTTGTTTTACTTCGTCCTACATTTTATTTGTACGTTTTTGAGTCTGCCGGAGGTCTTTCTGGAAGCAGTCTCTCTACCCATGGGTAGGGGTAAGGCTGTCTACATCTTACCTCCCTCATACCCCGCCCTCGGCGGGATTGGGTAGTGTTGTTGTTGTTGTTGTTGTGTGGTGTCAATTCTATTGTAAATTTGTAATGGTCTAAAGAAGTTTACAATTTCGCAAAGAACGGGTTAAGACTTGTTAAGTTTAATTGGCTAGAATTAAAGGGAATATAATATGTGCTTGTGGACCTTTAGGCTCTAACCAAAGGCCCATATGGTTAAGTATTGTTAGCCGTATCCGGCCAATTCACATTCCCTAATTGATAATGACCCACCCACGACTAAAAAAAAGTTGGCCTTAAATCTCACATGACAAATTATATGGATTATGGACCACATGCTCTCACAGTCTCACCATTTCCCCTTTACTTGTTATTTTCAAAACTTACCATTTTGTGTTTTCATAAAGGTTATAAAAAATGCTCCATATATGAAGGTTAAAATGGTCTTTTATAAACTATTATTTTCGGATTTTATTTTAAGAGTGATTTCGACTGCACCTTTAGTGGATCACTATTTCCATCACAACACAAATCTGTTGCAGGTAAAACCCTTTCAAGAAGGACCGATGCAACTTTTAAAATATGTTTGCATTAAGTATTCATGCAAAGTTTTGTTGATTATTAGTTTTGTTGATTAATGACGACTCGCGTATTCATGCAAAGTTACTTCATACATATCATGATATAAGATAAAAACAATAATCTTGAGATGAACATGATCCTTTAAAAAGAGATACTCCATCATTGAACTAGGAAGCTTCAGAAGGTAGTAATTAAGCATACCAATTTATGTTCAACATCTATAAACTAGATTAATACCACTTCAATAATTTGATTCAGTTTTTAGTCCGTATTATTTTGTGTAACTCCTATAGAAGCCAGTCCTGGTTGCAATATTTCTTTTAATATAATATTTATACTCACAGTCATTACATAATATATATATATATATATATATATATATATATATATATATATATATATATATATATATTCGTGAAAAAGTACATATATTTGTGCCTTTGTGATGATGGTGTATGAGAGTTATATTTCTAGACTTACACTCTCTCAGTTACCTTTTCGATAAGTGGTGTACAAAGAATTTTTAGTCTCTGGCTACTAATGTTTTCACCAACAAATTGTCTGCATCATCATCTTATCCCAAATTGTCAATTATGAAAATTAATTAGTTTAATTCTTTGGTTTAAAACATAAATATATATATATATATATATATATATATATATATATATATATATATATATATATATATATATATATATATCTTTGAATGGCATACAAAACTAACTGTGAATAAAAAATATATAATTTGTGAAACCTTCATTCAATTCAAATTTCAAACACTTCACTAACAAAATGAATATACAAGATGCATTTTTTCTTTTAAATGAGCCGTTAGCTGTTTTACGTAAACGATAACCCGACAACTTGCCGTATATAATAATAACTTGAATAGTTTAATTATAATCATATTATAATAATATTAGTATAATATAATATACATACATAATAATTAGCATAAGATACAAGAACTACTAATTTATTAGCACATCCTTGTCATGTGAGACCACGCTTATACATATAAAAAAAACAAGATTAGATCCCTAAATAAACAATAATAAAATATGCTATAGATTCGAATTAATTCTTATTTATTTATTGGTTTGATATTGGAAAATGGATTAGTACAATTAGGGGTGTTCACAGTTCGGATATAACCGGATTATCCAAATGGTCTAATTGGATTGGATCATTCGGATTGGACAATTTGGTTTTTTGGATCGGATCGGGCAAAAACCAAATTAGTAATTCAGTTTTTGGATTGGTTTTGGTTACTAGTATTAGAACCGAATTATCCAAATAAACCAAATAGTAATAACTGTATATGTAATGCCCATATGTAATACTCTTGTTTATCTATAAAAGTGAATGTTAAATATTTGTTTAGTTATTTTTTATACATGAAACCTTAATATATGGTTGGTATTGTTAATATATATCATTGAATATAACTTAATCTTAAGTTTGGATATAAAACACCAACTCCACATTTATATAAACCCTCAACGCAACATGACAATCGGTAACCATTGATATAGCTCATGACATTACCCTTTCACGAGTCAAAACGATACACTCATGCAACCCACGAAAAAACCAAACGGTTAAAACCGATCCATCCAAATAGTAATTTGGTTCGGTTTAGTTCGGATTTGATATTCGTTTGGATGGATTGGATTCACATTTGGAGAACCAAAATCCAAATGGATTTATATATATGGATCGGATTTGATCCGATCCATCCAAACGAACACCCCTAAGTACAATACCAAAAATTCTCTATACGCAATTAATTATGTTTTATAGTATTGTATAATAAAACATAATAAATGGCACATAACTTTTTGTGATGCACCAATCCACTCCCCAATATCAAACCCTATACAAATTAGTTCTTCCTTCTCTACTTTATATCTCGAATCAAAAGTCAAGCTCAATATGTTAAAAAAAAAAAAAGAAAAAAAAAAAAAAAGAAAAGGAAAAAACCCTATAAAAAGCATAATGGAAAATATTTAAAGTGCAGTAAAATATTGGTAGTTTGATTGGAGGGTATATATGTATGTTTGGTGTCCAATTACTTGAAATGTAAAAACAAACCTAGAGTAAAAATAGGTAGTGTACTAGTGTGATTGAAGAGCATATATCCATATGTTTGGTGACCAATTACTTAAAAAGTAAAAAACAACCCAAACCATGCAACAAACAGTACCAAACCCCATTAAAAGCTAACATCCAAACACACCTCTCAATCATCCAAACCAACTTCTAACACTGCCACCCATCAATTCAAAAACAAACCAATATACTTTACATCTTTTACTTGTACTTTCAATAAATGTTATGCATCCATTTTGGTGATAACATGTTAGGATGTGATAGATAGTACCTAAAGTACTTTAAAAAAAGAACAAACATACATAAATGAAATAAATAAACAGTATATACTACGTATTATATCCATTTCAAAATGAGTGTCTCATTGATAATTGACATACATTCGGGTAAAGTATAGAGATTCCCCCTCTAAGAGTCAAATGTTATTCTTAGACCTTTACTTTAGGCATATACTTTTGTAAAAAAAACGTGTAAGGAAACGGTAAAGTTGGTTATCGATCTTTGAAAGTAAATACTTATTTTGAGACGGGATGAGTATTAAACACGTAGTAATCAATTCAAGTAGTTAAAAATAAGATGTATGTAGAATGAAAATAATTAAACTAAAGATGAATTTATATTAAGTGTATATCGAGTACGATGGACCCTTTATTCATGCATGTGTTGTCCACATCTAAGCACATGTGTGGAATAAAAAATTACACATAGAAACCAATTACTATAATCCTTGATTCACAGAAAGCAAGTACAGTAATTATTCTAGATAAATAAAAAGAATTACTCCTATTATTTTTTATGTTAACTATCTTATTTACCTACTAAATCTTGACAGATAATACTAATTATGAATGAAAATGAAAATAATAATAATAATAATAATATATAGAGAAGTAAACTTGATCCAGATCTCTTGTAGTGCAATTTTTGTATAAACAAAACATGGGGTTTCCCCCCTTTCAACAATCCCCATAACACATATCTTCTTTTGCTATTCTCAAGAACAATGCCTCATAGGTTCTTCTTCACCCTTCTTATCTCCATCTTCATCTTCTTCTTCCCTAATACATGTTACTCCATTGATTCACAGGGTCAAGCTCTGTTAGCATGGAAGAACACCTTCAATACCACAGACTCCATAGGATCACTCAAATCATGGAACCCATTAGACCCACATCCATGCACATGGTTTGGGATTCATTGCAACTCACAGATGCAGGTGGTCTCCATAAAACTAAAGTCAATAGATTTGCAAGGACACTTGCCTTCAAATTTGCAGCCTCTCAAGTTCTTGAACTCACTCATACTCTCATCTACCAATCTCACCGGAGCTATTCCGGCTGAGTTTGGAGATTATCTAGAGCTTACTGTCATCGACATATCGGATAATTCGATTTCTGGTATTATCCCACCAGAGATATGTAAATTGACCAAGCTGCAAACTTTGTCTTTGCAAACCAACTTCATTGAAGGTGAAATACCTGTGAACATTGGGAACCTTTCGAGTTTACGAAACCTGATGATTTATGATAATCAGTTGAGTGGATCAATCCCAAAAAGTATAGGGCAGATAGGAAACCTTGAAGTGATCAGAGCTGGTGGGAACAAGAATCTTGGAGGTGAGTTGCCGGAGGAGATTGGGAATTGCAGTAATTTATTGATGTTGGGTCTGGCAGAAACTAGCATCTCTGGCAGCATTCCAGCATCTATAGGCAACCTGAAACGAATTCAAACGATAGCAATTTACACATCTCAATTGTCAGGTACAATTCCTGACGAAATTGGAGACTGTAGTGAGTTAAAGAACCTGTATTTGCACCAAAACAACATCACTGGTTCAATCCCAAGGCGTATCGGGGAGCTACGAAAGCTCGAGAGTGTGCTGCTATGGCAAAACAGTTTAGTGGGGACAATCCCGGAAGAATTTGGAAGTTGCACTCACCTTAAGTCAATTGACATATCGGAGAACTCGTTAACAGGAAGCATTCCAGCGAGTTTTGGAGGGCTTTTGAAGCTTCAAGAGCTGCAACTTTCAGTCAACCAGTTATCAGGTAATATACCCCTGGAAATTACCAACTGCAGTTCTTTAGCTCATTTAGAAGTCGATAATAACAGACTTACTGGCGAAATACCGATTATGATTGGCAGATTACAGAGCTTGACTCTGTTTTTTGCATGGCAAAATAATCTAACTGGTAGCATTCCAGAATCTTTATCCCAGTGCCAACATCTTCAAGCTCTTGATCTTTCAAATAACCATCTTTCCGGTACAATTCCGAAAGGAATCTTTTCACTGAAAAATCTTATAAAACTGTTATTGCTTTCCAATGATTTATCTGGTTCTATCCCACCCGATATCGGAAACTGTACAGATTTGTATAGATTTAGGGTCAACGGCAATATACTCTCTGGAAGTATTCCTTCAGAAATTGGAAATCTAAAGAAATTAAGTTTTCTTGACATGAGCAGTAACAAATTCGACGGTGAGATTCCGCGTTCGATCTCGGGTTGCAGTAATCTTCAATTTCTTGATCTTCATTCTAATTTGATCACTGGTGTTATCCCTGATACCCTTCCTATAAGTTTACAGTTCATAGATGTGTCCAACAACCGGCTCACAGGTTCACTGACTCCTAATGTTGGTTCGTTGACGGAGTTAACAAAGCTTAATTTGGGAAATAATCAGCTTTCTGGTGAAATTCCAGGGGAGATTATATCTTTTAATAAGCTAGAGTTATTAGATCTCGGAAACAATGGTTTCTCAGGTGTATTACCCAAGCAAATAGGAGAAATTTCATCACTTGGAATCTCTCTTAATCTTAGCTGCAACCAATTCACCGGTGAGATCCCACCGGAGTTCATCGGGTTAACAAAACTAACAACCCTAGACCTCTCTCATAATAAACTCAATGGTAAACTAGATGTCCTCACAAACCTTCAGAATCTTGTTTCTCTCAATGTGTCATTCAATGACTTCGCCGGGCAGTTGCCCGACACTTTATTTTTTCGTAATCTCCCTCCGGCCAGCACGGCTGGAAATTCAGCTCTTTATATTTCTAGCGGAGTATATAGTAAAAAGGGTTCTGCTGGAGATGCCAGGTCAGCAGCAAAACTAGCCATGTCAATCCTCGTCAGCATTGGTGCAGTACTAGTCCTACTAGGAACTTACATGTTGATTCGGGCCCATTTAGCAAGCACAAAACATGACAATGAAACATGGGAAATGACATTTTACCAAAAGATGGATGTTTCAGTTGATGATATAGTTCGAAACCTGACGAATTCAAACATTATTGGGACTGGAAGTTCAGGAGTTGTGTATAGGGTTATAACTATGAACGGGGAAACACTAGCGGTGAAAAAGATGTGGTCAACTGAGCAATCAGGAGTTTCTTTTAGGTCTGAAATTCAGACGCTGAGTTCAATCAGACACAAGAACATTGTCCGTTTATTAGGATGGGGGTCGAATGAGACGATCAAGATTCTCTTTTATGATTATTATCCTAATGGGAGCTTGAGCTCGCTTCTTCATGGGGCAGGAAAAGGGGCTGAGTGGGAGACTAGGTTTGATGTTCTACTAGGTGTGGCTCATGCGCTTGCATATCTCCACCATGATTGCGTGCCTCCTATAATGCATGGAGATGTGAAAGCCATGAATGTGCTATTGGGTCCTAACCTACAGCCATATCTTGCTGATTTTGGGTTGGCTAGACTCATTACCGATGATCACTATGGTCTTTCTACGCAGTTCCAGAGACCTCAGCTAGCGGGTTCCTACGGATATATGGCTCCCGGTAACCTCTTTTTTCCTTTTCTTATAATTAATAATCTGTAACTGTTATGATTAATTTCATTGATTAGATGTTGGATTAATACAGAACATGCTTCAGCGCAACGAATTACGGAAAAGAGTGATATCTACAGCTTTGGAGTACTACTACTGGAGGTGTTGACTGGAAGGCATCCACTAGACCCAACTTTACCAGGGGGTGCACACTTGGTACAGTGGATTCGAGACCACTTGCATAACCAGAGGGATCCATTAGACATTCTTGATCCTAAATTAAGAGGTCGAGCCGACCCTCAGATGCATGAAATGCGACAGACACTAGCCGTGTCATTTCTTTGTGTCAGCCCACACCCTGATGACCGCCCAATTATGAAAGACGTGGTAGCAATGCTCAAGGAGATCCATCACGAGGACTCGGTGAGACCGGATGCAGAGCTGAAACGGGGTTCATTGGCTCATGAACCACCCCCAGCTCCTACAAGAACTACCGCCTTACAAGGTTCACCTAACCGCTCCTATGCCTTCTCAGAGGATTCAGTCTAGTGACTTGGGTGACCCATATGTCTTTATCTAGAAAGTGGGGCACTGATGGTGGTTTTGGATGTTTATGATTAGAATTTAATGCAAGGAATTTAGTTTCTTTCTCTCTATCTTTCATAAGTCAGCGTCCCAAGACTAGTTCACATGGGCCCTGGGTCTAAACACCACATGTGCATGTGAGCTTCCCAGGTTTACAGCAAAGCAATAAAGGCTTGGTACTAAACTTGATGTATACATCCTTTAAGGCAGGGTACACTGCTACAAGCACCAGATGGTTAGTGTAATCAACTGCTCTAAGCAAAACCTGAACATGCAGTTAATTAAAATTAAGCAAGAATATTTGATTGCTTCATATCATAGATAAAACTAACTCGGCTTAACAGAAACTACTACATTATGAATTAAACATTTACACCCTCTCTTAGTGGCCAATTAGGTAGAGGTGGCAAGATCGGCAGGGCAGGTAGGCTGTGTAATGGGTCTAAAAGAGTTGCCCGGATTTTATCCATAACCATTCATGTGCAACTTGATTTCTTATGTAGAAGTCCAAAACTAATTATTACAGCAATGATATAATTGATTGAATAAAAATGGGAGACTCATGTCGCTTGGGTAATCGGTGAATATGGTATTTTTATGGTACAAATCAAAACAGATCAGGTTGACCTGATAAATTTTTCTCCACCTTTTCTTAATGTCATCGCAAATTTTTGGGTGTTACCTATGATTACAAAAAATACTTATAACATTAATGATGACCTTTTTGGCTAAAGTGATTAGTCGGCTTATGCATTAAAAATATATTCTGGATGACATCAAACCCATTTGACCCGTTTCCATTTTAGCAAAACTTTCAATTTTAACTATTTGACCAGTTATAGGTAGAAGATAACTTATAGATAACTTATATTGATCCATCCATAAAAGTATATGGGTCCAAAGAGTCGCATCTATTATTAGGTTGCAATGACAGAAGATCCAACTATCCAAGGAGGCATTGTTTGTCTAGGTTGAAATCAATGTAGAAAACCAGCCATAGACTAGTGAAAATAATTCACTTTTAATGATAGGAGGCCTGGGTCAGTGGGTCAACAAGAAAACTCAGCATTAGTTAAAATTTCAATTCCCAATATATAACAGAAACACATGTTATACATTTTGGTGAAACAGGTGGGTCCCTCTCAAACTATAGTTCTGTAGTCAACACAGGAGGACCCACCATAACAAATTTAGCTTTTACAATATCCATAAAGTTAAATGTTAGATACTCCTATATAGCATTCATATTACATATTTAGACCAGATGAATGTCATTAAAGTCCAAATTACTAACCATCATCTAAGGAGGATGCTCAGCCTGTAACTTTTTCAAGATGAAGCTGATAATGCCCCAGTTAAAGCCACGATATTGAAGCCATGTGATGACCCTTGACTTTTGCTTTTCCCTGGGAAGATCTTTAGCACGAAGCCATCGCTTTGAAGCTTGCGCATATAGATGGTCCATCGAGGGCTTTGACAATCCAAGTCTCGAAACCTGATCATCACCAGGCTCACCATCCTCCAAAACCAACTTTATAGCTTTCTGTGAATCGACATCATTGACACCTTTTTTAGTCAAGGCCTGAAACAAAAATTTAAGGAAACACATCTCATAAGAGAAAATAGATATCACCCGCTAACACACTCTCAATCAGAAAAAGATATCCATCCTTGCCATTAGTACTAGCAATATACTAGCACCATGTAATTATATGACTTGATAAATTTCTTTTCATTTTTACTCTATCAGAAAGGACACCAATACACCATTAGCTTTAAAAATCCACAGATGCAATGACGTTGACAGTCTTTCAGTACAATTATCACCAGTGCCTGCTATTTAGTCACTTTATCATTGGGTCCGCAAGTGGCTAGGTTCAATTTTTAATTCCCGTCTCCCCAGTCCCCACTCTTTTCTTGGGATATGATAAAAATGCAGACAAATGACTACATTTAGCAGGTGATTCTCCATGTTATACTACTCGGGTTCTTTACAGACATCGTTTTTCAGACATCGTTCTTTACATACATCATTTTTTATACAAATATATAATTACTTTTATTCAACTATCTCACTTTTTTTATGCTGATTTATTTTACACAAAGTTATAGGATTTACACAATCACTTAAGCAACGAGTCTGGGATTAGAAATTGAGAATAATGATGATGAATATAAAAAAAAAAAAAAAACGGTGGCTGGTTAGCCTAATTGGAACCCGTCCAAAATATTACCAGTTTTGAAAAAACTCAACCTGCCTGACATGCCTATTTTTCCACCTATGCATTAAACCAATATAATACAGCAAGCTTGGTTCAAATATGCATGGTCCTAGAACTGTGGCACTTTATCTTATATAGTTAGTTTTCCAATATAGCATATGAATGTATAAATAGTAGCAGTAAGAACAGCTTACTTGCTTAATTCGACGTGGACCCCAACTTGATGAAGACCATCTTGAACGAGAAAATGCTTCAGCATACAAGAAATCATTAATCAACCCTCTGTAACAAAGTTAAGAAGTCAAAAACTTCTCAACAGTAGTCAATAAAGATTTTTACATGAAGTATAGCAGAATAACTTGGTTATAGAAACAATATAACAGGCTAATTGATAAAGCTATATAGTGTAAACCATATAAAAGTAACCTTTGGAGATAATTAGCTCTCTCAGTCTGCAAGAATAACGTGGTAGCAGAGTTGTCGATTAAAAGGATATTGTAAAGTTGGCAATCTCAACCCACTTAACTTATAATGGGCCTGATTAGGGTTTAGATACCTTAGAATGGGACTAATTTGGAATGAATTTAGCTCAAACAGGTTCTAATTCGGAACGAATTTAGCTCAACAGATTGAAATTCGCTCAGGGTGTGTATTCCAGTGCTTGTTAATTATAACCTCCTATATAGCTTGATTTAGAGAGGGGAAAAATACATTATATTTATTTAGTGAATACATTAACTAAACATATATTTTGTTAGCACAAAGAATGCATCCCCCCCCCCCCCCCCCCCCCTCCCACACCCCAGTCCATTGTGCTATCTGCCTATCTATGGATCAAAATTCATGGTATTTGACTTTGTACCTGTTCTGGAAGTCAGAAATCACAGCATTGGCAACTTCAAGCGGGAACATCTTTCCTAGCAGTTTCTTCTTCAGCTCGAGTGATGTATATGCTCTGCAAACAAAGAGAGCCATTATTAAGCTACAAAATCTGAGTACCAGCATATATATATATATATATATATAGACTTGGGATCCTGTGAGAACAAGGAGATTCCGTGAGAACGGTGAGAACACATCTTAGCCATCCATTTTTTAATCAAAAAACCTGATTTTGAAGGTGGCATTTTTGTAAATACTTTGAAGTTTGATTTTGAAGGGTTCACATAAGGATTTCTATGTGAAGTTTAATCTTTTTTGCTTCACAATAATTTTAACATGTTAAGTTTTATTTAATTTTTGTTAACAACATATTTGAAGTAGTGAATTGATATGTATAAACATTAATCTCTTCAAAAACTAATGTTAACAAAAAAATATTTACTTAATCTCATTAAAACTATGTAAACCTATAAAAATAAAAATTCATAGCATAGTAACCTTATGTTAAGAAAAAAAATATTAAACTTAACCTCACCAAAATGATGTGAAGCTAAAAAAAAAAAGCTTCACATGAGCAAAATGATGTGAAGCTAAAAAAAAAAAAACTTCACATGAGCAAAATGATGTGAAGTTAAAAAAAAAAATTCACATGAACAAAATGATGTGAAGCTAAAAAAATAAAAACTTCATATGTGCAAAATGATGTGAAGCTAAAAAAATAAAAACTTCACATGAGCAAAATGATGTGAAGTAAAAAAAAAATTTACATAGAACAAAATGATGTGAAGCTAAAAAAAAAAACTTCACATGAGCAAAATGATGTGAAGCTAAAAAAAAAAAAAACTTCACATGAGCAAAGGTGATGTGAACCCTCCAAAATCAAACTTCAAAGTATTTACAAAATTGCCACCTCCAAAATCAGGTTTTTTGATCAAAAAATGGATGGCTAAGATGTGTTCTCACCGTTCTCACGGAATCCCCTTGTTCTCACCAGAACCCAACCCTATATATATATATATATATATATCTGCAGTATATCTCACCACATCTTCCAGTTTATAGAAAAAATATACATGAAAGAATGCTCACAATATACAGAGATTTTTGTTTAGCATATGATGAATAGTGTTTAATTTATGAACAGATTTCAACAGAAAACCGGATTACTATGTCTCACGATGTGGTGCTCCAAAACATAGTTAATGAAGAAAGTTAGAAGTTCGAACCTTGTGGACCTATGATCCATACAATCCAATCAGCATGAGGTGCTTAACTTTTTAACATTTTGCACTTTTAATAAGAGGGGTTGTTTAGTTACAGCATACAGAATATAATCAAGAAATTCCTGAGGTTTAACTATATTATATGGGCTCCAATTCACTGCTGCATGATATCAGTAACAACCATAACTAAATCACAATCCTACAAGTTGTCTGCAAAAGCTCCACTATCCACGTAATGAAAAGGAATGAAAAAGTTTACTATTAAGTATTAACTACTAAAATTCATCTAGAAGGAACTCTAACCTTGCAGCAAGCAATCCAATCGCTGTCTTCTCAGCTTCTTCTTTAGTTTTATTAGTCTCAAATTCCAGTCTTTTAACTACATAATTTCCATTATCAAAGTCAACTTCATCATCTATACTCTCCCCATAACCTTCCATGTCATCAAACTCATGAAGTTCTTCTATAGACTTTGATCTCACATCTGAATTACATATTTTAGCTTCTTTTGATCTAAAATTACCTGCGGATAAAAATACACTTATTCTACTTCATCCAGGTCACCACTATAAACAATAAAATAATTTAATCGAGAAATAAAGGCCTGCAAATAGATGCATGTACCTGAATTAAAATCATTAGCCTTTGATGTGTCTAATGTAACATTCGTCAAATTAGGGTTCCTGAATCGACTGCGACGCACCTCAAAATTCTCGGAATCCTTGGGAGCAAACTCGTTAGGTTTATTGAATTTCGAAGATTTCTTAGGAGTGTACCTAACTGGAAAATTCGTAGAGCTTTCCCCCAAATTCGAACAACAACGAACTGTTGTAACCTTCGTTGCCCTACAAATAAAAGAAATAACAAATAAATTGTTATTATTAAACACAATAAACCAACAGAATCATTGAGTTGTGTAGACAAATTATTAAAAATACATTAATTGATGAAGAGTAATTTACCACGGATTCATGAACACTCGAGACTGAAGCTTCAATGCAGATCCATAGTTTAATTTTCCCGCGAAAATCGCCATTACTTTCCTAAAAATTTGAAGGAACGAAGTATATCTACATATGTTCTCCTTTCTGTCCTCCTAATTACCTTTTCAGCAAAAATAGTCCCTTTAAATCTATGCATTGACGATATAGGCGGAACTAGGAAATTCGAATTGAGGGGCGAAAAAAATCATTCATATTTTTTCTATAGTTTTATGGGTGCGTAAATTTTAAAATATCATTAATACCATAAAAAATTAGTTTACGTAATTTAAAATATCTGGTAGGGGCAGCTGCCTACACTGCCCCCGCCATATCTCCGCCCCTGCTACAGAGTACATGATTAATGATTAACAAAATTAATTAATAGACTAACAACGTTTATAATTTGTTACCATTAGTTTCATAAACCTAATGAGTAGTTAATTTTGCAAACATGAAAATAATGGCAAAATTATTGGCACCTTTATTTCGTTACATGAAACGCTACTAGAACAAATTACGTTTGTACTTTACCTGAAAATAAACATTACTTGCCCTGTATCCGACCCATATATAACCAATCATGCACATCCCACAATACTTTGATGTGATGTGCCTAAACCGACCCACATTTCTGTGGATTTTTCTCAAAGAGACCCTCCTTGATAACAACATAGTGCTCATTTCCTCTTTTTGAACATGGTTCTTGCCGTAAAAAAGTTCATACAAAAATTGTCTCTTCCTTACAATTTATGTCAGTTTTTCTAAACAAGGTGTTGATTTGGTTCTCCTTAAAGCTTCTTTCCCTTGATTGTATACTAATGCAACATGATAATTTGAGCAAGGCTCGGGGGAGGTGGAGAATTTGGCATACCGGAAGTTCCAAAACATTTAGTGTCTTTCATCGATTTTGAACCTTTTTTGCCCTAATATTGCGTAAGAATATATTTTCGTCTTTAGGAAGATTTTTTACTATGATTTTCGAGAGACGTTGATGAGATACTTGGACCATGCGGTGACATTACACAACATACCATCAATTTTTGTTCTATATTTTCAACTTACAAAGTTTCATGAAGGCTCGTTAGATATTGTCTCCTCTACAAGCTTTTGCAAAGACGAAAAATTTGCAAGATCGTTGGACATTTATTTTAGATACGATTCAACCTCTATCCACAAATTAAAAGGAGCTATCCTAAAAGCATGTGTGCATCATTGCATCATTATATGAATCACGGACGACTAAAGACCGAGGGAAACAGTATATCATCGATGTGTCCCTATAAACTTTTTGAAAGATTGGGCGCAAACATGAAATAAATGTCAAAACGATTAGAAAATTGGAAGCATAATATTAAACCATGCATGATGCAAGTAAATAAATCTTTAAGTTGTTTTTCTATTGGTCATTTGAGCAACAAGTTTTGTATGAGATTTAGGATAAAAAATTATAAACACCTTATTATAGTATATATGTTATGATGTGTATTTTAGTGGGATGATTTTCTTACATCATTGTATACAAAATTATTTATCGTTGATTTTACGTAGTTAAAGCGATAACAACAATGATATTCAATCTCATCTCGGACCAGTGGAGATATTATGTAGACGATGATCATATATATATCTCTATCTCCATCCGTGGTAGAGAGACGATCGAGTTCATAGAGACTTTCGGTAAAAGTATGTGTATGTACATCTATATGTGTAGTTTCATCCTGTTGAAATATCTCCTAACAAATTGATTATTGTGGATATGACTTTTGAATTGTCGAAGCAAGAACTTTATGCAAGAGTGGAAGCACCAAAGGGAGAATTGGGAATTTTTCTGATAGGAGATAAGGGTGTTTTTCCTTGGCGATATAAAATTCGTCCATCGGGGTTTATTAATTTGCAAATAAAGGTGATACACAATTTCATTGGCACTTTGAATCAAACGTAGATATTTTTTTTTATAGCGGATATAGATAACTTGTATGTATCTTTTATTTGCAAGTTGGGGAACTATCTAATATCTATACGCACTGGTACAGAAATCTCCTTTACAAAAATCTTGGAAATGTTTTTTTTAAGAGGACAAAAGTGGATGAGGAGGTTATGAACCATGTTCACAAAAACAAGATAGCTAAATAAACAGTCCAAATGCAAAGAACAAAACTGCCATTTGGCATATTAAATCATCACCCATTTTACCATCTTATCTCACTTTGATATCTTTCTTTTGGGCTCAAGGGCATAACACGTGTCAACAACTGGTTGGATTTAAGCTCACTAAGCCTATTCCATTCCATTTTATTTTAATTTCAAGAAAATAAAGATCTATAAAGATTGGTCATCTTGCTTTCTTGTTTTCTCGTCTTGTACTCCCCATCTCCGTAACCAATTAGCCATGTCGGCCTTCGTTGGAAAGTATGCCGGTAATTCTTATTATTAAAGTTTTATTTATAAGTTTGTACATTTTGTTTAATTTTATTTTTTAACGGCAAACATACACCTCTAACTCATAAGCTATTTACACGTATCACACAATCTCACATTTTTTGTTTCTAATTAAACTTGAACCTGCAACTTCTTCGTTATCGGGTTCATTCGATACTTCAATGTCAGAGGCTATTTGTTAGAATTATCGATACAATGTGATAAAAAAATATGTATGGCTCTGTTTGTGACATGCAGATGAGTTGATCAAGAATGCTAAGCTTATTGCCACACCGGGCAAGGGTATATTAGCGGCCGATGAGAGCACGGGGACAATTGGAAAACGTCTCTCGAGCATCAATGTGGAGAACGTTGAGTCAAACCGCCAAGCCCTTCGTGAACTCCTATTCACTTCACCAAACGCGTTAACTTACCTTTCGGGTGTCATTCTCTTTGAAGAAACTCTGTACCAAAAAACAACTGATGGGAAGCTATTTGTTGATGTTCTCCTAGAAGCCAATGTCCTTCCAGGAATTAAAGTTGATAAAGGTGTGGTGGACCTTTCGGGTACTAACGGTGAAACCACCACTCAAGGGTTAGATGGGCTTGGTGCTCGTTGTGCTGTGTACTACAAAGCAGGGGCCAGATTTGCAAAGTGGCGTGCGGTCCTTAAAATTGGGCCTACAGAACCCTCTGAGCTGTCCATTCAACAGAATGCTCAAGGCTTGGCTCGCTATGCAATCATTTGTCAAGAGAATGGACTCGTGCCAATTGTTGAGCCGGAGATATTGACTGATGGGAGCCATGATATCAAGAAATGTGCGTACGCAAGCGAGATGGTTTTGGCTGCAGTTTACAAAGCGTTGAACGAGCAACATGTGCTTCTTGAAGGAACTCTCTTGAAACCCAATATGGTTACTCCTGGCTCTGATAGTCCTAAGGTATTAGTAACCGGTACTAACACCACAAAATCTATAAAGTGGGTGAGAATTTACCAAGGATTGTATTTATTATATTATTACATCTTATACTAATAATTTTAAACACCTGAAATGTAAATATAAAAAAAAAACTAAATAATTAAATACAATTTTGATTTCTCAAAAAAGTTCATACATTTTCAACTATTATTACTTATCGTTTTCAGTAAGATGATCTCTTTTATTTACTTGTTAGAGAATCAACATAAACTGAAATTTGAAAAGGTAAAAATTGTCACATCTAGTTGTGTCTAATAGATCGTTTTTATGACTTGATAGGTGACACCAGAGGTGATCGCTGAATACACAGTAACAACACTACGTAGGACGGTGCCAGCGGCAGTACCAGGAATTGTATTTTTGTCTGGTGGACAAAGCGAGGAAGAGGCGACAGTGAACCTAAATGCAATGAACAAGTTGGAAGTGTTGAAGCCATGGACATTATCGTTCTCGTTTGGACGAGCACTACAGTCTAGCACCCTCAAGACATGGGGTGGTAAGAAGGAGAACGTGGCAGCAGCGCAAGCCAACTTCTTGGCTAGGTGCAAGGCTAACTCTGAGGCAACTCTTGGGACATATGGGGGAGATGGTGCTGGTGGTATGGCTTCAGAGAGTTTGTATGTGAAGGGATACAAATACTAACTAGCTAACTACTCATGAAGTAGTGAAATTAAAGGAGTTGGTTGCAAAATTGTGTTGCTATAATTGTTATGTGCATCTTATGTTCATATCCTTAATTATATTATAATAATAAATACATACTTTGTTACTTTCATACCCTTTCTTTATATATTTATTGTTATTGTTATTTATAGTTATCAATTATCAAATATATGGAAGCGATTCGAAGAGAAACATCTTTCTGGAGTATATATATATATATTTCTTTTCATCAATAAATATTTATAACTAGTATCGTACCCGCGCAATACGGCGGTAGTATTTTATAATTCGTATTTTATGATTTTATAGTTTTTACCAAATTTGACGTGGTTAGCTAGTTTGTATCTTATGATTTTATAGATTTTCAGCATGTAATTTTATGATATTCAAGGTGACTAAAATGTGTGTTTTAATTTGTATCTTAATTTTGACGCCATGCAGTATATAATACAAACTTATAAAAAGAAATGAAAAAAGTGTTGTAGATTAAAAATTATATCTATAGTACAAATTTAATACCATAAAAATGTAAACCTTACATATCTTAATTTTAGTTTAATTAAAATATATATATATGACTTTTATGTTGAAAGTTCAAGGGCATAAAAATAACAAGCATAGAGACTTCTTCATATTCCGTAAATATGTATATTTAATTTAATTGAGCAATTAAGATATTACTCCGTATAATTTTGTTATAATTTAATTAATGTAAGGGAAGGGGCACGATAGTAATTTCAGATCTTCTATACTCTAAGCATTAACGCAAAATTGCAAATAAATTATAAGGGAGTATATATACCTTGTAAAAAAGAAATATTGTCGTCTTAATCATAGATCAATACCTTCAACCGCATCGACTCTCTACTGGTAAAAAAGAAACGCACTTTTTTTTCATTGCTCAAAGTGGGCCTAAAAAATAACCAACATTTTACTAAGATTAAACTTGACTCTTCTTGAAGTCATTGCAAAACAGACTGAAAAAAGAAATTGCTTTGAATAAAATTTGAAAAAAAAAAATGATTGTTTAATGGACTGAATCGCACATCCAACAAAGTTATGTTTCCCATTGACCCTTCAACAAGGAAATTTAATCGCGCTTAGCTGTGGATGTCAAAACTTTTGTTTAAAAATAATAAATATACAATGTTACATTTCATAGCATCTATACAATCCAACATTCTATTCTAATAAGAAATTAATTTACCGTAAAATAGAAATATATAAAGAGTATGTCTTTAAAAAAAATTATTTCCAATATATTACAACAAAATATCTTCAATTATAATTTAACAAAACTGTTTAATATTTTCATTCGGTTCATTATTTATACTTAAATTTAAGAAAAACATAAATATATAAAGATTATTTCTTTTAAAAAATTTATTTCCAATATATTACAAAAAAAATATCTTAATTTATAATTTAACAGAGTTGTTTAATATTTTAATTCGGTTCATTATTTATACTTAATTTTAAGAAATATGACTACTTTTGATGCAATAGACATAATTAATAGATTCAAATATGCACAGTAGACAAAATGAAAGTAGTAGAGAGACAAAATATTATGAAACAATAAACTCAAAAATTAATAACAAATATTATATTTAATATTTTTTAAATATTAACCGTAAAATCATACAATATATAATAACTATCATTAATTTATTTTATTTATTTGTATGTATAAACTAACACTATATAATTTATCTAAAGTTGTTATTGCAAATATAATTTTATTAAATATGGATTAATTTATTTATATAAATTGAAAGATGTGAGTTTGTAATTTTTAAAGTTGGGGTTGGGCCTAACTTTTGGGTAGCCCAGAATTGAAAAAAAAAAAAATTATACTACTGCTCTCATGGCTCAAACATGAAACCTCTCACTTGATAGTTTGCGTCTCAACCATTCAATCTAAGAATTCAATACTTTTTGTGCACATGTATGGTGTATATATATATATATATATATATATATATATATATATATATATATATATATATATATTAGGTACAATCTTGGCCGTGCAAAGCATGGCCCACGATCTTTATATATATAAAATAGATATATTGGCATCTTGAAGATTGATGTTTCTAAGGATGTTTGTTCGGTTGAATCAATTGATTTTTTTTTTATTTTTTTTTCTTATGGAAAACAAAAATGCTATAGAATGAATTTATATCTTATTTGATCATTCATGACAATATGAGGAGTTATGACTCTTTTAATTTTGTTTTTGAATGATGAAATGAAATGATAAGAAGACTAAAAGTATAAATATCACGTTCTATTTGTTATAAAATGGAAGAACAAGAATCATAGATGGAGAGGAAGAGAGGAATGTTATTGAGTGATTCATACATAATAAGTATACAAATGATAAGTATATATAGGGATTATAGAAAACCTTAATAGACTAGTTGGTAGTGGTGGGCTATCCACAAGTTCATGGATTAAGCCCATGAAGACTTCACAACACTCCCCCTTGGATAGTCACCATTTATAATATATTATAGACTGCCTCATTAAAAACCTTATCAAGAAAACCCAATGGGATAAAAACTTGATGAAGGGAAAAAGAGTGCAGTGCAAATAATACTCCCCCTGAATTTAATGTATATCCTTCAAACGTCGAATACCGATCTTCCGAATTAGCTGCTCAAAAACTTGTCGGTAATGATTTTGTGAATAAGTTGGTCAAATTTTTGCTTGATCAGACTTGATAAACATCAATGACTCCATCTTTTTGTATATCATACGTTGAGAAGAACTTCGGTGAAATGTGTTTAATTCTATCTCCTTTGATGTACCCTTTATTGATTTGAGCTATACACTTCACATTGTCTTCATATATAATGTTGGATTTCCTTGATTGTCTTGAAACCGCATTCTTCTTGGATGTGTTGAATCGTCGATCTTGAGTAGACACTTCTCGATTGAATTTATAAAACTCAATAAATTTAGCATTATTTGACGACCTCCAAGAAATTGTGGTGTCTCCATAGGTGAAAACATATCATGTTTTTGACCTTATGTGGATCAAACAAATACTCGCGTATCCAAATTTAGCTTTTTCTTTGTGTAAAATATTTTCAAGGTATGGACATCCATTTCACATTAGTGTACATTACTCCCCCTTGGATGTCAATTGTTTTGATGATTATGCCTCGTTAAAACCTTACTAGATAAAACCCGTTGGGACAAAAGTCTAGTTAAGGAAAAAGAGTATATAATTCTTTTAATATGTTAGGGGATGTTGCCTCGTTAAAAACCTTGCCAGGAAAAACCCAGTGGGACAAATTAAAACCATGGTCAAGGGAAAAAAAATTGCAACATTTATTATCTCCCCCTAATAATCACATCACTTGTGAATTTATTGACGGTTAATATCATCTCATCAAAATTAAAGAGCAAAAACTGACTTTTATGAGATAAGTCATGGATCCATCATTGTTGATGTATTCATCAAGTTGAAAAATGTTTTATATTTATGCAAGACAATGAGTGTTCTCACATAAGTTATCTCGTCAAAAATGTGACGTAAATGATTTTCAACTCTTTTATAATAGTGAGAAATATCAATGTCTAATGATATATGTCATCCTTCGGGGGTCAGAAGGATTAAAATAATCACTACATCATGAGGATGTATGACTCTTTATCCACGATAAAAGTTTATCTTTACAAGACATTTCTTTCATATTCAATTATGAATATTCGTTCGCCTTTAGAATCTTGTAAAAAGTTCAAAGGATGTATGAATTGCAAAATACTCATAAAGAATGTATATGCAATATGGGCTAAAATGTCCATTTAATAAAGAGATGCACAAATTGATATAAGGACTTGTTTGATTCGACGGTGTCCTCGAGAGCCCTTTATGAAGAGCATGAGGCATTATAAATAGTGAAACATGCCTTTATCAGATCTTCCCAATCATTTGATATAAGATCTTATTTCAAATTGAATAAATGGTATTCTCAATTAAGAACATTTATATAAAGCATGAGGCTGTTTAAAGTGGAAGCATCTTTAAGCATTTTATATCCTTGAGGGATTCAAATAGCAAATGAGATAGACTTGTGAGTTATCATATAGCAAAGAGCCTTAGTATCAACACTCTAGCCGTATATCTCATAGCTTCATACTCATTGGGAAGTTGAGTAAAGACCAGCCATACAATAGGCTTTACATTGTTAATAAATGGACTATAAGTCCAAAAATCTCGTATGAAGAGATTTCATAAATTTATTGCGCATTTTTATATTGGCCAAATAATATTTGCAATTCTTTGCAAAAATAATTTCATGATCCTCAATCACAATAGCTAGTGCTATATTATAACAATAATATTATTATATCGTTTATATCGATTCCACGATGTTCTAGACATGATATCATTTATTGAGATCTCTTCATTTTTCGGTACCAGAGGTTCTGATAGAACCTTCATATCTAGTTTCGTTAGATTGAAATGGGGTCTTGAATTCCTCGATTAGACCATCTAAATAACTTGCTCCTTTTTTTTTCGAGGATATAATTTGGAATCGACTCACATTTCACGTGATATAGGCTTATTAGCCATTTTTATAGGAGCAATAACAACTTATCATTCAAACAAATATGTCTGGCAATTAT
Source organism: Helichrysum umbraculigerum (assembly GCA_949592205.1). Lineage (NCBI taxonomy): Eukaryota > Viridiplantae > Streptophyta > Magnoliopsida > Asterales > Asteraceae > Helichrysum > Helichrysum umbraculigerum. The sequence goes on from CATIUR010000001.1 coordinate 384,422,456, forward strand.
AAAAAAAAATTGAATTATCATTTGAACTTCAAGTTCATACTTGATACTATGAGGATCAATATTATATATTGATAATTCATTTTCAATTTAAGTTGTTTTAAGATTTCCCCTTTTGGTTTAATAGTTGTGCGTTATGGTTGAGCATATATCGCACATACAAATATAAATATCAATGATATATCTTTTTAATGACCAAAAATGAATTATAAGGAGGGAAAAATCTATTTCCATTGGCACGATGCGAATTATTGCATGTATATTAATATGGCCACATATCATTGTTGCTCTCATAATAGATGTTGATTTGCAATCAACTAAGCCTTTTAACAAAAGCAATTTGTGAATGAACTAATATATGTTCAACACTTATTATAATCAACTGGAAACGTTGATGTATTTAAACAATATATACGTTCACCGACAATATCAAAATAAAATTTGATGTTCTGAAATGTGTACTCGTAATCTCATTAACTGAGTTACTTAGTCACGCAAACTTTAGGTTGTTATTTTCATGACCATTTAGACGATGCATCGATTTAAAACTCTAAATGGTCCATTATATGGATATATGAAATACCCGTTTGTTGATTTCAGAATTTTAAGGGAATGAGTCCCAACTATAGTCGGTACGTATAAACATTTATTGAGAGCAATGCATGTAAAATTATTATGTCGAGGAAACTTGAGGTTCCATTATACTTTTCGCATCATGATTGACCCGGGATGGTCTCACCGGTCTTGCCAATTAATGTAATAGTCATGGTCCATTAAACATGAAGTTTATGGCCATACGTGCTTCAATTGCACGTTTTATTTTATAATCAAAGCCATATAATATGACGTATAATCAAGGCTATAATATTGCAACATGAGGTGCATCTAGTTCAAGCATCAATTGCTTTTGATGGTAAAAACCTTTCTTCACGGTTTTTAACTTAAAACGGGTCTTTCAACGTTAAATATTTTCTTTTGAATCCTCATTTAGATGAGGAATATCATTGATTTGACATGGTCATATAAGAGACCTTATTTGTCAAGATAGATCATTCTTCAAAATTATTTGAAGTAAAATAGATTTTAAGATAAAAAAAATCCATATGAAATATGGAGATAATTGTTAATAGAGACGTCAAGATAAGTGAATTATTTAGTCAAAACTATAAATGTTAATCTACATTTGACAAAGACATGTAAACGAAAATAACATTTCGTAGTCATTAAACGATGTCACATATTTTTAATTTACAATCCACTGTTTGATTAAAAGAAGATATCACGTGGTTAGAGATCATTATATTGTGGATCTTGATGATCTTTATATATAAATATGTAACAATAACATGAGGTTATTGAAATCATTATATATCTTAAGGATTAGCATAAAACTTGAGGTTCCAAACAATGTAACATTAACATGAGATGATGTCAATTATTCATTCTCTTTAAGAGATCATTGTAGATCTTGAAGATCATATATATATATATATATATATATATATATATATATATATATATATATATATATATATATAACAATAACATGAGGTTATTGAAAACATTATAGATCTTGAGGATCTTAAAAAAAAACATATATAATAACACGAGGTTATTTTAATTAATGTAATCTCTTGAGGAGATCATAGATCTTGAGGATCATCACAATAATACCATGTTTGATTCTCTTAAGGGAATCATAATAGAACAATTAACAGTAACTTGAGTTTATGTAATTTTGATTTTTTTTTTTTTTTGAGAGGAACTTATAATAAAACAACAATCATAACTTGAGGTTATGTTGTTTCGATTCTCTTTATGTAATCACAATAGAACATTGATTGTTCTTGTAAATTACAAAAGAGTTTGTATAACAATCATAAGAGTTTGTACAGAATCCTTCTAGCACAAATATATATTATAAATAAACCGTCTCTTAACGAAAATATATATAGCATACCTCAAAGTCGAAGTGCGGACCACTAACTCATATTATATGACATCTTAAAGCTATTCGCCGACGTTATGATTACTTTTAAAGTTTAAGATATCGATGATGTATGATGAGTAATTAAATATCATGAATAAAATATCAATAAAAATAAGTATTTAATGATATCGAATCTACAATACACATACGAATTCGTGATCACTCTCAAAGTTGATTGCCGACTCTCATGATTATTCGACGGCTACGAAATTGAAACTTTTTAGGTTATAGACTCGTGCTGATAACGTGTTATAAAATGGAAGAACAAGAATCATAGATGGAGAGGAAGAGAGGAATGTTATTGAGTGATTCATACATAATAAGTATACAAATGATAAGTACATATAGGGATTATAGAAAACCCTAATAGACTAGTTGGTAGTGGTGGGCTATCCACAAGTTCATGGATTAAGCCCATGAAGATTTCACAACACTATTACAATTCTTTAATGTTTGCATAGTTCATACTAATTAACAACTTATAAAAGTTGGGTATATATATTTAGCACCATCCAAATGATAAGATGTATTTTTGATGCAAAACAAAAATGCTACAAGATGAGTTTGACATTAACAAATATATCTCATCGTTCCTAATATAAATATATTTAAAAAATTAAGATTGGAAAAAAAAAAATTCTACTATATTTTAAGACATATAGAATTCTTGAAACGCCCAAAAATTTTTTTTTTTATATTTATATCAATTACATCTTTGACAACATTATTTAATCACTGGAAAACGTATTAGGTCTGTATAATATCTCTAGTATCATTTCATAACTTAAAACAGAAATTACTAGAACTAAGCTAGTACATCCTTATTTTAGTCATATACACTAACTAAAACAAACTTGTGTTAGTTATATGCACTAGCTAAAACAAACTTGTTTTAGTCATATGCACCAGTATCAGCTAGAACAAAATTGTTTCACTCCAGCTAGAACAAGCTTGTTTTACTCATATGCATCAACTAGAACAAGTTTGTTTTAGTGGTAAAACACACTCGGGTTTTAGAGCTAATTTCAAATGCGCATAAGTTTTAAACGGTGAAGAATTTGACCCTGAAAATTTACAGGCACGTTTATATCATCAAAATGAAGATTTCCATTTTTACACTTTTCAAGTTTCATAAAAACGCGAGAATTGGATGTCTCACCCAAAATAGGCCGTTTTGACCACTTTTGGTGAACCACCCAAATTCTAAATGACTCACAACTAAGTCTAGACCTTTTACACACTTCATTAGTACCATAAAACAAACTTGCGGAAGGTGATAAACATACAATAGCATCAATCCACGTTGTGCTAGACTATTGGGCAATTAAGTGACCCATTTGGACACTTACGACCCATATAACTGATTTAGCACCCAATTCACCCAATAACTACTATTCAATATAAAAATCTGGTTCACTACTACTGTTATGCAACTTTGACTAATTAAGGTCAACAATTTCATAACATCTTTAACTTTCACTAACATCCTTATAACAAGTACTTATCTACAATCTTACAACAACACTTTCAACATTTCTTGATTTCAAAATACATACTTAACTTTTGACTTGAACAAAACATATTTACTGGGCGACTTACACAAGTTGAACCATAACGATAATCATAGAGATAGAGCTTGTCATTACTTACAACAAGCTAATCCACGCTATCCTTTAGCTACGCCTTTTCCTTTGCCACTTCCACTTGTACCTACACATAGGCTTAACTAAGTAAGCATTTAGCTTAGTGAGAATATGAATATCTAATCAATTTACATACTAAGCAATATAATGCATCATTATAACAACAAAATAATAAGCAATATATAAAGGCTACTTCCCTTTTCTTGAATTCACTTTCACTTTCTCAACATATGTGCACATATCTAATCTTTATTCTAGCTAATATCAATTAGCTAGTCTAATCATAATTAGCTAACATGAGTTAGCTACTAATCATGGCATAGCTAATCTTGATTAGCTATTCTAATCACAAAAATGGCTAATTAATTTAACCATACTATTCATTTACATCTCTCAAGTAAAATTCATAATTAATTATTAACACTTTACATAATCAAGTGAATCTCTTGCCCGAGAACAATACAAATCACTTAATCATAATCTAATCATTTCCATATTACTCACCTTGAAGCTTGAAACAACTTGTAGTAAGATGATCAATTGATGGTATTTCTTCTTTAACACCTAATACACATATACATAACAACAATTTAGAACAACTAATCATAAAATCTCCAATTTCATCTAATTTCTTCTCCCCCACTAGTTATACACTAACTTTAATTTAACTAAACTAACTAATTTCATTCTCATAATTATAATCATAGTTTAAATATATAATTAAGCTACTTTCTTGTTATTACTAACATCTACTAACACTTTATAATTATAATTTAAGCTAATTCACATGATTCATGAAAACTCCATAAACCCTAATCACTACCTTTTACTTTTAAATCATGAAATGGAGCTTCTAATCATCATTCATAAACTAAACTAACACTAGTTACTCATTTACAAACCCTAATTTCGGATTAATTCGTACTAATTAACTAAAACCCTTGAAAATCCAATTTCTAGGGTTCTTAGAGGAAGAAAACTACTTACAAGGATTAAAGGAAGTTAGAAGATAATGATTCTGATAATTTGAATCTTGAATTAAGGATTGAAATTAAGTTTGAAGACTTGTTCCTGATTTTTCTTCTCCTTCTGCGATTTTACTCTGTTTATTTTTGTTCTGGAACTTTTATAATGAGTTAGGGATAAGACACGTATATGTGTCTATAAGTCTTTTAAATTCCCTGTACTACACAGTCTGAAACTGAACAACTAATTGCGTTTTCTATCCAAACTTATTATAAAAAGATCTAAAATTAAAAATAAGTATATATTTTTGTACACTAAAAATAATACCTTGAAAACTGGGGTGTTACAATTCTTTTCATTATATATTTGTTATAACTTATAAGACAAATGGTTGTTCGTAAGAAGATATAATATATGGTATGATAAGGAACATAATACAAATAATAAAGGTTACTTAAACTATCCAAAAACTCATTTTTTTGTATTATGGTTGTGTCGAACACTTGCAAACAATTAATTTTGTTTATAATTTGATAATTTATTGTTGAATTATATTCAAAACCTAATCACTTGAATTATCATTATTTATAGGGCAAATAGCCCAAAAAGGTAACATAAGATTTAAAATTTCCTAATAAAGGGAATATCACTTTTCCCATCGCTCAAAAAAGACCCTTAATTTTAATTTTTGCTCAAAAAAGATTATTTTGTTAAAAAAGTTAAATTAAGGGGAATATCAGCGGGTCAATTTTTTATTTTTAAAAAATTAAGGTCGGTTAAAGGTGACGTGCATCATTTATATACAAGAAATATGCGGATTACCCACGGAATTTACCCACAAATGGTGATTCGTGACTATACACCCATAAATTACCCACAGATTAACCATGATTGGAGATTCTGAACGGTGATCAAAGGTACCCTTGAATTTCTCACGGATTCACCCACGGACATTACCCATGAAATTATTTTCCGAGACTAAATAGTGTGGAAACCACTTCGTTTGAAATATTATACATGGATTGCCCACGAACTAAATTATCATGGATAAAAAAATGGGAAATCTTGTGGGTAAATGGACATCGCTCACAAATTACACACAACTTGTTTGATTGTGGGTAAATTTACGTGGGTAATTTGCGGGTGAATATATACCCACGATTTTACCCATAACTCAATTATATGGCTATTTTGTCGTGTCCATTTTTTCACGGGAATTTTATGGGTAATTATATACCCACCATTTTACACACGTATTGATTTCGTGACTATTTTGTCTCGATTAATTTTTTGCGTAAGTTGTGAGTAAATATATACCATGAATCATTACGTTACCGATGTTACCGTATGCATTTTACTTTGTCTAATTTTCTGGCCAATTCGTGGGTAAATATATACCCACGATATTAAACTTTTACGTTATGTGGGAATTTTCGTCTTGACAAATATTTATGGGTATATGGCAGGTAAATTTATAACCATGAAATATAGCATTATTTACCAGTTCTCAACTTTTTGTTGGTTTTTATTTGAATCTCCCTATATATATATATCTATATATACTAAGCGAGTATTGAAAATTGCTCCAGAATTTACCACGTAAGCAAATTAGTATGAACTTAAACTTCACATCTTGACACGTGGCAATTTCTTAAAAAATTTAATTACCTTATTAGATTAGATTAGGATAAATAAGTTATATTGATAGATACGATATATGAATGCATTAACTATTAATATATTAATATTAATTATTAACAAAATAGAGTCTTTATTTATATACTATATACTACGAAAACTAAGATCTGTAACTTCTCCACCCCTTAATCACCATTTTCATTTCTTTATAAAAAACCATTGCCGACTACGCTCGTCTCTAATCAACACATCAGCTTATCTTTAATTAACACGTAACAAGTTTCTAATCTACTCTAACTTATCTATTGCGATGGTGAAATTGTGAATCAATGGAAGGTCTTTTAGCCTTATATCCAAGCTCCTGCAACCAAAAGCAAATTGCAATACTAAAGCTTCAAATTAATGGAAGTTCAATCAGCCTTCTGTCCAAGCTCCCACAGGTATCTAATCGATTTTTTGCTGGTATATGAAATGATCGGTAAGAAACCGAATAAAAACTGAAAACAATTTGCTATTTGGGCGTTTTATTTATTTGTTATTGCATAGAATAAATTGTACAACTTATATGCATTAGATGGAGCTGCTTCTATGAACTGCATACCAGGTGTTTGATAAAATGCCTAAGTGGGATGATGTAAAATTAAACACGTATGTGATGTGCCTTTTTCTACTCTAGTCAATGGAGATTTGAAATCTCTGTACATTCTAAAAGGTTGCTGTTCTCAATCATTGCGGGATGGGTTACTTATGTAGTGTAATTTTCATGAAAATTCTTTAGTCAAAGTAGTTTTCAAGGTTTTGTTTATTTAGTTGTTGTTGTTAACGATAACACTTTGGATGTCCTTCTTATGTTGCAGAAACCACAAGAATAAATAATGATGTTTGTCTACAAGTTTAACATTGATATTGAGGAACAAAGGCATACAACAAGTAACTAGGCTATATTGTTGGTTGACATTGACTAGTAATACATTTGTAATATGAGAACCGATCGAAAATGGATGTATAATAGACATTTAGAAGGACATAGATACACTAATCCTGACTTTATAAATGGGGTTGTATCATTTGTGGATTACGCTTGTCAGCAATCAACTTACATGGATAATGACAAAATAAGGTGTCCTTGTCTGATATGTCAAAACCGAAAGTTTCAATTACCCGAAGATGTAAAGTTGCACCTTATGAAGAAGGGGTTTGTAAAGGACTACTATCAATGGGTTTGTCATGGGGAACCATCAGTGGGATCGAGCTCAACACAATCACATTGTAATACCTCAGATATTGGAGATGAAGAAAGGTCAAATCCATATCGCAACATGGTTATCGATGCAATTGGTCATGATTCTATCCCGCACACTGATGAGAATGAAGTTGAGCCACCAGACCCGAAAACTCAGAAGTTATATGACCTGCTCCGTAAAGCTGATGAGCCATTATGGCATGGTTGTTCTAAACTCTCACAATTGTCTACTATAGCTAGGCTGTTAAACATTAAGTCAGAGTCTCACATGTCAGAGAATACATTTGATACTATGTTGCAATTGTTCAAAGATGCATTACCACCTGATAATAAGTTGGTTAGTAGTTTTTATGAAACAAAGAAGTATGCTGCAGATTTGGGCCTTCCATGTGAGAAAATTCAGTGTTGCATCAATGGGTGTATGTTGTATTGGCGTGAAGATGGTGACAAAACAACTTGCAAATTTTGTGATCATCCTCGATATAAACAGAGAAAGAGGGGAGTAAAAAAGAGTAAAACTGATATACCACATCGGGTAATGCATTATTTTCCTCTTACACCTAGGTTACAAAGGTTGTATGCTTCGAAAGTTACAGCCAAGCATATGAGGTGGCATTATGAACATGATCTAATGGATGATGTTATGGCACACCCCTCTGATGCAGAGGCATGGAAACATTTTGACCGCACAAACCCTTCTTTTGCTTTGGAGACACGCAATGTAAGGTTAGGGTTATGTACTGATGGATTTCAACCTTTTGGGCAGTCGGGAAAACAATATTCTTGTTGGCCTGTCATTGTGACACCATATAATTTACCCCCATGGATGTGTATGAAAGATCCGTACATGTTTTTGACTATTATCGTACCTGGACCAAAGAATCCAAAGCAACGAATAGATGTTTACTTGCAGCCTTTAGTAGAAGAATTGTTGGCTCTTTGGAAGGGTATAAACACATATGATGTCTCAAAGGAGCAGAATTTCCTCATGAGGGCGGCACTTTTGTGGACCATTAGTGATTTTCCAGCTTATGGCATGTTGTCTGGGTGGAGTACAGCCGGAAAAAAAGCTTGTCCATATTGTATGGAGAAATCAAAAGCTTTTAGCTTATATAATGGTGGAAAGGTTTCATGGTTTGATTGTCATCGTCAATTTCTGCCGCAAGGTCATCCTTTTAGACGAAATAAAAACGACTTCAAGAAGAATACGATCGAATTGTCTACATCTCCATCAACATTGACAGGCGAGGAAGTTCTCAAGCAAATTGGTGATTTCAAATTGATGAAAGTTACAGAGATTGGAGGGGTGGAACAAAACTCTTCTATTAGCAAGGTATGTGGCTGGAGGAAACGGAGCATATTTTGGGATTTGCCTTACTGGAGTACTAATCTTATTCGTCATAATTTGGATGTTATGCATATTGAGAAGAACGTTTTTGAGAATGTATTTGAAACAGTGATGAATATCGAAGGAAAGACGAAAGATAATGTGAAAGCAAGAGAGGATATAAAGCTTTATTGCAAGCGTAAGGATTTGGAGAAAATTGAATCAACAGGAAAATATCCAAAAGCTTGTTATAGCTTAGGCAAAGAGGAGAAAAAGGTTGTGTGTGATTGGGTTTCAAAACTCGAGTTTCCCGATGGGTATGTCTCAAATATGTCAAGGTGCGTTGACATGCAAAAGTACAAGATGTTTGGGATGAAAAGCCACGATTGTCATGTGTTTATGCAACGATTAATTCCCGTAGCTTTTCGTGAATTCTTACCGGTCACAGTATGGAAAGCTTTAACAGAGTTGAGCTTGTTTTTTAAAGATCTTACGTGTACTAGGATTAAAGAGGAGGACATGATTCGACTTCACCAAGACATTCCTATTATCTTGTGCAAACTGGAAAGAATATTCCCTCCTGGATTTTTCGACTCTATGGAACACCTACCCGTTCATTTGGCTTACGAAGCAAGAGTGGCAGGCCCAGTTCAATATCGCTGGATGTACCCATTTGTAAGGTATATTTAAGTGATTTTATTAATCCAACATTTAGTTCATTTTATATAATGTGTTAATGAAATATATATTATGTCAATGTAGGTATTTAGGAAAACTGAAACTGAAAGTAACTAATAAAGCGAAGGTTGAAGGCTCAATTGCAAATGCCTACTTGATTGAGGAAACATCGATGTTTTGTTCACATTACTTTGAGCCTCATGTTAGCACAAAGATGAATGTAGTGCCTCGTAATGATGATGGAGGTGATGTTGAACCATGTGAAGGGAATATCTCTATATTTATGTCTCCGGGTCGATTATCAGGGCGAAGAAAATCAAGACATTTAACTGATGAGGAGTACAATGCTGCAAGAATATATGTGTTACTAAATTGTGCCGAGATTGAAGAATATGTCAAGTAAGTTTAATTGAACTTTAAAAGTTTGTAATTATTACACGAGCGAATGTTAACATTTTTAAACTGTATATGAAGGATCTTTGTTGAAGAGAGAAAGACAAGGGAGCCAAATCTAACAGATGAACAACTGGACAATAGGCTTGAAAGAGATTTCAACTTGGTTTAAGAACTATGTAAGTGTTTCAACTCTTATCGTTCTAGCATTTATAACTGTATGCTGATGTTAATTATATCGAATCATCATAGGCTCGTGATTCAAGTAATGTCGATAGTCAAATAATCAGGGATGTTGCTTCAGGGCCTTTGAGAAGTGTGACTACTTATCCAGTATATTTTGTTAATGGCTATAAATTCCATACAAAAGAGCATGGGTCGAACAGATCAACATTTAACAGCGGAGTGTGCATAAAGGGTTCTAATTATAGTGATTTGTCCAGCGATTATTATGGCATTTTAGCGGAGATTGTGCAATTAGAGTACCCAGCCCGACCGATCAAAAGAGTTGTATTGTTTAAATGTGATTGGTTTGATCCAACGCCAAATGTTGGGGTGAAGATTCATAAGGCGTACAATCTGGTTGATGTGAACCATAGAAGACGGTTTAATAAATATGAACCATTTGTTTTGGCTAGTCAGTCATTACAAGTCTATTATGCGCCTTATCCAAGCTTGAGACGGGATAAAGTTGATTGGTGGTCTGTGTGTAAAGTGAAACCTAGATCAATTATCGATCTCCCTACAGATAATATGGCATTCCAAGACGATGAAGCAGAAGCACATTCACTTGATGTGGTTGATCAGCTAACAACACCGTTAAGTGATCCATGTGGTGCTCTAATTGATATAGATGATGGCCATGATAATGTGAATTTAGGAGAAGATAATGATCAGAATTAATGATGACATTGGCTATTTATTTTCTTGTACAGATAAAACTCCATTATTCTGGTTTCTGTTCATGTAATACTACCGCCAATCTATTTTGCTTAATTTCGGTTAAAAAAATAGTGATCTAATTGAACATTTTTAAGTTTAGTAAACACCGTCATCTTGGATGCAGCAACTATATATAAAGTTTGAACATTTGGGTTTTGTTTTGCAGGTGCTAAAGATTGTGAACTTGGGTTGTTTCAAGGGATTAGAAAAGGGGCTTTAAATGCTATGTAATGTGTGTTAGACATTCCTTGTGCCATGTATATTTTAAACGGAAGCATGATAAGTCTTGCTACGATTTTAAATATTGTTATAACTTTGGTTTATTTTATGGTAAATATTGTTGTAGGATAATACTAATTTAAACGTAATAAGAGACAAATAGCAATCAACTGATTACTCCAATTCGAGTTCGTTTATCTCGAATTTTAGCATAATACTATTCGACCTTAAGTTGAGTTCGAACACAAATGACTACTCGATTTGTTTCACGAGCCGAGTTTCTATACAATAATTCGGCTCGACACATTCAAAAGCTTGTTTAATAATCTTGATCCGAACGAGCTAGTCAAGCTTGTCGACCCGAACTAGCTAAATATCTATCATAATAATTAATGTATATGTTTTATAACTTAAGATATATGTTAGTAATAAGATTGTTACTTGATACTATATCTAAAAACACTATTAGTGTACTAGCATCCTAAATAGAACACATAATTTGGACATAACCTTTTCACCCAGAAAATTTCGTTTTTATAGTACTTTCATTTCTTAAAAACTGGGACAAACTCTTTTATATTTTTTCATCACATTAAATGCATGAATAAATGATAAGGCACGACTCGTGAGCTACTGGGATCGACTCGATACGATTCGAGTCGAGTTCGATATACTCGAGTAAAGTTTCGAGTCGAGCTCAAGTATTATGATTGGCTCGAGAGACTGGCGAACCTAATCAAACTTACATTATATATATTACAAATTTATCCTTCATATATATGTATAATGACATAGGGTTTATTGTTTCGTTATGTATTAAACTTTAAACTTTTTACTATTGTATGAGTCGAACTTTGAAACTTCTATTGTATATATTGAACTTGTAAATATGTTCTATTGTATGTAAAATTTCCTTTTTGGGTAAAGCCCAAATAGGAAAGTTTCCTTTTTGGCCTTACCCAAAAGGAAATAATACATACAATAAATCATATTTAAAAGTTCACTACATACAATGATACAAATAAAAGTATATCGCATACAATAGGAAAAAGTGTAAAGTTTAATACATAACGAAACAATAAACCCAATAACATATTTACTGTATTTACGAATAAACTTCTAGTCGAATCAAACATGAAAGTATCGACTCAAGTCGAGTTAAGTTTGAAAGTACCAAGTCGATTAATATTACTTTTAAATTATTTATATTAATATTTTGATACTAACAATCGGCGGTTATTGTCCACAATTTTCGGATGTATTCCATTAAACTGATTTTCGTGTCTCAGAGATTATTAAGAGATACAAATTCATGTACGACAGCAGCTACAGAAGGTGCAAAACCAACATCACGTTTTGAGGTAATTATCTTATCTAAATCGAGTTTTATTTCTATTTCATCAAATAAGTCTTCGCTAATCAAATTGCAGTTTAGAATAAGCGCATCGTTTGAATTCTTTATGGGTGATTCCATGTTTTCGTTTTATGTGAGTTGATCTTTTACTTGTTATTTGGACACACACACACACACACACACACACACACACACACTTACTGTTAATTATTCATTGATATTGATATAACGTGTAAAAGTCAAAGTAAATTACCAATTTCGCTTAAGAACTACGAGATTCACAACAAATTGAAGTTTGGATATTTTGTCTGTCGTGTATTCTTGAACTTAAATGCTACTATTGGTTCAACAAACTGCTGCTGTTCTTTGGATACAAGAATGACCTTTTAGTTTAGAAATACTGAAATAGTATTACATTGCATTATCAAGTTTGACCATGTTTTATACACGCTTTAAAACTTCCTGCTTGTACTTTATTGGTCTAATGTACTATGAATTTAATGTTAGAATACCAAATTGGTTTAAGAACCGTCATTGGAAAAATATGATTCACAGCAAATGAAAAATGGATGTTTAGTCTGTTTTAACTTTGAAGCTCTTTTGCTATTTTGGTTTGTATAAACATCAGCCAAAGAGATTTTCAGTGGCTAGGGCGCCTATATTAAGGGCTCATGAATTTAAAATCCAACATATTAAAATAAATTAATTTCTCTTTCTGTCAAAACCTCAATAAAATGTTTCGATGGTATTACCTTTAGACTTGGTGTATGTGAAATTGTGATAATTTTATATACCTATTTAGTAATTTTACTTGAAAAATGAATATATCCAGGTATGGCTAGAAGAAGAAAACATGGTGGAACAGGAGGTACGTCACATGCTAGTGACAAACCATCAGATGGTGTTCCCAATGATTCAGCTATCAATGGCGATGACTCGTGTGAAAATTCGAATGTCCCAAATTCTGGCTCTGGATTAGACATTCTACCTGATGGAGATACAAGGATACAACTACGTGTGGTGAATAAAAGGTAGTATTTACCGATTTTCAGTTTCAGCATGACAAAAGAAATTGTGATCTCACCTAATTTGTTCACGATTCTAACAGGTTAATCAGGTCAAGTGAGTGTTCACGAACAGTTACAAAGATATTCAAATAGAGAATTGATGACAAAGCGTACACGTGGACTAAGGTGTCTCAAGAGACTAAAAACTTCTATTTTGAAGAATTCAAGGTAGTAGATAATAAGTTTAAATGATATAATGATAGTAGATAATAATAACAATTTGTATTGGTTCTACTTAAATAGTCTCCGTTTATATGTTTCTTTCAAGCAGAAATATTACAGTTGGGAACCTCAAACTGAAACACAAGTGAAGCATGCTTGGAGTGCGAAAGCTTCAGAACGCTATACTGATTTAATGAGAGATATAAGAAGTGAAATGACGAAGCCAACATTCATGACTGATGATGTTTGGAGGAGTTTCAAAGATCATTGGGAAACACCAAAGTATAAGGAGAAACAAGAAATAAACACACAAAATCGTTTGAAAGGCGAAGGTTCTTCAACTCACACAGGAGGGTCAATATCATATGTTGAGCATGCACAGAGACTTGTAAGTTTATATACTAACTTCAGTACTACTATTTGCTAGCTAATATATACTATAGGAAACTTAGTGATTGCATTATTTCATGCCATAATCTTGTAGGTTCTCAAACTGTTATGGTAGATATATATTTGCTTGGAGGATAAAGTAGCCTAATGTTTTTTTATGCTAAAGCTTTTTTTTACCTAAGAATACATATCAAGGGGCATTTGAAAATGTTTGCTTATTGAATTTGCCTTTAAAACTTTATTTCTAGTACTCTGTAATTAGTATCCACTGACCCATTTAACAGCTTACCAAAGAGATTGATTCTGAGTATTCATTATGTTGTTGCCAGAATGGTTCCATAATTCACACACTGTATTATGATAAACTGACCCCGAGCTTGTACCATTAAGAAATCATTTCCCAGACTTCTTTAACAACTTGTGTACGAATTAACACTATGTTGGTAGTGATTGTTACTAAATGTGTGCTGCTCTTTTTTTTGTTACGCGGCATGTTTTTTGGGAACTAAGTTACTGATTATTTTTTGAAGTCAGATGGCTGTTAAGCCCAGTGTTTGGCGCAATGATATGGTTGCATTTTTGGTGCATATGATATGTTCCATTGTTTATATACTTATGTGTGTGTATTTAGTATGTACAGTTATTAATTCTCTTCTCCATTCTTATTAATCTATCATTTTCCTTAATATTGGTGTAGGAATCCATACTAAATCGTCCACCTACTCCTTTTGAACTGTTTCTGCATACTCATACTAAAGGCAATGACAAGCACACTTTTATTAACGAGAGATCAAGAGCAATCAATGTAAGTTTTAATTTGTAATTTTACAATACTTCTGTTAGTTATTTATATTAATCATTAATCATATATGTATGTGCATGATTATAGGACAAAATGTTGCTTCTGAAGAAAGAACATCAAGCCAATCTTGCCAATTCCTCGGCTACTACTACTGCTGCTGCTGAGTCCCAACATGTCAATGAATCAGCTCTTTATTACAAGGCAGCTGGTGGTAAAAGGAAAAGAGGAGTGTATGGAACTGGTTCAAAAGTATCTGACTACTATTCGAATCTAGACACTAATTTGACTGCAACAACCTCTAATGGCAAGGCCGGTGAAGATTGGAAAAGCAAGTATTTGACAACGGAGAGGCGCTTTAGGAAGTTAAAAAGGAAAACGGGTTCAATAATGCAAACTCTTGAGGCTGTGTGCATGCATATTGGTATTCCTACTCCTGATCTTGATGGTGAGAGTGAAGATAGCGATCAAGAAGAATGTACAAGAGATGCTCATCAAATTGCAAGTACAAGTGATCCAAAGGAAGGTGGAGGTGAAGGTGAAGGCGAAAGTAATGAAGGTGATAACCATGGTCATATCTAGGCTTTAAGAAGCAACCAGTTTATCGTTTTGTTTTATGCTTATTTGAATTACGTTTAAGACATTTCTGTTTGATGCTTTAAGACCTTTTAGTATTAACGTTGATGTAGTTTCGTAGATTTGACTCTTGTATCCAAATGGTTTATTATATTAATATTGTGTTTTTCTAATTCCTTGTTCGATATTTGTTTTCATAGGATTTGTTATATGATTTTTTTTATAATTTACAAAATTATGAAATTCACACAAATTTAACCGTGGTACTGTAGCCATGATATACCCACAAATTAGAGTGGTAACCTTAAAATATTCACACACGGCTTTTACACACGATTATTATGGGTAAAATGAACTTTTTACCCTCGATTTATACACACCGTTATATTCGTGGCTAATTTCACACAAACTATTATGGGGAACATAAAAACTTGTACCCATGACTATTACACATGACTAAATCCATGGGTAATTATGCCCATGAATTATCCAGGAATATATTAGTGGGTAATTTCGTGTTCACCTTAAAATCCCACGACATACTTACCCACGAACTTAACACGATCACCCACCAAAATTGTCGTGGGCACAATTACCCACGGGTTAAAATTGTCGTGGTTAAAGAATTACCCTCGAAGGATTTACCCATGTAATTGTATTTGTGGGTATTCCGTGTTTATTGGTTTGTTACCCACGAATCTAAGTCCTTTTCCCACGAATTTGGTCCGTGGGAAATCCGCGTATTTCTTGTAGTGAAATAAAGTTTGAAATATTTGGGGATCATGAGCAAGCCACCTAGGATTCAAAAATTGAAGTGACAAATACGTATTCAAAAGATGGCGATTCGTGAAATTAAAGGTTTCTTGTGTGTTGATGATGCAATGATGTCAACCTCTTAAACTCATAATAACTAATGCAAGTCGGTTCGATAGTCAATTTTGAAAAAATAAAAATTGAGCGGCTGATATGCCCCTTAATTTAAGTTTTTTGATACAATAATCCTTTTGGGCACAAATTAAAACTAAAGGTCCTTTTTGAGAGATGAAAAAAGTGATATTCCCTTTATTGACAAATTTTGAATCTTACATTACCTTTTTGGGCTATTTGCCCTTATATATATATAATTTCATTAGTTACAATATATATGATTTAATTAAAATGACATGTGGCATGATCAGAGATGATTAGGTGTCGCAATATTAGAACATAGTGCTCTTTTTATTATATAAGTAATGATAATGATAATGATAATGATAATGAAACTATAAACTAATATTGATGATAATGATATTACTTGTTAACATATCTATTGTTATAAAGTTATTTTATATAAGTTTTTTTTTATTATAATTAACATGGAAATGCCTATTTTTTATTTAATCCAGTGTGGGCACATGGCAAAATTAGAAGTATATATGTGTCCTCATACAAAGAAAAGTGGTTCTTTTTATATAAAAACTAATGATAATGATATTTAATAAAATCGCTAAAAAATAAAAAAATTTACTGTTCATTAACCAGTCAAGCCTCGCCCAATGTGTATATATACAATATTTCTACGCTACGGTGGCTCTAATTAATCATGCAAATTGATTTTGGATTATTTTTATCCTTATAATGTTGGTGACTTGGTGATTCTTATATCTATCTATATAAGTGTTGATAAATACAATGTTAGTAGAAGGAAGATAATATTAAATGAAAATAGTGGTGTATGAAGGGTTAAAAACATCAAGTATCCTAAATCAAACTTTTCAAATTGGATTTAATAGGACAAAAGTTGTAACTTTTAAATTTGAATTTAACATGGCAAATCAAAAAAAGATTGGGGACAATCTTCACCAATTTAATTCGTGTATGACAATCTTCACCAATTTTCATAGGTCGATTTTCTTCTCTTCACTTCCTCTCATAATAGTCATTCTCCTCTGAACCTCATCCTTTGAGTTATTTTAAATGTTACATAAAAAGGTTAAATATGTTGTAATAATGGTATTAAAGATTTTAGGAATTACCAAAATCACATGTTTACTTACTTTAAGTTTTTCAGTTTTTGATCTTTAGGCATATGTTAGCGTACGTCCGGCAATATTTAGTCCATTGATCATTTTTGTTCGTGTTATACACTTATACCTAAATTTTGTTTGATTATTTTACTATACTTTTAGAAATTAGATCTGCAAAGCAATAAAAAGTTTAGTTTTTAGGCAATGACGCGATTAATAATAAGAAAAAAAAAACAATAAACTTAATATGGTCACTATACATAGTCTCACATTGTCACATAGTCGTGTTTTGATCACTTACTGATATTCTATACTATTGAGTCAATGGTCGCTGACTATGCTGTGTCGCTGGTCGCTGACCAACTCAACTGTTCACTACTCGATGAAGAAATGGATTGTATCAAAGCTGCCGTTGCTGAAGATAGGTTTCGCTGATCGTCATTCATTCTGCTTGATATGCTGAGGAAGATTAAAGCTCAACTTGGTGTGTCGCTGATCAACGTCAGCGAGAGCTTTACTTCTTCAAATCAATAAAGGTAAAAGTCACTGCCAGAATAACAGCTAGTCACTGAAGATCTCTAGTTCAAGTCATTCTACAAGAGCATGTTAGCTCGCAGTGAGTGAGGAGGATTTCTGCATCTTCAGGGACTATTCAATAAAGCCTCTCAATCATCAAGTACAAAAAGTACTGTACTTATCTATACATCAGCAAGAGTGTTCCAACTTGAAGTATGTCCGAAAGATTACGTGGCAGCGAATGATTGGTTTTAAGGTAACGAGATATTTGCGGTAACATAATTGGGACCCGCAGAATGTCGGTTCATCAGAGATCAAGCCAATCAAGCAGCAACACGTATCATTCCAAGATCCTATTTTATAGGCGATATTTTAGGAACTCTTGTAGTATAAATAGTTCAGTGTTTTGTACTGTAGAGGCTAGTCGTTTAAATCGTGTTAATCACTTGTATGTCAGTGAGTAGCTAGTCTAAGCATGACTTAACGATCCAGCGAGTGAACAGTCAGCGTGTTTGTCCACTGCTGTTCATCTCATTTGTAATAGATTAGCTAAGTGTTTGAATTGGATTAACTTTGGTTAATCCATTCCGCATTCAACACTTGTGAATTGTATGATCAATATAATTCATCCTTTTAGCTATCATTACTTCGTTACTTTGATATTGTCATATCCATATATCTGTTATACTCTGTTTCGGTTAAACAATTAACAACTAACAAATTAACTTAATTAAAATCAGAAATTAGTTGTTAGATTGTATTTAACCCCCCCTTCTACAATCAACTTTACACTTTGCGATTCCAATTCACTAAACAATAGTGAATTACGAGACTCTCAATTGGTATCAGAGCAGAGTTGGTTTAAATTTAATTAACCAGGTCTGCAATGGAATCAGTAAAGTACAGCTGTGTTGACTCTGATTATCAGAAGGGAAATGGTTCTACAACCAAACCTCCAGCTTTTGATCCTTCAAGGATTGAAACTTGGATCTCCAAAATGATGATGTTTTTAGACCTAATTGACGACCGTCTCTGTAATACAATAACCAATGGTCCCCACATTCCAACCACAATTGTTCATGCTGTCATTGCTACAACTACTACTCCTGCTATACCAGAAATTGTTGTGCCCAAAAGAGAGGAACAATGGTCGGATGAGGATAGACGATTGGTTAGACTGGATTAACAAGCTAAAATCTACATAGGCATGACACTTCCTGATGAAGTGTTCGAATCTATCAGGCTTTGTAGAACTGCTAAAGACATGTGGGACACCCTTAGGAATATATATATTGGAACTCCTGATATTATTCGCTGCAGGAAAGTTAATCTCACTCGCCAGTATGAGCTGTTCGCAATGGAACCAAATGAATCTCTGTCGTCTACCTACACCAGATACCAGTCGCTGATGAATAAAATGGAGAAGGCTGGTATAAGCAAGGAACAGCGATTTGTTGTTGAAAAATTCCTGGAGTTGCTGCCAAGGAAGATTTGGGGAACCATTGCCACGTGTACCAGACAAAGGAATGATTATTCAGTTCTTAATCTTACTCAAGTCTATGGTATTTTGCTCAACTAGGAGCAGTCAGAAAAGCAAGCTGATCAGAGTGAGCATATTCGTGCTACTCTTGGAAGTCAGAAGATATCTAATGCCCTTGTAGCTGAGCTTGATGAAATCGATCAGAGACAGAAATCAAAAGTGTCTAAGAAAAGCTCAAAGTCGCTGATAGCTGAAGAAGAAGGTGAAGGTGCTGAAGAACAACCAGAGTATGAATATGATGAGGGTTTGGAGAAGCTTGAAAAAGACATGGCCATGATGGTTGCTAATTTCAGAAGAAACACCAGATCAAAAAGATTCGTTGGTGCTCCATCATTTGAAAATTTTCAATCTAAGGGTGAATGCTACAAATGTGGCAAACCTGGTCATTTTGCAGCTGAATGTAGATCAAAGTCAGTCAATCCAATCCCTGAACAAAAGCCAATGTTCAGAAATGACAAGTACAACAAATACAAGGAAAAGTACAAAAAGCTGAGGGCTATGTCCAAATCAGGGAAGAAGAATAGAAAAGGGTTTGTCGCTGAAGAAAGTTCACTCAGCGACTCTGATTCATCCTCTTCATCCGATGATGAAGAAGTAATGATTTACTTGGACAAAGATTATTGTTTGATGGCTGATGACACTGAATTCCATGAAGACATCAAGGAAGTAGCTCAAAAATGTTCAGCATCTGGTTGGGATGCTGATAGCATCTACAAAGGTATTCTTAGAGAGACTATCTGGTACTTGGACAGC
The DNA here is from genome assembly GCA_949592205.1 of Helichrysum umbraculigerum. Taxonomy (NCBI): domain Eukaryota; kingdom Viridiplantae; phylum Streptophyta; class Magnoliopsida; order Asterales; family Asteraceae; genus Helichrysum; species Helichrysum umbraculigerum. The sequence goes on from CATIUR010000001.1 coordinate 384,442,655, forward strand.
GGATGTTCCAGGCACATGACAGGATACAAGTCCCTGCTCAGTGACTATCAGGATGAAAGAGGTGCTGATGTAGTGTTTGGTGACAACAAGCTTGGCAAAACAAGGGGATATGGTGTCTTAACAAATGGGAATGTGATGTTCAAAAGAGTTGCAGATGTGGAGGGACTGAAGCACAATTTGCTAAGTATCTGTCAATTTTGTGATTCAAAGAACAAGGTGATGTTTGATCATGAAGCTGGTGTTGTTTATAACAAGAAAGGAAGTGTTGTGCTTGCTGCTAACAGAAAAGGCAATACTTATGTAGTCAATATGGACTCAGCTCAGTCAGTGACGTGTTTTTATTCCAGAACTGTTTCAGAAGAAAAATGGTTATGGCATAAGCGAATTTCTCATCTGAATCTAAAAGCTATCAACAAGTTAAGCAAACATAGTTTAGTCACTGGACTTCCAAAATTGTCTTACAACAAAGACAAGCTTTGTTCATCATGTGAGAAAGGAAAACATCACAGTTCTTCCTTTAAAAGTAAACAAACATCATCAGTAACTGAATGTTTCTATCTACTTCATATGGATCTATTTGGACCAGTGAGTACTTCAAGTCTTGGTGGAAAGAGATACTGCTTGGTAATCGTGGATGAATACTCTAGATACACTTGGGTATTTTTTCTCAAAGCTAAAACTGAAGCTGCAAGCGAAATCATATCCTTTGTCAAGAAAATGGAGAATCTAAATGATGTCACGGTAAAACATTTAAGAAGTGATAATGGCACTGAATTTCGAAATATTGACCTGGAAACTTTCTGTGATTCAAAAGGTATTTCTCAAAACTTTTCAGCTCCAAGAACACCCCAACAAAATGGGGTGGCAGAAAGGAGAAATAGAACCTTAATTGAATCTGCAAGGTCAATGCTTATTGATGCTGGTCTTAAGGCCTATTTTTGGGCTGAAGCAGTGAGTACTGCCTGCTATACTCAGAATAGGTCATTGATTGTCAAATGACATAATAAGACAGCATATGAGATGTTAAGAGGGAGAAAACCCGACATAAGTTTTCTCCATGTTTTTGGTAGCACTTGCTACATCTTAAACAAAAGAGATCACTTAGGAAAGTTTGATCCAAAAGCTGATGAAGGAATATTTGTTGGTTACTCAATTATCTCTAAAACTTTTAGAGTTTACAATTAAAGAAGAGAATGTATTGAGGAATCAATGGATGTTACTTTTGATGAATCATATGATGAGTCACTCACTGATCCTAAAGAGAATGAAAATCTTGTTTTTAACAAAATGAATGGTGATTCATCAAATGAAAGAAAATCAAATGATAAGAAATATGAAAATTTCTCATCAGACTCTGAAGGGGAAGATAATATTCCTGATATCAATTCTAGCTCTACTTTAGCTGAGAATAATTCAGGGACATCATCTTTACCTACTGATGTCCCATCATCATCAACTCAATGTCCAAACCAAAACTCTCATAACAACAATACTCATGTTTCTGATGCTGATCTGACACATGAACAATCACCAGATAAGACAGTCACTGCTGAACCTCAGCGAATGACTAAGTGGACAAAACATATTGATAATCAATTGATTATTGGTAATCCACAATCCAGGGTTCAGACAAGATCAGCAACTGCTAACTTTTGTTTGTTTGTAAGTTTTGTGTCACTGATGGAACCAAAGAAGGTTGATGAAGCACTCACTGATCATCACTGGATAGCTGCCATGCAAGAAGAACTATCTCAGTTTGAAAGAAATAAAGTTTGGAAGCTTGTGCCTCAACCTGCTGATAAATCAGTTATTGGAACACGATGGGTGTTCAGGAATAAAATGGATGCTGATGGTGTGGTAACAAGAAACAAGGCTAGACTGGTTGCACAAGGTTACTGTCAGCAAGAAGGCATTGACTATGACGAAACCTTTGCACCAGTGGCTAGGCTTGAAGCAATCAGGCTATTTCTAGCTTATGCAGCTCACAAGAAGTTTAAAGTATATCAAATGGATGTGAAAAGTGCCTTTCTGAATGGCAAGCTGCAGGAAGAAGTGTATGTCAAGCAACCACCTGGATTCATTGATCCAAAACATCCTGGTTATGTTTACAAACTTGATAAAGCCCTGTATGGACTAAAACTAGCTCCCAGAGCGTGGTATGACACTCTCTCTGTCTACCTGATAAAATGTGGCTACGTCAGAGGAAAAACTGACAGCACATTATTTATCAAAAGAGATAAGAGAGATGTCATATTAGTCCAGATCTATGTTGATGATATCATTTTCGGGTCTACTAACAGTGACATGTGCAAGGAATTTTCTGATCTCATGACCAAAAGTTATGAGATTAGCATGATGGGTGAATTAACATTTTTCCTTGGTCTGCAAATAAAACAAACCAAAATTGGAATTTTTATAAGTCAAGAATAATATGTTAAAGATTTGTTAAAGAAATTTGAATTTGCTAATTGCTCAACCCTTCCTACACCCATGTCACCTGCAGTAAAGCTACATACTGATCCTGATGGTAAATCTGTAAACATTACTGCTTACAGAGGAATGATCGGGTCGCTGCTGTATCTAACTGCTAGTAGACCAGACATTATGTTTGCTACATGTCTTTGTGCTAGGTATCAAGCAGATCCTAAAGAATCACATTTGCTCGCTGTCAAAAGGATATTCAGATATCTGAAGGGTACACCAAATCTTGGTCTCTGGTACCCATCAGGTTCAGATTTCTCACTGAAAGGATATTCTGATTCTGATCACGCTGGATGTAAGCTGGATAGAAAGAGCACTTCTGGGAGCTGTCAGTTTCTTGGAGAAAAGCTTGTAAGCTGGTCAAGCAAGAAACAAAATTCAGTTTCAACTTCAACTGCTGAAGCTGAATATGTTGCTGCCAGTGCCTGTACTGCTCAAATTCTCTGGATGAGAAATCAACTCGCTGACTATGGCTTTGACTTCAGTGAGATACCAATCTACTGTGATAGTCAAAGTGCTATAGCCATTGCCAACAATCCAGTAATGCACTCAAGGACAAAGCACATTGATGTCCGATATCATTTCATCAGGGACCATGTGATGAAAGGTGATATTGAATTGCATTTTATCCCAACTGATTACCAACTCGCTGATTTGTTTACAAAACCTTTAGATGAGAAAAGATTTAATTTTCTTATCAGCGAGCTTGGCATGTTAAACTTAAATGACTAGCCCAGCTATCAAGCTCAGTTAGTTATTTTTGTTTAAAAGCCTCAATTTTTAAAAAATTGAGTATCTGTTATGTCTCTATATGATCTATATTTTATTGTCCTATATTTTTTCTTAATTGATTTAGTTAGTATTCTAAGTTGTAACTAGATCGGTGAAAGTTAATATAGTAAAGTATTACATAGTTCATATCAGACATAATCTATACTCATTCTTTCTTTTTAAATAAATAAATAAAAAAAAACCTAATTATGCTTTCATATTAATCTTATCTCAGAGACTTATTCCTTCCTTAGCTGATCTTGTTAGTATTTTAAGCTGTAACCTGATCAGTGAAAGAAAAGTCTCTATGATATAACCTTTATACAGGCATAATTAATATTCATTTCTTTTTAAATAAATAACATTCATATTCAAAAATGATAACCATGATTCATATTTGTCAGTGATCAAATCTCTATGACTTAGTCAGTATTCTAAGTTGTGACTAAATCAGTGAGACTATATCTCAGGCAAATGGAAAATCATGATTATTATTCTTGAATATTTGTGTTTCTTTTCTTAACATAATCAATTCATATGAATATGTTCATCAGGGACTCCCTGATTCATTCATCAATAATGGTTTAGCGATTAATCATTTCGGTGTGTCACAAAAGTCGCACCTCTGACATACTCTCTTTCTTACGTCAAGTGTACTTTTCCGGCGCACCTCTCCAATCACCATTAATACCACCAAGCTCTACAATCATCACCCCTATACCACTAACTACCGTTAATTATCACCCCTATGCCACCTCTACTTACCACCATCATCAATCACGACGATCCATTTTCAACCACATAATTCCCACATAACTCCACTATAAAAACGACTCTTCATCTCATTTCACATAACGCCTATTTAACAATCATTCCCTTGTCACTCTGTTATGGAAGTAATTTCTTTTTCATTGGTAGCAAGATCAAAATCAAGTTTTACATAAATCATTTCTGCAAAAGTTTAAAGCTCTTCGAGCCTTTGCAGAAATCAAAAATCTTGCTACAACAGTCTTTCAAAATCATCAAAGAAACTTTTTTTTGTGTTCAAAAACAGAGTATGTGAAGATACTGATCACTGAAGTAAAAAGGGTTAAAAAAATTTTAAGATTAACCCTGATATGTTCTCAATATCTTTAATTAAACCAATGAAAGTATTTTTGTATGTTCTCATGAGAAAACAGAGATTATTTGAAATCCAGTATGAAACTGCTGTACATTCGTCTGCTCCTACACCTACATTGACCATGTCACTGAAAACACCCCCAGTGACCAAAACTGGTCAACCACCAAAGAAAACTTCACCAACCTCTAAAAGAACTTTCAAAAAGAAGACGTCTACGGACGCCAAGGATGAAACAGGGTCTGAACGTTCAGTCATTGTGGGCATTCTTGCTAAAATCAAGCCTTCAACTCACAAACTTTTATCGAGTCAACCAATGAGCCACTCATTATTCTCACAAAAGGATGATGTTTTAAACAAAGGGCAAGTGACATTAGTTGGTGATAACACACTCTTCGCTGGTGTCACATCACTGGCTACAGACCCGAGCTATCTCTCACTGCACCAGCTGTCAATATCTCTCTCCAGTCACAGGGAGAGATACCGGCTGTTCCCTCTGTTTTCAATGATCCATTAGCTAAAACACAAGCTGAAGATGATGAGAAAACCAATCACCTATTACAAAAGGATCAAACATTTGCTGCAGTATTTCATGCTATCATCAAGGGGGAGAAATATTCAATTGTTGCTGATGCTACCAGAGAAATACTGATCTACTTCGTGGTATTATCAAGGGGGAGAAAAACCAATGTTGCTCATGTGACAAATCGCTGATACTTGGAAATCATATCATCTTTAAAATCGCTGACGCTGTCAAAGTAGCTGATACTTGGAAATCATATCACAAAACTTACATATTTCCTGTATTTGAGTTACAATTTTCTTGGCGATTTTATTCAATATTTGTGCCACTTCAGCTTAGCAATGAATCCTTCTCTATCCGGATCAGTATCTGAAGCTTAGCAATGAATCTTTCTCTATCCTGATCAAGTGTCTGAAGGTTCATTTTTATTGATTTTCAGTCGGTTAAAGCTTCATGAAAGGGTGTCATGGTGAAGATAGTAGGTTTGATATACCAAGAATCTCTGATATTTATCTAATCGCTGAAGACAGTAGGAATCTCTGCTATTTAATCACTGAAGATAGTAGGTTTAAAACTTGTAATAGATTAGGTTTATTATAACTGAAATCATCTGTACTTTATATTTTGCAGTTCAATAATATCTGATCTTTTGAGAATACCAAAGTGCAAAACTCATATCATATCAAAAGAATCCAAAAAGAAAAATGAATGGATCAATGTGTAAGTCACTAAATGTTTAAATTCTTTAAACACTGACTATAAACCATCACAGCAATAAGTTTGTCTAGGGAGCTTCGATCACAATCATTTAGGGGGAAATTGTTGAGTCACTGGTCGCTGACCATGCTGTGTCGCTGGTCGCTGACCAACTCAACTGTTCACTACTCGATGAAGAAATGGATTGTATCAAAGCTGCCGTTGCTGAAGATAGGTTTCGCTGATCGTCATTCATTCTGCTTGATATGCTGAGGAAGATTAAAGCTCAACTTGGTGTGTCGCTGATCAACGTCAGCGAGAGCTTTACTTCTTCAAATCAATAAAGGTAAAAGTCACTGCCAGAATAATAGCTAGTCACTGAAGATCTCTAGTTCAAGTCATTCTACAAGAGCATGTTAGCTCGCAGTGAGTGAGGAGGATTTCTGCATCTTCAGGTACTATTCAATAAAGCCTCTCAATCATCAAGTACAAAAAGTATTGTACTTATCTATACATCAGCAAGAGTGTTCCAACTTGAAGTATGTCCGAAAGATTACGTGGCAGCGAATGATTGGTTTTAAGGTAACGAGATATTTGCGGTAACAGAATTGGGACCCGCAGAATGTCGGTTCATCAGAGATCAAGCCAATCAAGCAGCAACACGTGTCATTCCAAGATCCTATTTTATAGGCGATATTTTAGGAACTCTTGTAGTATAAATAGTTCAGTGTTTTGTACTGTAGAGGCTAGTCGTTTAAATCGTGTTAATCACTTGTATGTCAGTGAGTAGCTAGTCTAAGCATGACTTAACGATCCAGCGAGTGAACAGTCAGCGTGTTTGTCCACTGCTGTTCATCTCATTTGTAATAGATTAGCTAAGTGTTTGAATTGGATTAACTTTGGTTAATCCATTCCGCATTCAACACTTGTGAATTGTATGATCAATATAATTCATCATTTTAGCTATCATTACTTCGTTACTTTGATATTGTCATATCCATATATCTGTTATACTATGTTTCTGTTAAACAATTAACAACTAACAAATTAACTTAATTAAAATCAGAAATTAGTTGTTAGATTGTATTCAACCCCCCTTCTACAATCAACTTTACACTTTGCGATTCCAATTCACTAAACAATAGTGAATTACGGGACTCTCATATATTTATGCTAATATAGAGTATATCCTAAATAAATGTGAACTTTCTATACTCATAAAATATAAAAAATGAAAGCTTATACTGTGGAACATAGTCAAGCATTGACATCTTCGTTTGAAGTGCGCGCTAAACATATGTTATAAACAATCGTCGATGTGTACACGTGACCTTTTAGCTTTATATTACATACTAATAAAATAATAATTACGTACAATCTATACATTGAAAGAAGTCATTGCATTTCGTATTAGAGCATCCACAATTGTATGAACTTCACCATGTCCATAACTGCAACGTCATACCACATCAGCTTTCTATAAACCACTACTTTCTATAATGTCACACCCCCTAATTCAGGTTGCGGAAGCGAATCGGGTCGGGGCGTGACTAATCAATAACCAAAGCACAAGATATATAGTAAACGACTCTAAATGAGACGTTTTAGAAAATACATTGCAATACAGTATATTACATAAGTTTTCAAAAGTAATAAGTCATAAAGATACATCATTAATGAGTTAGCAAATTTATTCTAAAGATATTAGTTACATAATCATAGTACAAAAGATAATGCCAGTAAAATCTTCATAAGTGTGTATGCATGCGACTCGCACTAGCTTAGCATATAAGTAGATCCTGCTGGGCATCCCTACTCAAGCTGCGTACCTGATAATGCATCACTAAAAGGGTCAACCAAAAGGTTGGTGAATCTCACAGGTTTATAGTAAGTAACAGTTTTGAACACATCAAGTAGTAAAAGTAAGTAATGATTGCACGTATGCAATAGTTTCGATATACATTGCCATGAGCACCATAGTTGAAGCTTAACAGTAAGTAAGGGTACAATCAAGTACCTAGTAATTTGCCCTCGTGAATGCTAATCCAAAAACATTCATATGAAACGAGTAAGAAACGCCCATTTATACTTGTATGTTCGTGGTAGTGCGTTCTACCCTGGGCGGGGATTGTCAGTCCCAAATGGATCCATTTACTAAAACTCGCGCTTAAGTCGATAACTAACAACTATGATTAAAGGGACTTCATTGGATTAAGTAAAACCCATGCAATCGATATACCAGTAAATCAGTAAGTAAATCAAGTAAGTAAGTTCATGTGTTCGAGTAAAACAAGCAATGCATCTCCCCCAAAATAGTAAAACGGTAAAAAGGGGTCGTGAGACTCACCTGAGTCTAGTAGTATCAAGCAGTAAATCAAGCAATGAGGTTCTCCGAACCAGTAACCTCTAGCGTCCTAAACGCGTAAGGTTAAGTAAGTAAGTGGATATCATTAAGATTATCCATGCTAGTTGTCCACTCAACTAGTTAATGTTCATTAGTCTGTTATTTGTAATTGTTCGTATTTATAGTCTGTCGTTGTGTAAATATGGCTCATTGGTGACGGTGTGTAATAATAATTCAAGTGTTATTATTATGTATTTCATTTCATTGTATATTTGTAAAGTATATTTGTCATATGTTTCCGAGTTATTCCAAATATTGTATTGACGTTAAATCAAGTATATTGTGATATTGTCTTGTTTGAAAAGTCGTTTACGCGAAGTTAGTGTTGAACACTATTCATGAGACAATAAGGATTGTCGGGAATTACTATTCATGAGACAATAGCACGTTACTATTTATGAGACAATAGCGATTATCGAAAATCACTATTCATGAGACAATAGCAAGTTACTATTCATGAGACAATATATAACACACTCCAATTTGCAAGGCTATATATATATATATATATATATTTTACACACATATATATATATATATATATATATATATATATATATATATATATATATATATATATATATATATATATATATATATATACATATATATATATATATACTTCGGAAGCGTACTCCAACATTTACCAAAATTACATTAAATGATACCCCATGGATTGCATATTAAATCAAAAGTACAATCCACACGGTATCATCCAAATACTTAATCTGATACAACTTTCAAACACAAGCCTTAGAGTTATTAAATTCAACATGTTAATAAACGATAACATGATTATCCAAGACAGAGTATGCGTCTTCAAACATTCCATTCCCATTATCTTGCTAACCCACATACCCAAAGATAACCTGCAAGAGTAATAAGGGAAATTAGCACAAAGCTAAGTGAATAGATCGATAACTATCAACCTAACTCAGATTCACAATTGTTTACAGCAAAGCATCATAAACAGTTAACTTCAAAGAGGATCGGTGGTCCTTGGGGCGCCCTACTGCCGCGGTGGCCCCCAAGCAACGCTTACGACCACTGAAGGCCAATTCAGTGATCTAACCGATGGCTTGGTACTAGTACTACTTCCAACATTATTTCAATGAACAACACATGTACAAAGTACTAATGTTATCCAAGTACTAGTATCCAAACCCAATCGCAATTGACCTCTGAAAGACTCACATAATCCATAATCATCATGGCAATATGTTAATTAAACAATACACAATTACACCAAGTTACCCGTTGTAACCAGATTGTTACAACCAACTTAGACTGAAGCCAAGGATCCACTCACCCTTACTGACAAAGTCTCCACTCAGAGATCTAGTCTCACTGAGTCTTCGCTTTATCTGAAAACACAACCAACCCGAATTAGTCTCAAATTCAAGTTCACTACGATATAATCATGTATATAGTGTCAGATAAGAACATCTACTATACTATTAATAAAATGCGATTAACAAGAATGCACAAGTCACAAGTTATTGAATTCATCAATTTTTAACTAGCAAACGCGATCCTGGAAAGGTTGGCTGGATCGCGTTCCCCAGCACAAAATGTTCTGTTACCAAATTACACTTGCAAACGCGATCCGGGTGCACGATCGGGATCGCGTTCCTAAGAACAAAATGTGACTGACTCAAATAACACCAGCTAACGTGATCCGGGCAAGTATTCTAGGATCGCGTTTCGAAGAACAAAATCAACCCATCCCCATTTAATACTGACTAACGCGATCCGGGTAAGGAGGGCTGGATCGCGTTCGTCACTTATCAGCAACAAAAACCCAGACTTGCAAACACTCATGCTCGAATCCAAACCCCAAATTTCCACAAACCAGTTGCAATACACGATTTTAATCATAAATTAACCACAAACTTCAACTACCAACATGTTATAACAACAATGATCATCATCAAGGTCCTAATCTACACATGTATTCATCATTCAACCTAATTCAATCAATTCTACATACACATACATATATACATAATTTGGGGCAATAAACTAACAATTTAAGATGGTGATGAGATGAAGAAGATGAAGAACAAGATTCAATCAAAGTCACAACCTTCAAGATAATTTGTAATCGATTTTTCCTTTTGATTTCTAGTGCAATGTGTGTGTGTTCTTGAGGTGTGAAAGGAGAAGGGAAAAGTGGGAGTTAGGTCGATCCAACCAACTACCCACAACATATAAAAGATGAAATACTATACTCGCTCTAAATCTGTTGTCTGGAACCTAAAACCAATTTGCGAGAAAATAAGTTTTATTATACCTTCAACTAAATTAATGTGAAACAATTAATAATTTATTTATCACAATAGGTCTTTTGACCATTTGACTTACAATTCTCAGTTTCTCAATAATACCAAATTATTTCTAAATATAATTTAAATATGAATAAAGTGGGGGAAAATACCGTATTTCTACTAGGCCCAAATCGAGGATGTTACACAATAGCGATTATCGGGAATCACTATTCATGAGACAATAGCAAGTTACTATTCATGAGACAATAACGATTATCGGGAATCACTATTCATGAGACAATGACAAGTTACTATTCATGAGACAATAGCGATTATCAGGCGGTTTCAAGTATGAAAGTGTTATTCGAGTGTAAGCTCGTAGTAGTTCGAGTGTAAGCTCGTTGTAGTGTGGGTGTAATCCCATTTAAGTGTGAGTGTAATCTCACATGTAATTTCGAGTGTAATCTCGTATTTAAGTTATAGTGTATACTTCCCAAAGTATAGTAGTTTTCATTTAAGTGTAGTGTCGTATAAGGTATAGTTGTTGTATGTATTCAATACTTAGTGTAAAAAGTATTTTAAAGTTTCTGTTTTGTGCAACGATATGTAATCATGCGACAATTACCTTTCGGAGTACTGTTCATGCGACAATGATATTGTCGTAGTACTGTTCATGCGTCAATGATATTGTTGTAGGCAGAAAAGACTTATGCGACAATGGTATTGTCGCAGGTGTGATTTCCGATTTCGTTTAAGTGTTCGTTTTTGTTGACTGGGTCAAACGTGTTCGGTTTGACCCGAAACTTTTAGGGAAGTCTTAAATATGTTAAATAAACTTTAGAAAATTGTCGTTACGTTTTATGGTTGACCCAAAGTGTCGGTTTTGTAAAATGACTAAAACAGTCCCTAAGTTTAATAGTTCCAGATTTTTACTCGGTTTCGACTCGCGATTTCACGCGTTTCTAATCCGATTCAAGCCTAACCAAAAATCACACATGTCCTCATATATGTCTAGTTCATTTCTGCACTTTATGGTATTTTTATATGTTCATTTACTATTTTTAACAAAAATGGAAATGAACAGTGGTCGGAATAGGCCCAAGAACAGCTATAGCCCAAATATTGAGCTCTACACAAAAATACGTAGATTTATGGAAATGGTTAAAGAAGAACTTTTTGTAGAGATCTTCCATACGAAAATTTTGGTATGTGTTTCGTTGTCTAATTCTTCCTAGAACTCAAGATATAGACGTTTTTGTGTGACGTATTTTCTGGGACAAAATCTGCCTTCATACTTAGGTGTTCGAAAAACGTTTTTCATTATGATTTTTGGACATTAACAAGTTGTATGAACAATATAACATCTATATAAACATAATAAAAGTATTTTACGAAAGTGTCGGGATTCTTACAATGAGTGTTTGAAGAATCCGAAAAGATAGGAACGTTGCTCTCGTCGTGGTGATCGTCTTTGCTCCAATCGGTTTGATGATCCAAGATGATTTGATGGTGGATAATGATGGTGGTGATGGAGCCGTGGGGTGGAGGAAGAAAGAAAGAAAAGAGTGTGTGTTTTCTAGTGAGAGAGTAGTGATATAAATGAAAATGAAAATGGAAGAAATCATAAGGGTGTGTTGAGGTTTAAGAGTCAAGAACATGATCCCTTTTTTTGGGATCATGTTGGCTGATTTCTTTAAGGTCAAAAGAGGCAAGATTTTTGTTAAATCTTGTCTCAAAGTATTGGTATTTTATCCGTGTTTGTTTACCCGATCGTTTAAACGTTTATTTATACATTAATTTTATACGTACGCGTTTTAAATAACGAATGAACTTTCGATATTTTGAGTTGAAGTTTTTTATCAAAATACTTATTAATGAGTTATAAAATAAAAACTTTAGTTTATTTCGTCGGTCGGGCGCGTTTCGTGCATTTTCGTCGCTTTCGGTTACGTTTTAAGCAAAACGTACGTGTTCGTTATATTATAAACATAATATAAAGTAATAATTGACGTTATTAAATAGGGTGTTTTGCCGAAAAAGGAACAACTTTTTCTCGTTTTTGTGTTTTGGGGTATCAAATATTCTTAACTTTTTAAAATGAACAACTTATTTAAAAATTAGGATTAAAGGGTATATGGCTAAAAAGTTCGGAATATTTGATACGTGAAAACACGCTAATGTCAGTGATTCGGTAAATATGACATATATCGGAGAATGGTTAAATGCTTCTTTGGGAAAAACGATAATTATTGACTCATTAATCTTCCATAAATGGTTAAAAATTCCGAACTTTTTGACCATATACCCTTTAATCCTAATTTTAAAATAAGTTATTCATTTTAAAAAGTTAAGAATATTTGATACCCCAAAACACAAAAACGAGAATAAGTTGTTCCTTTTTCGGCAAAAAAACCCTTATTCCATATCATTTAATAATAGTTTCACCAACTTCCATTTTAAGTTTCCGCGTTCTGTCAGATTCGCATATACACGATTATTAAACAATCGTTTAACGTTATTATATTTATTTATATGTATAATAATTGTACACTTCAGTAGTTTGAGTATATAATACTTGAAATAAAAGTTTAAATTTTGACCAAATCTTGGGTCATTTTTGACCGGGTGTCACATATAAACCTCCATCTCTATTCCTATAAACCACTACTTTCTATAAACTTCCTTAACATATTAATTTCTATAGACTCTATTCAAAGTCCATAGGTATGGACATTCAAAAATATTGTATGGACTTTTGGTATGGACTTGAGCTTCTAATGGGTGATAATAGTCATGGACTCCACCTAAGCATACATGTCACCATGGACATCCTATAAACCTTGCATTGGAGATGGTCTTACTATAATTATTCAAAGTTGTATAATTCATTACCGGGTACTCTGACATACACTTTGTAGCGAGTACTTGGTCTAGACAGGGAGTATTTGTGAATTGAAGGACTCGGATTGAATTTTTTATTTATTTAAATAAATTTCAAAATTATATGTTTGAATATAGATTTTAGAGAGCGAAGAACTCCGGTGAAGGACACTAAAAAGTGAGACTAAAAGAAAAAGAAATTTGCCCAACCATTTAATTTAACTGAAAACCTTAAATTTGGACAATATTAAAATGTTGACAAAGTTTGATTTTGACAAAGTAATCTCAAGTTTGGAAGCTTTACAACTATTTCTATTTTGTCAAACCTTTTTTTACCTTTCGAAGATAGACATTTTATTTTTATTTTTATCTTTGATTAGCTCATCATCATTCTTTGTGCCATTTTCGCCATTTTTTATAAAAAAAATCAAAGGGCAGGGCCATTAAGAGGGGCAAGAAGAGCAGCTACATCCCATCCGTCCACTTATTCACGAACGGTCAAGATCAAACCATGTCATTCAAGGACCCATACACAATTATTTTTGGGTGACGGACTAAATTGCATTTTTACAATTGAATGGTGTAAATGGTGGAAACAATTGGGCTGGGGTCAGTTTGTATCCTTTCCACCAACACATACACCCAAAATTATCTCTCTTTTCAAAATCACGCACACTAAAACACACACACACACACACACCCCTACACTTACACCCATAATAACCACCCACCGTCATTCATCCGTCACCACCACCGCCGCCGCTCATCCGTCACCAGCACCACCGCCCATTCTCCTTCACCACCGTCACGGTCTTTGCCGTCTGCGCCACCATCGTTCTTCCATCACTACCACCGCTGGTCCGGTGCTCCGTCGCTCCTTCGTGACCACCACCACCGCCGCTCCACATTCATCGTCCACGTACAACGGTACCACCATCTTCACCGTTCACCGTCCATCTTCACCATCACCGTCACCATCCACCACCACCTTCACCGTCGCCATTAACCACCAAAGATCTAGATCTGAAAATGTAAAACTAGATCTACTTTTCAAATTTAGATTTAAAAAAGTATATCTAAATCTACTTTTTCATATCTAGATATAAAAAAGTGGATCTTGAAAAACACTGCATTTTACGTTTATGTTATTGCATTTTATGTTTAAGGTGGTGGAAAACTGATTTGAATGAGTAGATCTGGAAAAACATTTACTGCAAGTTACTGCATTTTACGTTTAAGGTGGTGGAAAACTGATCTGAAAAGTAAATCTCAAAAAGTTACTGCATTTTACATTTAAGATACCGCATTATACGTTTAAGTTACCACATTTTAAGTTTTAAGGTGGTGGAAAACTGATATGAAAAAATAGATCTCGAAAAAATCACTATATTTTACGTTTAAATTACTGCATTTTACGTTTTTAAGCTCGTGAAAAACTGATATGAAAAAATATATTAAATAATCAATGCATTTAACGTTTAAATTACTGCATTTTACGTTTAAGGTGGTGGAATACTCGTTTTTTAAAAAAAAAAAATTTCGGGCAGATTAACAAATTTTTTAAAATTGCAAAATAGTCCTTGATGACAGGAAAGGAAGGGACTCAGGTGACACATGTCACTTTTTTGTTAGTCAAAATCCTTGCCTTTTCTACCCCTCATGAAGGGGTTACTCCTGTGAACCTCACCTTCTTTTATAGGTTGTCATTATATTATTTTTCTTGTGCGAATACCTATCGCATGTTAAATACGGAGGAAATTTGAAATGTATCTAATTAATTAGCTAATTAATTAGTGGTATACACTTTTGACAACTTATGCAAGGGAGCTGATAAATACAACACAAAAAGTTATTTATACACCAAATTTATGCTATAGTACACTTGTACTATAAGCAAAAACTGTTGTTCAGTTTATTGCATGTATCATTTGTTTTGTTGTACTCCGTATTTATCAACTCCCCTGATGCAAAGTCCTTAACTTTACTACTCACATTTACATATGTCGTTGATATATAATTGTACACTTTTTATAGGGTTATTAGTCTGTAAATGTATTGAACTTGTCACAAAATCCTATTGTATGTATCCAACTTTTAAAAGTCCTATTGTGTGTATCGAACTTACTAATTATTCCTATTGTATGTACTCATTAACACTAATGACGTTTGACTGGTCATAAGCATCCTATGTGTCATTTTCATCCTACGTGTCACTGCCATGTAAGCTCCACGTCATCAAAAGTTCGATACATTTTTCGGATCATCATCTTCAATTTTCCGGCGACCCATTTTTTCCGACGACCACCATTTTTTCCGGCGACCCATCTTTCTTCGTATTAAACCCCTTGAGTTATTTTAGTAGCAAACACATATGTCTTCCACTTGCAGCATTGAATTCCATGAAACTTGCAGCATTAACTCCTCGCCACTGGGCTAGAAATAACCATAGAATCAGCACCAAAATCGTTTGACGGTGCCTTATTAATGACAAACGTCTTTATTTCCAAGGTAGCATCCTTCAAAAAGTAACATGATATCAGAATAAAATCACTGCTTACTTTGTCAATCACCATGTGTAAAGTTACTTTTCCTATTTTGACCAACAAGTGGTCTAAGTGTCAAACACTCTGTTCCCAAAGATGTTTAGTACAATTTGATTTCATTCAACGAACATCGTCTATAACTATACCAAAGATATTCATAAATAGAAGACATATGTGTTTGCTACTAAAATAACTCAAGGGGTTTAATACGAAGAAAGATGGGTCGCCGGAAAAAATGGTGGTCGCCGGAAAAAATGGGTCGCCGGAAATTTGAAGATGATGATCCGAAAAATGTATCGAACTTTTGATGACGTGGAGCTTATGTGGCAGTGACACGTAGGATGAAAATGACACGTAGGATGCTTATGACCAGTCAAACGTCATTAGTGTTAATGAGTACATACAATAGGAATAATTAGTAAGTTCGATACACACAATAGGACTTTTAAAAGTTGGATACATACAATAGGATTTTGTGACAAGTTCGATACATTTACAGATTAATAACCCCTTTTTATAACACATACAATTACTCCTAGCTATCATTTACTTTAGAGTAAATTCCAAAGATGGTCCTTGTGGTTTACACCAATTTACGAAAGTGGTCCCTAAACTTTTTTTTTCATGTTTTCAGTCCAATAAGTTTCATTTGTGCTCGAGAATGGTCCCTCCGTTTAACTTCGTTACTTTTTGCCCGTTAAGTGGCATCACGTGACTTGCACGCAAGGGTAATTTCGTCATTTCCCTTTTAAACGGAGGGACCGTTTTCAAGCACAAATGAAACTTAATGGACTGAAAACATGAAGGAAAAAAAGTTTAGGGACCACTTTCGTAAATCGGTGTAAACCACAAGGACCATCTTTGAAATTTACTCTTATATAAATAAAAAAATGAAAAATCAATCATCATCCTCATAGTAACACATCCCAGAATTTTAGCAACAAAACAGGATCACCTTCTTCGCTCGAACTATCATTTGACCTCTACCCATCTCATTTAAGTGAATAAAAAATGATACAAATATATATATATAAATGATACGAATATATATATATATATATATATATATATATATATATATATATATATATATATATATATATATATATATATATTGTTAATCTGTGAATCCGACTGATATTCACCATTGACCCACCACCATCGTTGTTAGAGACGTGATCGTTGAGCAGAGTCCCCCCTCCGACGATATTGTAAGCTTCAAACCCCAGGCTGACAATATTATTGAAATCGATAGTCGGTAGTCTTTGTACAATATTATTGAAATCGATAGTCGGTAGTCTTTGTACAAAATTATTAAAACTCTTCATAGATTTAATCGATAGTGGGTTTGGTTCCGATTTCGTTTTGACGGAGTAGCTACTTCGACGATGGATGGCATGGTCACTAGAAGTGGTAGCGGTGGTTTGGTTGTTGATGGTGTTGGAAGAAGGTGGGGGTAATTGACAATTTTGGATGATTGTTTAAGTTTCGAATTGCATCAGATTGGTTTGTAAACTCAAAGGTTTGGACATGTAGTGAGTTTGTGATTGATGTGTGGTTGCCGGATCAATTTAATTGCTGGAAAAATTGGTTGCCGGAAAAGTAGACGGAAAGAGAAAGTTTTAATAGTTGGTATTGGGTAGTTCAGTTAGATGTGGGTTTGTGAATAAAGGTGAAAGAGTAAATTTCAAAGATGGTCCTTGTGGTTTACATCGATTTACGAAAGTTGTCCCTAAACTTTTTTTTCTTCATGTTTTCAGTCCAATAAGTTTCATTTGTGCTTGAAAATGGTCCATCCGTTTAAAGGGGAAATGACAAAATTACCCTCGCGTGCAAGTCACGTGATGACACTTAACGGGCAAAAAGTAACGAAGTTAAACGGAGGGACCATTCTCGAGCACAAATGAAACTTATTGGACTGAAAACATGAAAAAAAAAGTTTAGGGACTACTTTCGTAAATTGGTGTAAACCACATGGACCATCTTTGAAATTTACTCTTTACTTTAATATAAGTTTCTCTTCTTTGTTTTTCTTTTTCAATATGCAGCTTAAGGAGATAATGTTTGGTTCTATTATATTTTAGTCTCTAATTATCATTTCAATTTGCCGTCAAATATTGTGTTATGGACTTATGGTCGATCCATTGTCTTCTCTGATATGTCGACTGACAATATTTGGGTACAAGAGGGATTATTAGGTATATAATAATAAGTCTTTTTATTTATTGTACGTTTTTCGATTAATCACATTTTAACTTTAAAAAACATAAACTTTTGAAGTTAAAAGACCCATTAGACTACGTATATATGAATCATATACTACGTATAAGGTACCTTAAACCTTATTATAATATGCACAATCCGTTTGGAAAGCTTCACTAATAAATGAAGTAGAGAATGTATGTCAACGTGACCTTGATGTGACATGCGTATGACCACATTTACAAAGGTAAAGATTACATTTGTAGGGTAGGGTTCAAATGAGAATAGGAATTTGTGTGAGAATGAGGGAACCTATGATTCAAGCTATATGTACAAAGAGAATGTTTCACATGTACAAAACCCATTTACCCCCAACATCAATTATCTCACAAACGACAAATCTAAAAATTATGAAAATTGCACCATTAAATTCAGCATTTTCTCATCTTCGATTTGCAGTCCCTCAAGGCATACTTTCGACGAATTTTTTTTTTTTTTTTCATTTTTTTGGTGGGTTTCACATTTACTAACAAATGTGTTACAGTGTTGCGTTTAGGGTTTGGGGGTTAGGGTTTAGGGTTTGAGGTTTCTCCCCGAAACCCCAAACCTCAAACCCTAAACCCGAAACCCTAACCCCTAAACCCCAAACCTTAAACCCTAAACGCTTTACAAAACTCTAAACCCTAAATCATACTAAACCCTACTAAACCCTAACCCTAACCCTAAACCCTAAACTTAACCACAAATTAAATGTATAACCAATCACTAACACATGAGTTACTAATTTGTAAAACCCACCAAAAAATGGAAGAAAAAAAAAGTTGTCGAAAGTATGCTTTGAGGGACGGGAAATCGACGAGGAGAAAACGCTGAATTTTATAGTGCAATTTTCATGATTTTTCGACTTACCGTTTGTGAGATATTTAATTTTAAAAAATGTGGAGGAGAGATAATAAAGTGACACATGGCATAAATCTATTGGTTCTCTCATTCTCACTCAAAATTGGTATACTCATTTGAACCTTACTTTACATTTGTATATTTATTTTATTATTATTGTATAGAATTCATCATGTATATATACAGGTTTAAAAACTAGTACTATAATATTCAGGGATAGTCAAATATGCAAGTCACAATTATACTATGGGAAATAATAAGTTCACACAAAATTTATAAAATATAACCCACAAAATGACGTGAACCAATTAAGTTAGGAGAGATAAGCAAAAAAGAGAGATTTTAAAATATTTTGATTGGTCCATCACTTATGCCATGTCATTTTGTAAGAATTTTTTTGTAAATTTTTATTGGTGTATCCTTTCTCTTATACTAAACGTTCTTTGGGTATGTTTGGTAATCTAGCTTATGAGAGTTTATTTGAGTTTAAGCTTATTTTTTTCACAAGCTTAAGCTACAAGCTTTGTTTGGTAGAAAAAATTTTGGTAGCTTATTGAAAAAATAAGCTCTCGAAAAAAAAACTAATAGAAGTAGCTTATAAAAATTAGCTACAAGCTTATTAAAGTAGAAATTACATATATACCCCTTATATCATTATTTATCATATATTTTTTGTCTTTTTATGTCAATTACATCAATAAGCTCCAACTAGTTTTACCAAACACTTGTAAACACATAAGCTCCAGCTTCTTACTTATAATATAAGCTCCGGTTACCAGCTCCAGTTATAAGCTTCGGTTCCAATTACATGTTAGTTTTGCCAAACACACTATTTGTCTGATTTATGTGATGGGTGTCCATTAGTTCGAATGATTGTCACATGTGTCAAACGTTAGTTTATATTGGGCCATTTGTTACACATTTGTAATTTTGTACATGGTTTGGGACTTTGGGCTGACAGAGTGACATACATTTTTTAATCTACTCTAATAAAAAAAATCATTTTAATTTTGTACTACTTCCGTTCCAAAATAATTATTCAGTTTTAACTTTTCAAAGTATTTATTTTTCAACTTTGACTTTTATATAATACTTGATGAAAATTATAACAATGAAAATACATTTAAAATCCAATTCATTCATATATTTTACATCAAGTATTATATAACAAAAAAAAAAATTTAAGGTCAAAGTTGAAAAAAAAAAACTTTAAAAAGTCAAAAATGCACAATTATTTTGGAACGGAGATAGTACTTCTTTTGAAGATGAAATACAAAATGTAATACGGAGTATATAAAAACAATAAATATATTACGGAGTATGATGTAAACATTCAAATTTTCTATGACACAAAAACGTGTAAGAGCACAGGGTGTGGGGAATGGTGTTCTGGACAGTGTTCTGTAGAATGTTGAAACTGAGGATTTTGTGGTGTGGTAAAAAATTATTCACAGTGTTCTGGACAGTGTTATGGTGCATATGATTATTTGTTTTAGTTGAAAAGTGGAGAAGAAAACAAAAAAAAAGAAAAGAAACCAACGTTTGTATATGGACGTCGAATTCAAAAATTTGGGAGAACATTGATGAGAACACTGCCACGGGGTGGGAGAACACCGAGGGTCAGTGTTCTCATCCAAAAACATTGACAAAGATTTGCCCACACCGAATGCTCTAAATATGACACAAAAACGTCAAAACTCATCCACCTTCACGGTAATGTAACACGAAAAAGTACTGTAAAAGCAAAAGAAACAGGGGAACCCTTTCTCTCTCTAGAATTCAATTTCATATTCTCATTCCTACTGCTCATTTTCAAATTCATTGCAGTTTTAAACTTGTCTCCACAGCGTCGTTTATTTTTCCGGTGAGTATTGTATCCCTCCGTCTTTTGTTATGATATACTCCGTACTATAATAAAATAATTTATAATATATAGCTAGGCTTAAAGTGTGTTTGTTTGATTTAGGCAGGGGATTGCGTTGATAAGTGATGGATTTTTCAAAGACGAAGCCATATCAGCGAACACGTTCTCGCTATCAAAAACTTTACTCTGAGCTTAATCATAAAAAACGTAACCAAGAACTACCGGAACACGTCGGCAAAATCGATGTTGGTGATGCTAATGTAATCGATCTTGATGATGACGGTCTTTCTGAAAACTCGAGCAAGGACGGCCACATGTTGCCGGCAGCAGTTGATAGGACAATTGGCGACGGTCAAACGGTGGTGGTGTTGGATGATGATGATGAGATTAACACTACAAATTTGGTTACACTACCTCGTGAGACGGAGTTTGTTTGCTCCCTTGAGAGTAAACATGAAGTGTTTGTAAAATTGTCTAATAGAGAAAATTTGGTGAAGAAAGGGAAACGTACATTGCCGTTTTCGATAAACGTGCAAGAGAAAAAGAGCGGTTGTTCGGCGTTTTTGGATTCAATGAATCGTGTTTCAAAGATGTTGGAAGGGGATGCAAAAATTAAGGGTGGTCGTGATGCTAATGTAATAGATGTTGATTTTTACGAGACTGCAAAGATGCGTGGTATGACTTTTCCTCGTCCTAGCTGGTGGCCTGAAGGTTCTGAAGAAGATAAAACATGAACTTAGTAATTTTATATGAACTTAGAAATGGTAAATTTCGTTAACAGACTTTAAAAAGTGTTTCAACGTTAGGTAAATTATTGTAACGTTATTTCCTTTGATGTAATGTATGTGTTTTAGTTATGTTGATGTAGTTTTTATTTTATTTTAGCTAATATAATGTGTTTTTAGTTAAAATGGAATCCTCAACATATGTATGTTACATCATCACAATATTATGGGTGATGATTCGTACACCACCAGTTTTTCTCCGTACACCAATAAACATGTTTTAAGTTGTTGTACTGTACAACAGTATAAAACATGTTTAATGGTGTACGGAGAAAAATTGGTGGTGTACGAATCACTGCCCCAATATTATAAACAGTGAATGGTTGTATGGTAGTTAAACTGTTAAATCTAATTTAAAAACTATGAAAACCACTAGCCTCCAACATACCCGTTGAGGGCTCCATTTTAACTAAAAACACATTACATCTTTTATATTTTATATATAATTAAAAGAGGATATCATTAGGAAGTTTGGACTCTTGATTAGGTTCCCTAATTAGAGATCAACGGTTTATATTAGTTTGAAATAAGTATACTTAACACCCCTAATACTTTTTGGCAAACATTACAATTTTATAAAATAAACCAAATATTATAAAAAAAAAAAAAAATTTTCCGGATATATAACATAATAATAATACAAACATAATAATAATAATAATAATAATAATAATAATAATAATAATAGAATAAGATAATATCAAATTTCAATGTAAATCGGAAAAACACGATGGGTTAAACGGCAACCACAAACTCTTTATATTTATATATTTATAAAAAATCATTAAAAAATATTTACCTAATTTAATTCTTTGGAAAAACACGATGGGTTAAACGGCAACCACAAACTCTTTATATTTATATTTATAAAAAAAATCATTAAAAAATATTTACCTAATTTAATTATTTTATCCCTATATATACATGTATTATTCTAGCCATCGTCATTCAAATTACTCCCATATTATTAACATCCTTTCACAAACTTTTATATTCATGGATTTAAATCATGTTCATCAAATTTCAATGAAGCTATTGGTGACAACTCAAAAGGTCCAACCGAATTCAAAAGTACAATATGTTGATTATTTAAGTTCTTGTCATTAATTTGTATTAATAATTTTTTTTATTGTTTTGTAGATGTAAAACAACATTTACTCGAAGATCCCACACCTCCTAAAACTTTTGAAGGTATTATCTCTTTCTTTCTTATGTTGCGCAATTGTTGTCTTCTAACCTACATTGCTCACTTTGTTTTTGCTCTTAATTTCTACATCTAAAAGAAAAGAAGGTCCCACACCGCCTATAACTTTTGAAGGTATTATATCTTACTTTCTTATGTTGCAAAATTTTTGATTTCTAACCTACATTGCTTAATTTGTTTTTGCTCTTAATTTGTACATCTAAAAGAAAAGATGCTGTTCTAGAAGATCTCAACATCCACAACAATTTAGAAGGTATAATAACACACTTAATAAAACATATTATTCAATTTAAATTGAAAGTTATTCATAATTTCTAAACACTTATTTGTAGATGATTTCAATCCATATTATTCGATTTACATTTAAAGTTATTCATATATTTTAAACACTTATTTGTAGATGATTTTGATCCACGGGCTTTTGTTGATTGAATTAAATTCAATGCCCCTAAAGACAATGATGGTGAAGAAGTTGTTATAAATGTCAAGGTGAAGATATAAAAGGCCGATCAACTAATCAAAGAACTTCGCTTGCTTGGTCATGAAATTAAAGACGACTACGTTAATGGATCTCAAATTCGTCAATACCATTCAATTTAAATTGAAAGTTATTTATATTTTTTAAACACTTATTTGTAGATGATTTCAGTCCATATTATTCGATTTACATTGAAAGTTATTCATATTTTTTAAAAACTTATTTGTAGATGATTTCGATCCACGGGCTTTTGTTGATTGAATTAAATTCAATGCCCCTAAAGACAATGATGGTGAAGAAGTTGTTATAAATGTCAAGGTGAAGATATAAAAGGCCGATCAACTAATCAAAGAACTTCGCTTGCTTGGTCATGAAATTGAAGACGACTACGTTAATGGATCTCAAATTCGTCAATACCAAATAGAGTTTTAGAATACTTTGTTTGATGATCCATGCTTCTACTTTTTTGTTAAATTAGGTACCTATGTAACCTATTTAAGTGTTTGTAATATTTACTTTTAATTATTATGTAAATGTAAATGTACATATATCTTCGTTCATATATTTATATAATTATTTATTATTATATTATATATATGATATGATATGAAATATTTAGTTATCATATAAAATTACATGCCATATGTAACGGTTAGATATAAATAATTTGGGTCACTCCAACACAAAAAAAAAAAAAAACACATTTACAAAATACGTGTCCCATAAAGTTGTATAAAGTTGGCCACAGTTTGCTAAAACGGCCCCTCAAAAGTTCACATAATTTATGTCCTACATACAGTAAAAGGTACAATATTTGTTACATATATTTACAACTTAGGGTAAGGTTCAAATGAGACTATAAATTTGTGTGAGAATAAATGAACCAATGATGGTGCCATGTGTACAAAGAGAATACAAAACCCATTTACCCATTAAGTTAAATATCTCACAAACGACAAATCGAAAAATTATGAAAATTGCAGCATTAGATTCAGCGTTTGATCCTCTTCGATTTGCCGTCTATTAAGGCATACTTTCGACGAGGTTTTTTTTTCATTATTTTTAGTGTGTTTCACATTACTAACACGTGTGTTACAGTGTTGCGTGTAGGGTTTAGGGTTTGGGGTTTAGGGGTTAGGGTTTAGGGTTGAGAGTTTGAGGTTTCAGAAAATCATACTAAACCCTAACACTAAACCATGCTAAACCCTAACACTAAACCCTGCTAAACCATAACACTAAACCCTGCTAAACCCTAACTCTAAACCCTAACCCTAAACCCTAAATCAAATGTATAATCAATCACTAACACATGTGTTACTAATATGTAAAACCCACCAAAAAAATGAAAAAAAAAAGTTCGTCGGAAGTATGTCTTGATGAATGGCAAATCGAAGAGGATAAAACGCTGAAAAATATGGTGCAATTTTCATGATTTTTCGACTTGTCGTTTGTGAGATATTTAATTTTTAAAAACGTGGATGAGAGAGAAAATTGTGACACGTGGCATATTGTGGTTGGTTCCCCCATTCTCACACAAAATAAATGGTCTCAATTGAACTCTTCTCTTACAACTTATAATAAAATATGAAAACCAATTTGAATCAAGTATTTTACAAATAAAGAAAATCATTTAGGATATCAAAACCATTTAATAAAACATTTAGAGATTGATTTAGAATCTAAAAAATCGAATACAATATTTAAAAAGAATTTAGAAGAATATCAAACTATTCTTAAGCATTATTTGTATAATATAATTACAGATTACAGATCAACATGATTCTTTAACGCTTTAAATCACCTAAACATTTATAAAATGATCTATACCATTTAGAGATTATAGATTCATTTACTCTTTTTTTACACCGGCCCGTTACAGTTTCTAAAAAAACCTACAAGTTCTTCTATGGGCCATTAACTAATAAGTTGCTTATAATGTTGTGGGTCATTAATATGTAAAAAAAGGAGATGAATTTTCTCATTCTCTCACTTCCTTCTCTCTCATGATCTAATTGATCCACTTAATTTTGTAAATAAAATTATGTAAGATTTTTGTAAGTGTAGCATGGCTCTAAAAAAACATACATATAATGTAATTTTAAAAAGCCAATATTGACGTTAATTGAATTAAAAAATAAAATATCTTCATTAATTAAATATAATTTTTAAATCGTCTAACACGGTTAATAAACAAACTAAATTTAAAAATGGTATATAAAAATAAAATAAAAATAAAAGTCAAATAACATCTCCAAAAAATAACTCAAAAGTAAATTAAATACATAATATAAAGAACATATATGTGTAACATTTACGTTTTACGAGTCGAGTTTTACGCGTCAACTTAAAAAATTCATAGCAATCGAAATACATAATATAAAGAACATAGTTATTTAACTCTTACGCTTTATGACACCACTACTACAAATCATAATAAAAAATATAAAAAAAAAACCCACTCCAATCCCTAATATTAAATGACTTTGTCACTTACAAGTCATTTATTAACTCTTCCAATTCATTAATGACTTTATCGAGTTTGGCCCAACTATAACGACAACAAAAATAATACCCACTTTATTCATTTTATTTGTACACAGTCAATTTATAATTTTATATATTAATTTTTTCAATCTACTTGTGCCTTTACCGAGTTAGACCCTTTACCGAGTTAGACCCAACAATAACGACAACAAAAACCACACACACCTTAATCATTTTATTTTAAAAAGTCAAATGTCATAGCCCGCGTTGTCGCGGGTCCTTCACCTAGTTAAAAAATTAAAACTATAACATAACTAAAACACATACATAACATCAAAAGAAATAACATTACGATAATCTAAAATACGATAATTTACATAGTGCTAAAATTCCTTTCGAGATCTGTTAACGAAATTTACCTTTTCACGCCTCATGTTTTATCTTCATAACCTTCAGACCGCCAGATTAGACGAGGAAAAATCATAACACGCATCTTCACAATATTGTGAAATCAACATCTATTACATTAGCATCATCACCTCCCTTAACTTTTGCATCCCCTTTCAACATCTTCGAAACACAATTCATTATATTCGTAAACGCCGAACGATCACCCCTTTGCTCTTGCAAATATGTTTGAAACGGAAATTTACACTTTCCATTTTTTACCACATTGTCACTATCAGGCATTTTTACAAAGTGAACATGAAAACTCCTTCTCATAAGCTTCAGTAACCGGATTTACAGTGTCAATCTCTCATCGTCTTCATCGTTAGCATTATTATTATTGTTACCAGCCATTATTATTATTATTATTATTATTATTATTATTATTATTATTATTATTATTATTATTATTATTATTATTATTATTATTATTATTATTATATAACTCAAAAATTTCATTTATTTTGGCTTCAAATTTAGCTCCCTGAACTCGCAACATTACATTAAGAAATTGATATTTCATATTCCAGTGATTGGCCCACCCCTCCTGGCAAAGAAGAAAGGCAGGTTCAGGCGATTGATCAAAAAAAGATTTCCTTCCCTTTCTTTATGACAGAGCAATTGAATGCAGCGGTGCAGGCGAATTCAAGTTTGAATGTCCCTTCGAAGTCCCGCACGCTCTTTTTGCATTTGGATTTCTGTAGAAATGATAATTTCAACTCATTGACTTATAAATGAGAATATTCAAATGTTAGTCTAGTCTCTAATCAGTTAACAAGTAGTATATCAAATTAGCTAAAATGAAAATGGGGTTAAAAGTCAATTAACGTGCATTTTTAATGCACAAAACCGCGTAGTCAAAAACATTAGCGTTATGATGGGGTTTGAACAATAATAATCTAAAGGATAGAATTTCATGGGATGATATCTTAACGGTAAACAACGATACAAAGCTCTGTTTTGATGTGGGGGTTCAAGTTGCCTTGTGGGTTTTATGGCGTCCCCGAAACATTAATGTTTTCACTGCGAAAAGGCCAAGGAGTGATATGTTAATTACCTGATGATGACGTCAAACTTCTATCGTTTAATTGCATT
Source organism: Helichrysum umbraculigerum (assembly GCA_949592205.1). Taxonomy (NCBI): domain Eukaryota; kingdom Viridiplantae; phylum Streptophyta; class Magnoliopsida; order Asterales; family Asteraceae; genus Helichrysum; species Helichrysum umbraculigerum. The sequence goes on from CATIUR010000001.1 coordinate 384,469,799, forward strand.
CGAAATACGATTAGGAGGTTGAATTTCAATTGGATTGAGTGGTCTTGTGACCCAACTCAAGCTTGCACTGTTGTATGTGGTCCTATGTAGAGTTTTCTAGCTCCTTGCTAGAGCATTTTTTTTCTTAGAAAATTCAAAGCTGTTCAAAAATATCACCAATAATCTTATGTAATAAAAACAGGAATTATGATCCAATCAAATATCGTATTTGACTCCATCAATCCATCAAGCACTATTATAAAAACCCAATGTAAAATTTGGAAAACTTTCAAACTTTCAATTTTCAATAAAGAATCGATGCCTTTCTAATTTCTAATTAAGTACCCTTTTCTTAAAAATAGAGCACAAACCATTGCCCAACATTTGGCATATATTTTGCTATTCCTAGCTAGAACAAGAAGTTTGAACTTATATATAATTCTATCTATTCCTAGCTAGAACAATCCTTGACTGAAGATCGATCTAACGCAAACAAAATGAATCATCGTATTAAGAGACAATCATATCAAATTATCATAAATAATCAAGGTTATCATAAATTAACACACAAACATGAACAACAAATGACAAATCAAAACCCAAACAATCATTCACATCAAACAAATCATCAAATTTACTTACCGTATGAATCTTTCAATGTCACAATGAGGTTCGATGCATACCTATGATGATGTAGTCAACTGGTTCTAGTTGATTATTTTGTGTGCATATTTGTTGCATTTGGTGTTATTAGTCATGTACAATAAAACTGCAAAATTGCAGGCTTGAGCTTCATGTAGCACAAAAATACAGTATTTGTTGCAGTTGGTAATTACTATTACTATACTCATGTACAATATATGTACTCTGCTTTTCAGGTCTTAAAAAAGCATTACCATATACAAGATTGTAAAATGTTTTTTGTGATAAACAGTCAATGTAAGTATATTCACTACTCTAGTAGTTGCAATTTCATTCAATTAAATTACAGCATTAATCTGATACTCATATCTCAAAGAGAAGTCGATACTCATAAATACGAACAGTACTCGATAATCATATAGCTTGCTATATAGTATATATATCTCTACTTAACCAAGTGAGTTCAATGTCATCTACCCATTGAACCTATCACAAAATATAAAAGTTTTGCAACTACTTAATTAATCCCAGCTTCTCTTCTCATACGTACCCATTCCATATAAGACCTGACAAACATAAAGGTTTTGAGACCTTTAAGATTGAAGCCTTGATCCGGATTGCGACCCGCCCCCTTCTTGGGACAATAACCCGGATAGTCATCCCTCTTGAAGTCAGCCGTTTCTAGAAGCTCCAGCTCTGCATTTTTTGCTGACCCAATGATATCCCAGTCATCATACGGCTTCCCCGTTTTGTGAGTCACGTGAATATGTCCATCCAAATTCAGCATTTTGGATGATTCCATGAAAAATTTCTTCACAAGAGCCGAGTGCTGACTGTAAATCAACAAATTAAGGGATGTGTTAAGTGCAAGTTTCCCATATCTTTTGAATGCATTTGGTCAGGAAATAATTAAATTGCCGCAATTTAGAACAAACAAAAAAAGAAGAAGTTTAAAACACTACAAATAAATGAATGAATTCTAATACTATTTGTACGTTATTTAAGTTAACGGATTGAAAATGCACCATATCATCGAGGTCTCATCCTCCACCAGACGGAAGCCTGCGTGTGGCATGTTGAACACAATCCTGTCGAATTTTTCATCCCACAAATCACGATGGCAAATCATCGTTACCGCATCAACATTGTAGAAAACCTTTGCACCATGGTTATGCAATCCGCGTATGTTCCACTGCACGTGAAAATGTTTGTGTTTCAAATCCCCTATTAGGTTAACAGAAACAAAGTGAAACCTATTAAGAGATTGACAATAACAAATCTTAAATTATATATAGGAAACATGGTTATGACATCATCAATTTAAATCAAACTTAATTAATCAATTAAGTCCCTCTATTTTAGTTAAATTAAAATCAGAACCTATAATTTAATTATTTAATCAACGCCCCGTGTGTCTACACGAGTTTGCGATCTAGTAATGTAATATAATATATAAATAATGTATGCTTTTGATAACAGAATACAGTTTTTTTTTTTTTTTTTTTTTTTTTTTGAAATTATGTGTAACACTTGCCAAATCTAACTCTCACTAAATTAATTATAGAAACATTTCACGACATAGGATATATAGGCAAACAACTTAATCGTAATTGGTTCTGCCAAACTTTAATACTCAGATCCATAAAAGTCCCCTCTTTAATTTATTTATTATGATGATATGATTATTATGATAAATGATAAATTATTAATTAATAAAAATATGTACAATAAAACGTGAGCTTAAGTTCAAACATAAATGAAATGCCACAAAAAGATTCATATTCATTGATTATTTGTGTTATAGTATTTCTAGAACTAAAATTAAGAATATGACGTTAGAGCAATTATAATAACTAGATCTATCTATTGCTAGAACAACGTATAGTACTTAATTAACCCTGTATTGATTATTGAAGGTTAATTTATACACAATATTTGCTAAACAAACTTAATCAACACAAGCATCATCATATCATGTATAATATCACATAAACACAAATACATTTGTGAAACTTTAATACTCAGATCCATAAACACATTTGGGCCTTTAGTTTATATTTGGGATGAATAAATTAAAGTCCCCTCTTTTATTTATTTATAATAAAATAATAATAACAAATAATAATCTTAATAAAACGTAAGCTTAAGTTCAAACATGAAATGACCATATCTTTTATATTAAATAAAATTAAATTCTACAAAAGATTCATGTTTCATTGATTATTTGTGTATTAGTACTAGCTATTTATGACTTCGAAACAATTATACGGAGTAATAACTAGATCTATTGCTAGAACAACGTACTAAACCCTATATTGAAGATTAAACAGCATTAATCAACACAATCATCATCATATCATATATAATATCACATAAACACAAATACATGTAAGAAACTTTAATATTCATCAGTCAGATCCATAAAAACATTTGGGCCTTTAATCTCTATTTGGGATGAATAAATAAAGTCCCCTCTTTTATTTATTGATAATAAAAAATTATTATTATAATAAAACGTAAGCTTAAGTTCAAACATGAAATGACCATATCTTCTTTATTGAGTAAAATGCCACAAAAAGATTCATGTTTCATTGATTGTTTGTGTTATAGAATTTCTGGAACTAAGATAATATATATGACGTTAGTTAGAACAATTATAATAACTAGATATATTTGCTAGAACAACGTACTAAACCCTATATTGAAGATGAGGGCCGTCTTTGAACTTTTAGAGGCCCTAGACAAATTTGTCGTGTTACAGAAATGAGGCCCTATAACTAGATATCAAGTAAGATAAAGGTTCGATGAAATTGATTCTCAATGATCCGATTTTCAAATAATTTATTTATTTCTTTGATACATATTTATTTATCTTATACTTATTCTCTCAAATCCCAGTTGTTAGTTATTAACTCTTTTAGTCAAACTCGAACACGTCAATATAAGTTTTCAATTTTGGGCCATTCAGTCGACCTATATATTTGTTTAAATATATATATAGTCTAAATCTAGTTATTAACAAATATCTCTTAGTTCAAAATAAAAGAGGTATGAATGTCTTATGTAATCATAATATATATTATACATATTACATAACTTGGGAAAAAAATTAGAGGCTCTCAAAATTTAGAGGCCCTGGACGGTCGACCACCTCGCTCACCCTCAAAGACGGCAATGAAGATTGAATAACATTAATCAACACCATCAGTAGATATAACACAGACACAAACATAAACAACAAACAACAAAATTAAAACATGAATCAAAATAACTTACAGTATGAGTCTTTCGATGTCATGGTGAGCTTCGATGTATCCCCAAACGCACGAGCAAGACAGTGACCAAAGCTGAAATCACCTTCTCCCATAAGCAATATATTTTGATTGGCATTGTAGTGAGTGATTCCCCTTGGCGTTGCTTTAGTCGAAAATGACTTGGTTGAAGAATTGATAAACAACATGTTAATTTTGGACAACATTCTTTGATTTCTCTGTTTTGGAACTTGAATGGCAAGAGAAAAGGGATAGAGGCAGAGTATGTATGTGTATATGTATATATAGACTCTAATGTGCGTATGTATGTATATCATTCTAATGTATGTATATGATATTAATAGAAATAGAATGTTAATGTGTGTTTATGTATGTATATCATTATGCAATCAGGAATGTATGCATATGACGTGCGGGTGTGAGCATTTTGCAATAGCCATAGCTATAGGCTATAGCCGTAGGGAAACATATTTCATTATTATTTGTCTTTTACTACTATTTATGATTTATCATTTGTGTATATAAATAGGTGTTCAGTACAACTATTGTTGTTATCATCATTAACGAATAATTAACATGAACTAATCCATTGCTTTTAATTTATTCCGAGATTAGAGTACATAGATAAATTTAATTTTTTATTATGTATAGCTACAAATATAGTGTTAAATATTCCTTGTATACATATGGCAAAGTAAATGAGCAATATATCATGATATATAAACATGAGAAAATGAAGTTATACGTACACGAATTTCATTCACTCGTTTAAATACTATACGTACTTTAATTAACTAATCAACACTTAATAATGTTCCGAATTAATAATTAAGCTAATTAATTAGCAAACCTCCTAAATTTACATCTCTTTGTTAGTTGTCGAATACCAAAAGGGATTTGGACAACCAATTTTTTTAATGGTGAAATGTTTCACATCCGACTCTTTCTTAAAACCTTCATGATGCTTTTCAGTTGTCAAGCTTGGTTCATATTCCGGAATCACAAAAGAAAACTAGTTGACGTTGTAACTCTTGCTACTCTATGGGATTGTTTGAGAATATAGGAACGAGATTATTTTCAACTCAAAGAGACATATGTAAAACTTCTTTCGTTTCTTTTGATTAGTAATAGATCCAGTAATGTAATTTCAAATCGGATAAAATGGACCTACAATAATGAAGTGCACCTCTATGTCTCCTTTTTTGATTTCTTATTTCTCTACCTTATATCGTTCATCGATTAAAATAAAATAAAATTAAGTATAGTAGTATAGTGGTTGCATCATGATATGGATCAAATCAGAAAACATAATAGAAATTGAGATTTAATCAATTAACAGAATTAGAAACTCACAAGCAGAATTGAATTCGAAATATCTGTTCAGAATTGCTCAAGTGATTACAATCGACACTATAACCAAATGAATTACAAGTGAATCAGGAGTACAGAATTACAATCAAAGCTTGAATCGTGAAATGGCATGATTCCGCTATTTATTCACCCACATTAACAGACTACTAACAGACTAATCGAAACTTTCCCTCCACTTAACGGATTAGCTAACGTTTGACCTTGCGTTGACTTTAATGAATTGCATGCGTGAGTCACGTGCGTTCTGTATCAATCAATCCCTCCTTAAGAAACCTTGACCTCAAGGTTTAAACTGGAAAATTAGGAAAATGAAGTATGAAGTCTTGATAAAGCTCCGAAGTTGCATCGTCCACTGTTTGATTTGCCCACTTTGCATTTCTTCAACTGCGAAACATGGAAAACATGATGTATCTGACTTGATTCCGATAACTGTAACTTGTAAGCGACATTTCCTACCTTAGCAATGATGAGAAATGGACCATAGTCCTTGGCTGATAATTTGGTGTGCTGACTTTTCCTGATTGTAACTTGGCGATGAGGTTGCAACTTTAAATACACCCAAGTGCCAATTTCGAATATCCGATCAAACCTGTGCTTGTTGGCTAAACTTACCATTCTATCGTGTGCCCTCTTAAGATGGAATTTAAGCAGATTAATAGCATCTTCTCGAGCTTGCAAGGACCTATCAATTGCTGCTACCATGCTTTCACCGGACAAATAAGGAGAATGAGTTGGGGCTGGTTGACCATAGACTACCTCAAAAGGAGTAGTCTGAATGGCAGTGTGAAAATCAGTATTGTACCAATATTCTGCGAGTGACAACCCCTGCACCCACTCCTTGGGTTTTTCACTAGACATACACCATAAGTAACATTCCAGACACCTATTCACCACTTCTGTCTGGCCATCAGTTTGTGGGTGGTAGGCAGTAGACATGTGCAGTTGTACTTTGAGCATTTTAAACAGAGACTGCCAGAAATGACTAAGAAAGACCTTGTCTCTATCACTCACTATAGTAGTAGGTAACATATGTAGCTTATAAACATGATCCAAGAAAACTTGAGCCACTATGCTAGCAGAGAAAGGGTGTTGTAATGCAATGAAATGGGCATATTTACTCAGTCTAATCACCACAACATACATGACTGATTTACCCTGGGAACTTGGTAGGCCTTCAATAAAGTCCATGGAAATGGCAGACCAAATGGTATTGGGAATGGGTAAAGGTTGCAAAAGACCAGGGTAAGCAGTAAGGTCAGGCTTGTATCGTTGACATACATCACAATCATTCACAATTTTTTTAACAAACTTATACATGCTTTTCCAGTAAAATAGCACCTTGAGCTTCTGAGTAGTAGCATGTGTACCTGAATGTCCACCAATGGGATCGGAATGATAATATTGCACTAGTTTAGTTCTGATAGAATCACTAGGACCAACCACTAGTCTACCTTTCTTTTTCAACAACCCATCTGTCCAACTATACTTATCATCAGAATAAGTACCATTTTGGAATTGTGTCACTACCAATTTCAAAGCATCATCTTCTTGCCAACTATCTTTGATTTGTTGCATCAAGTCTGAAGTAAAAGAAGTAAGTACCATAGCACAGAGTCAATCTTGAGAGTGCATCATTCTTTGGACCATCACCCATACATGTTTCTATGAACTCAAGGTCAGATTGATTATATCCCTTTCCTGTAACATCCTTTAATTCATTTCCAACTTGTTTTCCTAATTGCAAAAGTGTGTATATGGCATGAAAGTCAACAAAATCTCCTACAAAAGATACTTCGTTTTTATTCATCTCTTTTTCTAAAGCTTGCTAAATGTTCTTCCCTTTTCGTGTTGACCAACCAGGTTTCCACTCAAAAGACTCATCAACTATCAAAGCATCATAAGGTTTCCAAATTCTCATGTCCTTATTGAAAGATCCATTAGAAGAAATATGACCATTTTCCACAAAATTATGCCAGATATCTTCCTTATCTAACACAATTTATAATTTCCTAACAGTCTTTTTCCTACTCTTGTCTTCGAATTCATCACCATTAGTCAGATAATCAAAGATATAATCATTGTTAATCATGCCACTAGTAGCAGTGCCATATCTTGAGCCTGCTACATATGTGGATGCATTTGTATTACTTCCCATTAAGTCTGTTCCAAATTGCAAACCTGACTTCCATTCAAAATTTTCTACAACAACCGAATCACACCCTAGCTGCAATGTTTTCTGCTCTTTAATGAGAACAAACTCATCAACGTTAGCATAATTTTCAAAAGGAACCCAGCTACCTTCTTCCATGGCATTCATTGGAATCGTATGAACAACTAAATTGAAAACATTGTTTTCTTCGAAATTTGTTATGTCACAATTGTTTTCATCATCTAAGAAACCAACTTCACTTAATTTCAAGTGGCGTTGCAGCTTGAGTTTCACAATGTCTACAGCCTCTTCTTTATACTCCGATTCACCACCTTCAATAATTCCATCTTCTTCAAAAACTGCCAACTTACTATTATATTCCACACCACTCGCTTCTTCAAACGTTTGAGAATTCTGCAAAGATGGACTGAACATGTTCTCAATAATGTGACATTGTAGCCAAACAATAGGCATCATAAATGTTGCAAGGTTTGTACATTTCAACTATCTTCTTAATTTCTGATTGCAAACCTCCAACAAAGTAATCAACTATTTGCAATTCGTTTAAACCAATCATATTACTGATCAAAGAATTAAACGCCTCATAATATTCTTAAAAAAGTGCCTTTTTGTTTGAGATTTCCCGTGCTAGGCATTTCTTCGAACACCATGTATGCGTTCCTATAACTCTCATCAGTACTTCCAATTTCATCCAGAGTTTCCCCATTAATCACGTTCTCATTACAACCAGTTTTCAACCACGGCCTCAATTCATTCATATAATTAAAATTACAACCCATATTACTCGAATCATAACAAGAAAGCTTTTGATAAGTACCTTGGTTAACTGTGGCCAACTTTTGCATTTCTTCCATTAGGCTTGTACTGTGACGACAATTTCAAATCAATTGAACGGTGAATTGAGTGTTGAAACTTCAAATTGATGATGAAATTGATACGTATCGTTGATCGATTGCCAGAATCGAGCTCTGATACCAACTGATATGGATCAAATCAGAAAACCTAATAGGAATTGAGATTTAATCAATTAACATAATTAGGAACTGACAAGCAGAATTGAATTCGAAATATCTGTTCGGAATTGCTCAAGTGATTACAATCGAAACTATAACCAAATGAATTACAAGTGAATCAGGAGTACAAAATTACAATCAAAGCTTGAATCATGAAATGACATGATTCTGCTAGTTATTCACCCACATTAACAGACTATTAACAGACTAAACGAAACTTTCCCTCCACTTAACGGATTAGCTAACGTTTGACCTTGCGTTGACTTGTTGACTTTTTGACTTTAATGAATTGCATGCGTGAGTCACGTGCATTCTGTATCACATCATTTCAATTAGTTACAAGTAAACAAATTGAAGGTTTTATATAAATTGAATTGAATTCAGTAATAATATAATAATAATATTAAATTAATGATTATTATTCTACCAATGTAAACTCAGAGTTTATATATGATCACTACTTGTTTTCGGAAATTAGATTGCGCCGCCTGAATTCCTAACTGTATTTGCCAACAAAATTTGCATGGTTATTTTAGGCAAACTCTGTATCAAATCAAATTTCAAATTATATTATTATTATTACATAAAGACTATATGGAAGCTAAATTAAAGTTAATTATAATCTACTAGAAATTTTGATATTTAATCTCCCACATTTAATTCAAAACTTTTTTTTAAAGTGAGAACTAGCGGCTAGCCTAAGCGATACGTCGATAATGTATTTAAAATAAGTAAAATCAAAGAGATTGCAAAAAAAAAAAAAAATGACCAAGCTTTTTCATGATTAATTGTTTCAAAAAAAATTACGTCATGAAAATTGCAAAACCAATGTAATTAGCACATGTTGGAGCCATATGTCCTCCATATTTAAATATATGTATGATTTTTACTTTCAAATTTGTTATTATGAATTATTTAAATGATGGACCGGCCTTACATTAGATTAGGGAGATTAAGAATCGTATACGTTTTTATTGTGCATATTTTTATGAGTTGTACATTATGCATTATAAAGTTTTATGTATTTAAGAAAAAGGAAATGAAATGCCTTATATGAGTTGCGTAGATTATACAACTAATTATCCATCTTAACGTGCGGTATAAAGATTTAACTACCAAAAGAATTTGTTACGTTATATATACCGGTATTCAACTTTTTGCAACGTCTAATTAATGAACAATATCTCATTACAAATGTGACGGGTATCAAAGTATTAATTGCTCCCGCCAGAGCGTACTTCATCGCAACTTAGATTACTAATTTAGCGATTTCACTAATTGCGTTGATGCTTCATCAATCATCATGATACATAGTGTTATATTAATTGGAGATTAAGTAAAATGTTTGGTTTGCAAGGTCCATAAGTTAACTAGAAATTAATGATAGTTTATCAATACAATGAATGAAGAGTTTCTCATATACACAAGTATAACTATGACTTTTGTAGGGGTGTGCATTCCATGCCGATAGAGAATCGATCTGACCAGACTATACCCGAAATTATGTATTTGGTACGGTCCTTGGTCCATATATTTCCGTTAATTCGATCTTTGGGTCGGTTCAGTCCAAACCCGATGAAAACGTAAAAAAGAAATGATTCCCATCATCTGCAACTTTGAGGCCAGCCCTCAAACGCGTAATCCAGTTGCATCTGGAGGGGGACTTTGCAAGAAAATAAGTGGCGTAGCTACATATGGGCCAAGGTCCACCCTACACTTTTTGATATAGTAGAAAATATATATAATTTAGTCCTAATGTGATCAAATAAGTTAGTCATGGCCCATGTTAATATGGCAAAATCACAAAATAAACTGGCCCATCCATCCTAAAACTCTAGAATACGTAACTATTATACATGGAAATTTTAATTTTTATCGATGTTATTTGTTGTTGAATATTGAAGTTGACTGTTTGTTAAGGTTCAATTAATAGTAATAATCTTTAAGTTACTCCATTGTTCGTAAATAATTGTAATAATATGACGTACAATTCATGTTGATAATAGCATTATGATGATTCATTTTATTATGTTGTTGACGGTCATATTGGTCACAAGTTTTTGATAGTTTAATAATGTCGTGTTTGGGATACATGGGTTATATTGTAGATGATTTTTACCAACTTAAAAGTGTATTGTGGGGAGCTAAAACTTTCTAACTACAAGTACTTAATACCTGCAGTTGTATTGTTAGTCCCTTACACTTGTATATACCTTTTCAAGCTTTTTAGGATTTGTTAGCGTTTTATTTCGGCCCACCCAATACAAAATTGCTGGTAAGCGTTGCTTTTTATTAACATTTTTTTTTCAAGAGCATGGTAATGATCATTTTTCTCACGAAATTACTATTCTCGGGTCGAGTTTTTTTCCGAACGTACCGTTTGGACCGAAATTAGAACCAGACCCAAACCAAACCATATATACTATGTGGTCCGGTCCTCGGTTCTTGTTTCTACGTAAGTTTGGGTCTTAGTTTAGGTTTGGCCGGTGCACTGTCATACTAGTCGTTTGTAAATTGTGTTCATGGCTAGCTAACTTGATCCGTTAATTATATTGTTCGCAGTAAAAGGTGGATGCGTGTTGATCAAGTGAATATGAACATGGATCGTATAAATTAACAACAACAAAACAAAAAAGTCGGGTATCCGCCAAGAAGATTGGCTTAATTTCCAATCACATATAGCAATTTTAATAAAGCGATCGATGTCATAAATTATGTCACATGTTTAATTTTAGTACACTAGCTTGTTTGAAAAGCTATACTGAAATAGAAATAATTCGATAATACTAATTTTTATAAATAAGATTTGGCATAGCATTTACATAAACCACACTTTATAGTGTCAACAAAAAGTTAAAAGGAGTAATTTTTACATTACGACGTTACGTATACAACGAATAGAAACAAAGATTTAATCTAACTAAATTATATTCAACTTTTGTTAGAGTAGTTCCAAGAGTCGCATGAAAATACTATTTCCTCCAAAAATATAGAATATGATCGTATATATTTCACTTATCATGTTCAACAAAATCTTTTTTAGTGTTATCTAAATCCATAATAAAACATGACATTACGGTTGAAGAATGTTCAGGAATGTCTATGATCTGTCGAAAACGTCAATAATTCATCGATAGTATCTCATTTAGACTTCGAATAGATATAGTAAACATGAAAATGTATATACTTGAAGTATATTAAGGAAAAATGGGCTTTAGATCCGTGCAACTAAGAGGCTATTGAATTGAAAATGTTGGTTACGTTATTAATTTGTTATGAAATATGCATAATTATTAGGAAGCAAGAGATGGACATTGATGTATAATAAATCTGATTAATCTTTTACAGAAATGAAAGATGGCTTGCTATATGTATGTAGAAGATTGGGGGTCAAGAGATGTTACCGTGAAATGGGAGGAAGTCGCAATTTGGTTTTGGGTGTTGTTTTCCCAAGAAATATGAACATGATATATATAGTAATACTTAATATTGGGGATGAAAGGTTTTCTAGTAGATTGAAAAGGTGTGATATGACAGTTAGTGAGTTAATTGATCATTATAGTAATTAATATTCATAATTAATAATAAATAATGACAATTAAAGATATGTAGGAGGAAAAAAGTTATGTTTTAAATTGAAGAGACGAACGTAATGGTAACTTCGCTTTTTTCACTTGGGGTTTATTGTAAATTCGGATCTGTATGGGGAGTTATCAAAAACGATTCAGAGTGAAAATCGGTGGCGCGGCCTCTAATTTTTCGGGGAGTTTTTCCTGGAGCTTTTCCAGGTTTTTTTCATCCATTTTAGCTCCCTTGCAGTTAAGATCCGGATAAATTTTCTTGTGGTGTTTAAAATGTAGCATAGGTTATGGTGTAACTATATTGTATTTTGGTGACTATCTAGCAACTTGCTAGTAGTAATGTATGAATAAAATTTCTCTGCCTTTCAAAAAAAAGTTTGTGTTTGCATTTTGTTGATCGTTAATAATTTTAGGCATTTAAAGCAATGGATGTTGGATGAGATTAAAAGGGTGTCTTAGATAAGATAGAACTGTTTAATCATCAAATAAGAGATCTTTCTAACGTTTAAGAGACGGATTATTAAGTATCTTTTCAAATAGAACACGTGTCAAAACAGTATTAACTATCCACTTTTTATCCACTTTTATTTTAATTGTATTTAGATTAGATTAGATTTAGATTAGATACTGTCATACTACTAACGTAGTATGGAATTATGGATACAAAGACAAAGAATTTCATTTTTAATGAATGGAGGCACAGTACACCATAGCTATCAAGAGTCCGATTCAAGCCTCTGATGAGCTTGACCCGCATACCTGGGCGTGACCAAAAAAACCGGGTTGGGAAACCGACCCGGTCAATACCCGGGTAGACTCTACCCGATTCGGGTTTTACTAGTACCCGCCGGGTACCACACCGGGTACGCCCCCATACGTTTCAAATCGGGTTGGACCCGGGTTGTACCCGAACCGGTTCCAAAAACCGGTTTTAATACCCGGTTTGTACCCGGTTTTTTCACTAGCAGTTGTGTTTGAGCTCCTAGCCGTTTTATATCCGTTTTTTTGCTTTTTTTTACCATTTTGCCATCCTAAAACTAGTATAAATAGATACATTGGGTTTGGGTTAGTTACAACACTCAAACTCACTCATTCTAGTGAAAAAACACTCAAAACGCTTACGATTTACATACGAAACTCTCAAAACATTAATCTCATCCTCTCAAAACGCTCTCATAATGGCAACTCAAAGTTCCTCAACTAACGATTTTGTTGGTTCGTCAAATGCACCAACCATTGTTCAAGTCTTTACAACAAAACGTAATCCGGAGATTTGGTGTAACTTTGACAAAGTGTTGTTGTCGGATGGTTCGACTAAAGCACATTGTAAACGATGTGAGAGTTTTTTAAAAGCCGACTACAACTCAACGTTGAGCAAACAAATTTTAAAGTATTGTAGTGCAAGCAAAACTAATCCGGAGGAGGGTCAAGCAACCATGTCACGGGATGGAGGTATTTTCACATACCAAGCGGATCGTTGTCGAGAAGCATTTGCCGGCTTTGTGATTCAAGAAGCTTTGCCGTTCAACCACTTCGACAACCCTCGGCTTACTAAGGTTATTCAAAATACTCTTCAACCCCGATATAATCATGTATCACGTCTTACTCTTAGACGTGATACACTTAAATTGTGGAAAAATGCTAAAATTCAACTAATAACCGGTTTTGAAAACTTAACTACAAGTGTATCACTAACAACCGATGTTTGGTCGGCTCCTCATGGTTTGCCCGGTTCGTACATTTGTGTTACCGCACATTGGGTTGATCCATCAACTTGGCAAATGATGAAACGTACCATTGCTTTTGAAGACTTTGAGTATCCTCACACGGGTCAAAAATTATTTTGCATGTTACGGGATGTAATGAAAATGTTTAAATTAGAACAAAAGGTTTTTTCTATTTCGTTTGATAATGCGAGTAATAACACAAACGCCGTTCAAAAATTAATACTAAAATACAACCCACCTTTGAAAGGCATTTTCTACCATAGTAGATGTGTTACACACATCATTAACTTGGTTGTGCAAGACGGGTTAGCGGTTCCACAAATAAGTCAAGTAAAAGACGCGTATAAAAACATGTTGCAAGATATATTTTGTAAGGGTAAGACTAGATACAAACTTTATATGAAATTGTGTAAGGATACGGAGAACATTTTTTTAACCCCTAATTGGGACATGCCCGTAAGATGGAATTCGACATACAACATGTTTGTATGTGGTTTACGCCAACGTGAGACTTTACAAGCCTTTCATTTACAACTTGTCCAAAGGGGTTATGCTACAAACGAATTTCCAAACGGATCTTGGGATATTATTGAAAAGATAACCTAATTGCTCAAACTTTTTAAAACCACAACTACTTTGTTATCGGGTGTTTATTATCCCACGATTCACTTGATACTTAAGCAAATTTTTTTAATGTGTTCAAAACTAAGCGAATACGAATTTATTGATAATTTATACGCATTAATGGTGGCTCCCAAGAAAGAAAAACTAAGAAAATATTTTAAAGAAATGCCACCGATAATTAGTTGTGCCGCCGCAATAAACCCATGTGTAACACCCCCAAACTTATTGTTTAGCGGAAGCACGATTTAGGTGTTACGAATCAATAATCACAGCACAAAGATATATAATGAACGACCACTATATGCGTCGTTTCAACTTGTATTGATAAAAACGAAGTTTACATCAAAATTATAGTTACACTAGCTCGGTTGAAATTGAGAGATTTAAGTACATAATTAATCTATACAAAATATAATAATGCAGCTAAATCTCTGATTGTTTGCATGATGACTCGAGCTAATTGATCCTTACTTGAGCAGTCCAACCTACTGCTGGTCACCTGTGATACATGCTAAAATTGGTCAGCGAAACGCTAGTGAGCTCACAGGTTTGTATGTCAACACATATGTTTGTATGAACCGCAAGATTTAATAATTGAATTTAAAATGCAATTAAGCAAAATAAAAGTTATACAGCCATGAGCACATAGTCTGAGCTTAACTTGAGTTGTCAGGCCCACTTAAGGGAACCTAACTTGAAATGCCTCCTACGAGTGCCTAATCCACACTCGTCTTCCCAAATGCTAATACATCCGTTTGACCAGTTAGTGCGTGCTAACCCGGATGAGGATTGTCAATCCTATATGATATCATATACTAACATTCACGCTACTACGTATTACCAGACTATGCTATGGAGGGCTTTAAATTGATTAGCTTGAAACTCATGTAGTATTTGATTTGATTTGTACTTGCGTTCAACTTGTAAAACAAAACGAGCAATTATATCACACCCCTGATTGAAAAGCAGTAAAATAGGGGCCATGAGACTCACCTGAGCCTTGATTGTTTATCGAATAACTTGAACTGATTAGCTGTGAATTGATGTCTGAAGACTTGTAACCTGAGTGTGTCCACGACACGTAATGGTTATTAATTGTACAGGTATCTCGAAAGACTACCTTTGTAATTGTTTATTTATCTATGATGTCCAAATTACCCAGATTTGGTTGATTGACTTGTCCAAATTACTAAGATTTGGTTGATTGATTTGAGTATTTGAAAACGTGTACGGCCCGTTGGTGATTGTTTGTAACAATAATCTCGATATTATTATTTTTATTTTGAAGTGTTGTACTTAAAAGTGTTTACAGACTTTTAGGTGACGGGGGTCCGGGGGCAGCGCCCCTGGTTAGCGGGGTTCCAGGGGTGGCAACCCCTGGCGGGGTCCAAGGGGCTGGCCCCTGGCTGGGGTCGAGATGCCAAGTCAGCTCGAATTTTTTTTATTTCTATTAAATTGCTTTGGTGAAAAACGCATCTGGACTTGAATTTGGGTGAAATCAAGTGATAAAATTTTGGTCTCGACACTTAGTAAAAAGTTGTAACTATTCTGTTTTTGGCGACACTAAGCTAGTGTCGCTACAGGCGGCACTAGTTAGGCGACACTAGGTGAGTGTCGCTACAGGCGGCACATGTTAGGCGACACTTGGTGAGTGTCGCTAGATTTCTGATTTTTAATTGAAGGGCGACACTTGATTAGTGTCGCTATAGGTGACACTTCTAATTTTTTTGGCGTCACTAAGGGAGTGTCGCTAAGTTAAATCTGGTTAAGTAATTCAGCGGCACTTAAGTAGTGTCGCTATAGGGGCGACACTTAGGCATAGCGACACTTGGCTAGTGTCGCTACTACTGTTTCTGGCACACTAGCGACACTTCCAACTGTTCGTCGGATTTTGAGCCGAAAACGTGTTTTCCGGCGACCATTGGTTCCAAAACTTTTACCAAACCCTTATATGGACATTTTGGACAATTATAAACCATAAACATGTAAAAATAATCGAAAACGGAGAGTTTCGGGTTTTTGTCGGAAACTTACGCGGTGACGAATCGAAAATCCGAAAAGATGAGGTTGTAGATCGTTGCGTGGTGGTCGTTATTCCCTAATTAGATTTGCGATTTGAGTTCGTTTTGTGGTGTGATTTGAGGAGTTAGTGTGGTGAAAGTGTTTGATGTTTTTAGAAAGAAAAGAAAGAAAGAGAGAAGAAAAGATGGTGGTGATGTTGAATGGGGTAGAGAAAATGGGGATTCCCCATTTTGGTGGCTTGGGGGCCGGCCCACATGGGCCCCACCCATGTGTGGTTGGCTCCTAATTTTTGTTCCCGTGTTTGCGCTCCGTGTGGTGTTTGTTTTCCCGGTCGTTTAATTGTTTAATTAATTTAATACGTTGAAAATATACGTTTAAGAATACGAATAATTATTCGGTATTTAACTTGAAGTATTTAACCAAATACTTAATAATTGCGTTATAAATTATAACGTTAACTTGTTTTGTTTGTTTGCGCGTTTATTATCTTAATCGCGTATCCATTGATTGTATGATTCGAAATGAATACCAAATATTATAAAAATAATATTTTGGATATAACTGTGTTATTAAAAAAAAATGTTTATATTATTTAACTAAATTGTTCACCAACGTCCGTATTAATTGAATCGAATTACATTCGATTTGAAACTTGTACGATTTAATCAAATCGCATACTTGTATATATTTAACAATATATATTAATTGGTACATCAATTAGCCTAACACAGAACTAATTATATGTATTAAAACTTGATTAGGCACTAATTTCTAGTCCTAATTTGACAGGTGTCACACCATGCTTAAACCTTTCCGGGGTGGAATTGCTTATCGATAACATTTATAACGATTTGGAATTGAATGACGAGGACCCATTTTTTTCACAAAATACAAAAAAAAAAATTTAACAAATGCTTTCAAGATTTATTTAGTCATTATTTTGAAAAATATGGTTCAACAAATCCTTCTTCTAGTTCGGCTTCCACAATGTTTGGTTCATCTTCTTCTCGCGATCCAATGATTAACTTATATAATAGTTTAAGATAAGAAAACCATAAACGTGCAAGGGGTGAAGGTAATCAAACGAACACTAGCGAATATGGGAGGTATACCGGAACCGATTTTTTAAACACCATACAACCCGATGAATTCGCACAATTTGATATTTTGGCTTGGTGGAAAGGGAGGGAATCTCAATTTCCCGTTCTAACCATCATGGCCCGAGATTTACTAACCGTCCAAGCTTCTACGGTAGCTTCGGAATCCGCTTTTTCTCTTAGTGGCAGGGTACTATCTATACGAAGAACAAGACTCACACCGGCCTCATTAGAGATGTGCATTTGCTTGAAGGATCACTTAGACGCCGCGGAACGTATACAACCCATTTCTAGTCTTGAAGGTGAAATGGAATACGAAGGAGATATACACGATATCGAGGTGCAAGCCGGTATGGCAATATCACTCTCCGATGAAGAAATTGCTCTTGATGAAGCTTCGCGAGAGGCTACCACCGATGAAGATTTCGACCTTTGAACAACGAAGACTACGCATTTGAAGATGTTAGAAGACTTGAAGATTAATAATACTTGAAGATTTTGAAGAAGTATGAAGACTTATTTGTTTCAAGAATATTTTTATGACTATTTAGAAGACTTTGATTTAAGTAATTGTCAAGTTATGTTTCCATTCCTAAATGATGTTTTAAGTTGAAGATTTTATTATTTTTATGAAGATTATGAAGATTGTTATTTTTATGAAGATTATGAAATGATCAAGTGTTGTTGTTATGGTGAAAGTGTTGTTGTTATGGTCAAAGTGTTGTTGTTATGGTAAACGGGTCAAAAGGTGTCCAAATGGTTCATGAAAGTGTGGTAATGTCAAAACGAGCGATAGTGTAATTATGTAGCGGCTTGCAATTGCCTTAGGTGTTAAATGTATGTTAAAATGTGTTGGTAAAAAATGAAAGTCTGAATGTGAGGCGTTTGTGATTTGGTATGGTCACCAAAAGTGTCCGAAATGACCAAAAATTGGTCACACGTCCGAATTCTTCGTTGACGTGAAATTTGAAAAAGTGTAAAAATGAAAAGTTTTATTTTGTTATAGTGGAGGTGTCTGCAAAATTTCAGCTTCTAAGTATTTACGAGTCAAAAGTTATGTGCGTCGAAATTTCGCTTCTAAAAATTTTGCATACCAAACATTACCCGGTGCGTACACCTAGTACCCGCCGGTAACATGTTGTACCCGCCGGCTAGTTCATATTCTTCCGGGAACTAAACATTAGTACCAGCCGGGTATTATGTTGTACCCGCCGGGTACAACACTTAATTCCTTTACATAAAGTCAGTAGCTAGATTGCCTTGAGTACCCGTTGCGTACAAAGTGTACCCGTCGGGTACCAGGTATATACCCGTCAATATTCACACCGGGTAGTTCATATTCTTCAGGGAACAAATCATTAGTACCCGCCGGTAATATGTTGTACCCGCCGGGTACTCTATTTTTCCAGGTTATCCCTGCCTGCCTTCCACGCTTTCCACACATTCCAAAACCCCATTTTCTCTCCAAAAAACGGGAGCAACACCACCAAAACCCCCACTCAACCATTTTTGAAGCAAAAACTCACGAATTAAACCGGCAAAACACTTCTACATCATGTTTAAGGTACGATTAACAACTTTTTAATTCAAAAGACTTAATTTTCATGGATTGATTGAAGTTTTTAGATTTAGGTTTTCTTGAAATTGAATGTGTGAAAGTTTTAGTTGTTTATATTTCTTATTATATTGTGAGTTATATGTACTCACACCTTCTTATTTCATGAATTCGTGTTTAATTTACAAGATTATGAAAAATACGAATTTAGGGTTCTTGAAACAAATTTTGGGGAAAATTAATTATGTGTCATGCTATGCTTAGAATTGTAATCCATTTGCATAATACTCACGATTGTAATGCTCACTTGAATCAAATTATGTGTTTAATTGCATAATTCGAGTTTAGCTTGATATTAGGGCATTGCTTTTGAAAGAGGATAAGTTTGAGCTTTGTAGATAAAATGTGTTTACGGCTGTGTAACATTATATGATGCTAATCCTAATGAGTGTGTACATTATATGATAGCATATCTAGTTACTCATAATAGTATTGGTTTGGTATTGCGGGAATGATTGTATAATTGATTATGTGATGGATGAATTGGTCAAGGCAATTCTCTCATTTGTGTTGTGTTTTGCAGGGAAGAAGCAAGAAACAAAAAGGCAGCACCTCTGGGACTACTAACGATGAAGAGGGTGACCGCCCTCAGCCGATGAGCATTGATGCTCTACTTATTCCCGAGACAATTCACCCATGGCTTAAATTTAGTAACAGGTTAACAAAGTATAATACATACTGTCAGAAACTGAACTTGTTGAGGGGGAAAGATTGTGATTTATCTAGGGTGGTCGATTGGGAACCACTAGAACAAGCTGGGGTAGCCGCCGGAATTAAGGAACTGATTATGCAACGTTATTTCGTGGATCACGTACCATTCGAATATGAAGAATGGGAAGGCATATTTCAGATTAATGAGGAGGTATACAAAGAGCTATGTGTGGAATTCCACTGCACATATGAAATAAAAGAGGATGTTGAGTCGGCGACTGATAAAAATTTCATGACTTTCCGACTGGGAGGTCAACCAAGGAAAATGAGTATGGTGGAACTTGCTGCCTGTTTGGGCATTTATACTCGAGAGCAGCTGGATGCAACTCATTTTGAGGATTATTTGATGAACAGTGATATGATCGGGCTGGAATTTTTCCCCAAGGATGTGTGGCACGAATTTTCACAAATACCGTACGCTAGAGGTGGAAATTCATACAAAGATACGGAGAACATGCAGTTGCGGGTAATCCAACGATGTCTTGCGCACACCATTTCGCATAGAAGGGAGAACACACAGAGAGTCAGTTTCGCCGACTTATGGTATATGAGGAGGTTTGAAGCGGAGGAGAATATCAATGTGCCGTACGCTGTTGCCTGGTATTTACATCATAATGCCAGCGGGATTAGAGGGGCATCCCCTATCTGTGGGGGACAATTTGTGACTAGGATTGCCAAGTCCTTCAACATCAGTTTTGAGACTTGTGAGCGAGTGACAGCTAGGCGAAAAACAGTAGGGCTAGCTCAGTTTCAGGGGGCACAGGCTGTCTCAGTTATCAATAACCGGTTCGTGCCTTACCAGGAACCACCACCAGAGGAGCAAGCGGCTCAACCACCGAGAAGAAGAAGAAGACAACAGCAGGTGGAACATGAACAACATCAACAGGAAGAAGCTGCATATGAGCATGGAGGTTTCCAGCAGCAAGGCGCAGCACTGCCATCCATGCTGGATGTTATGCATGGTATTCAGGGCCTTTAGGTAAGCCATGATAATTTTTCGCAGGAAGTCAGGTATGAGCATGGAGCACAGCGTTACCACAACGCTTGGTCATAACACAACATACGAAGACTTTCTGAAGCGGTGCCCAACTTCCGGCCTACAACTACCCACCCATGTGGGGTCAGTCTGGAACAAGCTATCCATCACCTGGTTATGACGAGGGTGCCGCCTTGGCAGAGCTGCAGGAAGAGTACCGAAGGCAGCAGGAGAGAGAGCAAGAGGAGCGTGGATTCCTCTATGACTATTCCCCGTTTTGAGTGATTGCGTGCCTCATGTGATTCAGACACTTTTCTAGACAAATTGATTACGGTCTATTTAAGTACTTTTAATTTTCTTCTTTGATATTTTGGAATGCTTGACTGGGGATGGCGTTTGGGTACGTTTTTGTACAACGACATCCCAAAACATTTTTCTATTTCGATTTAGGTGAAATTTTGGTGGAAAATGGTCAAATGTGTTGGATCAGGGCGTTTGTACCCGGCTGGAACATGGGTACCCGGCGGGTACTCTTTGAAGAATGGTAACAGAAATGATTAAGGCTTATGTACCCGGCTGGAACTACTTGTATCCAGCGGGTACACCGTACCCGGTTTGGAACCGGGTATTGGACCCGAACCGGTTCCTACCCGGTACAAACCGGTTAGTATAGGGTTGGGTTTTCCCCCACCCAAAACCGGGTCGGTTCCGGGTCGGGTTGTCAAAAACCCGGTTTGTTGACTTTGACCAATACCCGGTTCGGGTATTCGGGTTGGGTCGGGTCGGCCTAAAAACCGGTTTTGTTCACGCCTACACATACCCGCACACACAATCCAGTTTAGATTTCATCTGATGGGCCGGTTTATGGATGATCCAAGAAAGATTAAAAATTGAAAAGTACAAAAAATAGTCAACAATCCCACTACTTGGACCAAAAACAAATATATTATACGAGTTTTTTTCATCCGCACGTTGCGATGGGGCGTATAAAATTTTTAAATTTAGATGTACAAAATTAATTATTCTTTAAGTTGTTTGGTTATTTTACTTAACTTCAAACGTAAAACAACTTCATTTTACAGGTATGGTAATATGAAGAGTATATTGAAGTAGTTTTCGATTTTCTCAAATCATTGAAATTGAATTGTTCTTTTTGTTAAAATGTTTTGTATCGAATTTCATAGTCAATTTAAATTTGAATGATACTTGTAATCGATTTTCCTCCTTATTCAATCTAAAATTAAATTTAACTTATATAGGTTGCTTCAATAAACTCAAATAAAAGATATTTTATTCTATATATCTTAATTATAAAGCTTTAATAACTCAATTTCAAAAATATAACTCAACATTTTGGGTTAAAATAATAAGCATTATATTCTGTTGTTGTTGTTATTATTATTATTATTATTATTATTATTATTATTATTATTATTATTATTATTATTATTATTATTATTATTATTATTATTATTATTTATTATTATTATTATTATTATCAATTTAATGCATTTACATACCTTATAACCATAGTTTTCATATTGAACATTTATTTTGTAGTATTTTACCACTTATAGTTTATTTATATAGTAAAAAAGCTACTCATTTAAATGAGACTATAATTTTGGGATGAATAAACTAATTATTAAGTGTCAAGACGTAAAAACTCAAACGTATTAATATACAAAATTGAAAATTACTCCGTAATATATTTCGAAATCGATCTGAGATCGAAAGTTATACAATGCAAAGATTGCAATAACACATATAACAAAGTGAAATAGAAAAAAAATCATACTACTTTTAATATTCTATATATTTCTAACTACAAATGAAATACATTTACTTTCTTCCTTCATCGGCTTATAATTATGATAATGCCTCGTCAATGACACCCTACTAATTCGCCGTAGTTGATATAAATATAAAATAAGTGCTTGTTATTATGGTCATAAGATGCGTATCATTAATTTAAGTGTAATTAAAAGGAATTGTCGGTTTTAAAATCTTATATTTAAGGACATAATCACAAAATATATATATATATATATATATATATATATATATATATATATATATATATATATATATATATATATATATATATATATATGTACTCGATAATGACTTATACTCTGTGAAAATACACTACATAATAATAAAATATATGTATTTTTTAGATTGTTCTTTGATAAAAAAAATTTGGTTGAATAAACGAGTTGTATAAATATAAATGCTTTTACATGAGATATTTAGTTTATAATAGAAAACAATATAAATAGTGTTGAAAATGAAACAATAAAGAGTGGTTTGATCAGATAGAAAAGAAGAATAAGGATTTATAAGATAGTGTTGAAAATGAAACAATAAAGAGTGGTTTCTTCGGGTTGAAGAATGATAATCATGATCCTTGAGTATCGTACATGTAAGAATTAGGGGATCCTAAACTCTAAAGTAAGCGTTTGACACATTGCAACTCAGAAATCTTAATTCAAACATATCGTAACATAGTATGGCCGAATGCCGATGGCCGAAAAGAACCAAAATATAGCTAGTTATAAGCCCAATAACATTGATTAAACCCCAACTATAACATCTTATGACCCACTGAGGTCCAATATGACCCACTACGATAAATTATGATTTACAAATGGGTCAAAGTAATAAGCCCAATAACACCCATTAACCTCCAGCCGACCAACACTCATATGTTTTTAATTGATGTTGTTTAATTGGAAACTTTCATTTGTGAAACCTATTATGAACTTATGACTTGTATCTTACATTATGAAACATGTTTCATAAGTTCGACAAACTTTTCTAACCACATGAATGAAACATATTCTTGGGTGTTATATTCACCCATATTTTTTTTCTTTTTTTGTACGTGGAATATCATTCTTAGAGGTCATGCTACATTAACATGCACTACCATGTTTTATAATATGACACAAAAAATTAAGAAATTTTAGTCCTTAATTAAGTTATATCGACACTAATATTAAGTATTTATGAAAAATAATTAGTGCCAAGATGAGTTAGCGACCCACGTAATTATAAGTATAATTTTTGAGACACTAAGACACGTGAAAATTAGTTAATACAGTGCAAATAAGAAAAAAGATCTTGATATTTATCGTTCTTAAGAACAGTAGTTAAGCATTCCTAAAAAAAATTCACAAAGCTAATTTATCACTAACTTTTCATACATACAATAAAGTTTTAAATAAATATTATTATATATATCACTAATTATGAAAATTTTACATTAATGAGTAGTTTGAATTTTTTTCTGAATGCTAAGGACAGTGATTATCAAAACTGATAAGAAAAATCGTTTGAAAACATTGGTGAAATATTAAAGTTGTTTGAAACGTTGGTGAACATTAAATTCCACTTTAAATTCCTAATTAAACGAGACAAGCATAGAAAGTGGTGTGGGTACCATGCAACGTGATGATGGGTTTTTTTCCACGACATGGAACACTTTATCAAAAAACATAAATAATCGAATGAAAGTTTGAGCTTAAATTCATTGTTAAATCAGTCAAAATTTTAAAAATGTTTGGTTGTTACTGTTGAAAAAAATCAGGAAAATGATTTTGGAAAGAATTGAAGTACCAATGGAAGGGTGTCACGTGTACAAAGAGAATACCTACGTGTTAAAAACCCATTTACCCCCTAACTTAAATATCTCACAAACAACAAATCGAAAAATTATGAAAATTGCACCATTAGATTCAACGTTTGATCTTCTTCGATTTGCCGTCCATCAAGGCATACTTTCGATGAATTTTTTTTTTTCACCTTTTTTTTGATGGGTTTTACTAATTGCTAACACATGTGTTAATATTTGGTTAAATATTTAATTTAAGTATAGAGTTTAGGGATTAGGGTTTAGGATTTATTAGGGTTTAGGGTTTAATAGGTTTAGGGTTTAGTAGGGTTTAGGGTTTAGTAGGGTTTAGTAAGATTTATGGTTTAGAGTTATATAAAGCGTTTAGGGTTTAGGGTTTAGGGTTTAGGGGTTAGGGTTTAGGGTTTGGGTTTTGGGGTACTAACCCCAAACCCTAAACCCTAAACGCAACACTTTAACACATGTGTTAGTAAATTGTAAAACCCACCAAAAAACGTCGAAAAAATATTCGTCGAAAGTATGCCTTGATAGACGACAAATCGAAGAGGATCAAACGCTGAATCTAATGGTGCAATTTTCATAATTTTTCGATTTGTCGTTTGTGAGATATTTAAGTTAGGGAGTAAATGAGTTTTGTATTCTCTTTGTACAAATGGCATTCTCATACTTCCATACTTTCCATAATTCATTTACTCTCATGATCTCATCTCTATTACTGTTAGTTGGCTTCAATTCATCGCTAAAAGAGTTGGCTCCAAGACATTGCTCTAGTCATTCGGTTGGGTTTTTGTTTTCTTTTTGACAATTATACTAGACAACTCTTATTTGCTTATATTTCGCATTTGTGTATCACATAATTATATGTACTCAAAAGATCACCTTCATTAATACTACTTGGAATTCTTCACACTCATCAAACCTTGTGGGGTTTTCCTTCTGGAAGCAGTGGAGGATAGTGACCTCGCCAGCGCATCGAGTCCACTAGCTTGCCTAGTGGCCGTAACCGCCCGGGATCACTCTACTGCCTTTCAAAAAAAAAAAATAATAAATAAATGTATGATAAATGAGCTAGCTAGTTGGAATCCCATTATCTTATAGGAGTATCATAATTTGTTAATGTTGAAAATAAGCTTAATGAAAGAAAAAAAGAGAAAAAAAAAAACTATTAGAATTAGCTTATAAAAATAAGCTACTGGATTATGTAATGAGAAAAAACACAAATACCTCTTACATACTCCCTCTGTCCCATTTCTATTGTTCTGTTTTGACTTTTAAAGTCTTTTATTTTCAACTTTGACCTTAAATATTTTTGTTTGTGTTATATATCTAGTAATACTTGATGAAAATTATATCTAATAAAAATACATTTAAAACTCAATCCATTCATATTTTGCATCAAGAATTAATGTATTATATAATACAAACAAAATATTTATGGTCAAAGTTTTAAAAAAAAAAGATTGTCACTTCATATCTTTGTGCTTCAACTAATTTATCAAACACTTATCAAACAATAAGCTATAGCTTCCCGTTTAAAAAATAATGTAAAATTTAAATTTCATAAAAACAATTGCTTGCTAGTATAAATCAGTCTCTCAACACTAGCAGGCTAGCACTGATCGAGAATATATACTGTGACACGAAAAAAAGGACCTGTCATAAATTTCCTATCCAAAAATGAATAAATAAGCTATTAATCCAAACATAAATTTTGGCGCCTTTTTGTTTATTTACGTGAAAGAATGTACTCTACATGATCAAAACAGATTCGTCGCTTTCTCTCTCTTTAGAATTCAATTTCAATTCGCCGGCTCATTTCAAACTCAATTCCGGTGAGTAATGTAAGTCCGTTCCTATTTTTAGGCTTAATTTATCGGCTTAACGTGTGTTTGTTTGATTTAGGCAGGGGATTGAGCTAAGTGATGGATTTTTCGAAGACGAAGCCCTATCAGCGAACACGATCTTGCTATCGAAAACTTTACGCTGAGCTGTATGAGCTAAATAAGAAAAAACGTAACCTACAGCCACCGGAACACGTAGATCCAGTTGATGTAATAGATGTTGATGAAGACGATCACTCCGATTACTCGAGTGATGACGGCCACGTGTTGCCGGAAGTTGTTGCTGTTGATCGGAAAATGAAAATGACTGACGTAGAGACGGAGGTAGTGCCTGATGATGACGATGATGATAGTGAGCGTGTTGTTGATTTAACTAACGAGACAGATAATTTACCTTTTTCGGAGGAAAGTAATAATAATAGTTATTATCATACACTAACGGCTGATAAGAGTAAGAGTAATGATAATGATAGCGTTAATGAGATTGACACCGAAAATTTGGTTACTGAGGAAAGTGTTGATGTGACCTTGTTAAACAAAGGGAAGCATAAATTGCCGTTTTCATTGAACGGTCAAGAGCAAGAGCAAAAGAGTGATTCTCCTAAGGGTGAGGCGTTTATGGGTCCAGTGAATCGTGTTTCGAAGATGTTGGATGCAAAGGTTAAGGGTGGTGGTGTTGTGGATGTAGAATTTTACGAGACTGCGAAGATGCGTGGTATGACTTTAACTCGTCCTAGCTGGTGGCCCGAAGATCCCAAAGATTAAACTTGTATTAGTGAAGATCCCGAAGATTAAATCCACTGCAAAGATGCGTGTTTTGGAAAGGGGATTTCGGCTTCATGTAAATTATCGTATTTTAAATTATCGTAATGTTGTCTCTTGTGGTTTTGGAAGCGTTTGTGATGCTTTTCATTTGCTGCAAACTGAACCTTTCTTCTGTGAGGAAACTTTGAACAGTTTAACATCCATTCATTGTAAATATAATTGTGATGATAGAATTTAAGTGTAAATTATTCAGAAAATGGTGATCTCATATTCATCTGATAAGTCTTGAGATTACGAATAACGAAATCTGAAACCAAATAATGCAATTTTATAGATTTTATAACCAAGTTTGCAAGAAACTACAATTGGACAAAACCAATCATATTTATTTGAACGACAATCAGATGATCTGTGTTTATCTTCCAAAGAAAAATAAAAATGAACCACAGAAAGATGGCTGGCTACTCGCAATAACGCACCCAAATTAAATTCGTAAAAAATTGAACCGTTCTCAAGCTAGCTATTGGCCAGCAAAATCAATGTTATAAAGTACAGATAAAGTTCGGAAAAAAAAAATATATTACAAATTACATATCTGTAAATCGTAATTGAATCATCAGCTCGAATAAATGGAAACTGTGAACGAGGTTCAGCCGCCAAAAAGATATCCAGCTGCTTGTTCTTCGTTGCCATCAAAAAGCTTTAATGCTTGTATAACAGAATCTCTACCAAACCCTAGTTCAACAAGCTTTGTGATTTTGGCTTCAAATTCAGCTCCCTGAACTCGCAAAATTACATTAAGAAAATGAGATTCAGTATTCCACTTGCATTGCATTTAAATTTCGACCCATTGACTTATGAATGTGTATATTCAAGTTAAGTTTAGTCTCTAAGGTGTAATATGTAAATTCCTAGAATACAACGGGTTTAAAAGTCACTCAGCACTTTTATAATGCATAAAACTGCATATACAAAAACATTAGATAAAAACAATATAATTTAGTGACTATATTAATAAGCTACATATTTCTAATATTCAAAAAAACTTTGAACATAAAGTGTTATGGGTCAACTCGACCCGTTTTTACGTGTTAACCAACCCACCCTTTTTGCCATTTTGTGTTTGTCTCTTGATGTTCAATAGAAGCCACCATGAGGTTAAAGATAGTACTAAACAAAAAAACAAATAAAAATTACCTGTGTAGGAGCGCTGCCACCGACAAGTCCTACAGGTTAGACAAAAAAATGAAAACTTTTGTCATCATAGACCTTAAGTAAACATATTTATCTGTACCACTTTCCACTTTGGAATGTCATATTGAGAATTTTTTGATGGAATTTTCTTGAACCTTGAGGGCTTGAGACTAAAGCTACTTATTTGATATAATCAATACAAACAGTATAACCATAAAATTTGGTCACTATTAATAGATATTTAGATATTTGACTGACAGTTGAAAACTTTTGTGAAACTAACGAGCAGTAGCTTAAATATACTCATATCTAATGCTCATTTTTTATTGAAGATACTGAAGAATTACATAACATGGGAAAGAATTCTAACCGGAAGATTGACCGCTGTAAGGTGTCGGTGATCTAGATGTACCCTGAAATTAAATTTTAAAGAGCACATTTGTATGTTAAGCAATCTCTCAACACTAAATGAGGATGTGCCATTACTCATTACTCTATCATAAATGAGAGTAAACTCAAACAAAGGATGGCTAACGCATAGGCGTTAATATCGATCTATTTGAGCTACCCCAAACAGGTCGAAGGGGTCAAACTAAATAACGTACCTAAAAGTGAAGCTGGTCATACCCATGAGTTGAAAATTGCCCAAAGTACTACTAGTATTAAACTGTCTTAAACCTCTTAGAATGAACTTTTTAACAAAAAAAATATTTTTTTTCATCAGTATAGTTTTCACTAATCATAGTTAAAACATCAATTACTAGCAAAATTCAATAAATAGATACAAACAATGTGTATGTGCGTGTAGTGATGGGTTCAACCCAAACCATTTTGACCCACATTAAGATAATACACATCTTGGCCAAATTCCCAACCCGCCAAAAAAACCCGCCTATTTGCCACCTCTGTAGGTGATCACAGAAAAGAGTTTTGAAGATATAATGCCTACACATGCAGATAATCAGAAGTTCAGAACAATATCTTACTTGAGGCCCAGAGCTGGAAGCTTCGTTCAATTGCCTCTCCTCATCCAAGAGACGATGTGGGATGTCCTTTTCTGTATAACCATAGACATGTTTTCATAATATAATTGAATATGTAGTAAAAGGCATACTATTAATGGTGAGAAAATGGAACAGAAATAATTGACCTTGCAAAAATGGTACGGCAACCTCTCCTCCGCCAACTCTCAAGACATTATCTTTTAAATCAATTATGCATTGGTGCTTACGGAGCATGTCCAATCCAAAAAGGAATTCCATATTGGGAGAATCCAAGACCAAGAAGGAACAAGGATAGAAAATATTCCCGATCTACCATGATTATTAAAAAATACCATTTTTAACAAGATTAAAGTAAAATAAATACAATGAGAAAACAAAGTAAAAATTATTACTTTTATTGGAGCAACGTGTATCCGACCAAGAATCTCAGTTTGGCCAACTCCTTGAGCAATGCCCTTGTAACGTTGGTCTAAAAGCCTAAGCAATCTGAGAAAGTAGATAGTAGCAACAATACATGTTCCATTCGTGTTATGAAATATTTATTTATGAACTGCACAATCTTTGAATCTGAATGCAATTCCTTATATCATTAAATGAAACATGATATAGAGAAAGTTAACTCAAACCCATGTATATCATGAAACAAAATATCTTTATGATGTAATCTTTTGCAACTAATAGCAATAAGGATATTAATATTAGATCAATGCAGCCTCTTGAAGTTTTGTAGATGGTTTTGACATGATTGTTGCAACAATATTCAAGTTAAACAGGCCACATATGTGCCAATAAACATGGTAATCCTCTTTCAGGTGGCAAGATGGGTGGTCAATGTATCATTTAAAACTGGTGACCAATAAGCACGACATGAAATACGTCCCCGTTTGGTTGACCCAAATAATCTTTTTGTTGAAATATTAATGGATTAAAATGCTTGAAAAATTGATGTTATAGCCTGCTAGAGATAAAGTCGTAATACATAACCCAAAAAATACATACCCCAAACGTTCTGCACAGCTTTTTGATATTATAGTTGACTGGGCTCCACTATCAACAAAAGCCTAAATTTACATACGCATGACCCAAATTAGTACTGATGTAAGAGCTTGGTTATATGTAGTTGTATACTTGTATCCAATTTTCCAAAAAAAACATTCAAAAACGGAACATTGATTTAACTGATGGTAACAAAAATAATTTAAAATTTCCATGAAAAAAGATGAAGCATGGAAGTACCAGTATTTGTTACAATTGTTACCTTCAAGGGAACACCATTGACTTCCATGTCCACATACAACATGACCTGAAAGATAATTCAAGACAATTTTAATTTACATTGAACAACCTTTTGGTTGCATACTGGTGGTGTCAGTAGTACATACCACTTTTGCAAAAGCTTCAGGATTGTGTTCTAGTGCAGCAGCCCAGTTTTCATCAATACCTTTCTGTAAAAATAATGAGCAATGACTTAAAAACGAAAGTAATAAAATATCACAACAGAATTAAACAAAAATGGCAAATGATGCTAAAAGGAAAGGGAAAAAGCCAAAAAGGAATATAAGTGACGAGCACGCAAGTACAATAATATCACTTACGGTTATAAGCACAGCAAAAGAATTGCATCACACACTTACAGTGTCACAAACTATATTACATGCTTCAAAACATAGTGGAAGAATCATGGACTCATGGTTGCTGAATTTAAAGACATATTCTTGAAGGGGTTATATTATTAGAGCATCAATTAATGCTCTTCAACATGATGGAAATTAATTGTGTTCATGTTCACTATAAAGTTAAACCAAATGCCCACACACCATGAGAGAGAAAAGGTGTCTATGAACGACAACTACATATATAATTTTCACAGATTACAAAAACAATAAATGGTCACACACCTGGCGGATTGCAGCTTCAATTTTCTTTTGTGCTTCCACATCAAAAGGGTCAGCATAAAGTAGTGCCTGTGTTTTTGATGACAAAATTAGCATAAACATATGGATTGGATAGTAGAAGTTTACACAAAATAACTGCAATAAAAAAGTTTATAGGTTTATTAAGCACGAAACTAACCATCTCTTCCTCCTGCTTTCGACTATATTCAGATCTCTGACGGTGACGTACCCTCAAGAGGTCTTGCAACTTATTCAGATCATTCCCAAGAACAACTTGTGCCAGTTCGGGATCACTCTGTTATACACAGCAAAAGTCAAGAACTCACACGGAGATGCACTTTCGGGCTAACAAAATATTATTTCTACCTGAAATAACTGGGCCATTAAATTTGTATTGTTGCGCACTTGCTGTTGGAAGGCAGCCGGGTCTAAAGCCGACCCATCTCTATTTAAGCTAACTTCGTTGCTAGAACCCCTGAATTTTCAAACCTCAAATAGTTAGCATAAACTTGTATCTTTAGGAAAGAGGGGAAACGTTTAATTGACTTACATAAGTTCAAATATAAGTGTGATTACGGATTATACGTCAACTGATCCTCAACCGTTAACGAAGCAATCAAAATATATATAATGACAAACATTCACTTGTCAATCATACAACACTATAGCTAAAAACCAACAACAAATATATCAAACCAGAGACCGTAACAGCTATGGTAAAGCCATTAAGAAATTAACTGGGTGATTTACTGATATGAGCAAAATCATGCAACTCCAACTCCGTGAATTCAAAATGGGCTGGTTGGGTAAGGGGTCAAGACGGATTGCTTTATTCACAGGTCAAAAGTAGTCAAGTCGTGTTATACTCCCGTATTTGTGTCAGCCTTTTATAGGTACTAAATGCCTTAAAAAGTATGATTTCAAACACTAAATAACCCATTAAATATAATTATGATTATACTTATATTTATTTATAGAACTAAAACTATGACTTTTTTTTTAAATATATCAACCTGTTACTCATTTGGCTACAATTTTAATTGACCCACTAGGGAAAAATCATAAACCATGTAAATGGGTCTAAACTACCACCTCTAAATCACATCATAACAATGTGATTTTGCAATTATTCATACAAAGAAAATAACTAAATTCAAATTAAAATCAGACCTTGAAGAAGGTGCATTGGAAACCATCATCACCAAATCACCATCAGTAACACCAAGACCACTCAAGGTCTCAGCATTCCTCATCTCTTTTCCATTGTAAAGCAACTGTTGTTGCTGAAGTGGCACTTGAGACTACTTATTATAAACACATCACATCACATTTAATTAAAAATACTAATAATAACAGTAACTGCAAAAAATTCAAACTTTATGTAAGATAATTAAACTTAAAGCTTCTCACCTCAATTTCAAGTAAAGCTTTCAAATTTTCAACCTGTTAGATAGATACAGATAAAGTTGAGATTTTTATTACTACTGTATTCAGGGAATATAATAAAAACAATTTAAGAAACAAGATTTCTAGGGTTTTGAGAAAGAATTAGTACGGATTCATCACGATCGACTTCTAAAGTAACGATTTGTTCGTCGGGTGTCATTACAGTGATCTTCATATTATAATTCTTTAACGAATTCAAATACGATTATGATAATTTTATGTCAGTTGTTGCTGTTGACCCGAAAGAAAGAAGAAGCAAAAGACTCTTCAGGTTTCTGAACCGTAATTATTGGGATCACACTGTAATTGGGATTAATCTTTTAGCAACCAACTCTCAATGGTGGTTAAATATTTAAAATTATGATTTTTCTTTCTTATATTTACCCAAAATAATAAGATAAAATAAATAAAAAAACTAAAAATACATAAACAAAATATAGCTATTGTTGTAAAGTAAAGAATAATAGAGAGAAAATTGAGATCTCTTATTGATAATAATAGGGGATATATATAATACATATAGAGTATTCTTCAAGAAAACAATATTCTCCTAATATAACATATCTCATCTAAGTAATAGTTGATATCGACATCCACTCCATATATAGATTTATAACACTCCCCCTTGGATGTCAATTGATTAAGAATTATGCCTCGTTAAAACCTTACTAGGTAAAACCCAATGGGACAAAATCCTAGTGAAGGAAAAAGAGTACATAATCTTTCAATACGCGTGGGGATGCTGCCTCATTAAAAACCTTGTTAGGAAAACCCAGTGGGATAAAACCATAACAAAGGGAAAAAGAGTGCAGCGCGTATTTACTCCCCCTGATGAGTACATCAGGTGAGTTCATCAAGTCGACGCAACCCAATATCACGAACAAACTTCTGAAATATTGAATTAGGAAGTGCCTTGGTAAATAGATCTGCTAGATTCTCGCTTGAACGGAGTTGTTGTACTTTGATGTCTCCACATTTCCGTAAGTCATGAGTGAAGAAGAACTTTGGTGCAATATGTTTGGTTCGATCACCCTTGATGTATCCTTCTTTAAGTTGAGCGATGCATGCTGTATTGTCTTCATATAATATTGTAGGTTCCTTAGGTCCAGAAGAAATACCACAAGAATCACGGATTTGATGTATCACATTTCGTAACTAAACACACTCTCGACTTGCTTCATGAATTGCTAAAATCTCGGCATGATTTGATGAAGTGGCTGTGATTGTTTACTTTACTGAACGCCAAGAAATTGCAGTACCACCACTTGTGAAAACATACCCAGTTTGAGATCGACCAGTATGTGGGTCGGACATATATCATGCATCTGCAAAACCAACTAAACTTGTTTTGCATTGGTTAGTAAAATATAAACCCATATTTTTCGTACCTTGAAGGTAGCGAAATATTTGTTTTATTCCACTCCAATGTCTCCTTGTAGGACATGAGTTGTATCTCGCTAATAGATTTAAAGAAAATGATATGTCAGGTCGTGTATGACCAGCGAGAAACATCAATGTCCTAACCGCACTTAAGTAGGGTATCTCTAGACCAAGAATTTCTTCGTTATCCTTCGGAGGTCGAAAAAGGTCCTTTTCAACATCTAGTAACCTTACCACCATTGGAGTGCTTAGTGGATGAGATTTGTCCATATAAAATCTTTTCAACACCTTTTCTATGTAAGCTTCTTGGTGCACAAGGATTCCATCCTTAAGGTGCTCAATTTGTAACCCAAGACAAAGTTTTGTCTTTCCAAGATCTTTCATCTCAAATCCACTTTTTAAGTACTCAACTGCTTTAGGAAGCTCTTTTGGAGTTCCTATGATATTCAAATCATCCACATAGACATCAATTATAACATACTCAGATCCGGATCTTTTTGTAAAGATACATGGGCAAATAGGATCATTTTTATATCCTTCTTTCAGTAGATACTCACTAAGACGATTATATCACATACGTCCAGATTGCTTTAGCCCATATAAAGATTTGTTTAATTTGATTGAATAATGTTCTCGAGAACTTCCCTTACATGAATCAGGCAGATTAAACCCTTCAGGGAGTTTCATGTAAATCTCTGTATCAAGTGAGCCATACAAATAGGCAGTCACGACATCCATTAGACGCAAATCAATTCCTTCTTGTACTACCAGACTAATAAGATATCGAAAAGTTGTTGCATCCACCACTGGAGAATATGTCTCCTCATAATCAATTCTAGGTCTTTGTGAGAAACCTTGTGCAACCAATCGAGCTTTATATCTCACAATTTCATTTTTCTCATTTCTCTTTCGCACAAAGATCCACTTATACCCTACCGGTTTTACACCTTTTGGTATATGAACTACCGGTCCAAAAACTTCTCTTTTTGCAAGAGAATTTAATTCTGCCTCAATTGCGTCTTTCCATTTTGGCCAATCATTTCTTTGTCTGCATTCATTAACAGATCTTGGTTCTTGATCCTCATCACCTTCCATTACTTCTAACGCTACATTATATGCAAATGTATCATCATTATATAAATATATATTAACTAAATAGAAAAAAAAATCGTATATAGGTTTGACCATAATCATATAAGCTTAATATCGATAAATATTGATCATCATGTACAAGTCGAATATAATTATCGAATTAATTTGTCTGATATCAAAAAAATTTGTCTAATATCAAAAACCATAAAAATCACATGATTTAAAAAGGTTTGTAATCATAGATATGTTAAGTTTTATACCATGAAATTATCAATCAAATACAAATAAATAATCATATAGTTATAGTTATGAAATACAGTCTGATGTCGGAATCTATTGTTGTCGAAGAAACACGTGTGAAGCTATGAAAACATATACGGCATGATAAATCATATAGCTTTTGCAGAACATGCCATTCAAATATTATATAATTATTATACATTAAAGCATATTTGAGTGAATGAAAAAAAAAATTAGTGTCGTACCTCAATGAAACAAAACTGCCGCCGAATTTATAACCCTAGACTCAAGGAGAGCGTCGTGCTGATAACGTGTTGTAAAGTAAAGAATAATAGAGAGAGAATTGAGATCTCTTATTGATAATAATAGGGGATATATATAATACATGTATAGAGTATTCTTCAAGAAAACAATATTCTCCTAATATAACATATCTCATCTAAATAATAGTTAATATCGACATCCACTCCATATATAGATTTATAACAGCTCTAATATATAGACTTTTATATCAATGGCATACCAAGTTATCAACTTGGTTATATTTTTCTAAATCTTTACATATTTTATAAAATAAAAGTTTGATCTTTTTTTTAAGATGCCGGTAAATTATTTTGCTTAAGAAAAACAACAATGCTCAATCCTATCAAAAACAGGGCATTGATAGGTAAGATGTCGACATTCGTACCCCACCCCTAGATAGATATTATTTCTAGAAAAGACCTCTGACAAGTGAATGTATGTGTTATTACTCTGTTTGTAGTGATTAAATAAAAACACTTTAATTAACAATAAGAATGGTATAAACGTTTCAATCTTTACTCTTATATTCGAGAATATAATTTGATTCACATTTGTACGTGCTAGTATGCAACGAAAATTGAATGCACCTTTCTATAAAATGTATCAAAATTTGAAAAAAATAATTGTTCACAGTTCTACACCTTTTCATTCAAATTAGCGTCAAACGTGTTTTCAAATTTTATGCATTTATAATAAGGGTTTTTTACCGAAAAATGAATCAATAGTTTATTTTTTTGCATTTTTGAGTATCAACTAATTTCTTTTCCAAAAAATGAACCAGTAATATAAAATTGAACATTTTCGGGTATTACTAACAAATTAATATGAACCATTCAAAATACATTCATGTAGCAAGAGTTTTACTTCGTAAAGTAGTTAATTTGTCGTTATTTTTAAATTAAAGTAGCATTAATTTTTTACTAATACCCGAAAATGTTCGATTTTATATTAGTGGTTCATTTTTTGGAAAAAAAAATTAGTTGATACCCGAAAATGCAAAAAATGAAACTATTGATTCATTTTTCGGCAAAAAACCCTTTATAATAATGTACATTTATTATTCTATATACATGTTTGAAATTTGAGATTTATGAATGTATCTACTAATGGTGTGGGCTATATGTGTTAATCAGAAGCGTTCTTACTCATTAAGAATTGTATTATCTAGACAAAATACAAAAATGATAGTTATAATGAACAAGTTACAACGAATGATGTTGTAATTGATAAAAGTAATATTAAGATGCCAACATGAAGAAAGCATGTAAACGTTGTGGTTAGACAAAAGTGGCAACATAACAAATGAAATGAATTACTAATAACTTATAACAATACCGTCACATCTTAATCATATATGCTAATTATACACGCACAAAAAAGATGGTTATAATTTTAAAAAGACGTACTTGTTCAAAAGTTGGTTTCCTTTACCATATCTAAAGTTGTACTGTGTTCATTTATCATGTTTAGATAGATTCGCGATAGCGGTGTGTTCATTCGTAAGTCTAAAAAAATACTGACGTTTGAATAAAATGAAAAATTGTTAACCTTTTTTGAGAATAATATAATATAAACTTTAACAGTAAAGGTTACAAATAATAGTTACATCATATCATATCTCTAACTATCTACATGTTTATGTCGACATTCCTTGATGGTGATTAAAACGGAGGAGGTGAGCGAAACGACCTACCACCAACGAAATGGGGATACGGGTGAGGTTGAGAATAATGCACTATACTCTTAATCTTCTCAATTCCTTCATTGTATATACCAAAACCGAACACCAACCCAAGTGTTACCCCTACCAATACCGAGCATACGCATATAGTGCACATCATCAAACAACATGTCCTCATTTAATCGTATATAGCTTAATGTTTGAAGGATAAAAACCACGCGAAATTGAAATTTTCAATATAGAATTCTAACGAGCAGGCCTCAAGAAGAGATGGATTTTATACAATTGAGAATTTGAAATGAGAGTAAATGGTGAAGAAGAATATGGTGGTGGTGTGCAAATAATTCTTCATTCTTGTAGCAAAGATAACGTGTCAATTTACTCATACATACATGGAAAAAGCATGAACATGTTACACCATCAATTTTTTGAAACATTTGTGTTGTTACAACACTTAGAAAAGTTTAATTTTTCCAAAATTAGATAGTGATGGTTTCACAATGGATGGTTGAACGAATCTTATTTTTTGAGTTGCCAATTATGTAGTCAACTAATGGTGTAGAATTAATTGCTTTTGAAAAAGCGTTAGATGGTAATTTGTGAATTATTATATACTAGGTGAGATCCCGTGACAACGCGGGGCTTCGACATTTGATTTTATAAATTGTGTAATTAAAAATTTAAGTCAAATAAAATTGTACAATAAATTTGAATTTCATTTTATATAATATAATCACCAACTAATAACATCTAGAATATACTCCATCGGTTTGGTACGGTTCAAGTTTTTTTGTTTTTTTTAATTAAGTTATTAAAAATATATATGAAAACTGTTTTTAATTAGTAAATATTTGTATTAAAATATAGGACATGTCGATTTTAAAGTATATATTATCTAATTTGTAAACATATTGGTTATAATAGTTACCCATTTCATAAAGGGCGGATAAAATATTCATGTATATAATATAATAGACATATAATAAGAAGGCAGTATAGAATTATTGTAACCCACAAAACAATTTTTGAAAAGTCAAATTAACAATGAATTCGGTCTAAATCAAAAAACTATATTTTTTAATTCAAACCTAAATTTCTATCCAAATCGTACATTGTTGTGATCATATACACATATATATAAGCAATGATTAAAAATTTTGAATAACGATAATAATAATAATGCTTGTAATTATAAAAATTAAAACGTAATGAATAATCAAATGAGCGAAATTATTTAGTTAGTACACCAGACATCACAATTTTCTTCATAAGGTTTTTGAAAACATATTCGCCAACTTGATCTTTGTAAACGTTAATTTTTAACTAATCAATAAAACGCTCGATAGTAGATTCATCATCAATTACATTAAAAACTTGTTAAAATGATAAATTATTTTAGTTACGTCTTTAAAATATACATCACATTATGGTTATATGGCTATATGGACGACCAATTTTTAGTTTCATGATGTTGATAAAAAAAATTAATGTAATCGATCAATATAATTAAATATTTCAAATAAGATTGGTTTACTTATAAATTACCACCTAAAAGGTTATGATATTTAAATTATAAGGAACAAAAAAAGAGGAAAGTACTGAAAGTGTCAATTTCAATAGTTGTGGGTTCACATTTTAAAAATTGAAAAAAGATGTAGGAAATAATTTTAACCGTAGGATCTTTATGGATGGAACCAATCTAAGGTCCAGATTGCTCCGTGGTATCCTCTTTTAATTATTATGGACGACCAATTTTTAGTTTCATGATGTTGATAAAAAAAATTCATGTAATCGATCAATATAATTAAATATTTCAAATAAGATTGGTTTAATTATAAATTACCACCTAAAAGGTTATGATATTTAAATTATAAGGAACAAAAAAATAGGAAAGTACTGAAAGTGCCAATTTCAATAGTTGTGGGTACACATTTTAAAAATTGAAAAAAGATATAGGAAATAATTTTAACCGTAAGATCTTTATGGATGGAACCAATCTAAGGTCCAGATTGCTCCGTGGAATCCTCTTTTAATTATAGATAAAAGATTTTTTGAAAATGTACGTTATTAGAAGTTTAAGTAAATTAAAAACATGTACGTATAATGACATCCTTAACTATTTTGCTTTACTTTAAATGAGATGAACTTGATTGTTACACTTTAAGTAGGATACAAAATATGAGTCGTATTTGAGTTTTAATATCATTCATGTATTGATAAATGATATTATGGAACTTATATTGTGAAATTTAATATTGCAAAATGGATATTATGGTATATATTGCAAATTCCTTGCAAAAGGAGGTCATATATTGTGAGATTTATTTTTGAGTTGATACTTGATACTATGTAAAATAGTTAATCTATTTAAATATTTTGTTAGGAGATACGTAGTAAATTCAAGTTATCTACTTTGTGAATTGATAATTGACAAGTATGCGTTTGTCCGTCGCAATGCTGCGGGAATGAATCAAAACTATCGTTTATGTCAACTTGAATCTATATTATTTATCTCAAATATATTAACTAAAATCTAAATTGCAACGTAAAGGATTTTCATCACTTGTACATTATTACATAACGTTACTGGGTGTCATAATTTTTGTTTATAATGTTTTATGTATTTTCAGGGAAATGGAGATATTAAAACTATACGTAACATGGATAACAACCCCCTTCCATTAGAATAACCTTAACTTCCTTCAAACGCTATAAACCGTCAATCACATGTAGATAAATAGCCAACATTAACAACGTTAATTAGCTTTTTAATCATAATTTATTAACCACCCGTGAAAGATTGTATCCATATTCCTCCTAAAAGTTATGTTTAACAAAATTCATTAGAAATAGTTTATCTATGTTTTTGGGAGAAAAAATGTTTATTGGATATTTAGATACTAACTATTTTTGTAAGTCAATCACGACTATAAATCGAGTGCGGTGAGGGAATATTATACTTTTTTTCTAGTGATCCTACTTCTAAAACTTATCAGTAATTCCAATTTTGTTGTATCATATAACTTTGCAAATTAAAGAGGTAAATCACAAAACAAAAATAAAACGTATTCTTTAAAAGGTTTAATTTAAATTTATTTCAACTAATGTATAAAATTTTACTTACCCACCGGTCCACCACCTACACAACCTATGATCTGTCCAACTTGCAAATTAACACCATTCCACCATGTGAAATAGACAATTTTAGTGGAGAGTAAGGAGACAACTTTATGCATGATATTATCAAGAAACTTTATTTCTCATGAGTAATGATAAAAGGGAAATTAAAAAAAATAACACTTTTTTTTGAAGTATATATGGATTTGCCATCCCGGAAAAAAAGTTGACGATATACCACACGAAATCGCAAATCGCAAATTTGCGATTTGCGACCCCGCCTCTTGCTTTTGCGACCCGGTCACCGAGCGAGCCGTGGCCGGAATAAACATGCCATCGCAAATCGCAAAGCGCAATCTTGCGATTTGCGATTTGCCTATTCCCGAGTAGTTTCCCAATTCCCGAGTCGTTAACGAGCGTTGTACGAGGGGTGGTGCCATCGCAAATCGCAAAGCGCAAGCTTGCGATTTGCGATTTGCCTATGCCCGAGTAGTTTGCCGATTCCCGAGTCGTTAACGAGCTGTGTACGAGTGGTGGTGCCATCGCAAATCGCAAATCGCAAATTTGCGATTTGCGATTTGCCAATGCATGAGGAGATGTGAACGAGACGTGAACGAGTTACCGACGACATAAACGAGTTGCGATTTAAGTCCGCCAAAAAAAACCCAATGTTACATTATGTTTTACATTTTGATGTACTTATTTTATTTTTTATATATATACACATCTTTTTGAAAAAACATATTTTATATATATTTACACATTCCCTATTTTTTATATATCATAATCACAATTATTTGTTATCATATATATATATATATATATATATATATATATATATATATACACACATTATTTTTTATATATATTCTTTATTTACACATTCCCTATTTTTTATATATCATAACCACAATTATTTGTTATCATATATATATATATATATATATATATATATATATATATATATATATATATATATATATATATATATACATATATATATATATATAGATATATATACACATAATTATTTTATATATATATTCTTTAATGTGTAAATATAGATATATATACACACATTATATATACACATAATTGTGATATAGATATATATACACACATTATTTTCTAATATATATACACATAATTATTTTATATATATATTCTTTAATCCGGATAACTGGGATGAAAGTTTTTTTGTGATTTTTTGGATATAACATTTTTTGGATAAGAATTTTGGATCAGATTTTTCGTGATTTGCGGGATTTATGATTTTTGGATAAGATTTTTCTGGATAAGATTTTCCGTGATTCGCGGGATTTAAGATTTTTGGATAAGATATTTGGATAAGGTTTTCCGTGATTTTCGGGATTTAAGATTTTTGGATAAGATATCTGGATAAGATTAAAGGATAAGATTTTTTCTGATGTTCGTGATATTCTTCCATTTATAAATAGCAGGAACACATTGACAAGATTTTCACGAATTTTCAGAATATACGAAATAAAAGTTTTAAAAATGGTTCAATCCGGTCACTTTTGGCAATTCCGTTCCATTAATGAAGAATCATTTACTGAAGAATTATACGCAGAAGTTCCCGAATTGTTTTCAATCGCTTTTTATCACGGTGGGCACTTTCAGGGCGCGAAAAGAATGTACACGCAAGGTTTGTTGACATTTATCGACTGCGTAGATGTCGATGAGTTTTCCACCAAATTTCTGGATTACGCTTTGGAAGAGCTAGGTTATTGGGCTCCAAAGAAGTGGTTCTGCTACTATAAAGAGCCTGATAAAGACCTAGATACTGGTTTACAATTGATAACTGACGATGTCGGCCAAATGAAGCAGATAACTGACTACGCGAAAATACATAAAGAAATTGAGGTGTATGTTACACGTAACGATCTGACACATTTCTCAAACTGTGATCAAACAATGCCAGTACGAATTTCTAAAATTAATACTGGTTCTTCAAGTGCAAGACGGTTATTCGATTAGTGAGTAGTCAAATCTTGTAATTCGTATCTATGTTTCAATCAATTGGATGTTTGCCAAATTAAGTTAATCCTTATATAAGTTGTTTGTTTTTCTAGATAAAATTAAACATTATGTAATGAAGATGTTTTAGTATTGTTAAAACATGTAAAAATGTACAACAAGCAATTTCATTCACTCAAATTAACCACGATAATAAATAGCATAGGTTTTCTGTTATAAATAATTTAAGGGTCACTCAAATGAACACTTGGATAGCTCTGAGTCGGTTGAGACGTGGTTGCAGCTTCGTCCTCGATATGGCTGTTCGTTGATTTTGTGGACGTTTTCTGCAAGTAAATATTTGAGGATGACATTAATGATACAATGTAATATTTTATTTTTTATATGAATATTTTCGGGAACTCACTTTTTTCGATCTTGATTTGGATCTTGATTTTGACCTTGACTTGGATCTTGTTGTGGTTCTTGATCGGCTTGGCTCGTCCGTTCTATCGTATGGAGCCATACAATTAACTCGACTAT
Organism: Helichrysum umbraculigerum; assembly: GCA_949592205.1. NCBI lineage: Eukaryota > Viridiplantae > Streptophyta > Magnoliopsida > Asterales > Asteraceae > Helichrysum > Helichrysum umbraculigerum. Next base: position 384,512,714 of record CATIUR010000001.1, read on the forward strand.
GACCATGTTCCTTGCAACGGCTACATTGCTTTGTGTATTTCCCTTTCTCCTCTCCTTTAGAAGGAATGCGTGCACGCCCAGGTGGGCGACCAGACTGCCTTTTCACAAGTATCGGCGGTAAGCAAATCTGCAGATTACCGGGATCGGCCCATTCTGAAGGATGAGGCAGTGGATTTATAGCCTCACTGTAGGCCGCTCGGTATGTTTCCGTGGTGAAATACCTCTCTGCAAAGGCGGACACGTTGTCCATATGAAAGTGACGGGTCACTGCCGATACGTGTCCGCAAGGTAAACCTGATAATTGCCATTGCATGCAAGTGCATGTTCTAGCTTCCAAGTTGACTGTCCCATTCTTTTTCCCGTCCACCACCTCACAAATCATATTTGTCGATGGGTTAACCCTCCAGCGCAGCGATTTGTTAACCCTTTTACCTATTTTGTGCTCCGCATATGGTATGACAGGTGTTGTAATAGCTCCGGCAGTATTCCGATGTTTGAAATACCATTGTTGTACTGAAGATCGGAAAAACTCCAATAGCATTGTGACCGGCAGTTTCCTTGCATGCTTGGTCATGGCGTTAATGGACTCCGCACTGTTAGTTGTGAGGTAAGCATATCGTGTCCTTGTTGAATGATGCCGTGACCATCTTTCTTTTCCCACATCCGTAAGAACCTTAGTTGACGCCGGTAAATGTCTAGAAATGGCATCATAATGTCGATCGAAATCTGACTTACGGTACGCCTTACACATTTTCCAATAATGCCATTCGAAGTGCTTGACCTTTGAAGATTTGCTTTTCAAGTTCATCAATAGATGACGACAACACAAGGCATGAAATGCCTCTGGAAACACAGCAGAGATGCCGGATGCAATTGCTGGAGCCCTGTCAGAGATGAATGTCAGGTTGCTAATCCCACCTGCAGATTCAATGGCGTCTCGTAAGTTTCCTAAGAACCACGTCCAAACGTCGGACGTCTCTCCCGCCCCAATTCCATAGGCTAGTGGCAAGATGCCATTATTACCGTCCATCGCCACGGCAATCAAGTTAGTGCCCAAGTAACCCCCTTTCAAATGGGCAGCATCGACGATGATAATCGGGCGTGTATGGTTGACAAAAGAACGTACCTGCAAGTTCAGATTAAATAACACATAAATTATATATGAATGTACGTATGCGAACATAAGATGTAAACCAACAATCATTGCTTACAGCTGCACCTATGGACATGTAACACATTACAAATTTATTCTCCTTGTCTGTACGGAGATTCGTAATGCTCCCCGGGTTATATAGCTTTAGGTTGTGGAGATAAATGGGAAGTTTCGTAAACGATTCAGCTGGAGTACCTCTCAACAACTCTATAGCGTAACATTTTGCTCTCCATGCTTGGTTGTATGTAAGGCTTATTTTAAAGCGTTCAGTCATATTAAGTTTTATCTCTTTGCCTCTGTATACACGTCCTTCCAAACTCATCGCCTCTTTTAAGATGTTACCAAGCACTTTCTTGCTCGCAGAACGGCTGTTAGGCATGTTTTGAGTACGCGAACAAGTGTGAACATCACGTAACTTCCTAACTTGGAAGTTGTGACTATCTCTGATACACGCTGCACTAATCTTCCAATCACAATTAGGCAAGATACATTTTGCTGAGTACCTTTTCTTGTCTGAATTCTTCAGCTTAATCTGAAAACCTTCTTCTAGACACTTTGTATGCAACTGGAGAAGAAATTCTTCTTTAGTTTCAAATGTTTGGCCCTCTCGAACTCGACTAGATGTCTCGTGCATGGTCACCGGTCGTTGTTGAACTTCTTCTTCTCCGTTTCCTAAAGGCGATGGCATATTCCAGAATATGTCTTTTTGTGCTCCTCTTTGTGGTATTGGTTTGTCATATGTATCTCTTGGATCAGGCTCATCCTCCTCATCATCCTCATCATCAGTAACAATGTGATTACAAAATGGATGGTCATGATCCTTAGGTGGATTGACATTTTCTTCATCATAATGATCAAAATCATCAGGATGTGGATGCGGCTCATCCGGCTCCTCCACATAGTATTCTGAATTAGTGTGATCATAGTGAACATTCTCCTGATATTTAGAATCATCTTGGGTTTCTTCATCTACCTTAAAAAATGTGTCTTGTGTGTGTTGTGTAGGATAGTTATGCATCGGCATGTTTTGTGGAAAAGCATGATAATGAAATTGATATTGTGGTTGAAAAGGAAATGGAAATTGTTGAAAGGGTTGTTGAAATGACTGATATTGGTGTTGTTGGTTGTATTCATTAGTGTGTAGTTGTTGAAATTGTTGGTGAAATTGTTGTTGAATGCCAGAACTACTACTGCCAGGTTGATTGCTACCCACTCCCGAAACATTCCTTACATTATCGACAATGTAAATTTCTATCGGAGCATTGTTAATTGCATGGCACAAAAAATCTCCAAAATCATCAGCATCATCGTTTATATCAATAACATACCGATCTACTTTATTTTCAGACAAACTGATGCATCAAGTGGCAGACCAAGTTTTTTTAAAACGTTTTTCAACAAAACTTTGCATGTCATGGGTTTTTCCGGTGCCACTGGAAGTTTTAATGGCACTCTACTACACTCTATTGGCAAATACATCGGCAAGTTATCAATATATTCAAAACGACCACCATAACATATAAAAAGTTTGAACTTTTCCATAATGAAAGTAAATAAAACTAAAATAATCAGAACTCGTACCTGAAAATTTTATGTAATGGAAGTGTAGAAGAAATTTTGTCGAATGGAAAATGTGTTTACATTTGGTTGTGAATGTGTTTACAAATGGTTGAGGTCATGTTATAAGTACATTACAATCGAGATAATGTTATCCGAAAAAATCTACAAAATCCCCAAAAAGTCAGGTAATATCCAAAAAAAACTTATCCACAACGGATAAGGTAAGTTGTAGATAAGGTTATGTCAGAAAATCTCACCAAAAATCTTATCAACAAAGGATAAGGTCAGTCGCAAATCGCAAATCGTAAACGTGTCCAATATAATCCGCAGCTATTTGTAAATAATATTCTCCCGCATCGTTTCAATTTGTAAAATTCACGTTTTACCAACCATATTATTTGATACCCAAACGCACAATTTTAGCAAACATTATATATTTTTGGATAACGATATAAAGTTTATCAAAAGCCATTACACATAATAAAAACATAAATAACATTGTTAACTAGTACATAATTGTGACGTCCACACTAGAATTTAAAAGATAACATAGACACTGAAATTAAAAACATACATACTAGACTTTAAATCCTACATAACAACATATGAAAGATAATTTAGATTTGCATGACATCCCAGAGTGATTTGTTTGCCGTTTGATTCCCTACTCGGAACGTTCATCGGTAGTAATGTGCGTTGCTGTCATCACTCTCATACTCACTGAAATTCAATTCGGGTTCTTCTTCCATGTGTACAAGATATAGGTCAATACCTTGACAACATTCTTTTGCATGTTTGACTACTGTATTCCAGTTTTCATCCGTCATAAGCATACGAGCACCAGCATTTTGAAGATTGCCCGCTTCACAGTAGTACACATCACTAAAAGCGAAATTTATATTTTCCTTAAGGTAGGAAAACAACTTACTAAGACCAAACTCATTAACGTCGAAATCGACGAATGTTTTTTTGACCCCATTTTCATACGACTTATTGTCATCACGTAGTTCCCCCCCAAAAAACACAGTAAGGTCGATCAGTTGCATTATGTTACCAACTGATTAAATAATTGAAATAGATAATAATTTGATGATGAATGAAGAATGATGTTTAGATGTCTATTTAAAGCGAAATCAAGATAAGGTTATCTGGAAAATCTACGTAGGTGGATAAGGTAATGTCAGAAAATCTGATCCAAAATCTTATCAACAATGGAGGTAATGTCAGAAAATCTCATAGGTGGATAAGGTAAGGTCACTCGCAAATCGCAAATCGCAAATCACAAAATTCATTTGCGATTTGCGATGGCACATGTTAACTACTACATAATTGTTAGCTACTACATTATTCTTAACTAGTACATAATTGTTAAATACTAGTCTATCAAGCATCCGCCGGTTCCCAGTCAAAACGCGCACTAAAGAAAGTATCAATCATCCGTCGCCTGTAATCCATAGCAATCAAATCAGTCTCCCCACTCACCCTGTAGTCTTCCCGATATGCAATCTTCTCCATATTTCTGCACACCCATACCCCGCAATCGCCTAGATGCCCATCCTGTTGAGGCACATCCTCCATCATGTCAGTCATAAACTCAGTGGTATCACCCTTAAAATGCTTTTCTTCATCCACATGCCTCCAAAAGCCAATGGCGTCTAAATATCTAACTACATTTTGACCTAAGGCTTCAACAATTTGCAGTATTTCCTTGTTGCTTTTCAATTTCTTATAGCTATCATATGCCGTGACATCCCAAGTATGCAGATCCAACACAATTAGAACCCAATGATCCCTACTCTCGATGTTGACCGGCATAAGTACCTACATATTAGGATTTTATTAGGGAAATGTTAAAATGTTATCAGCTTATATTATATAGTTTGCTACTCCATTTTTCTTTACTTACTTTGTCGCAGGTCCACCATGAAGAGTATGGCCTACGTTTGCCGTTGGCATATCCCATCAACAAGTTGTAGTCTGGTCCGGACGATGCCTCAATTTTGTCACCTGCATTAATAGACACAACTATATTAAATACTAGTGACAGAAAACCAGCTAATATTTCAGCTTATCACATCATCAAAGTTTGATCAATTTTCCACAATTATCAACACTATAATATGTATATGTATATAATATAATCTACACTAGCATATTACTATCTCTATATAAGAATGTATATGTATATGTATATATATATGTAAATGTATGTAAATATATATAATATAATCTACACTAGCATATTACTATCTCTATATAAGAATGTATATGTATATGTATATATATATATATATATATATATATATATATATATATATATATATATATACATGTAGATATATATGTATATGTATCTATATATATATACATATATGTATCTACATGTATATGTATATGTATCTACATGTAGATATATATGTATATGTATCTATATATATATACATATATATATACATATATGTATATATATATAGATACATATACATATATATCTACATGTAGATACATATACATATACATATATATATATATATATATATATATATATATATATATACATATATCTACATGTATATATATATATATATATATATATATATATATATATATATATATATATATATATATATATATATATATATATATATACATGTAGATATATGTATATGTATATGTATATATATATGTAAATGTATGTAAATGTATATAATATAATCTACACTAGCATATTACTATCTCTATATAAGAATGTATATGTATATGTATATATATATGTAAATGTATGTATATGTATATATATATGTAAATGTATGTAAATGTATATAATATAATCTACACTAGCATATTACTATCTCTATATAAGAATGTATATGCGTATGGTATATATATATATATATATATATATATATATATATATATATATATATATATATATATATATATACATATTAGAGTGATTTGTACTTACCATTCTTCTTTAGCTCCGTTTTCTTTTTGTCTTCCTTGTAGTTCTTGAAAGCTGCAATCATATCAATAAAACCTATGGGCATAATTGTCCACTCCAGTCTCTTTTCCAATTGAGTTGGTCGAGTCCAGTTTCGATATTTCCACCACATCAGTAGATAGCTCCAACCGTCAATATGCTAAAAATTTGATAAAACAAAGGTTAGTATCACATATAGGTAAAATGCCATAGTTTGTTTAAAAAAATGAACTCGTAAACTTACAAAGTTTTCTAAGTAACCACTATCGACATGACCATACAACCGGCCCCAAAAATCCTTTGTGATATCAACATAGGTCGTGCTCGGTCGAATAAACATACAACGCACCGAGCCTCCACTCTTATACAACTCCTCAACTGTGGATTGTCCGTCAATCTCTCTAGTCTGACGTATCACAGGGGGCGGAGGAGTGAGAAAACCATTCTCGTTCACCAAACTGTCAACCATGCCCAATAAGATGTCCTCGGGTAACTCCTTCTTGGCCGACCTTTTCCTTGCCGGCCGCTTCAACTTCTTTCCTCGCTCTGTAACCACTCCCTTAACAACCGGCTCAACCGGCTCATCATCCGGCTCAACATCCGGCTCAACATCCGGAACCTGGTCGGTACCCAATCCCACAAGCACCCGCTCAGCCGGCTGGGTAAGCACTCTCTCATCATCGACTCCTAAATTAACTGGTGGTGGTTCCTCATTCTCCTCTACATGCACCTTCAAAGGTTTCTGCAAAAGTCGTTTAACATGTGTCGGTGTAACATACGGCGATAGTCTGGCCGGAGCACGTCGACGATCTCGCATACTTCGGCGCAACTCATGTGCAACCGAGAACTTGCTCGCAGAAAAAAGCAGGGTGTCGGAAACATAACCCTCATCAACATCATCGTCATCACCAGCATCCTGAAAAAATAAAATCGTACGTGTTAAAAGGAAAACACCTTAACATATATAAAACGCTAGAAATAATCAACCTTATACCTGACGCGTCTCAACGATCTTCAACAACCGGTTTATAGTACATTGTTGTTCGTCTACTCGTTTGCCTAAAGTGGAAATGGTCTCTTTCATCGTCTGCATTTCGGCTCGTAAGGAATCATAAGTCCCTGGCTGAGATGATGGCCGAGAGGCCTCACGACGATATGTACCCAAGGAATCATAAGTCGCCTGCTCGTCATGAGGTGGGGTCAAATGGAAATCATCGGCACCCTCCTTTTGACTACTCCGTGCCTTCTTCATTGGCCTCTCGGCAACTAGCTGGTCATCAAAGTATTTCCAGCTATTAATCCACCATTGGCACTTCTTTTCATGCTTATTCGGCTTCAAAGTAATCTTTGGAAGATGCTCAGGTGTAGTATCCTTCTGCATAAAACGAGTGTCATACACATATACATATACATATACATTGGAAATGTTCTTTCTGTAAAACGGGAAAAACAATTGGCATTTCAGCTTACCGAGTGAGTCAAATCTCATCAATATTCCCCACATATTAACAACACCTTATTAATCAAATATATAATATAATTGGCATTTCAACTACCAACAAGTCTACTAAGTGACTATATCAAATTATTTCACTTACCGCAATCTGCAACAATTGCCCGAATTCTTTAAATTCAAGAACCTTCCTTTTGCGCTCCCAGTAGATCCCACGTGGTATTTTATCTCGTTTTGGCCTTGTAGCAACTGTCTCTATCTGACGATAAAAAGCCTCCCAAATCCACGTCTTGTAAACAATAACCAAAAAACATATCAGCATATTAATATATTAACATGTTATATATATGTATTAATCGACGTATATCTACATGTATATATATATATATGTATATGTATATGTATCTATATATATATACATATATGTATCTACATGTATATATATATATCTATATATATAAATATACATATATGTATCTACATGTATATATATATATATATGTATATGTATATGTATCTATATATATATACATATATGTATCTACATGTATATATATATATATGTATATGTATATGTATCTATATATATATACATATATGTATCTACATGTATATATATATATATATATATATATATATGTATATATACGTCGATTAATACATATATATATATATATATATATATATGTATATATACGTCGATTAATACATATATATATGTACATATACATATATATATATACATATACATATATCATTAATACATATATATATGTACATATACATATATATATACATATACATATATCTACATGTATATATATATATATATATATATGTATGTATATGTATATACATGTAGATACATATATGTGTATATATATAGATACATATACATATATATATATATATACGTCGATTAATACATATATATAACATATATATATCTATATATATATATATATATATATATATATATATATATATATATATATATATATATATATATATATATACATATACATACATGTATATATATATATATATCGATTAATACATATATATAACATATATATATATATATATATATATATATATATATACATATACATATATATATATATATATATATATATATATATATATATATATATACATGTAGATATATGTATATGTATATGTATATATATATGTAAATGTATGTAAATGTACATATACATATGTAAATATACGTACATATACGTACATGTATATGTAAATAATATTGGAATGCTACCTTACACGCCCAGCCAAAACCACTCAACGTGTACTGCATCCCGATTTGAGTCAAACGAGTCTCCAAACCCTTATCTAACTGCTCAAAAGTTCTGGCCCAAATAATATTACCCCAAGGGTACTCGTCACAAACACCAAAATCCTCAACCATATGCATATAGTCATCCTCAACAATATGCGAACCCTGCTTTCCAAAAAAACCTTTATATATCAACATGAGCGTACACACACGCACACAATCCTCATCGCTCAATTTCCTGGGCCCACTAAACAAACCTCTATCTCTAAACTTCTTCTCAATGTCTGAAACATGTATGCTGCGATCGCAAAAATCCGGAAATAACCGCTCTTTAAATGCCGGGGTCATCTCTCGAACCTTTTTGGGAATATGATCTGCCATCCTTTCATTGGGACCGAACCGAAAACCAGTCACCAAACAAAACTCCCTCCGACCGAATCGTATAAAATGGTCATCGGTGACCCTAAACCACAACTCATCCACCTCCGCCAGAGGGTGCTTTAGCCCTGGCCGCTCCGTTCGTCGAAACTGTAGTATATGATGTACAAAACCCGGGTCATTTTCCAGCGCCTTCGCATCCAACCAATGCCCAAAACAATGATCTCTAAATATCTTTTTTTGATCTTCTGTCAACGCGGACCTGATATGGGTAACAACAGTCAACTGGCTTTTCAAAGTCAGTTTTGCACTAAAAATGTCCTGCAAAATAATCAATCAAGCAAACAAGTTTCATTATTAATAACAGGGATACCTTAATAACACGCAATAAAACTATAGCTTTAGTGGAAACGATAAATAGAATTTTTATAAAAAATTGGAAATGTCCTTTCTTAAAAACGGATAAACCAGCTAATATATTAGCTCATCAGAATTTCAACATAATTTCTCAAGTTAACAACGCTATACATATATCGACACTAAAACACTTTTACATATCTATACTACTTAATAAAACATTCATAAACTTATTCGACTTTTAATTAAACTTTTAATTAAACTACTGTATATATATATACATGTATATATATATACATGTATATATGTTAATATATATATATATCTATATATGTTAATATATATATATATATCTATACTACTTAATAAACTATTTTAACCAAATGTCTTAATCTCCTTAAACAAAGGACAATACAATTTACCATACTACACTCACTCAATACTAATATCTAAAACATTATTTGCTTAAATGATCCATCGATTGCAAAGTCTATATATATCCCTTGAGGATTGGAGATTCTCAAAATTTTAAGGTGGCGATCTTTAGTTTTAATTTTCACTCTTCATCCTAATACGACTAAATCTCAAATATGGGTCATGGTAAAGCAATACATGTTAGCAATCCTTAATTAATTTATACGAGCTCAAAAAAGATGTTATTAACAAAAAAAGATCAAGTTTGCCTGATTATGATTAATTACATATGTTCATTAATCCTTATTTGGGATTGGGATTTGGTAAATGTTCAAGGTTTTGCAATATCTATAGTTGTAGAAAGACAAAAAGTGCCCTTCAAACTTTGAATCTACTCAAGCTAGGATGCAATCGACTTTGAATTTGATTCACTTGAAAACAATCTTGCGAGTTCGGTTCGAGTCGAATTAAATTAAGATCTGAAAAAAATAACATTATTGCCTATGCGAATTTAATTTGATTCACTTATCATTCGACTTGAACCAAACTCGCAAGATTGTTTTCAAATAGGGCAATTACTCAAATTTTATTCACTTTTAATTTTTATTTTTTAAAATTGCAATTGAATAATGAATTGCCCCTATGTATGTATATATGCAAATATAAAGGAAGTTTGTTACCATCTTTTGATTAGGATTAAATATGTCAACTGTCAGCCAATTTTCTTTTCCTTGTTTTTATTTGGATTTAATATGATTGATTACTATCTTGTATTGTTGCCAGAATGATGCAATATTTGTAACAAACTACTATCAAATACGAGTAGTAAGTACACTTCCAATATTCAGTATCAAATACGAGTAGTAAGTACACTCTATCTCTCTTGCATGCATATTTCAAAGTTAACATTAGGTCTATTTTATTTTTATAATTATATAACATACAAAGATCTATAATGCCATACAAATATATAATCATCATTAATTATTAATTATCATTATATATTCAACATTTTTAACCAAATAATAATAAATTTATCGCAACTTCATTTAACGAATACAAAGATCAAGTTCTACACGAGTCGAATCAATTGTAATGCATATTCAACTTTTCAAACGTACTCAACTCCAAAATGACATCCATATACATTAAGACATTATCTAAGCACTTAAACTCAAAAAAGGGATATATATGAACAAAAATTCAACAAAAAAAGATGTTATTTTTCACTGTGGCATTTCATCGAGCACGTGGTGTGCACACATATTTATAGCATCAAAAACGAATAAAACGCGTACATACAACAACTATACTAGCAACACAGCAACGCAATGCCATACCTGAGAATCGGACATCTTCACGGAGTAAACGGAGGCGGTGAGTGGTGGCGATGGTGATTTCGGATTTCCCGATTTCGGTTGTTTTGATGTGATACGGCGGGGTGGCTGAGGGTGGTGGCGGTGATACTAAGGCCGAAGGGCGGTGGTGGTGGTGTGGCTCAGGGTGGTAGTGACGGACGTCCGGTGGTGGTGGTGCGATGTGGAGGGTGGTGTTGGCGGAGTACCGGGTATTCGGATTCGTAGGGGTGACGGGGTGGGGTGCGTCGGAGGGGTGACGGATTCGTAGATCGCAAAAGGGTGTTGCGATTTGCGGTTTGTGGTTGGGTGGAACGGTGGTACGGGGTGGTGGTACGGGGTGGTGTGGTTGGGTGGAATGAGGAGTGAGGACCGATTTACGGTTTAAATGGAAACCTAAATCGAGTTTTTTTTTTTTTAAAATAACGAGCGGAGGTAAATCGCAAATCGCAAATTTGCGATTTGCGATTTGCGTTTACCGGGTTCACGTCATCGGTAACCAACGCGATCTCGTTCACGACTCGGGTATAGGTAATCCGCAAATCGCAAACTTGCCCTTTGCGATTTGCGTTTACCGGGTATTCTGGATCAAGTCATCGGTAACACGTTGCGCTCTCGTTCACGACTCGGATAAAGCGCAAATCGCAAATCGCAAGCTTGCGCTTTGCGATTTGCGATGGCATGTTATTCCGGCCACGGCTCGCACGGTCATCGGGTCGCAAACGCAACATGCTGGATCGCAAATCGCAAATTTGCGATTTGCGATTTCGTGTGGTATATCGTCAATTTTTTTTTCGGGAGGGCAAAACGATATATATCTCTAAAAAAAGTGGTATTTTTTTTAATTTCCCATGATAAAATGGTGATAATATCGTTAAAATTCAACCGAGATATAATACACGATTCACTTCACAAATTGATATAAGAGCACAGGGTGTGGGGAACGATGTTCTGGACAGTGTTCTGGAGAATGTTGAAAGTGAGGATTCTGTGGTGTGGTAAAAAAGTGAGAACACCGAATGCATACACCGTCTTGATTTGGACGCTGGAACCAAAAATGGCTGAGAACGTGTAACATCCTCTCTTCTGGTCCGGTAATTTCTAATTTTAAATTGATATGTTTAATTGTATTAGAAATTATTTGATATTATTTGTTTTATTGCGAAACTTAGTAAATTAAGTCTCAGTACTTATTGTGAATAGTAAATTGTTGATTGTTGTAATTTACTATAGTTAACGGTATAATAAAATAAGTTTCTCGCAAATGATTTTTAAGTTCCATGCAATAGATTAAAAGGGGACTAGTTTTAAGTGGATACGGGTCAGTGTAAATAATTTGGCTGACTTATAAAAACTTTCCCAAAATGGAAAGTCTTCCATTTTCCTTAAAAACCTAAGAACTAAACATTCAAATTCAAACTTGTAATCCAACTTTTGGAACTGAAATTGGAACTTAACATCATCATCATCATCATCACTTCTTGCTTCTTTTAAGTGGTAAGTTCTTGATTATGGTTAATATTTAGTTTGATTGAATTAATATAAACCATAAGAGTTATAATGAATAAGATAAATTGGTTGATATAAACATGATTCGTGATGCTAGATGATAATTGTGAACTGAATTATATCACTTAAATAGATGAGTTCATGATTTGAATAGTGATCTTGAACTCAAGAACTCATTTTAATGGGTTATATGAAATTATAAATCTTGGAAGTTGGTGTAAGTTGTTTGATGTTAAATTGTTGTATATGATGTTTCTCTAATGTTAGAAACCTGTTTTGGTTGAATTGGCATATGAAAAAGTTGAAGAAATTTAGTTTAGATTCGTGCAGGTTGGTTTATGGGTTTGCCCTGTACGAACTGCAAACACAAAGGAATCCGGCGGATTCCTTATGAATCCGGCGGATTCAGCTGGTCAAACGGGTTAGGAATCCGGTCAAGGTGGGTTAAATCCGGCGGATTCATCAACCGGATTCGTTTTAGGAACCCTGGTCCAAATGTTGCATCTGAAATCCATTAGAATCCGGCGGATTCTATGGGAATCCGGCGGATTCTATACTTCATTGAATCCTTAATATAGTATGATTAATTGATAGAATGTTGATATACTTAGCCAATGTTCATATATTGATTGTGTTGTACATGATGTGAGATGTATTAATATATGTGATATTTGAATATAAGCTATGGATTTAAGAATGTGATTACTAACTTATATTTGATTGTTAATTCTCAGATCCTCAGAAAACTCAGCGAGACAAGGCAGCTGAGTAAGTGAACTAAAACAATCAGGTGAGTGGATTTGAAACTCACAGTTTGATTTGGTTGTGTCAGTTTGATTTCAATCAGTAATTATAGGATTACTATTGATAGAATGTTAACCTTGAAATGATATGCCATTTGATTGGTGGTTTGATAAGCATGTGTGCTTGATTGATGAATCCAGAGGTCAACTAGATTGTCAGTTGGACTTGATTGCTAATGTTGGTCAACACAGGGTTGCGTACATGTGTTGATGGAGATTAGCATTTAGTTAGCAGTTAATCACTGTTTTGGCCTACAGTTGATTTAAGTGTTCTGATAGGGCCACCCGGCACAGGGTCCTTAGGAACCACCGTTCCTCTTGACGATATTTGTTACATTATTGGTTGTGAATCAATTGCTAGCTAAACTGAATTGTGGTTGATTATTCATTCACTTAGCTTCGTGCTAATCCCTCAATTTACTTCCTGCAGGTTATGTTTATATTGTGGGTAGTCAGGAATGGATGTTTTGATGCTGGGAATGTTTGAAACTAGCAACTCTGATCAAGTTTGTTATAAACGATATTTTGTAATATATAATGCCCCGGTTTGTAAACAAGTTAACTATGTTTGGTTTAGTAGTTAAACATGTTGTATAAATGTTTGCGAAAATTTCAAGCGGAATTCTAATAAAATATGTATTGTAAGTATACGCTTCCGTGAAACATAATATAATATTGTGATATGAAATGAGGGGTGTTATAGAACGTCGGCGAGAACGCTGGCGCACGGCGTTCTCGCCCCTGAACGCTGGTGCCACGTCCCTCCGCACCGTATGCTCTAAGGAATAATAATAATTTTTTGATAATAAAATAAGGAATGTTTTAATGTTTATGAATTTTTATACACACACACACAAAATAAAATTTTACTATAACCATTGTAACAGTTTTTTAAAGACTAGTGGATATATTATTTTTTATTCGATTAGTAGAATTTTAGCCATCTTCATCAATCATCAATCATCAACATGGGTTTGGTCTCCCAAAAGTCAAGATCACTATCAACATCTTCTTCAAATCTCACTCATCAACCCACACTCTCATAAACAACAACTGACTGAATCCATTAATTAATTCTCCATCCGAAGATCTCAATCAATAATAAACCCTGCATCTCACTCTCACTCGAATTCCACAAACCCTGATGACTTCCCCTGTAAATCACAATCACAATCAACAACCGTTTGATGTTCAAACTTTATTCAGCCCTAACAATCCTTACCCCCCACCGTCGCCGTCTTCCGCCGCTTCCTATCCTCCACCCACCGTCATCCCCACCGTCGCCGGAGCTTACTCTTATCAAATTCCCCAAACTGCCCCGAATTTCCACCATCAATTTCACGTTCAACCACCAAACGAACAGTTTCCTTCTAATTTACTACATCAACGATCACTTCCGTACCCTACAATCCCTCTTCGACCACCTAGCCCTAACAATACAAACCCTAACCCTAACCGTGGAGCGCGGCTTATGGCTCTCTTAAGCGCGCCACCGCCTCCCACGTCAGATATTTTACCGCAACTATCGAATCCGTTACCGTCTGCTCCGGTGCAGAACCCTAATTTGAACGTTATGGTTCCATCTTCGCCAGGTGTGATGCGAATGCCAAGTAGTAAGTTACCAAAAGGACGGCATTTGGTCGGTGATCGTGTTGTTTATGATATTGATGTTAGGTTGCCTGGTGAGATTCAGCCTCAGCTTGAGGTTACTCCGATTACGAAGTATGGTTCGGATCCGAATTTGGTGGTAGGACGGCAGATTGCTGTTAACAAGAGTTATATATGTTATGGATTGAAACCGGGGACTATCAGAGTTCTTAATATTAATACTGCATTAAGATCATTGCTTAAAGGGCTTGCTCAGGTTAGTTCTTTTCGTTGTAAATGCAAGATATGGGATTATGATAGTTTCGCTTTAGTTAAATAAGAGCATACGTAGATCAAAGAATGATCGTTTCCTGTAATTGACTTGCATAGAGTTTTTGGACTAAGGGGGACTTTGGACATGGGTTTAAACTGACTATTGCCATTTGAAATCTCATCCTTGTGCTTGTTTTGTGATTGGGTAAATTGATTATGACCATAATTTATGATATCCTGAAGTTTAGGTTCAGAACTGTGAATTTTGGATGAAAAGTTGCGTCTGAAACGAAAAACTGATCATTGACATAAATGTGACATTACATAAGTATTGGTAGTTTCATGCAACTTATCATCTGATTTCACTTCTAAATTTAATTGTATAGTTGCAATAAGTATTCTGAGAAGACACATCCAAATTTCGAGTCTATGGAATGTCACATCTATCATAGACACATTTTATCTTTTATTCACATAGAAACAATTTATGTTTCTTTCTCAGAGGGTAACGGATATGGCTTTTTTTGCTGAGGATGTTCACGTTCTAGCCAGGTAAGAATGTAGGATATTGTTTACAGATTATTTGTCTTGGCTTAATATCTGCACTATAATGTTATATACTGACGTGCTTGTATGCAGTGCAAGCATGGATGGACGAGTTTACGTATGGAAGATCGCAGAAGGTCCTGATGAGGAGGATAAGGCACAGATCACTGGAAAAATAGTAATTGCTGTTCAAATTGTAGGAGATGGAGAACCTGTTCATCCTCGAGTTTGTTGGCACTGCCATAAGCAAGTAATGTTATCACAAGATTCTGTTTAGTCATGTGACTTCCTTATTTGGTTAAAAACTTAGTGGGGTTTATGAATTTTGTTATATTGCAGGAAGTTCTTGTCGTTGGTATTGGGAATCGTATCCTTAAAATTGATACTACAAAGGTTGGCAGAGGTAAAGTTTACTCTGCAGAGGAACCTCTTATATGCTCTGTTGATAAGCTGATTGATGGAATTCAGTTCGTCGGTAAGCATGATGGTGAAGTGACCGATCTATCAATGTGCCAATGGATGACCACCCGTTTGGTCTCCGCTTCTGTGGATGGAACGGTGAGCTTTCAGTTACACATTGTTCTATCACAGTGTTACTGGCTGACCTGCGTCTGTTTTTACTGCATCATTAAAATAGTAATAAGCCATTGTAATTAGTTTATTTAAGATTCTACATTTATGCCTTCTTTTTGTGAATTTGAATTGATGTAAAGGAGCAATTGACGTAGTTAGTAATTGGAAGCTTTATTTGAAATTATGCAATCTGTATGGTTGAATATCGAACAACTAACAGCACACCTTGTGTGTTAGTAATCTAAGTTACATGACATGTTTACCATTAACATCTGAGTGGATTGGCAATTAGTTTTGCAAGTTGGTAGTATATATAATAATTTGTCATATATCTTTTACTCCCTTGCCTTATTTAGTTTTCACTGAACCAATGGAATCCCAATCTTAGCTTATCTTAAAATTGAGGAAGAAGTACAAAATAGAGATTAATCTGTGCTACACTGCTGGCGTTTGTTTATTA
This sequence comes from Helichrysum umbraculigerum, assembly GCA_949592205.1. Taxonomy (NCBI): domain Eukaryota; kingdom Viridiplantae; phylum Streptophyta; class Magnoliopsida; order Asterales; family Asteraceae; genus Helichrysum; species Helichrysum umbraculigerum. The sequence continues at coordinate 384,529,412 of CATIUR010000001.1, forward strand.
ATTCTTGTGGCTGTACCTTCAAAACATTAGTACGTATCTTTATTTCTCATCTATAAGCTGTGTATATATTTTGCTTGATCAGATAAAGATCTGGGAAGATCGCAAATCTGTACCTATTGCTGTACTGAGGCCACATGATGGACATCCTGTCAACTCTGTTACATTCTTGACTGCTCCTCATCGTCCAGATCACATCATACTTATCACTGGGGTACGTGGTAAACCAATTTTCTTTACATGAATATGATTTTCCTTGAATTTAACCCTTCAATATATACCATAAGGTAGAATGCAGATAGTTTTTTTGGAGATAGTACGTATATATGCCTCTCTATAGTGACCTGCGAATGGTAAGAATTAGAGATGGCAAAATGTGTAGGTCAGGTGGGTAGGGTAATGAGTCAAATGGGAAGCCACTGAGGTCGAATCAGGTTGACCAGAAAAACGTCTCTAAAAATCTATATTTGTAAAGTAGTAATTGTCAAATATGATTGCAAAAGTATATTTTCTCAATAATACTATGATTTTTTATTTTATTTTATTTAATAGGATTTAGATGAAGTTTGAAGTGTTCAATTCAATTGACCCATTCTCTTTACATTCATTTTCACCTGTTTACCATTTTGATTTGCTGGAAAAAAAACACAATCCAAATAGTCACGTTCAATTTGAACTTTGCACCTCTAGCAAGAATTAATGGCTGCAAAATACCCAAGAAGCCCTTCCTTTTCCTTATTCTGATATATAGGAAGATATTTGCAGGGTCCGTTGAATTGTGAAGTGAAAATATGGGCCTCTGAAAGCGAAGAAGGATGGTTGCTTCCTAGTGATGCCGATTCATGGCATTGTACTCAGACATTGGAGTTGAAGAGTTCTACTGAACCTGTAATCGAAGAAGCATTTTTCAATCAAGTAGTTGCATTATCCCAATCTGGTCTTCTCTTGCTAGCAAATGCGAAGAAGAATGCTATATATGCTGTACACTTGGATTTTGGGCCCAACCCTGAAGCAACACGTATGGATTACATTGCAGAGTTTACCGTCACTATGCCAATATTGAGCTTTACTGGCACTAGTGATCTATTACCCAACGGGGACCAGATCGTTCAGGTTTATTGTGTCCAGACACAAGCCATTCAACAATATGCTTTGGACTTGTCCCAGTGTTTGCCACCCCCGATTTATGACGTCTATGAGAAATCCAGCTCAACTGTGTCACGTGATGTAACAGCTATTGAAGGTTTTGCGGGTTCTGAATCATCTAGTGTTAAATTGGAACCGTCTAGCCCTGATGGTGCACCTATTTCGAGCCTTCCCTCGAGTTCTCCTTTACCCGAGTCTGAAACTAAATCATTCCCGTTGCCAGTTTCTAATGACACTGGTATTTCTTGTGTCGTGTCACCAACGGTTCCATTAACCCCTAAGTTGTCAGGAAAAATTTCCGATCTCTTAAGTCCAGCAAGTGGTTTTGAGCCACGTCATCAACTAAATGGTTATGCTGATCAGAAAATTGTGGAATATCCAGTTGACAGGCAATTGGAAACTGCTCATTCTAACTTGTCTAATGCGCCCTCGTTGGATGATGATGCAAACAAAATTTCAAAAGAGAAGTTTAAGCATCCTACTCATCTGGTTACTCCTGCTGAATTGATGGCCACATTATCCTCTGAAGTGAATGACATGGGAGTTAAATCTGATACACAAAGTGTTGAGGTGGAGGTTAAGGTTGTGGGTGAAACGGAAATTATTCAAAATGTTGATAATCTCCCGCAAGTTGAAATCAATGGTTCTGCTTATGAGAACAAGGAAAAGTCCAAATGTTTTTCCTCACAGGTATCTGGTATGGTTAATGGGTCTAAACCAATTGATGAACCCGTAGAAAGCAAGGTAGTGGATCAAACTTCAGATGCTCGAGATGAAGCTGATGATGTAGCAATTGATCTGTCAGGACCGAGTGAAATGGGTGTACCCGGAATACTTCAATCTGCAGGCCCCTCTTTGAGAGAAAAAAAGAAGAAGAAAAAGAATGCTCAACAATCTGGTCAATCTTCTTTGAGTGTCCTGAAGTCAACTGATTCTTTTGATGAACTAAGAATGAGTTCAAGTGCTCCCTCATCAGAAGCCATACTTTTACAAATTCAATCCATGCAAGAAGCACTTGCTCAGGTAAATTTCTAATTGTCCTATTGGAATGACATTTCTTTGTAGAGTAATTCATATTTAACACATGTTTTGAATGTTTTCTGTCTCCTTATTTTATACCTGGGATTTGCCATGTGTTATACTTTCCTTGTTAGGCCAATTTCAAGGTCTATATAGTTCGTCTTCCAACTATAAGTTTCTACAGGGACCTTTTAAGCTGTCGACCTGTTGTATTTTTTAGCTAATACCTTACCCGTTTGACTGGTTGTCAAAATTTACAACCTAATCAATCTAGTTTTTTTTTGTTTGAAATTCCCCTGTACCTTTTGATGGCGGGTGCACGTCTCTGGATATTCTGAAGTTCTAGATTGTAATTTAGGGCATAAGTGGCTAAGTTTAGAAGGTGCTACCTAAAAGTCTAAAACTACTCTCAGGAGTGCATTGATTCCCAAAGCACTTAGTTAATACCTTTTCGAATGCAGGTGTTAATCAATCAAAAGGAAATCCATAAGCAGATTCCGGTGGTGGCTATGGCACCAATTACTAAAGAAGGGAAAAGAATTGAGACAGCCATTGGGAAGAGCATGGAGAAAATTCATAAAGCTAATCTGGATACTTATTGGGCTCGTACTCAAGAAGAAGTTGCAAAACAAGAAAAGTCAAACAGAGACCGCTATCAGCAAATTTCAACTTCAGCCTCAAATGGCCACAAGGAATTGCTTGCAGCATCAGAGAAAATATTGAAAAAGGAAATGGCTGCTGTGGTTCCTGCTGTTGGGCGCGCAGTTACTCCAATCATTGAGAAAGCAGTCTCTACAGCTGTCTCCGAGGCTTTCCAGGTTACTACCAGTTCTCAATATTAGACGAGGCAAATTGGGTGGGTTGGGTAATGTGTGAACATTGTGAAGATTAGTGCGGTTGCCTGGGTTTGACCCACTAACGTATGATAATGCACTAATTGTGAGTACCGTAATAAAAGTTAAGTTTTCTAGTAAAGTGATTTAGTAGTTTGCATTCACTGAAAGTACACTATAGGTGACTTTCTACCCGTTTGACACCTGATTGAGATAAAATATAATCCAAATTGAGTCATTTATTAAATTGGTCAGAATCACTACTTCTACGTATCTGCATGCATTCTACTTTAAAAGTAGTATTAGCATGTTATCTGGCAGAAGTCTGATAATACAAAACTGTGTGTAGAGGGGCATAGGTGATAAGGCTGTAAATCAACTGGAGAAAGCAGTTAATTCCAAGCTTGAAGCTACTGTTTCTAGGCAAATTCAAGTTCAATTCCAAACTTCTGGTAAACAAGCTTTACAGGTATGTGATTTTTTTTGAACTGATATGCTGCATATATATATTGGTCATTACTGGATTTTTTATTTGTAATTATTGCGTTTCACTCTTTTTTAATGACTATTTGTGTCTCGACATATATGTTCTAGGAAGCACTAAGGTCAAGTATGGAGACATCTGTTGTTCCTAATTTTGAGATATCCTGCAAGACCATGTTTGATCAAGTCGATGCTAAATTTCAGAAGGGAATGGTTGAATATACAATTGCAGCTCAACAGAAAGTTGAGTCCGCACATTCACATTTGGCCTTTGCTTTGAGGGTAAGAAAACAATATTTTAGATGGACCTTTTTAATCCAAATCTCGTAGTTTGCTGCTTCTCCCAACTTATATGTTACTAGACATTGTTTCCTTTTTGATCTTATTCTTGTTTTTCAGGATACCATCAATTCAGCATCGTCTAACGCTCAAACGTTGAGCGGTGAATTGGCTGATGGTCAAAGGAAATTGATGTCTCTTGCAGCTGCGGGGTCAAGTTCTAATGCAACAAATCCATTGATAAGCCAAATAAGCAACGGGCTTACCGCAGGCTTTCATGAAATGGTCAGTTTCACCTTCGTTGTGTTACAGTACTCAAGATATCTCATCCCATGTCCTCATATTCGTATGTTTATATGTAATAAGATTGAAGCACCGGTGGATCCGACAAAAGAGCTATCTAGGTTGGTATACGAGCATAAATATGAGGAAGCTTTTACTACTGCCTTGCAAAGAAGTGATGTTCGGATTGTTTCTTGGTTATGCTCTCAGGTATGCTTTTTTCCTTAGTGGTAGCAATTTCGACCCATTTACTTATGAATGGGAGGGTTCCGGTTATCTTTTATCTTTAGAATGGGTTAAACTAGTGAAGTAAAAATAATACTTGAAAAAGGAACGCGTCAATGGGTTGAACTAGGAGAGAGATGCTTGAAGTGCCCATTTAGTGCAATTACTAACCTTCTAAATCATTTTATGCAAAGCATTTGGCTATTACTATTAAGGAAAATGATACTCACAGCCCTAAGGGCTGTCAATAAGGATTTCGCACATGCATCAATACTTGTACACATACCAAAATAAACTTTTTAATCATGTTTAACACACTGATTATTATATTAATATCATCTTTTAATTATATTTAACATGCTGATTATCTATTGAAGAATCATCAATAATGGAATAAAGTGTTTCATGTTTTGTTTTATCTATGAATTTGTTAAGAAAATAATTTTGAGGGAAAAGGGTCAAACGGGTCAAAAGTTGCCCAGAATGTTCTAGTATTGTATAAAACCTTATAAATCATTCTCTCAAGTAGTATTGGTTTGATTAAAATAATTCAACTTCATTCATCATAGTTGATGCACTATTATTTTATTTTATTTTCAAAATCTCGAAAAGTTGGACGTAATGTGTTTCATGTCAACCTGACTCGCTTGACCGTTAACACAGTTATTATATTTTTCTTGTTCAAACTCCGTTATTATCACCTATAAGTTCTTAATAATCTCATCTTTCTAACATTAATGCTTTTATGTGATTTTAAATGTAGGTTGATCTACAGGGGATATTAACAAGTAATCCTCTTCCTTTGAGCCAGGGTGTACTACTATCTTTGTTGCAGCAATTGGCATGTGATATTGGGAATGATATATCTCGGAAACTTGGTTGGATGATGGATGTGGTGGTAGCCATAAAACCGTCTGATGGGATCATTGCAATGCACGTAAAGCCGATATTTGAACAAGTGTACTCGATTTTAAACCATCAAGTGAGTGTCCCCACAGTTTCAGTTGCAGAACTTTCTAGCATACGGGTCGTTATGAGACTCGTAAACTCCACACTAATAAGCTTGTAAGTAATTGAAATAGAGGTATGTTTTGTACAAAATCTGAATTTTGTAATGGGGAATTGGACATTTTGGCGCCTATATATTGTCTTTTAGAACCCCTTTTTAGTTTCTTATTATTCTTATGTATTAGTTCTGTTTTGAACACGCCCTATACGGATTGGTGATTTTTGACACTATTTGAAGTTTTCACGTAGCTATTCAGTGATAATTATTCGGTCCTTGTTCTTTAAATAGTCAGTAAAAGGGAAAAATAAGTAAATTCTTTGTGTTGCCTTCTAAGAAAAAGGCTTGGCTAGAGATAAAATCAAGCAAAGCATATGCATGCGGTCGCTATAAATAATTAGTTTTTGGTTCATGCAAATGATGTTTATGCATGAATACTTGTGGATTAGGGGGCCACAGACTTTGTAGGGGTAACTGATTGATCGTAATTTCCGTTACTGACTTTTGTAAGTGGGAGGTAAAGCTAGATATTGATGCACTATATTAAATTCCATTCCATTTAACTACTATTTTACTTTAATGTAATTATTATAATAATAATATAATAATAATAATAGCATATATAAGACCACAATATTTCTATTTTTGTGGGATCTATGATAAATTGATTGTTGTATAGTGAATTAAAGTATGATCACTTGAAAAGTGATTCAATTCCTTCTAAGGTCCCTCTCCCTGTACTTTAAAGTTAAGTTAGTGGAATTAAATGATTAAATCTAGTTTTCAAGATAATTATGTTGCTATGCTGAGGAAGAGTGAGGTTCAAATAAGAATAAGAATTTGTGTGAGAATAGGGGAATCAATCTCAACCACTCATTTTCATCAAATACCCATTTCCTCACGTTTTTGAAACTTAAATATCTCACAAACGGTAAGTCGAAAAATTATAAAAATTGCACCCTAAAATCAAGCGTTTTCTCCTCTTCGATTTAAGATCCTACAAGCTATACTTTCGACAAAAAAATTTTTTCCATCTTTTGTTGGGTTTACAAATGGATTTTGCTAAACAAAGCCATTAGGACTTTGGTTAAGATGTTAAGACATGGATAAAAATATTTACTCAAACAATAACAAACTTTTTGTCCCCCTCATTTTTAGTTAATGTACAACCATTTTATGCATGTCCAAACAATTTGCTTTGTTTAGCAAAACCCTTTACAAATTACTACCACATATGTTAGTGTTGCGTTTAGGGTTTAGGGTCTAAGGTTTAGGGTTTTGGTACCGAAACCCTAAACCTCAAACCCTAACCCTTAAACGCTTTACGAAACTCTAAACCCTAAATCATACTAAACCCTAACCCTTCCAAACCCTAAACACTAAACCCTGCTAAACCTTAACCCTAAACCCTAACCGCAAATCAAATGTACGACAAATCAATAACACATGTGTTACTAGTTTGTAAAACCCACAAAAAATGAAAAAAAAAAAAAAAAACTTGTCAAAAATATGCTAAAAGGGACGACAAATCGAAGAGAAGAAAATGCTGAATTTTATGGTGCAATTTTCATGATTTTTCAACTTGCTGTTTGTGAGATATTTAAGTTTCAAAAATGTGGGAGAAATGAGTATTTGATGAAAATGAGTGGTTGAGATTGATTCATTTATTCTCACTCAAAATTGTTATACTCATTTGAACCCTACTCTATAGAGAAAATATATATTGTAATAATGTAATAATGTGAAAAACAAAGCATTTTCTAGTTTTAATCTTTGTCTCTGTCCTCTGTAGTCTATATGCAAAATTTAAAATATACTCAAAGACTAAACGTAGTCATGACTACAAGTATTTACTTTTTTATTTTAACAAAAATCATTTTACCCATTTTCACCATTTTGAAATTAAAAGAGATGGGCTTTTTCTCTTTTCTTTTAACATTATTATAGCTGAAAATTTATTTGTAACGGTAATCACTCTTTAATACTGAAGTAATTTCAACATAATATTAATTCACATGTTACAGTAGTAGTTACAACTCGAAAGTGTCGATAAAAGAAAAAAAAAAAAAGAATACAAGCTGTATAAAAATCAACTCATATTGCTATCGAAACATAGATCAAATTTAAGAAAATCACAGTAGAAGAGCCTCTTGCACAGAAACGCGAACATTTCATTATTTTTAACTTTCATATTAACAACAAAAAATTAACTATTTAACCGTTAAGCAGAGCTATATGGAGTATTTAATTTCTTGATCCTGTAAAATCCTAACATTATTTCCCGGTGATTTGTGTAGCGTAGAATCTAACTTTACTTACTGGGATACCATAATACTCGTAACTAGAGATGGCAATTTGAGACCTATGGGTCTAGTTGGGTTTTTCTAATTTTTATAGATGAGTCTAATTGTGTAATTAAAATAAGGCTTAAGTATATCATTATTACCTATTGGGTCATAATGAGTAATAATGATATACTTAAGTTTTTTTTAATTACTCAACTAGACCCATCTATAAAGATTAAAAAAACCCAACTAGACCCATGGGTCTTAAATTGACATCTCTACTCGTAACATAACATAGTATTATTAAAAATAAATAAATATATAAATAAATAAATAAAGGTCTCGAACTAAAAATATCCAGGGAACGGGAAACATGAAAATTACATGATTCTTCCTTCATTAATTCATTTTCATTCATTTTCTTATTAAATTAGATTTATAATTTATAATTTCTATACAAGTTATTAATTCAAGTATTCTACCAACACTGGTCAGTCTCCCATCGCCGGCAGGTATAAAACCCTCCGGCGGCCGTACACAATCCGGATTTCCGTCTCAAACCGGAGCTCCATTTCCGATCATAAACCGCTCGGGCATCCGGATCCGACAACGTCGCATAAGCATCATGAATTATAATAAAATCACGGTCACCACCATTCTCACATGCATCCGGATGGTATACTTTAGCCAAACTTCGGTAAGCCGTTTTTATCTCTATAGGTGTAGCATTTCTCTCAACTCGTAGAACTTCATATAAACTTTCCGTCCGATCACCCACCGGATTTGCATTCAGTACGGCGTGAAACGACGGTTTGCCGGAAAACATTTTTGAAGTAGCTTTGGGAGGAGGTAACCGGAAGGATGTTCCGGCGATTGAGGTTGTCAGGGTTCCGATCGTGTTCATATCAGCAGAGAAGAGATTAATTGGAATTTGGAAACTGATTTTTTCCCAGTTAGGGTTTCAAGTAAGTGAAGGAGTTACTTGTGTTGTGTTTTTATAGAGTATAGAAAGAAAATAGAAATAGGAATAGATGGGTAGATAACTAGATATAGATATAGATATTTTAATTTAGTTATATTAATTAATTAATAATAATAATAATTAATGAGGGAAATGTAATTGTGTTGTCGACCCACAGGTGTTTTGGGTGGGGCTAAAATTGTTTCTAGAAGGGTCAAATATCAATTCCAAACGGTTGGTCAAAGGTTAATATATCACAATATTTTATTTATAATCATATTAAATAGTTAACTTGCGATATCGAACCTTTTTAGAACTTGTGAAAGTATCATTAAATTTGAATTATTTAATTTGATGTTAATGAAATCCATTTGAAAATATGGCAGCCTCCTCTGTAGTCGGATGACATTTTAAAAAAATAATCATAGCATCATCTAGAGTATTTTTTAAATATTAAGGAAAAAAATAATGTTTATCTAGCCAGTCAGTGGCGGAGCTAGGAATGAATACCGTGGGTTGCAAAAAAATCTAAGCCTATAAACTTCATCCCAGTCACAAAAAGAAGGTTTCGTAAGAAAACAAATGTATCGACGACTTTGACTAAACTTCTTCACCATCCTTATTAATATTACTACGTAGTATTATAATTATTTAAGTTTTTATTTTATTATTATTATTATCATTATTATTATTATTATTATTATTCCTAAACGTGCACCGGTGCACGTATTATACACAAATGAGAGCTGCATGGGCTTATTTAAAATTGAATTTGGGCTTTTTAAATGATGGATCCAATTAAGTTGAGATGGGATAAGTTTCACAATATTTCCAGTTCGAGATGTAAAATGTAAGGCATATTAAAGGAATAAATTTTTTTTCTATTAAATATGCAAAAATATCATGTGTAGTAGATGCTACTCTTTGCTCCTACACAACTCCGCCACTGTAGCCAGTGAATATTTACTCCTAAGGGCAGTCCCATCTATGCTAATCGGTTGCAACTGATTAGCATTTTGGTGACATCCATATAATCGGTTATGCATCACTTTTGCATCGGTTTGTTTATTAATCGGATAACTGATTATCAATCGGTTGAAAAGGGAGGGCCCGCGTGACTTTTTTTTTAGTGTATAATAATGGTAGTATATTGATAAATGTGGGACCAGAAAAATTAAGTGATTAGTGATTGATGGCAGTGGGTAATCAATTTTGAATCAGTTAGTGAAAAACTGACGTGACGCTAATGTGATAGAAGTGATATATGAGAAAATGGTTGGGAGTGGGATACGTATAATAATAATATTCCTAGTAAATAATAATAACTAGAAGATCCCCGCGCATTGCACCGGTAAAGATTTCAACAACGATAAAAAAATGTGATCAATTGTTCACGTATAATGTGTTGGCACCGAAGTATTGTCAATTGACAGCGAGACCAGATAGTATAACACCCCTCATTTATAATCATTTAAATATAGTAATTCGGAAGCGTAAGTCCAAATAACTAGTAATAGTTTACACCATTTTATCAACATATAAAATTCAACCTTTTAAAACATAACTTCTCGACAGAGGTGTTATATAAAAACATGTTAAAATATTATTTTATACAATTCCACTATCAGAGTAATGCCTCAAGGTCAAACATTCCTTCTAGTCCAACTTCTTGCCCACCCAATAAAATAGCCAAAACCTGCAAGAAGGGGGTAATGTGGGGGATTAGCATAACGCTAAGTGAGTAGATAACTAATCAACAGGCTAACTTAGCTCAACAACTTTGCATACAACAATTAACACATAACCAACAAAGTAGACAATACCACCATTTAGCAAAGCAACAGGGCAACTGTTCAACTGGTCAACTTATCATCAAAGCAACTATTCAACAAGCAACATACTTCATAATGAGGCATCGGTGGCTCTGGGGATAACCATAATACCCGGGAGGCTCCCCAAGAACACTTACCCAACCATATCCGTATGGCCATAACGGACGAGACCGATAGCTAGTGGTTATTCTCAACTAACACAGGAGGTGTGTTAAACCTTAAATAACCGACTAGCCCAACCAACAGTTCAACAACTCATTGACCTCATTAACAACTGATGCCCGAAGGCCAACAACAAGTCCAGTGATCACATAATCAACTAATCACATATTCATCAGGTCAACGTTATTATATCAACCATATTATTACTAACTATAATAATCATCATTGCAACTACAATAGTAATAATATGTTACTTGTTGTAACCAAACTCGTTACAACCAAGTTATCCTGAGGATTAGAGATCCACTCACCGACCACCTCAGGCATCCACTCAGTAGTCTAATATCACTGAGTCTTCTGCTCAACTGGAATTACAACAAAATAAAACAAGTTAGTTACTTGTCTCAAAATATATATATATATATATATATATATAACATTATTCCTACATTACAATTACCATCGTAACAACATGATTCACAATCACCTTTCAATTTATAATTATCATGACCATCTCATCACATTAATCCACTTCAATCATCACTAACCAATATAGTTAAACCACAACTAAGGTTATTAACATCTACCATCAACAATTCATCAAACTTCCAATATTTAAGTCTAATGAATACTTAACAATTAAGTTCACACAATCATCATCTTTAATCATCAATTAAGTGTTCTTAATCATCAAAATGCTAATTTTATCATATAATTCATTATCATCATCAAGTTCATCAATAACCTCAAGAACACTTAATCAAATTCTTTAATTTCAAGTTACAACTAAACTTATAATCATGAATTAGGCACTAACTAACAACAATAACATAACAATAGGCTTCAATTCATGATTTACCAACTAACCCATAAACTATCTATATGATCATACATAATTTTTCTTCATTTCTATGTTAGGATATAAGTTATAATCCTCATACAAACCTCAACTAGCAATTATATAAGCATAACAAGCTTCAATTTCATATCAATCATCCTAATTCATCATTTACACCAAAACCCATTTTCTAAGGTTATAAAAATTGAAGAATCAATACTTACAAGATGAGTAAAAGGATGGAAGAATGATTAATCCATGTTTTGGAAGCTTGAATCATAGTTCTATAAGCTCAATTTAACCTCCAAGCTTGTTTCACAATTTTTGAATCGTCCCTATGGTGCGTACGGTTCGGCCAGACCAAGAACAAGAAAGAACAGGGATTGATTCCACAAGATTTTGATGATTGGTGATGATTTTGATTAGGTTTAGGGTTTAGATCAAACCCTCGCTCACTCCCGAATTCTCTCGAATGTTTTAGGTGATAAATATGAGATTTTTCACATATAAATGATAATACGTGTACTAGTTTTGTCCCCCGTACTTATCATTGTCTGGAACTTAAAAATCATTTGCGAGGGAACACTATTTTATTTTACCGTCAACTAAATAAAATTAAAACAACCAATAATTTATTAGTCACAATAAATTATTCGACTATTATCACTATTTATTTCAAATAATACAACACACCTATTTTCTGACACACTTAATAATAATTCACAGTCAGAAAATATTAAATACTACTAGACCCGAGAACTGGGTGTTACAAATCTTCCCCCCTTTAAGAGATTTCGTCCTCGAAATCTAATCCCACTTAATCGATATAGATTAACACAACCACCAATTATTCTCATTTCAATTCACTAATAATCTTTTTCTTACACACGTTTAACCACATACTTATTCATTATTATAATCACACAAAGGTGATTACAATTTAATTCACTAATACACATCTTAATTCCCTCTAAATACCACATGTATTTACACATACTTATTCCCTTAAACACAGAATGTATATACATCTTATTAGCTTACACATCATCGAGATATACTTCAATTTACTTTTTATATACACATAAGTTGTGTGTTGTTCTCCACTAAATTTGTTAACACCAAACACATCAACTATCTAATCACAATAATCGTTATACATATTCCATGTCACCCCCCTAGAGTAACTCCTTAATTATGTATACATTTAACATCATTTCTACAAGCACATATCCACATGTGCATATTTTGATACATTTTACTATGCCACTATTCAACATATATCCTATCTCTGATAATTAACTGATCGCTTACATGATCATTCATATCCACTATGTCAATCTTAACTTGTAGTCACTTAACGTGTCATCTTTATTACAACACAACTATAGCAACAATTACAACTATGACGACAACAATAATCATAGTAACAATAAGGGGTACCGAACACTACTACATGCATCTTAGCAACAAATTGTAACTCGATTCGTCACCAATAATTTAACTAATAATCATATACTTCTTTAGTCATCACATTGCTATATTTTCCCATTTCCACAACTAGTTAATTATTACTTTACAACTTGCAAATATAATTACAACTCGATTATATGAAATCCTTTACTTAACAGGAATCCACAACCATATAATCATCAACATATAACATTAACTAATAAGCATTATGTAGAGGTCCATTTCTATAGATTAAAATTATTATCATTTAATCAACTAGCACCATGTTACACCAACTTGGATGCTAAACAACACCTGTTAATACCAAACGTTTTCAACAATGGTATTTTAACAACACGAGGTGCTGTGATTAATCATCTCGTCAACAATATCAACACACAATTATTCACAGTCCACTGACCTCTACTTTGCTTAAATCAACTTTTTAATTCATGCTATTGGCAATGCATCACACATACACATCAATTGTGCCATAGATATCACATTAGCAACAACAACTTAGTGGTTTATTACTCTTTCATATTAGTCCATCATTGACTATTTATCAATTACAGGTCAACATATCTTACCTGATATTTTAAAACCACTTAACTTTATCTGGTACTTAGTAACCTTAACAACTCCATGTGAAATGGCATAATATAAATACGTTGGCCAGACGTCGTCATATTATGTCAGTCACACTTTATTCTCAGGTCACTTCATACCATTTATCTCATAAATAATTATCTTTACTCTCACATATTTCTCAATTAATAACTTGTTACAATTTTCAACTTATCACTTTAATGTGAACTATTCATACGATCGTGTATATATTAACAATACAGACATACTACACCAATGTCTGACCTGAATATATCAAGCAACTTCTTTATTACCCAATTCAATATTAAATATTATTTATACAGCTTAATACTTATAGTACATTAGTACTAAATAAGTCATCAATATTATGTATAATATTCAACACATAATCATCCATCTATATACCTTTAATCAAATTACAATTGAGTATTTCATGCTCCACTAATACATCTATATAAGCTCATGTGCTTATTTCGTAATTTCTTAAAACGCTTAATTCAACATTTTATAATACTCTAAGTAGTTCAACTACTTCATCTCATTTCAATTAGTTCACATGATATAGTTCATATGATTATCTAATCAATGTTTACTAATTCTTGCTAGTAGCAATCAACAATACCATTTACTGGCATACTTTGTAGTTAAGTAAACCGCCTATAATCAACTCATACACAATGAACCATATAGACCTCTTAAAACAAGTTTTAATATTGCATATAGTCACAGTGATGATCTCTGGGCTCAATAAAACAAAAGCCCAATACAAAACGTAAGCTAAAAGTTCAAAATAAGGTTCGAAAAACAATAAAACGCGATTTTCGGGCCCCAAACGACCCCGAAGTGCCAAAAACTGACAGGGCTCATGGCAAAGCGATGAGCTTTGACCGTTGAGCCGTTTCCAAGTGACCCTGTAAATTTCGTTTAAATCGGACACCGAAATTTTCAAAAAAATTTTCTACGTCAAGTATTACGTCGAACGTAGCAAGATTTTTTTTTTACTAACTAACGCGATCCGGGAAAACGGGTCAGGATCGCGTTCCTCAGTTAAAAATGTTCTGTAACCAAATTAAGCATACAAACGCGATCCGGAGAAGTGAGCGGGATCGCGTTCCCAAGAGAAAACGCATCTGAACCCGAAATACACACACAAACGCGATCCTGGAAAATGGCTGGGATCGCGTTTCCAAGCATAAAAATAATCTGTGACAAAATAACACATACGAACGCGATCCAGAAAAGATTGTTGGGATCGCGTTCCCAAGTAGAAATCTGAGTTTCAGCAAAATTCATATTTTTAGCCAATTTCAATCGCGTATAACTTTTTACTCGTTTAGAGTTAGACTCTAAAATTTTGCAGGCACGTCCACTATGCCAAAATGAAACTTTCCCTTTTTACACTTTTTCAATTTACACGTTTTACAATAAAACGGACGTACGACTCATTTTTGACCATATTCGACCATTTTGGTTGACACGCTATATTTCAAATGACTCGGTTTCTGACTTCCACCTTTTACCAACATGTTTCTATATACATTAGTGACGTGTGGGCATATTCGTCACCTACAAACACTCATTCTACATTGTTTTGACACGTTGACCCGTTTAGGGGTCCAAATGGGCACTTTTAAGAAAATAATCACATTGACTACCCAAATCATTTTCATCACCTTTTACTACTATCTTTATGACTTAAAGTCACTTTAACATTCTTTTTAATCAGACCACTACTCATTTTAACCTTTTAACCATCAAGTGACCCATTGGGCACTTTTAACAACCCATTTGGGTTTCAACCAATATGTTCACTAATTTAACACCCATTTTACACTTCTTTGACTTTACCAAGTCAAACAACTTCACTTCCACTATCGGTGTCACATTATAACCTTGAAACACCAAATTCACATAAAATCATCAAATTCACAACAATTACAACAAGTATTCAACCATGACTTTTTTTTCACAACTTGTCAACGCATATATAGACTAGTTGACCACTTTGACTTTCTAAATTTTTTTTTTTTTACATAACAACACGACTCAAACCTATTATTGGAGAATACCAACATCCCATTAATTTCATCATATCAATTCAGTTTATCATTTATCAAATAATTCCCTAGCAAGGATCTATAATCACACCTTGCATTTATCAACTTATTTTCACACTGTAGATACACTTAATTTCACATAATACAACTGTTACATCTTAGTCAACAATCTATCTACACAGTTTCAACACTTTCTCCAAAATTTTAATTTCCTTCATATTTACTCGTAAATTTTCACATCCTCACATTACAAGTAACTATCACCAATAATTCAATTTACTCTACTAACAAGCAAAGTAAATAATTCAAGTTTATTGATATTCACCAAGTTTATCGAGAATTACCTGGTATATCTAGGCCCACGTGTGTTGAGGAATCATTGAGAATACCAGACGGTTCCTCATGTTCCTCCGTCTCTGCAACCAATACAACAATCTTACAACTTGTTATAGGTTAGTACACATTCACTAACAACTTTCTCATGCAACCACTAATCCCCACCCCTGGAATGTTTGACTTGACACAAATATAAGTTTGGGATTGAACATCTTATAATGTACAATTCACCCAAACCTATGCTCTGATACCAACTTATAACACCCCTCATTTATAATCATTTAAATATAGTAATTCGGAAGCGTAAGTCCAAATAACTAGTAATAGTTTACACCATTTTATCAACATATAAAATTCAACCTTTTAAAACATAACTTCTCGACAGAGGTGTTATATAAAAACATGTTAAAACATTATTTTATACAATTCCACTATCAGAGTAATGCCTCAAGGTCAAACATTCCTTCTAGTCCAACTTCTTGCCCACCCAATAAAATAGCCAAAACCTGCAAGAAGGGGGTAATGTGGGGGATTAGCATAACGCTAAGTGAGTAGATAACTAATCAACATGCTAACTTAGCTCAACAACTTTGCATACAACAATTAACACATAACCAACAAAGTAGACAATACCACCATTTAGCAAAGCAACAGGGCAACTGTTCAACTGGTCAACTTATCATCAAAACAACTATTCAACAAGCAACATACTTCATAATGAGACATCGGTGGCTCTGGGGATAACCATAATACCCGGGAGGCTCCCCAAGAACACTTACCCAACCATATCCGTATGGCCATAACGGACGAGACCGATAGCTAGTGGTTATTCTCAACTAACACAGGAGGTGTGTTAAACCTTAAATAACCGACTAGCCCAACCAACAGTTCAACAACTCGTTGACCTCATTAACAACTGATGCCCGAAGGCCAACAACAAGTCCAGTGATCACATAATCAACTAATCACATATTCATCAGGTCAACGTTATTATATCAACCATATTATTACTAACTATAATAATCATCATTGCAACTACAATAGTAATAATATGTTACTTGTTGTAACCAAACTCGTTACAACCAAGTTATCCTGAGGATTAGAGATCCACTCACCGACCACCTCAGGCATCCACTCAGTAGTCTAATATCATTGAGTCTTCTGTTCAACTGGAATTACAACAAAATAAAACAAGTTAGTTACTTGTCTCAAAATATATATATATATATATATATATATATATATATATATATATATATATATATATATATATATATATATATATATATATATATAACATTATTCCTACATTACAATTAGCATCGTAACAACATGATTCACAATCACCTTTCAATTTATAATTATCATGACCATCTCATCACATTAATCCACTTCAATCATCACTAACCAATATAGTTAAACCACAACTAAGGTTATTAACCTCTACCATCAACAATTCATCAAACTTCCAATATTTAAGTCTAATGAATACTTAACAATTAAGTTCACACAATCATCATCTTTAATCATCAATTAAGTGTTCTTAATCACCAAAATGCTAATTTTATCATATAATTCATTATCATCATCAAGTTCATCAATAACCTCAAGAACACTTAATCAAATTCTTTAATTTCAAGTTACAACTAAACTTATAATCATGAATTAGGCACTAACTAACAACAATAACATAACAATAGGCTTCAATTCATGATTTACCAACTAACCCATAAACTATCTATATGATCATACATAATTTTTCTTCATTTCTATGTTAGGATATAAGTTATAATCCTCATACAAACCTCAACTAGCAATTATATAAGCATAACAAGCTTCAATTTCATATCAATCATCCTAATTCATCATTTACACCAAAACCCATTTTCTAAGGTTATAAAAATTGAAGAATCAATACTTACAAGATGAGTAAAAGGATGGAAGAATGATTAATCCATGTTTTGGAAGCTTGAATCATAGTTCTATAAGCTCAATTTAACCTCCAAGCTTGTTTCACAATTTTTGAATCGTCCCTATGGTGCGTACGGTTCGGCCAGACCAAGAACAAGAAAGAACAGGGATTGATTCCACAAGATTTTGATGATTGGTGATGATTTTGATTAGGTTTAGGGTTTAGATCAAACCCTCGCTCACTCCCGAATTCTCTCGAATGTTTTAGGTGATAAATATGAGATTTTTCACATATAAATGATAATACGTGTACTAGTTTTGTCCCCCGTACTTATCATTGTCTGGAACTTAAAAATCATTTGCGAGGGAACACTATTTTATTTTACCGTCAACTAAATAAAATTAAAACAACCAATAATTTATTAGTCACAATAAATTATTCGACTATTATCACTATTTATTTCAAATAATACAACACACCTATTTTCTGACACACTTAATAATAATTCACAGTAAGAAAATATTAAGTACTACTAGACCCGAGAACTGGGTGTTACAGATAGACCTGCTAGACGAAGACGTTCTAGCATGAGACTCTTTAAATTATTGTCAATATAAAGTTTAGAGTATTTGTTCTAAAGCAAATGAATATAAAGTGGTCACATATATGGTGTGTTTATATAAATATGAATAGATCAGATTTCTAAAAGTCTCCTATTAGCATTTCAGAAATAACGTAGTCAAATTTTTAATTAAAAAAAACATTAGTTATAGTAAAAATTATTTCAATTATATATTTTGCAAAAGGTTGACCATTCAATTAATTAAGGAGGGAAATTCTTTCTAAATAAATCAAGTATTCAAGTGAGTGTATATTTTAATATAATAGATAGTTGACCTTGCAATTAATTCATGTGAAGAGTACATTTGTCTCTTTGATTTTAAATAGGGGTAGTTTAGTAATTTGCGTTTTTTAAAGTCCTAAGTTAATGAAGAAAAGGGTAAAACACTTTATAAGGGTGTAGAGATAATCCCCAACTTCAGAAGTAGTGGTACACAAGAACGAGGTAGTGGGGTATAGTGTAATGATATTTTAAAGGGTGGTGATCTCTACACCACCACTTTTTATCCATACACCACCTTTTATGCTTTACAGTTTTGTACAGTACAAGGTTACAAAGCATATTTGGTGGTGAATGGATAAAAAATGGTGGTGTAGAGATCACTCCCCTATTTTAAAAGGCATTTGCTTTCTCAACATTATTATTATTAATTATAATAATTATCAAAAAACAATTTTGTAAAATTGCTTTTTATATATACTAGCGTATATTAAAATAGAATACATGTTAAAATATCGTTGTGTCAAAAACAGCCGACTTGTAAGTTTTAATAATCAACGTAAGGTGAGAAAACGTATGGTATGAAAAGAATTTGGGACAACGATCTATCATATATGCTTAATTATCATCGCTAGTTTTAAATGTTGGGTTAAGTACATTAAAATGTAATTAAATAAAGTATAATATTCATAATGTATACTCAGCTATTCGAGTGTAAATTTATGTTTAAAAAACTTGTAAAGATGATACGTTGCTCATTATATAGATGACATTAGGAAAAAAAATGTTATAAATTATGCAATATCAACAAATAACGCGTTTCTCATACACAATGTACGCCCGATCATAGTTTGGTACACACTTTGAATGTCAGACCTTAGTTAATTGCATTTTGAGATACGGGACCTTAAAACTTATTACAATATTCGTTTAATGTGCATTTTCATTTCTTAAATTTATGTTTGTTGCATAATACTATTTAAGTATTCGGGCGAAGAAAGTGTTTAATTTAAGTTATTTTTGTGTAAGTCATGTGAGATTGCTTGTATTTCAAATAAAATTATTCTTGTAACTTTGTAAGACTCAACATAACAAATAATTATAACGGGAACTGACATTTTATCTAATAAGTTTTATTTCGTGACATTATTTTCATAAAAATGACATTTTATCTATTCGAGAATTATGCACCTTTGGTGTGTTTTCGGAATCATATCCTCTGTTTATGGTGTAGTTTTATCAAAAATACAATTTTTATTCGTATAATATAATACATAAGTTTAATTTGAAAGATACAATTCTAACATAAACAATACAATCACAAAAGTAGGCCAAGTTCAATTAGTTAGATCAACTCTTTCTATTTGAATGACCCGTTACACATCAAATTGGAGACTAGTTTTGCTTTATAATCCACTGATCGGTATCCCATCGTCGACACCCTTGTCTCGTTCCGGCGAGCATATACAATCATCTCAATTCGGAGTTCCTTTTTCGCTCATACATCGTCTGGGCCTCAGGATCAGACAATGTGACAGAAGCATTATGAATTTCAATAAAATCACGTTCACCACTATCACCATGCTGCTTAAACTGACAAGCATCCGGATGGTAAACTTTAGCCAAATCACAATAAGCCATTTTTATTTGTATTAGTGTAGTGTTTCTTTCGACTCGTTGAACTTGGTATAGACTCGTGGAGGTATCGAGTACAGCGTGGCACGAGACCGCCTTGCTTGAATTTTCGTTTGGAGGTTGATTTAAGTGAATTATAATGAGGTAATCAGATATTCCGGTGATAGAAGTGGTGAGTGTTCCGATCATAATATTATTATTATTATTATTATTATTATTATTATTATTATATGGTACAAAATTTGAAATATCTGTATATTTTGTTGGCTATGACATAAGACCATCTGCAATTGTAAGATGAACGTTGATTTTTATAGGTACCCGCACAATACCAAAACACCATTTTTATCCCTAGCAATGGTAACACCAGGACGTCTCTCTCTTTTTCAATTAAACCAGTGAAGGAGAAAAGGAAAAGAAAAAAAAATGCGTCGTGGGTCCCATGAAAACGTACAAACCGCCCCGTTTTCCAATACACAACGCCCCGGACGACAAAGCCTATTGCGGGCATTCTGAGTCGTGAACGTCACCCAAAAGCGGTGCGTTGCAAGTGGTCTAAAGGGGTTGGGATCATATATAATATAAAAATATTGAATGGGGTCAGTGACCCTTAAAATCCGAGTTTATGTCGTGGGCCCATAACCCTTTGCCCCGTGGCCCATGATTTTGGGTTAATGCCTTATCGTCAAACTGTTCTTTTGTTAAACGGTTCATTATATTGTTAAAGATGTGACAGAAAATTTTCTCTTGTTCTTTGGTTAAAAGAAATTCAACAAGGTCATTAAACCATATAAAGAAGTAATAATAAAATGAGGTCAAATGGTAGTCTAAGTTTTATATTTGTTAAGTACGAGTGACGAATTCATGATTTGAGGTGGACATAGCACCGATTAAACGATTATGGATGTACTCGTAGTCAGAACTACCGCTACATTTGATTTTTACTTCGCCCCTATCATGGATGTTAAATTTTATCATGACAAGATAAGTAATTAGGTAAAATATTAATAATTCATAATTATTAAGCATGTTGAAATGTCTATAATTTGGACAAACTCATGTCACATCAGCGGTTTAGTCGTCAGTAGTCAGGCTGAGGCACGACTTCAAAAAGTGGTTCAACCGTGTGATTAACACCATGCTAAAGGGCTTCTAGAAGAACTATGTTATCCACTATATATCGATCACATCGTGTAGTTTATTTGCAACCCACAAATAAAATAATACTTCACTCATTGAAATGTTTGTAGTAATTGATTGATTAGAAAGTCATTATTTTGGTACAAAATACATATGAGATGATCCATTTGAATAAACAACGGAAAATGTGTTACATTTCTTCTTACTGTGAATACGGAAGCTTAAAAGAAATTTTTCACTGTATATCTTTTTCTTCTTTTTGTTTACAAAGCTAGGTACTCACACCACTATCACGAGTATATATTTCAAATCAATGTATATGTACAATTGTTCTCATCCCGAGAATTTGAACTTATCAACCTCATACTTGAAAAATCACTTCGATACCGTAAGACCACATGGTCGACTCTATACCAATTATAAAAGCTTTGGTGAAATACGCTCCATCTATTAAACTCAAAGATGAAATATATTGTTTTATTGTACATTAATACAACATGAAATTAATACAATGCTATTTTTATAGTAAACGTATATCAAACATTAGAAAGAGTAATACGCTGCATCAAATGACCTCAAAGATGACATTTCTCATGTGAATTTTAGAGCAAATTCCATAATTGGTCCCTGTGGTTTACATTGATTTATGAAAATGGTCTCTGTACTCTTTTTTCAACATATTCGGTCCAATAACTTTGGATTTGCTCTCAAATGGTCACTTAAGGGACCATTTGTGAGCAAATCCAAAGTTAGACGGAGGGACCATTTGCGAGCGAAAATCCAAAGTTAAGGGACCATTTGCGAGCAAATCCAAAGTTATTGTACCGAAAACGTTGAAAAAAGAGTATAGGGATTATTTTCGTAAATCAATGTAAACCACAGGGACCACTTATGGAATTTACTCTGAATTTTATTACAAATGTATAAAATATACTTTGGGCCTACCATGGGCCTAGAAGATGCGGTCCATGACAAAGGTTTTCCCACTACGAAAATTTCATCACATAATATGTTCCATGTGATTAATTTTTGAGTAATTACATTTCACGTGATTATGGTTGGTAACACGTAGGTAGCAATGTAGCGTTATGGATAATTAATTTCACTTATTGAATTCTTGATTCTAATTTATTCCAGGTGATTATGGGTGATAAAGTAAACAAATATTAATTAATTTAAATGAACATGTTACATGTTGATATTAGTAGTTTTATTGTTTTACATATATATATTTTTTAGATACGTAACATTTAACAATAAAGTAGGCATTTCAAAATACTCATGCTTAATTATTATGTTTACACATAGATTAGATACAAAAAATGACCCAACATTTGTTCACATATCAACGACCTATAATCATGATCATACTTATAAGCGAAACACATTATTTTAATAAATAAAAATCGATCTATGAATTTTTCGTTAGCGATAACCCTTGATAGTTAAGATAACCCTTGATAGTTAAGATATTATAACATAGATTGAATGATTGTAGCTTGATTATTTATCATCAATTTTTTCTGAAATTATAACCGATGTACGAATCTTTTAATGGTGAGCTGTCGTTATCAATTTCTATATTTATTTAGGGTTTAAGTCACCGATCACCAACATACTCTCCTTTTTGTTCCGAAATCACCAATCAACCGGTTTTATTATCAGGATCACCAACGAACTTTGTAGTTACGTGTTGAGATCGTCAAGTGAATACCTTTTTACCTGGAATGTAATTCACCATGTGACGTGGCATTGCCACATCACTAATTTTAATGATGTGGCATCCATATCATCTATATCTGTATGTATATACCCTAATTTTGATTCCTAATTTGTTTCTTTTTATTTTCAACCTATTTCTTTCCTTCAATTTTACCCAAACCATTCCTGTTATTATTTCTTTACTTCAAAAATCAAGACCTAGGGTTTTATACGGACAAATTTCCAAAACTCGTTGCGATTAATTAATAATGGCGGTTCCGACGATTGCGATGTACGCAAGTCATCCCGGCGGTGTATACGATTTCGATTTGAGCGGCCGTTCGTCTTCGCCGGAAACTCGTTGTGAAAAACCCCAACTCTAAAAATCGCTGCAAACCATAATTATGACCATACAAATGTTAAATCGACGGTTACTCACTCCGGCCGTCTTTCACCTTCGATCAGTGTCCACCGCCGCCACCACCACCACCACCACCACCACTACCAGCGCCGATACTGTACCATCATCCCCCCGCCGCCGCAACCACATGCCTCCTCCTTCACACCAAGAACACCACTGGTAAAACAATTTGAAAAATGGCTCGAAAACCTAAAGCCCGGATTCACACCATACGGCGTCGTAGAAGCCTTACGAGCTCAATCCGACCCAGATTTAGCATTCGACATCTTCCGCTGGACCGGTCAACAACGAGGTTACAAACATAACTGTGACACTCCGCAAATTTGAGTACAATTAAGAACAGTAAACACATGCATTTTTTTCGCTAATTTCCTGGTTAAGTTTAAACAAAACTTTTGATGTGTTGTAAACCTAGCAAGCCCAATACTTTTAAACAAAAAGTATTACATATTATGTGATTAATTATAATCGTGTACAAACGTATCGGAACGAATTCGACAAAATAAATAACAAAAGTTGGTGACACAAAAACAATTAATAATTCAGTTATTATTACGAGTATTAATATATCTATAACATATAGATAAAATGATTTAAATATACGTTTTACATAAAACGTATTATTTAACGAACAGAAACAATTTTAAAACGTACACAGAGATCACAAATTATAAAAGTTCTATTTTTCTCGTACGTTTGAAAGTATTTGGAACATTACTTCAAAATATGAATTCGAAATTCAACTAAAATTTGGCACGCAATTTAACCGTACAATACCACTACTGTAAACAATCTTATTAATGATTTTAATACAATGTTTCATTTTTATAGTTATCAATTATTAAGTTTAAAATATAACTTAAACTAACGAATAATTAATTGGTACACGGTGTACCGCTAATTATACCCGTACACTGAATTAACGGGTTAAAAACCTGCACAATTAACACAAATAAAAACATCCGTTCGACATAAAGTACTAAGGCCACACCTCAGTTGAAATTTGGAGAACTTATTTTATATATATTTTCCTCCCCAACACTTTGATCACACACAAACTTCCTACCAAACTCACATTATTGGTTTCTTCCTCTCCTCCCTCTATGTGACTACGGTGACAGCAGAAAGAAGCAAAAACCAGGAACCACTTCATCTTCACCAAGCTTTTTCTTCATCTCCATTAACAAACAACCAAAACACATACACTATATAATGATCATCATCATCGTCGGTCATTATCATCACCACCGAATCATCAACCACATCCAAGTGAGGAACTTTCTATTCCTAATTTTCTTACATCAATTTTTATATATATATATATATATATATATATATATATATATATATATATATATATACAACGTAAATTATTTATATATATATTGTTGGTTTGATGATTTGGTTGCTAAATTTCCTAAAATAGAAGTTTAAGAAACAAACTTTTTAATGTGAATTTGATATGTGTAAACGAGTTATAAGATGATCTTATGTTGTTGTTGATGATTTGAAACTTGAGATAAATGATTGGAACAAGAATCGAACTAGTATATATATACGTAAACCGAACAGAGGCAGAAACGAACTAACAAAACGACCAAACCAAAACGATGCGGATCGCATTGTTTTATGCTATGATCCATTTAGAAATCACGCGGATCGCGTGGGTTATTAGAACCAAATTTAGACTACAAAAATTACACGGATCACGTGCCTCAGCCGATGGATCGCGTCATTTCAATATCACGCGAATCGCGTGATAATCCACACGAATCGCGTAGTTTTGCCAAACCAGGACGAAAACTGATACACTGTAAACCTTTATACGGGTGTTTAATACCAAGGTGTGCATATTTAATATAAGAACAGTTACGTGACTATATTTGTATAATATGACAATAAGATTAAGATTTGTTCACAAGTTGCAAATGAGTAAATACGAGATATGAAGATTTTTTTGATACACTCATATATACATACAATGATTTATATAGCATATGTATATCAAGATATATTACGACACGTGATTGGTTCTAAAATATTGTACGACTGAGACATTTTTATTATACGAATAATTATTCGATTAATATGGATTAATTATACGCGACAAACTTTGAAACGATAACAATTTATTTATATATATAAACGGAGTATATATTGGGACGAGTAACAAATTGGTACAAACTATATTTGAAATGGATAACACGTTTGGTACAAACTTTATATTTTGTACGTTTAAATATATAAGGACGACGACAGATAATATATATACGAATATATATATTCAACTAATAAGTATATATAGGTATATACTTACACGCGCGCGTTGTTTAACACATGTATCACCAACCAACTAAAATTGTACAAATACTTAATCGTAACAAATTATAACACCTCAAGATTTCCAAGAACATTTTTTTTAATCAATCGGAAGCGAGAAATACAAATCATGCATTATAGATTGCGAATATCATAATTCCCAAAAACACAATCTATGCATGCATGATAAGTTAATACAATAATCATATTAACTACAAACATTAAGTTAGGTGTTATGTAACTTCAAAACATTAGTTAGGAACAACGACATGTCATATATTCAGAGTAGGCAGTCAAACATTCTTCAAGACCAACTTCTTGCCCACCCACAACAAAAGTAATCTGCAAGAAGTGAGGAGAGGGATTAGCACGGAGCTAAGTGAATGAATCACAACTACCAATCTAAACTAGCATAGGAATTGATCACCACAAAGCATCACAACAAATACATCAAAGAGGATCGGTGGTCCTTGAGGTACCCTCATGCCGCGGTGGTTTCCCAAGTAACACTTATAACCACTGAAGGCCAAATAGTGGTCTTACCGATAGTTTAGAACTATTACTACATACGACATAACTTCAATAAACAACACATGTACAAAGTCATCATGTCGTCCAAAGTAATAGTACCCAAACCCAATATCATATTGACCCCTGACAATCTCACATTCCATAATCATCATGGCAATATGCAACTTATACAAAGTATAACAGTAGAACATGTTTACCCGTTGTAACCAGATTGTTACAACTAATTTAGACTGAGAGTCAATGATCCACTCACCCTTACTGTCACAGTCTCCACTCAGAGATCTAATCTTTCTGAGTCTTCGTTTTATCTGAGAACATAACAAAACCGAATTAGTCTATAAATCATGATTTGTCATGTTCTATACAAATATATTAATCAAATAAGTGAACATAAAATACATCTAATTCTATTTAAATATCACGAGTGAATAAGTCACAAGTTATCAAATTTGCCAAATTATAACATGCAAACGCGATCCGGAAAGGAGTGGCGGAATCGCGTTTCTCAGTTCAAACCCTTCTGTTACCAAAATACACTTGGCAACGCGATCCGGACAAGGTGCTGGGATCGTGTTCCCAAGAACAAAATCAACTCGACTCGGATTTTCACTAACTAACGCGATCCGGAACAAGAGGGCTGGATCGCGTTTCAAATAAGGGACCCGGACTGAGGTAAAATAACACTATGGAACGCGATCCAGGCTTGATGGCTGGATCGCGTTTGTCACTTTTCCAGCGACAAAAACCCAGGTCAAGAACACTATCAGCTCGACCAAATTCCCAAATTTCACCCATTTCAGTTGTAATACACGATTTTGACACACAATTTACTTCAAGTATCATCACATATCATGTTATAACAACAAATAACTATCATCAAAACTCAATTCCAAGCTTGATCACTCATTTAACCTAATTACTTTAAACCCTAACATATATGCATACAATTAGGCAATTTAACTTACAATCAAGATGATGACAAGATGAAGCTGATGATGATAAGAAGCTTGAATCAAAACACTAGCTAGTTCTTCACTTCCTTTGATTTTCCTTAAATTTGTATATGCGTGTGTATTCTTGAGGTTAAATGGAGAAGAGGGAAAAAAATGAGTTAGGTCGATCCAACCAACCACCAAAGCCTATAAGAGATGAAATACTATACCCGCTCTAAATCTATTGTCTGGAACCTAAAACCAATTTGCGAGAAAATAAGTTTTATTATACCTTCAACTAAATTAATGTAAAACAATTAATACTTTATTTATCACAATAGGTTTTTTGACCATTTAACCTATTAATTTCAATTAACCAATTAATACAAATTATTTATAAACTCAATTAAATAATCAAATGAATTAAGTAAATTACCAAATTTCTCCTAGGCCCGAGACGAAGGTGTTACAAATCTTCCCTCCTTAAGGAGATTTCGTCCCCGAAATCTCACCTTATTCAAACAAATTAGGGTACCGACCTCATGCTTTCCTCCATTTCCCACGTAAGGTTAGCACCCAAACTATGTCGCCACTTAACCAAAACCATGGGTATCTCCTTCTTTCGAAGTTTAGTCACCTTTCTATCTAACAGCTTTACGGGTTCCTCTACAAGCTTCTGACTTAAGTCGACAATCAGGTCTTGTAACGGAAGGACTTGGGATTGGTCCTCCACCTTACATTTCCTTAAATAACAAACATTAAAGGTGTCATGAATACCCGCTAATTCAGGAGGAAGGTCTAACGATACCGTCTGATCATTAACTATTTGACGGATTCTAAATGGACCAATAAACCTAGGAGCAAGCTTGCCACGCTTACCAAACCGAATCACACCCTTCCAAGGGGAAACTTTTAAATAAACCAATTCACCAACTACAAACGAAACCGGACGGCGCCGCGGATCGACATACTGTTTCTGTCTATCACGGGCCGCTTTTAACTTCTCACCAGCAATTGCTACCTTATCAGCAGTAATCTGAACAATATCCGGACCAGCAAACTGCTTCTCACCCGCTTCTAACCAACAAGTGGGTGTTCTACAACGACGCCCATAAAGCATTTCATACGGGGGCATACCTATACTCGAGTGGTAGGAATTATTATACGCGAATTCAATCAACGGCAGGTGTGAATCCCAAGACCCGCCATATTCCAACACACAAGCACGCAACATATCCTCCAAAGTTTGAATGGTGCGCTCGGATTGACCGTCCGTCTGAGGATGATAAGCCGTACTCAAATTGATTCTAGTACCCAATTCCTTTTGCAAACTCCGCCAAAATCCTGATGCAAACCGAGGATCTCTGTCTGATACAATAGATAACGGAATCCCATGCCTCGAAACAACCTCACTGATGTACAACTGGGCTAACTTACTCAAAGATGTCGTCTCACTAGTAGCCAGGAAGTGAGCACTCTTAGTTAGTCGGTCCACAATCACCCAAATCATGTGATTCCCTCGAACGGTTCGCGGAAATTTAGTTACAAAATCCATCGTAATATGCTCTCATTTCCACTCGGGAATATCAAGTTATTTCAATGATCCATAAGGTTTCTGGTTTTCGGCTTTCACTTGAGAGCATATATGGCACGATTCCACAAATCGAGCAACATCCAATTTCAACGTAGGCCACCAGTACAAAGGTTTCAAATCATTATACATTTTTGTGCTCCCGGGATGAACCGACAATCTAGATTTATGGGCCTCCATCAATATCACATCACGGAGTCCACCAAGCAAAGGAATCCAAACACGTGATTGGAACGTCTTTAACCCTCGAGAATCATCGCATAACAAATCTTTTCTTTTCAGTAAAATCTCGGTTTTCAAATTTTGATCCAACAATGCTTCCACCTGTGCCATTCTTAATTTGTCAATCAAATATGAAGAAACCTCTAATCGCATAAAGCAAACCTTCTCGGATTTCCCTTTTCTACTCAACGCATCCGCGACCACATTCGCCTTACCCGGATGGTAACGAATTTCACAATCGTAGTCCTTTATCAATTCCAACCATCGCCTCTGACGCATATTCAGTTCCTTCTGAGAAAACATGTACTGAAGGCTCTTGTGATCCGTACAGATAACACATTTAGTACCATACAAGTTGTGTCTCCAGATTTTCAAGGCAAAGACTACAGCTGCAAGCTCCAAGTCATGGGTAGGATAATTCTTTTCATGAGGCTTAAGCTGACGAGAAACGTACGCAATGACTCGACCACGTTGCATCAAAACACCACCCAAACCCACATGCGAAGCATCACAATACACAATGAAATCATCGGACCCGTCAGGCAAAGCTAAAATTGGAGCCTGACACAATAACTGTTTCAAAGTCTGGAAAGCCGACTCTTGTAGATCATTCCACTGAAACTTAACATCCTTTCGCGTCAATTTCGTCAAAGGACCCGCAAGCTTAGAGAAATCCTTTATGAACTTTCGATAGTAACCCGCCAAACCAAGAAAACTCTTAATCTCAGAAGCAGACTTAGGCGCTTGCCAATTCATAACCGCCTCAACCTTAGATGGATCTACCTTAACCCCATCTTCACAAATAATGTGTCCCAAAAAGTGGACCTCGCGCAACCAGAACTCGCATTTGGAAAACTTAGCATATAACTTCTCCTGCCTCAAGGTGTCAAGTACCAAACACAAATGCATTTCATGATCGGATTCAGACTTAGAGTAGATCAATATATCATCAATAAACACAATCACAAACTTATCAAGATAAGGTCGACAAATTCTATTCATCAAATCCATGAAGACCGCCGGAGCATTTGTCAACCCAAAAGGCATAACGAGGAATTCATAATGGCCATATCTCGTTATAAAAGCTGTCTTAGGGATATCCTCGTCGCAAACCCGTACTTGATGATAACCCGACCTCAAGTCAATCTTAGAGAAATAGGAAGACCCTTGTAATTGATCAAACAATTCATCTATTCGGGGCAAAGGGTATTTATTCTTTATGGTTCTCTTATTCAACTCCCTATAATCAATACACATCCGAAGGGTGCCATCCTTCTTTTTAACAAACAACACAGGTGCACCCCAAGGAGACGAATTAGGTCTAACAAAACCTTTGTCTAAAAGTTCCTGAATTTAGGTCATCATTTCCCGAATTTCGGAGGGAGCTAGTCTATAAGGAGCCTTAGCTACAGGAGTAGAACCCGGAATCAGGTCAATTTTATATTCCACCTCTCTAATGGGAGGCAACCCAGGCAATTCATCAGGAAAGACGTCGGGGGTAATCAGAAATCACCCGGACATCAGAAACGGTTTTCTTTTCTAATTTTGCATCAATTATATAGGCCAGGTAGGATACACACCCCTTAGCTAGAGATTTACTAGCTTTCATCATGGAAATCATAGGTATACTACCTCTCTCCCGTTCCCCTCGAGGCACGACATATGACTTATCCGAGATTGGGATTTTAATTAGTTTCTTATGGCACTCTATACTTGCTTTATTCTTACTTAACCAATCCATGCCTAAAACCGCATCAAAACTAGGAATAGGCATCAACAAGAAAGAAATCGGAAAGCTATGGTCCTCAATCAATATGCTAGCCCCAGTCACCGAGGTGGTAACCGGAACTATTTTGCCATTTGCAATCTCAACTTCAATGGGGTTTGTAATGCAAGTAGGAGTCAATTTCAGTTTATCACAGAAAAACATAGATATAAATGAGCAATTGGCTCCCGAATCAAACAGAACATTTGCTGGTATAGAGTTGATAAGAAATGTACCAGTTATGACATCTTCGGTTCTGACAGCTTCATCAGCTGTCATTCGGAATGCTCTGCCCGTTGCCGTTGGAGGATTCCTTCTTTTCTGGCCAGATGGCGAAGACCCTCCGACCGTACCCGTCTTTTGTTTACCCGCCTCCGGACACAAACCCGAACGATGTCCTTCCTTATGGCAATTCCAACACACATGCCTAGGAAACCCACAATCCTTGATGTCATGACCAAGTTGTCCACATTTGATACACCTAGCAGTTTGAGGAGTGCAAGGACCCGTGTGCCTCGATTTACAATTGTGGCACCAATTCGATCTATCCAACACATTACCACTCGAACCTTGCTTTCTAGGCTGATGAGACCCATGCCATTTCTTCTTTCCAGGACTACTCGAAGAATCACCTTTAGGTTTCAATGCCAACTTACCCTTAATTTCCAAATCTTTGGCTCTAACATCTCCATCCACAGATCGGGCCAAATCAAAAGCTTGGGTAAGGAAAACCGCTAGTCTCACCGTCATTCGATAATCATGGGGCAACGTTCCTACAAAATGGTCAATCTGAGTACTTTCATCCGGTACCCATTGTTGCACAAACCTTAGTTTTTCAGTGAATAGAGAAATGAGGTCATCCATGGTCATCCTATCCGTCATTTGCAAATCCATAAACTCCCGTCGAATGCGGGTCATATCAAATCCAGAACAGTATTTCTTACAAACCTCATGGTGGAAATCGGACCACCTAATAGATGCTCTTTGTTGTGGGGTGAAATGTGATGTAATGGAATCCCACCAACCCATTGCCGGTCCCTTGAGGAGTTGCACCGCAAATGGGACCTTAACTTCCTCCTCACATCGACACACCTCGAATTTCCTCTCAACATCCCTCAACCAATCCAAGGTAACCGAGGGATTTGTACTACCCGAGTACTCGGACGGTCCACTAGACCTAAAAGTCTTGAAAGAGCATAGCTTAGGCTGATTCTGAGCCTGAAATGACGGGGTCCGATAACCAGAATACCCAGAAGCAAATGGAGTCAAAGTCTGATAAGTACTATATAGTTGCTGTTGTTGATAAAAAGGCTGAGATACGGGAATCTGTGATGTTACCAAAGGGGGTGGCACCGCACTAACAAGAGGTGGCATTGATTGCAAAACCCGCTGGGAGGACAAGGCCTGCTGTTGCTGCAAAAACTGCTGCTCAATTGCCTTAAGTCTAATATTTTCAGACTCCAAATGTAACATATAATCATCATGGTCAAATTCTCCAGCTGTAAAAGAAGTGCCAGTCTGACCCTGACTAACATTCTGGTTTTCCGGAGGGGTGACATTTGTTCTAGGGACATCATTGGGTGGATCGGTCGGATGTTCAGTATCTGCCATATCCTGCAGCACATTACATCTCACAACTCATTAATTGTTAGTACCTACATACTAACCAATTCTTCTATCATAGCTAAATCCCACACCCTGGAATGTTTGACTGACACAAATAGATTTGGGATTGAACACTTAACCCATGCTCAATTCACCCAAACCTAAGCTCTGATACCAATTTATAACACCTCAAGATTTCCAAGAACATTTTTTTTTTTATCAATCGGAAGCGAGAAATACAAATCATGCATTATAGATTGCGAATATCATAATTCCCAAAAACACAATCTATGCATGCATGATAAGTTAATACAATAATCATATTAACTACAAACATTAAGTTAGGTGTTATGTAACTTCAAAACATTAGTTAGGAACAACGACATGTCATATATTCAGAGTAGGCAGTCAAACATTCTTCAAGACCAACTTCCTGCCCACCCACAACAAAAGTAATCTGCAAGAAGTGAGGAGAGGGATTAGCACGGAGCTAAGTGAATGAATCACAACTACCAATCTAAACTAGCATAGCAATTGATCACCACAAAGCATCACAACAAATACATCAAAGAGGATCGGTGGTCCTTGAGGTACCCTCATGCCGCGGTGGTTTCCCAAGTAACACTTATAACCACTGAAGGCCAAATAGTGGTCTTACCGATAGTTTAGAACTATTACTACATACGACATAACTTCAATAAACAACACATGTACAAAGTCATCATGTCGTCCAAAGTAATAGTACCCAAACCCAATATCATATTGACCCCTGACAATCTCATATTCCATAATCATCATGGCAATATGCAACTTATACAAAGTATAACAGTAGAACATGTTTACCCGTTGTAACCAGATTGTTACAACTAATTTAGACTGAGAGTCAATGATCCACTCACCCTTACTGTCACAGTCTCCACTCAGAGATCTAATCTTTCTGAGTCTTCGTTTTATCTGAGAACATAACAAAACCGAATTAATCTATAAATCATGATTTGTCATGTTCTATACAAATATATTAATCAAATAAGTGAACATAAAATACATCTAATTCTATTTAAATATCACGAGTGAATAAGTCACAAGTTATCAAATTTGCCAAATTATAACATGCAAACGCGATCCGGAAAGGAGTGGCGGAATCGCGTTTCTCAGTTCAAACCCTTCTGTTACCAAAATATACTTGGCAACGCGATCCGGACAAGGTGCCGGGATCGTGTTCCCAAGAACAAAATCAACTCGACTCGGATTTTCACTAACTAACGCGATCCGGAACAAGAGGGCTGGATCGCGTTTCAAATAAGGGATCTGGACTGAGGTAAAATAACACTATGGAACGCGATCCAGGCTTGATGGCTGGATCGCGTTTGTCACTTTTTCAGCGACAAAAACCCAGGTCAAGAACACTATCAGCTCGACCAAATTCCCAAATTTCACCCATTTCAGTTGTAATACACGATTTTGACACACAATTTACTTCAAGTATCATCACATATCATGTTATAACAACAAATAACTATCATCAAAACTCAATTCCAAGCTTGATCACTCATTTAACCTAATTACTTTAAACCCTAACATATATGCATACAATTAGGCAATTTAACTTACAATCAAGATGATGACAAGATGAAGCTGATGATGATAAGAAGCTTGAATCAAAACACTAGCTAGTTCTTCACTTCCTTTGATTTTCCTTAAATTTGTATATGTGTGTGTATTCTTGAGGTTAAATGGAGAAGAGGGAAAAAATGAGTTAGGTCGATCCAACCAACCACCAAAGCCTATAAGAGATGAAATACTATACCTGCTCTAAATCTATTGTCTGGAACCTAAAACCAATTTGCGAGAAAATAAGTTTTATTATACCTTCAACTAAATTAATGTAAAACAATTAATACTTTATTTATCACAATAGGTTTTTTGACCATTCAACCTATTAATTTCAATTAACCAATTAATACAAATTATTTATAAACTCAATTAAATAATCAAATGAATTAAGTAAATTACCAAATTTTTCCTAGGCCCGAGACGAAGGTGTTACAAATCTTCCCTCCTTAAGGAGATTTCGTCCCCGAAATCTCACCTTATTCAAACAATTTAGGGTACCGACCTCATGCTTTCCTCCGTTTCCCACGTAAGGTTAGCACCCAAACTATGTCGCCACTTAACCAAAACCATGGGTATCTCCTTCTTTCGAAGTTTAGTCACCTTTCTATCTAACAGCTTTACGGGTTCCTCTACAAGCTTCTGACTTAAGTCGACACGCAGGTCTTGTAACGGAAGGACTTGGGATTGGTCCTCCACCTTACATTTCCTTAAATAACAAACATTAAAGGTGTCATGAATACCCGCTAATTCAGGAGGAAGGTCTAACGATACCGTCTGATCATTAACTATTTGACGGATTCTAAATGGACCAATAAACCTAGGAGCAAGCTTGCCACGCTTACCAAACCGAATCACACCCTTCCAAGGGGAAACTTTTAAATAAACCAATTCACCAACTACAAATGAAACCGAACGGCGTCGCGGATCGACATACTGTTTCTGTCTATCACGGGCCGCTTTTAACTTCTCACGAGCAATTGCTACCTTATCAGCAGTAATCTGAACAATATCCGGACCAGCAAACTGCTTCTCACCCGCTTCTAACCAACAAGTGGGTGTTCTACAACGACGCCCATAAAGCATTTCATACGGGGGCATACCTATACTCGAGTGGTAGGAATTATTATACGCGAATTCAATCAACGGCAGGTGTGAATCCCAAGACCCGCCATATTCCAACACACAAGCACGCAACATATCCTCCAAAGTTTGAATGGTGCGCTCGGATTGACCGTCCGTCTGAGGATGATAAGCCGTACTCAAATTGATTCTAGTACCCAATTCCTTTTGCAAACTCCGCCAAAATCCTGATGCAAACCGAGGATCTCTGTCTGATACAATAGATAACGGAATCACATGCCTCGAAATAACCTCACTGATGTACAACTGGGCTAACTTACTCAAAGATGTCGTCTCACTAGTAGCCAGAAAGTGAGCACTCTTAGTTAGTCGGTCCACAATCACCCAAATCATGTGATTCCCTCGAACGGTTCGCGGAAATTTAGTTACAAAATCCATCGTAATATGCTCCCATTTCCACTCGGGAATATCAAGTTATTTCAATGATCCATAAGGTTTCTGGTGTTCGGCTTTCACTTGAGAGCATATATGGCACGATTCCACAAATCGAGCAACATCCAATTTCAACGTAGGCCACCAGTACAAAGGTTTCAAATCATTATACATTTTTGTGCTCCCGGGATGAACCGACAATCTAGATTTATGGGCCTCCATCAATATCACATCACGGAGTCCACCAAGCAAAGGAATCCAAACACGTGATTGGAACGTCTTTAACCCTCGAGAATCATCGCATAACAAATCTTTTCTTTTCAGTAAAATCTCGGTTTTCAAATTTTGATCCAACAATGCTTCCACCTGTGCCATTCTTAATTTGTCAATCAAATATGAAGAAACCTCTAATCGCATAAAGCAAACCTTCTCGGATTTCCCTTTTCTACTCAACGCATCCGCGACCACATTCGCCTTACCCGGATGGTAACGAATTTCACAATCGTAGTCCTTTATCAATTCCAACCATCGCCTCTGACGCATATTCAGTTCCTTCTGAGAAAACATGTACTGAAGGCTCTTGTGATCCGTACAGATAACACATTTAGTACCATACAAGTTGTGTCTCCAGATTTTCAAGGCAAAGACTACAGCTGCAAGCTCCAAGTCATGGGTAGGATAATTCTTTTCATGAGGCTTAAGCTGACGAGAAACGTACGCAATGACTCGACCACGTTGCATCAAAACACCACCCAAACCCACATGCGAAGCATCACAATACACAATGAAATCATCGGACCCGTCAGGCAAAGCTAAAATTGGAGCCTGACACAATAACGGTTTCAAAGTCTGGAAAGCCGACTCTTGTAGATCATTCCACTGAAACTTAACATCCTTTCGCGTCAATTTCGTCAAAGGACCCGCAAGCTTAGAGAAATCCTTTATGAACTTTCGATAGTAACCCGCCAAACCAAGAAAACTCTTAATCTCAGAAGCAGACTTAGGCGCTTGCCAATTCATAACCGCCTCAACCTTAGATGGATCTACCTTAACCCCATCTTCACAAATAATGTGTCCCAAAAAGTGGACCTCGCGCAACCAGAACTCGCATTTGGAAAACTTAGCATATAACTTCTCCTGCCTCAAGGTGTCAAGTACCAAACACAAATGCATTTCATGATCGGATTCAGACTTAGAGTAGATCAATATATCATCAATAAACACAATCACAAACTTATCAAGATAAGGTCGACAAATTCTATTCATCAAATCCATGAAGACCGCCGGAGCATTTGTCAACCCAAAAGGCATAACGAGGAATTCATAATGGCCATATCTCGTGCGAAAAGCTATCTTAGGGATATCCTCGTCGCAAACCCGTACTTGATGATAACCCGACCTCAAGTCAATCTTAGAAAAATAGGAAGACCCTTGTAATTGATCAAACAATTCATCTATTCGGGGCAAAGGGTATTTATTCTTTATGGTTCTCTTATTCAACTCCCTATAATCAATACACATCCGAAGGGTGCCATCCTTCTTTTTAACAAACAACACAGGTGCACCCCAAGGAGACGAACTAGGTCTAACAAAACCTTTGTCTAAAAGTTCCTGAATTTGGGTCATCATTTCACGAATTTCGGAGGGAGCTAGTCTATAAGGAGCCTTAGCTACAGGAGTAGAACCCGGAATCAGGTCAATTTTATATTCCACCTCTCTAATGGGAGGCAACCCAGGCAATTCATCAGGAAAGACGTCGGGATAATCAGAAACCACCCGGACATCAGAAACGGTTTTCTTTTCTAATTTTGCATCAATTATATAGGCCAGGTAGGATACACACCCCTTAGCTAGAGATTTACTAGCTTTCATCATGGAAATCATAGGTATACTACCTCTCTCCCGTTCCCCTCGAGGCACGACATATGACTTATCCGAGATTGGGATTTTAATTAGTTTCTTATGGCACTCTATACTTGCTTTATTCTTACTTAACCAATCCATGCCTAAAACCGCATCAAAACTAGGAATAGACATCAATAAGAAAGAAATCGGAAAGCTATGGTCCTCAATCAATATGCTAGCCCCAGTCACCGAGGTGGTAACCGGAACTATTTTGCCATTTGCAATCTCAACTTCAATGGGGTTTGTAATGCAAGTAGGAGTCAATTTCAGTTTATCACAGAAAAACATAGATATAAATGAGCAATTGGCTCCCGAATCAAACAGAACATTTGCTGGTATAGAGTTGATAAGAAATGTACCAGTTATGACATCTTCGGTTCTGACAGCTTCATCAGCTGTCATTCGGAATGCTCTGCCCGTTGCCGTTGGAGGATTCCTTCTTTTCTGGCCAGATGGCGAAGACCCTCCGACCGTACCCGTCTTTTGTTTTCCCGCCTCCGGACACAAACCCGAACGATGTCCTTCCTTATGGCAATTCCAACACACATGCCTAGGAAATGCACAATCCTTGATGTCATGACCAAGTTGTCCACATTTGATACACCTAGCAGTTTGAGGAGTGCAAGGACCAGTGTGCCTCGATTTACAATTGTGGCACCAATTCAATCTATCCAACACATTACCACTCGAACCTTGCTTTCTAGGCTGATGAGACCCATGCCATTTCTTCTTTCCAGGACTACTCGAAGAATCACCTTTAGGTTTCAATGCCAACTTACCCTTAATTTCCAAATCTTTGGCTCTAACATCTCCATCCACAGATCGGGCCAAATCAAAAGCTTGGGTAAGGGAACCCGCTAGTCTCACCGTCATTCGATAATCATGGGGCAACGTTCCTACAAAATGGTCAATCTGAGTACGTTCATCCGGTACCCATTGTTGCACAAACCTTAGTTTTTCAGTGAATAGAGAAATGAGGTCATCCATGGTCATCCTATCCGTCATTTGCAAATCCATAAACTCCCGTCGAATGCGGGTCATATCAAATCCAGAACAGTATTTCTTACAAACCTCATGGTGGAAATCGGACCACCTAATAGATGCTCTTTGTTGTGGGGTGAAATGTGATGTAATGGAATCCCACCAACCCATTGCCGGTCCCTTGAGGAGTTGCACCGCAAATGGGACCTTAACTTCCTCCTCACATCGACACACCTCGAATTTCCTCTCAACATCCCTCAACCAATCCAAGGTAACCGAGGGATTTGTACTACCCGAGTACTCGGACGGTCCACTAGACCTAAAAGTCTTGAAAGAGCATAGCTTAGGCTGATTCTGAGCCTGAAATGACGGGGTCCGATAACCAGAATACCCAGAAGCAAATGGAGTCAAAGTCTGATAAGTACTATATAGTTGCTGTTGTTGATAAAAAGGCTGAGATACGGGAATCTGTGATGTTACCAAAGGGGGTGGCACCGCACTAACAAGAGGTGGCATTGATTGCAAAACCCGCTGGGAGGACAAGGCCTGCTGTTGCTGCAAAAACTGCTGCTCAATTGCCTTAAGTCTAATATTTTCAGACTCCAAATGTAACATATAATCATCATGGTCAAATTCTCCAGCTGTAAAAGAAGTGCCAGTCTGACCCTGACTAACATTCTGGTTTTCCGGAGGGGTGACATTTGTTCTAGGGACATCATTGGGTGGATCGGTCGGATGTTCAGTATCTGCCATATCCTGCAGCACATTACATCTCACAACTCATTAATTGTTAGTACCTACATACTAACCAATTCTTCTATCATAGCTAAATCCCACACCCTGGAATGTTTGACTGACACAAATAGATTTGGGATTGAACACTTAACCCATGCTCAATTCACCCAAACCTAAGCTCTGATACCAATTTATAACACCTCAAGATTTCCAAGAACATTTTTTTTTTTATCAATCGGAAGTGAGAAATATAAATCATGCATTATAGATTGCGAATATCATAATTCCCAAAAACACAATCTATGCATGCATGATAAGTTAATACAATAATCATATTAACTACAAACATTAAGTTAGGTGTTATGTAACTTCAAAACATTAGTTAGGAACAACGACATGTCATATATTCAGAGTAGGCAGTCAAACATTCTTCAAGACCAACTTCCTGCCCACCCACAACAAAAGTAATCTGCAAGAAGTGAGGAGAGGGATTAGCACGGAGCTAAGTGAATGAATCACAACTACCAATCTAAACTAGCATAGCAATTGATCACCACAAAGCATCACAACAAATACATCAAAGAGGATCGGTGGTCCTTGAGGTACCCTCATGCCGCGGTGGTTTCCCAAGTAACACTTATAACCACTGAAGGCCAAATAGTGGTCTTACCGATAGTTTAGAACTATTACTACATACGACATAACTTCAATAAACAACACATGTACAAAGTCATCATGTCGTCCAAAGTAATAGTACCCAAACCCAATATCATATTGACCCCTGACAATCTCATATTCCATAATCATCATGGCAATATGCAACTTATACAAAGTATAACAGTAGAACATGTTTACCCGTTGTAACCAGATTGTTACAACTAATTTAGACTGAGAGTCAATGATCCACTCACCCTTACTGTCACAGTCTCCACTCAGAGATCTAATCTTTCTGAGTCTTCGTTTTATCTGAGAACATAACAAAACCGAATTAGTCTATAAATCATGATTTGTCATGTTCTATACAAATATATTAATCAAATAAGTGAACATAAAATACATCTAATTCTATTTAAATATCACGAGTGAATAAGTCACAAGTTATCAAATTTGCCAAATTATAACATGCAAACGCGATCCGGAAAGGAGTGGCGGAATCGCGTTTCTCAGTTCAAACCCTTCTGTTACCAAAATACACTTGGCAATGCGATCCGGACAAGGTGCTGGGATCGTGTTCCCAAGAACAAAATCAACTCGACTCGGATTTTCACTAACTAATGCGATCCGGAACAAGAGGGCTGGATCGCGTTTCAAATAAGGGATCTGGACTGAGGTAAAATAACACTATGGAACGCGATCCAGGCTTGATGGCTGGATCGCGTTTGTCACTTTTCCAGCGACAAAAACCCAGGTCAAGAATACTATCAGCTCGACCAAATTCCTAAATTTCACCCATTTCAGTTGTAATACACGATTTTGACACACAATTTACTTCAAGTATCATCACATATCATGTTATAACAACAAATAACTATCATCAAAACTCAATTCCAAGCTTGATCACTCATTTAACCTAATTACTTTAAACCCTAACATATATGCATACAATTAGGCAATTTAACTTACAATCAAGATGATGACAAGATGATGCTGATGATGATAAGAAGCTTGAATCAAAACACTAGCTAGTTCTTCACTTCCTTTGATTTTCCTTAAATTTGTATATGTGTGTGTACTCTTGAGGTTAAATGGAGAAGAGGGAAAAAATGAGTTAGGTCGATCCAACCAACCACCAAAGCCTATAAGAGATGAAATACTATACCCGCTCTAAATCTATTGTCTGGAACCTAAAACCAATTTGCGAGAAAATAAGTTTTATTATACCTTCAACTAAATTAATGTAAAACAATTAATACTTTATTTATCACAATAGGTTTTTTTGACCATTTAACCTATTAATTTCAATTAACCAATTAATACAAATTATTTATAAACTCAATTAAATAATCAAATGAATTAAGTAAATTACCAAATTTCTCATAGGCCTGAGACGAGGGTGTTACACAAATAGTCCGTATACTTATGTAAAGTATATTTATTTGCGTCTAGGTATTTGAGGGACGCATCTGGACTGTATTACTAGCTGAAGATTTGCTAAACAGTGAGTTCACAGCCCCACTTTTAGTGTTTTACTTCTTTAAATCTTGGGGTGAAAAACATAGCTAATGTTTTTGCTATAACATGCAATGTCTGTTTATGATTGCCTTGGTGCTTTAATGTTACTGATTATATAAATGACTTCATGTTATGATTGCGAATTATGTGGAAATACTTTTAGGACTTTGTACAAACATGATTAGGATTATCCGCTTTCCCACAAACTTTTGTGAACGGAGTTTATTTGACTCTCGTGTCAACAACATATAAATGAATTTGGTTTGACAAACCATACATATAAAAACCTGTGAATTCACTCAACCATGTGTTGACATTTTACTATGTTTTTCAGGTAATTCACAGCACATGTAAGAACGCATACTTACGGAGTTAGGCGACCCATAACTAATTAGGATGCCACATTTTTGGGACAAACAAGGATATTTTTGTATAACATTACTATTACTAAGACTTTGACGAGTCGTAGCTCTTGTAACAAATTATTTATTAAATGGAATCTTAATTTTAATTGTTCTGCAATAATCATACGCTCTGATCAGCATGATGTTCACCGTTAACGTCAGCACCCCCGTACATACTAATGCTTCCGCTAATCGCGCGTTGACCGCGCTGACCGAAATTGGGGGGTGTCACAGATTGGT
Source organism: Helichrysum umbraculigerum (assembly GCA_949592205.1). Taxonomy (NCBI): domain Eukaryota; kingdom Viridiplantae; phylum Streptophyta; class Magnoliopsida; order Asterales; family Asteraceae; genus Helichrysum; species Helichrysum umbraculigerum. Next base: position 384,571,390 of record CATIUR010000001.1, read on the forward strand.
ATCAGAGCCATTTGTTATAGCGAACTAGAAGTCTTTAAGTGGCCTGAAAGCCTTAGAGACCTAGACTATAGCCTTGGCTAGAACATACATGCACATATTTGCATATGTCTAACTCACTATATGACAACTATTGTCGCAATGCGTTTAGATGAATAATTACGTGTTCCTACGCGTGACTTCTTAAATATGGTTGGAATAACAATGGCACCTCGGTACACGAGAAACCATCAACCAATGCCATCACACATTTAATCTATCTGTCCACAATACAGACATTATCGTTTGATGAATGGTCCCTACCTTAGTTATTATACTTCACACAACAATCAAGAAATTTCCTGACACACGAAATGACACTTAACGAATTGCAAAGCAAATACCCTGACTTAAATGGAGACATCATCTCCACTAACAAATGACATAAACCTGATAAAGTATACTTGAACTTGTATGACGAAGATGAATGCTAGGAGAGCATTCTCGAATGGTTGAGAGTATAGCTGAGGTTATCAACGAATTTGATACGAAATGCAACAAGTAACCATCAACGTTTTGAACTAAATCATGAACTAATTGTGAACAAACTTATACTATTGAGGACACCCATTGATTTGGCTCATACACAAACGATCTGGTAAGAAGTAACATAACTTAGAATTCTATCGCGAACGACTACACACAAGATCCTCAAAACTATTTTAAAAGCTTTCAACCTTTTATACAAATTAATGTATATGAAACGATGACTATTATAATACTTTTGAAAACTTGATTCGTCTACCTCACATAGGTACTCGATCTTACTAATAAGGATCAAGGGACACTAACATTCCCTACCAATTTAGTCTCTACTACTTGAGCGATTATTTGCTAATAGGATGCTGACATTCCTACAACAATTATTAGGACATGTATACTATAGTACTAATGTCAAGTTGGATGACTGGGCGGTCATAGTTGACTTCTACATAAACAAACTCTCGTTTTCTATTAGACATAACAAATCTTCACTACACATTTAACGATTCGGACCGACAACTTATCAGTCGAATGGATGGAGAGAACAAATGGAAGGGAGATACATAGTAACGAGACTTAAGTACTACAAGAACAAACATAGTACGGTGTCGTTATACACTAATTGAGATAGAATCTCAAACAACCACTAGGGTAGCCAGACCCAATTATGTGTAACAAACTCCTCCCCACAAATGACAAACTTATCTTGACAATTTTTTTTTTATATAAAATTTGTCTACAAAAATGTTTTACTATATTATTGGATAACATTCCAACAAAAACTATATTTTGGATAGCGTTCCAATGGAAACAATAACTTTGAATAACATTCCTACAAACACTTTGAATGGGATGCTGGAAAACATACCAGTACGCATTTATGAACCGTAGAACGACCGGTATCATTTTGAGTTAACCAGAGAACGTACCGGTAACGTTTTGAGAGATTGGAGAACGTACCAGTAAGGCTTTAAACCGGAGAAGGACCGGTGGATTAACTGGAGAACAACCAGTACTATGATTTGCTGGAGAACAGCCAGCAGTATTACAAACCGGAGAACGACCGGTAGACTTTGGAAATGTTTATCCTTAGTTGGATCAGCCTACGTTTCCTACGATAACGATTCTGGGGAATGTTATTTTATTTAAATAGCCTGTGTTTCTTGCTATTACTTATTTGGGAAATGTTAAATCTTGATTAAATTAACTTGTGTTTCCTACGATAATTATTTTGGGAAATGTTATTTTTACTAAATAACAGGTGTTTCCTATAAACCATTACTTTAGGAAATGTTCCTCTTAATTGTTAAACTTGTGCTTCCTACAAAGCAAACAACTAAACTATATTAGGGACAGGCATCCCACTTAAGTTGTAATTTGAGTAGACATCTCAACTAAACTGTATTTTGGGTGATATCCCAACGAAATCTTACTTTCGGATGACAATTCAACAAAATGAAATTTATTGAACCCTAATACCGTCACCGAGATGTCGTGGAAAACGGTTACTCAACTTTTAAAAGTTGACACATGTAAACTAGATGACAAACACGCCATAGAACTAGCCGATGATAAGTTGATCGAATCAGGAGAAATAGTACCGGGATGTATCCTAACATTTGAGGGTCATCTCTTCAAAATAGACTTACCACAGGTAGAGATGAGAAGTTTCGACATTATAGTCGGTGTGGACTAGTTGTCAAGGAATTAAACTAAGGTTGTATATTGGATACGTCGGTACGATTTCCACTATTCATTATCTCCGACAAAGATTAGCGCTTTACATTTCGCATCTGACAGTTGGCACTGTTGGAGGCGTCATATGGACGTCAGTGCCGATTACCACTCTATTGGAGAGAGTTGGGTGACAGACAACTATCTAATACGTAGATTGTCTAGGAAACTACAGACAATATATTTCAATTACTTAACCAACTAAAACCAGCGTGAGACAGACAAAAGAGTTTCGACAATAACCGCTGTAAACCCCTTGAATTTCAAGATGATGACAAACCTCTACATAAAAGTATCGCCCTGGAAGGGAGTGTCGTACACCCCGCGGTCGGTCGGATTTTACTCCGGTCGTTGAACCTTCCGGCAAGGGCGCGCGGACAGTGTGTTTTAAATTTATTATGCTGGGTATCCTAAGTTTTGATATAACTTAAAGACCTAAAGGGCAGTAAGCGGTATGTATGACTCAGGTGTCGTTCTTCAAACTACAACGGGCATGGGAATCTAGGAGGATTAATTATCTTTTGTAATTTAGCTGGGATTTTAAAACTTTTTGATAGGTTGGTTGGTTTTCTAATCTAATTACTAAAATTAAAAACTAGATTAAAGACAGGGGTTTGTACGGAGAAAGCAGAGAAATCAAGATAAGGAATATGTTTGCTGTGACTTCGGCAATGTTATTTGGATGGATAGTTATGAGGGATAAGGTTACTAGGTGTGATGATTAATCTGGTGAGGTCATAGAAACTTAATTGGTAAATAAAGTATTATGCCTACGACCTTTACTCGGTTTCCCACGTATTTATGTTAACGCTATACCGGATACTCGGGCGTTTTACAGCTTTTCCGTTATACCAATTAGGGTTCCAAATTACTCACTAGATATTCATATATTTCTTAATGAGCTACAACTACGATCCTACTATATACCTAACGTAGAGTTGTCCGCAATCAGATATATAATATGTCACATGGATAGCAGTTATAGAATGTCCAGTACACCGGAAGTTCTCCCAAATGCACAGACCAATTCAACCGACAATTATCCTCTAATCCAGGTCCACATTTACAGACATCCGGAGGACGTTAGTATCATGGCATGAATTGTTCATTGAACAATAACATGAACAGGGTTTAACCCTCGGAACCGGTTGGGATAATCTATCTAACAGTCAGTTAAATTGTTCATCACTAATCATACAATCAGTACAACTATTACATGCATGTTAACCTATCTGTATTATGTTTATTATGTTTACGAAAATCTAATCAGCAGGGCAGTGATAGTGTTTACGTATGTCTAGCATGAAGTACCTAAGCAACAATCAAACAAGAACAAGCAATAGGACGGAACACTAGTCATCACATTAACTGACCTAATAATTAAATCATGGATATCCCGGAAGTTGTCCCAAAGATACACAACAAACAAGCGTGAACCTAATCTATCTCTAATCCTATGCTTCGTGTCCCTCGGATGTGTTTCAATCAAGGGAACAGCGACCATGTTGAGTTCATTGATCATCATACACAGAATAGTTGGCAATCCTACTTCTAGCAATTGGCCAGGTTCTAGGGAGGAGGATACAAACCACATCATAAGTTGGATAGATAAACAGGCAGAGGTTCAGCTTATAAGTTCGCAAACAGTTTTAAACCTACACAGACAGAGTAACAATATGTTTACAATTGGGAATCATTATTTCTACAACGGATTGTGCTCACGACTTTCATAGCTTCCACGTTCCGTACTACACACATTCGTGATGATTCCGGCGCTATACAAATGAAAGCCGTATAACGTTACCTCCGTTGTTTCATAATGGTGTCATCCCCAATTGTATATTATATCATAACTATCCTAACATTGCATACATCACAACAAACATTGATTTGTCTAGCCTAGCATAATTCTAGCATTCATTCCTAAGCATGCATAATAAGAAAGCATAATTAAAAGAATAAATGCGGGAGATTGTATTAAACCTGAATACGAGAGTAATACAGACAAATCTTCACAAATCTGAAGTCTCGGAGTAACTCCGTACAAAAGCTACTGAGAGCTTCTACTCTAACCTACTAATTCTCCTCTAACTCCTAAGAGTAGTGCTAGAGAGAGAATGCTAACCTAATTCTAGAGAGAAGTTTTTAGAGAGAGAAAGAAAATAAGATGTGAGGTGTGTGAAAATGAGAAATGGAGGTTAGTATTTATAGGAGAATGGTGGAAGGCTTGGTACAAGTCTTGAAGCATAAGATACAAGCATCAAAGCAGCATACGGGGCAAGCGGACCAAGGGGGCAAACGGCACCTCACAAGCCAACCAACCCCATATACGGAACCCTAAGGGCCGTATACGGAACCTAGGGTACCGTATACGGTACCTAGGTGGGCAGGGGGGGGGGGGGGTTTGGTGCTTGGTTTGGCCTCCGCTTGTTTCTCGGTTGCTTGGTTCGTCCGTATCTTCTTCGTTTGGGCTCCGATTTGCTTGATTCTTGCGCCGTTGGCTTCGTTTTTCCGTTACGCTTCTAATGACACTGAGTTTGCCAAATTTGGAAGTGTTTAACTTTTGCGTGTTCCGGATGACGATCGGTGAGCTTCCAGACTGCATATCTTCTCCGTCTTTCGTCCGTTTCTTCTGATTCTTTCACCTCCGGTCTTGGATTTTCCTATTGAATCATAAAATATGTATTAAGCTCTATTTCCATAAGAATATTGAGAACGGAAAATTTAAGGTGATTGTTTTGCCTCGGTTTGCGTGTTATTTAAACGTTTTAACCGATTTTTGCAGCAACGTCTATATTTAGACTACCTTGGTGATTTTTGGTAAATAATTATGGTTTTGAAATATTTTCACCAAAGAATAGTCCAAAAAGTATGGAAATATATCCTTAAAAACATGACTTTTTGGGTCACATCAAGTATCCCACACGTAGACGTTGCTTGCCCTCAAGCAACACTCATCAACATCCCCTTTGAAAACATTTTTAAAATAGGTTTTAGAGGAGAGTTATGACATCCCCGTCGGTCACCGTTTTCTCGTATGAGTAGATAGTTTCAGGAAACCAAGGAAAAGTAAGATGATCCTTTCGGAAACAAGAAGCGATTCTCATAGGCATACTTCCAACTCTCGTGATCTTGGAGTATACATGACTAGGCGATCTCACATAAGGTGGTCACTCAATTCACTCAATAGTGTGTCGGGTTTCCTATTAATCTAGTTCAAACGAAATCGCTCATAAAGCCAGTCATGCAGTACTCATCGTCATAGGCTTGATCGAGAATCGGATCTCCACCACTTAGGTGAGAACGGCGCTAATTATCCCAAGACATTCGGGGGTTGTAATGTTTTGTGAGGGTTAAGGGGTATGGATAAGGGAATTTTTTTTGGTTTGTAAGGGTGTTGCTTATCTCAGGCTTTCCAAGAATCATGAAAAACTTATTTGTAGAACGGATGAAGTAGCTACTCGTCTTCTATCGGATCTTCCTTTAAATGGTTGATACTTTGAAGCTTCTTGAGCTTTATTTTCTTTTCTTTTTCTCTTTTCTTTTCTTTCTTTTTCTCTTTTTTTTTTATTTTCTTTTCTTCTTCAGAAAGTCCTTTCTCTTATCTTGATCAATTCGAGTCTTTACTTTGGGTGCTAATTTTCCCGCACCGTTGTTCTCTTGTGTGCTAATTTTCCCGCACTTTTAGAGAGGTTTGATTCTTTTTGGAGAACACGAACGAGTAGGATAATCGAGTTGGATATTCTTCAAGATGTTCTTCATAACCTCAGAAATTCTAAGATAAGGTTTTGGGAATTTGGGAAAGTAGGTTTATGATTAGGGTTTTTGAAAAAATGAAAAGGTTTAGGCTCAACAGGGTTTTCTAGGCGGATCATCGATACTAAAAATGAGTATCGGAAGGGTTTTGGGCTTGAAAGAGAAGGCTAAAAAAAAGGGGTTCAAATCCTAAGGAATGTCAAGGTCATCTAATTGCGCCTATACCGCGTACGGTACACACCAATGTGGTCTCGAAGCGTATGTCAAGAGCAAGTTCTAATTCAGAGATACATGCATCGGCACACACAAGAAATGAACAATGTAGCATTAAAAATGAATGCTTTTAAGGCTCAAAACCTCACTGCAAATTTGGGTTGTATGTACCTAGTCATGCGATGCCCCTCTTAGATTGTCGTTTCTTGCTTAGGAAATTTCTACCTTAATTTCCTTAAGTTTTTGAAATCTTTTCCTCATATTTTAAAAATGATTTCTTTCAGGCATACCAAAACTCAAAAATTTAGAGTTAATCGCAAGATTTAGCTCATATTTTAGTTTTATTAAAAAATATTTTTGAAAAATTTGAAAAATTTTAGGGAACATTTTCTGAGATATATCATGTAGACATAAAAATCGTTTATCCAAGGTATTCCATACCTACCATCCCACACTTAGAGGAACATTGTCCCTAATGTTTTCTTGAGTTGAGATTTTATGACTAAAATCCCACACTTAGAGTTTGAACATGTAAGAAAATGTTTCCTAAGTGTTGAATTGGGCTAGAATCCCACACTTAGTGATAAGTTAGGATGTGGTACAGATTATAACACATAAACTTAAGTGAACGTAGAATCATCAAAAACAGAGAAAGGTTTAAAATACTCCCCATTCTGTTTACTGGACAGGACCAGATTAGTGTAGAAATGGTGCGTGTGATTTGCTGGATTGGAGGACCAGTCTCGTGTAAGATTATCCATTCCACAATAAGCTAAGTTCTGCAATAAACATCAACACAACGTCATATCTCAAAAATAACACAGAGTTATAAAAATCTAAGTACTGAAATAAGGCAAACAAAATAAACTAAATAAACTAAAAGTCATCAAGTAGATCATCGCTGTCAGGATCGAAGGCAGCAATAGTAGCAGCAAGGACTGAGGTGGGTGATGGTGTAGGCTCCTCAATCGTATCCATGCTCGGCTCAGTAATGCCAGCAGAAGCATGAGCGTGAGGTGGGCTAAAGACATCCAACACCTGAACACAGCCATCAACTGCTCAGTAAGTGAAGGCTCTGCTGATGCACTCCCTGATGACATGGCAGGATCAACAGCAGCAGGTGGAGTAGTGGAAGGTCCAGCAGCGAATGGTCCAGCAGGAGGGAAGAATGGCCAGGGCGGGCGAGACGGTCCTGGGTCCGGACCAAGACGGAACGGACAGTCAGAGGGCCTCGGAAGCCCTACATGCACACAGAGGGTGGACATGATGTCATGATGAAGGTGGAGTGTCCGAAAGAGAGCCCATACTGTGGCAGGGTCAGCTAGAGTGATCCCGTACTCAAAAGTTGGTACAGGAGCTGACTGACGGCCAGGTGATGGGGGCATCTCAACGGATGGCTCCTCACCAGTGATCGGGACATCAGTAAGGTCCTCCTCGTGAATAGTGGGCATGGTCCTGCGTGCTCTACATCCTCGTCTGCGATCTCTGAGACGTCTCGGTGGTATCTCAGCTATGATCTCTCTGGTGTCACTGGAGCTACCCATCCTGAAACAAACAAAATAAACAGGTAATGCATAAAATGATGAATACAAATGCACAGAGATCTGATGACAGTGTGAAGATGTTTTTATAAAGATTTCTGTTATCAGAGTTCTGGCATTTGCATTTTTAAAACTTATCTATGATTTTGTTAAAATTTGAAGTTTGTAGTCAGATAAGTAGCAAATCCTGAAATTTCGTTAGAGATAATCATACTTAACAAAAATAAACTAGGAAGTAAAAATTTGACAGAAAAGTAAAGATAAGCTTGGGGTGCCTCCCAAGAGCGCTTGTTTTACGAGTCTCTAGCTTGACTCTTTGTACCTTTCTTGAAGACTCATGGAGGTTCAAAGATGAAGACGTCTTCCCTGATGGGAAAGTCCTCAACATAATGCTTTAAGCGATGACCATTAACCTTAAAATTACCTTCTGGAGCCTCGAGTTCGATTGCGCCATAGGGAAATACCTTTGAGATTATGAATGGTCCGCTCCACCTACTTTTGAATTTTCCGGAGAATTTCTTGAATCGCGAATTGAAGAGCAGCACTTTATCTCCTTGTTTGAACCTAGAGGGCTTTAACTTAGCGTCGTGGACCCTTTTAGTTCTTTCCTTGAAGCTCAGCGAACTGTCGTACGCTTGGTCTCTTAGTTCTGCTAACTCATTCAACTGCATTCTCCGTTGTTCTCCAACTGCTGAAATTTCCAAGTTGCAATGTTTTAATGCCCAGTACGCCCGATATTCCAACTCAATTGGAAGGTGACACGCCTTTCCGTAGACTAGCCGATACAGTGTGGTTCCTAATGGTGTTTTGTAGGCAGTTCTGAATGCCCACAACGCATCGTCTAATTTTTCGGCCCACCTGTGCCCGTGATTTCTGACAGTTCGTTCCAATATCCTTTTCAAAGCCCGATTTGTCGCTTCAGCTTGCCCATTTGTTTGTGGATGGTAAGCCGTCGAGGTTTTGTGAGTGACACCATACTGCTGCAGCACTCGCATGAATTGAGTATTGCAGAAATGCGTGCCACGGTCACTGATTATAGCTCTGGGAGTTCCAAATCGACTGAACAGCTTTTTGAGGAACTGGGTTACTACTTTTGAATCGTTGGTCGGAAAAGCTTGAGCTTCGGCCCACCTAGAGACGTAGTCAACTGCAACTAAGATGTACTCTTTACCGTTAGATTTAGGGAATGGTCCCATAAAATCTAATCTCCAGATATCAAAGATCTCCACGGCCTGTATATTAGTAAGTGGCATTTCATTTCGGGCTGAGATATTGCCTTGCCTTTGGCAAATATCACAGCGCTTCACCAGGTCGCAAGCGTCTCGGAATATGGTTGGCCAATAAAAGCCGGCATCATAAACCTTTCGTGCAGTCATTTTGTTGCCATGGTGTCCTCCAGTAGGTCCGTGGTGGCTCTGGTGTAGAATTAGTTCTGCCTCCTTCCCATCGACGCATCTTTGAATAAGTTGTTTGGGACAAACCTTAAAGAGATAAGGATCGTTCCAATAATAGTTCTTGACATCTCGGAAGAATTTTCGTTTCTGAGAGGTTGGCATTCCTTTTGGTACGATGTTTCCTACCAGATAATTGGCGAAGTCGGCATACCAAGGGTTGTGTGTGAACTGTGACCCTTGTTGGTAGCCTCCTATAGTCATGAGTTGTTCTTCGGGGAACTGATCTTGAATATCGTTCTCGTGCAACTTCTCCATGGATGGATTTTCCAATCGGCTAAGATGATCGGCCGCGACGTTTTCTGCTCCTTTCTTATCTTTAATCTCAATATCAAATTCTTGTAGGAGTAGAATCCATCGTAGAAGGTGCGGTTTAGCATCTTGCTTCTTGAAAAGGTATTTCAAAGCCGAGTGATTTATATAGACAATAGTTTTGGACAAGATTAGATAAGAACGAAATTTATCAAAAGAAAATACTACCGCAAGCAGCTCCTTTTCTATAGTAGTGTAGTTTTCTTGAGCATCCGTGAGCGTTTTGCTGGCGTAGTATATCGGTTGAAAGTGTTTCTCCTTCCACTATCCCAGTACAGCTCCAACAGTGAAATCACTGGCGTCGCACATGATTTCAAATGGAAGACTCCAATCGGGGGCAACCATGATCGGTGCATGTACAAGCTGTTCCTTCAGGTAGTTGAAAGCTTTGAGACATTCATCTGTAAAGTCAAACGGAGTATCTTTTTCGAGAAGATGAGTCATAGGTCGAGAGATTTTTGAGAAATCCTTAATAAAGCGACGGTAGAATCCGGCGTGACCTAGAAAACTTCGGATGGCTTTCACAGAAGTAGGGGGGTGGAAGCTTTGAGATAGTCTCAACTTTTGCTTTGTCAACTTCAATTCCAGATTTTGAAATGCGTTGTCCAAGAACTATGCCTTCTTTCACCATGAAGTGACATTTCTCCCAATTCAGAACTAGGTTCGATTCTTCACATCGAGCAAGCATTCTATCCAAGTTAGAAAGACAAGTGGTGAACGAATCCCCAAAAACTGAGAAATCGTCCATGAACACTTCCATGCATTGTTCAATCATGTCGTGGAAGATTGCTACCATGCATCTTTGAAAAGTCGCAGGTGCATTACATAAACCAAAAGGCATACGTCGGTAAGCAAATGTTCCATAGGGACAAGTGAAAGTCGTTTTTTCTTGGTCCTTTGGATCGAGAGGTATCTGAAAGTAGCCTGAGAAGCCATCAAGGAAGCAATAGAATTCGTTTCCTGATAACCTTTCGAGCATCTGATCAATGAATGGTAGAGGGAAATGATCTTTGCGAGTAGCTTCATTCAGTTTCCGATAGTCGATACACACCCTCCAACCATTGACGGTTCGTGTTGGAATCAATTCATTGTTTTCGTTAGCGATGACCGTCATGCCTCCTTTCTTTGGGACAACTTGAACTGGGCTAACCCATGGGGAATCTGAGATAGGGTAGATCAGACCGGCATCCAGGAGTTTGATAACCTCCTTTTTCACCACGTCTTGAATCTTCGGGTTGACTCTCCTTTGCCTTTGAACTGATGGTCTGAAGTCGTTTTCCATTAAGATTTTATGCGTGCAGTAGTTTGGACTAATCCCTTGTATGTCAGAGATCTTCCAAGCAATCGCCTTCTTGTGTGACTTTAGAACCTGTACCAGCCTTGCTTTCTCTCCGGGCTTCAATTCTTTAGATATAATAACCGGTAAGTGTGAAGTTCCTTCAAGAAAAGCATATTCAAGGTGTGGGGGAAGTTCCTTTAGTTCCAATTCAGGTGGTTCTTCAGTAGATGGTTTCATCCTAGTAATCTCGTCTCTTTTAAGCTCGTCGTACGTTGTTTGATAATCTGACTCCATTGCAGGTGATTCCGGAATGTCGGCTGATGCTATCTCAACCCATTCTGTATTGTTGGACAGCTCATCTTTTCTCAGCTCATATTTCACTTGGGAAGATTGAGAGATTGCATTTTCTTCAGTGATAATTTCTTTTCCTTTGTCAGTTGTTGCAAATCTCTGGAATTGAGCTGATGAAGACTTGCTGATGGTGATTTCTGGATTTTTACAACCTTCAGATGGTTGCGAAGCAGGTGTTTTAAGCATTGACTCCATGTTTTTAAGAGTCTTCAGAATTTCTTCCCTTGAGAGAGATGAATGATCTACTTCAGAAGTCGGGTTTCTTCGTAGCAGAGTGACAGGAGTGCCATATCCAAGTGGAGCAGTCAAGATGGAGTTGAGCTGCGGCTCGGAATTCTTTAAAGGAAATAGTAACTCTCCAGATGTGTCGGAAGAATCCGAGATAGCTGAGCATAGACCCGCACCTTCTTCACAGAGTATTCTTGAAGTGATGACAGTATTGGGAAGGGGGTTAATGCTGCTTACTGCAAGGATCTCTTCCAAGTGTTCTTCAATTATTTCCTGCATAGAATCTACAAGATCAAGATCTTCTCCCACAGGCTGTTTCATTAGTTTATCAACATTGAAGGTGACCTCTTCAGTTCCAACTCGGAGTTTTAAAGATTTTTCATTTACGTCAATGACGGCCTTGGCAGTGTTTAGGAAAGGTCTGCCAAGGATGAGTGGAACCTGGGTGTCTTCTTCAATATCCATAACAACGAAATCAACTGGAAAGACGAATTTGTCGACACGGACCATAATATCTTCAGCAATTCCTCGGGGGAGTTTAACTGATATATCTGCTAATTGGATGGTCATACGTGTAGGCAAAAGTTCGTTTAATCCTAGTTTCCTATAAAGCGAGAATGGCATGAGGTTTACACTAGCTCCTAGGTCAGCTAAGGCGTTACTTATTTGAACATCCTGAAGATAACAAGGAATAGTGAAACGGCCAGTATCTCCAAGCTTAGGGGGTAGTCCTTGTTGCATAATTAGAGAGCACTCGGCATCTAGGGGTAAGTTAACTATCTGTCTAAGTTTTTCTTTGTTGGATATCAGTTCCTTAAAGAATTTAGCACAACTGGGCATTTCTACTAAAGCATCTAATAATCTAACGTTTAATTGTAGGCTTTTGAACATTTCTAGATATTTTCCAAATTGAGCTTCTTGTTTCTCTTTCTTAAGCCTACCAGGGAAAGGTATTCGAACAGGTTTAGAAACTTCTGGGACTTTAGAAGGTTCTGGCTCAGGAGAAGTGACAGGGGTGTCAGCTTGTACCGAGTCAGTGGGTAGAGAAGTAGAAGGTTCATTTGAAGGAATATCTATGGTTTTCTCGTTCTTAGTCTCTTTTCCTCCTCTAGTGACCACAAGCATGTCATCGTGCTCATAGGATGAGTGAAAGACAGAATTGTAGATCGCTTCCTCCCTTTGCTTCTCCTCAACTTTTAAAAACAACCTTTTAACATTATCCTCCATGTTTTTAATTAAATCATTTGAAATCCTGAGCAAATACTCATTTTGGTTTTGAAAATCAAGAATTCGTTTGTTTGTATTATTTTGCTCAACCATGAAGTTATTGAAAATTGTATTGTTTAGACGAGAAGTTAATTGGGTATGAGTAGAGAGAACTAAAGATTGAGACGGGGGTAGTGTGGTTAACCGCTGAACGAATGATTTAGAATGAAAGGCTTGGTCAGGGTTTCTACCAGTGGTGTCAAGAATTTCTTCGTTGGCCCGTATGTTTGGGAAGAACTTTGGGGGTTTCTTCTTTTGCATGGGTTTAGAAGATTCTTGCAAGTCCTTGACAACTTTAGAGATGGATTCGAGTTGAGTTTTCAAGGTGTCCAAGGCTTGATCTGAAGTATTCCTTTCCTCTGAAGTGGATTCATCTGGCTCCAAGTCATGATGGTGTATCGTTATCATCTCAATCAACTTCCAAGCTTCGTCTGAAGTATGGTGCATGAAGTTTCCGGATGAAGCAGCATCGAGGGTTTGTTGGTGCTGAGGATTTAAGCTGTTATAGAATGTGCATACTAGATTCGTTTCAGCCAACTGATGGTTTTGACATCTTCCGATAAGATTCTTAAATCGTTCCCAAGCCTTGCTTAATGATTCGTTAGTTTCCTGACGTAAGTTAGCAATGTTGGTCTTAAGCTTGGTTTGCATGGAAGGAGGAAAGTACTTAGCTAGAAACTTAGTAGCCATCTCTTCCCATGTATGAATCGAATTGGGTTCGAAATCATAAAACCAGGTTAAGACTCGAGAAGATAGAGAATAAGGAAACAGATGGAGTCGAAGAAGGTCTCTATTGGTTCCTATTATATCGAAGGAGTCGGTAAGGTTGATGAACTTGTTGAGATAGGCGTTTGAGTTTTCAACCGAAAGACCACGAAACTGACACTCAGATTTAATCATTTTTATGTAGTGAGGCTTAATTTCAAGGGTTTCGTCGGTTGGTGCTACGATCGGTCCTCCTCGTCCCTCTAGCAGTGGCTTGATTGATGAGGCGAGTGTGATACGGTTCGTCATAACTCGTAAGGTAGAAATTAGGGTTACGGAAAGGAAAAACTAATCTAAACTAATTAATCTAATTAACCTAAAGAATAAAGCAAGTAACTTCCGGATGATATTGATCTCCCGAAAGGGTCGCTAAATAACTAAGATAACTAAATTCCTAAAGTCGGTCGTTGTAGTCCCCGGCAACGGTGCCAAAAACTTGTCGTACACCCTGCGGTCAGTCGGATTTTACTCCGGTCGTTAAACCTTCCGGCAAGGGCGCGCGGACAGTGTGTTTTAAATTTATTATGCTGGGTATCCTAAGTTTTGATACAACTTAAAGACCTAAAGGGCAGTAAGCGGTATGTATGACTCAGGTGTCGTTCTTCAAACTACAACGGGCATGGGAATCTAGGAGGATTAATTATCTTTTGTAATTTAGCTGGAATTTTAAAACTTTTTGATAGGTTGGTTGGTTTTCTAATATAATTACTAAAATTAAAAACTAAATTAAAGACAGGGGTTTGTACAGAGAACGCAGAGAAATCAAGATAAGGAATATGTTTGCTGTGACTTCGGCAATGTTATTTGGATGGATAGTTATGAGGGATAAGGTTACTAGGTGTGATGATTAATCCGGTGAGGTCATAGAAACTTAATTGGTAAATAAAGTATTATGCCTACGACCTTTACTCGGTTTCCCACGTATTTATGTTAACGCTATACCGGATACTCGGGCGTTTTACAGCTTTTCCGTTATACCAATTAGGGTTCCAAATTACTCACTAGATATTCATATATTTCTTAATGAGCTACAACTACGATCCTACTATATACCTAACGTAGAGTTGTCCGCAATCAGATATATAATATGTCACATGGATAGCAGTTATAGAATGTCCAGTACACCGGAAGTTCTCCCAAATGCACAGACCAATTCAACCGACAATTATCCTCTAATCCAGGTCCCCATTTACAGACATCCGAAGGACGTTAGTATCATGGCATGAATTGTTCATTGAACAATAACATGAACAGGGTTTAACCCGCGGAACCGGTTGGGATAATCTGTCTAACGGTCAGTTAAATTGTTCATCACTAATCATACAATCAGCACAACTATTACATGCATGTTAACCTATCTGTATTATGTTTATTATTTTTAATTAAAATCTAATCAGCAGGGCAGTGATAGTGTTTACGTATGTCTAGCATGCAGTACCTAAGCAACAATCAAACAAGAACAAGCAATAGGACGGAACACTAGTCATCACATTAACTGACCTAATAATTAAATCATGGATATCCCGGAAGTTGTCCCAAAGATACACAACAAAAAAGCGTGAACCTAATCTATCTCTAATCCTATGCTTCGTGTCCCTCGGATGTGTTTCAATCAAGGGAACAGCGACCATGTTGAGTTCATTGATCATCATACACAGAATAGTTGGCAATCCTACTTCTAGCAATTGGCCAGGTTCTAGGGAGGAGGATACAAACCACATCATAAGTTGGATAGATAAACAGGCAGAGGTTCAGCTTATAAGTTCGCAAACAGTTTTAAACCTACACAGACAGAGTAACAGTATGTTTACAATTGGGAATCATTATTTCTACAACGGATTGTGCCCACGACTTTCATAGCTTCCACGTTCCGTACTACACACATTCGTGATGATTCCGGCGCTATACAAATGAAAGCCGTATAACGTTACCTCCGTTGTTTCATAATGGTGTCATCCCCAATTGTATATTATATCATAACTATCATAACATTGCATACATCACAACAAACATTGATTTGTCTAGCCTAGCATAATTCTAGCATTCATTCCTAAGCATGCATAATAAGAAAGCATAATTAAAAGAATAAATGCGAGAGATTGTATTAAACCTGAATACGAGAGTAATACAGACAAATCTTCATAAATCTGACGTTTCGGAGTAACTCCGTACAAAAGCTACTGAGAGCTTCTACTCTAACCTACTAATTCTCCTCTAACTCCTAAGAGTAGTGCTAGAGAGAGAATGCTAACCTAATTCTAGAGAGAAGTTTTTAGAGAAATAAAGAAAATAAGATGTGAGGTGTGTGAAAATGAGAAATGGAGGTTAGTATTTATAGGAGAATGGTGGAAGGCTTGGTACAAATCTTGAAGCATAAGATACAAGCGTCAAAGCAGCATACGGGGCAAGCGGACCAAGGGGGGGGGGGCAAATGGCACCTCACAAGCCAACCAACCCTGTATACGGCACCTAGGGTACCGTATACGGTACCTAGGTGGGCAGGGGGGGTTGGTGCTTGGTTTGGCCTCCGCTTGTTTCTCGGTTGCTTGGTTCGTCCGTATCTTCTTCGTTTGGGCTCCGATTTGCTTGATTCTTGCGCCGCTGGCTTCGTTTTTCCGTTACGCTTCTAATGACACTGAGTTTACCAAATTTGGAAGTGTTTAACTTTTGCGTGTTCCGGATGACGATCGGCGAGCTTCCAGACTGCATATCTTCTCCGTCTTTCATCCGTTTCTTCTGATTCTTTCACCTCCGGTCTTGGATTTTCCTATGGAATCATAAAATATGTATTAAGCTCTATTTCCATAAGAATATTGAGAACAGAAAATTTAAGGTGATTGTTTTGCCTCGGTTTGCGTGTTATTTGGACGTTTTAACCGATTTTTGCAGCAACGTCTATATTTAGACTACCTTGGTGATTTTTGGTAAATAATGATGGTTTTGAAATGTTTTCACCAAAGAATAGTCCAAAAAGTGTGGAAATATATCCTTAAAAACATAACTTTTTGGGTCACATCAGGGAGTAACACAACTTGAGAAAAACGGGAAAAACTTAACCCACGATACATATAAGACCTGTCAAAAATCCTTGTAAGGATTGGTCTTATGCTCACAAACTAAACATATCTCATGAGCTCAATAACATCATGACACTTTTCAAATTACTAATTTGGAAAAGTGCCTCTCCAACGAAAAATTAATCAACTTTCCTCAACGAAGTCCTTGACACAACAATAACAAATATAAGGATAACTACGAGAACATAACAATAACAAATATGGGAGCAACTATGATAACAACTATGAGTTTCACTACGATAATAACTACGATTCCATCTATGATTTAGAATGGACATACTTTAATTTGGTATATGTACAAAACCTTGGAAAACTTTATAAACTTTGAAAACTTAACTCATGGATTTTAGTTGACACTAAACGCGTGTTACACATTCCTCAATACCACAATTACTGAGTTGACGTCGAGAGCATCATAGGAATGACCTATCTAAGTCAACTTTAAACTTAGGGTCTGCATTTAGCAGACGAGTCAACTCACTATGTTGTCAACCGATTAGTCACGACAGGACTACCCTGTGAACAACCATCGTATAACAATTTATTGAAGAACGGACTACTATGATAAAAACTACTAGGATGGACTACGACATAAGTCCTGGAGGATTAAAAACGTCAATGTAAGCTACCAATACCAATGGTAACTATACACCAGTGAACTAATGAACAGACATTAGCCCCTTGGATGTGAAAGGTCATCACATAGAAAGCCTTCTCCCAATTTTCTTTATTTGCCAGCATGGCACTAGCCTAACAAGGGGAGGAAGACAAACACATCTGAACGTCACACTAACTGACACGTACCCGGCTATCAGTGGATGATGCACAGACTACTACGATCGACACATTAGGCTATTATATATGTGCATATATATGTATAGCCCCCACTCCCAACTACACTTGTGAGCTACGAAACAGTCAATAAATGACTACCTTTAAAACTCGCTCTAGACATTCTAGGCCTACTCTCAGTTAAAAGAAAGACTTAGTTACAACTGAGTCATGAGGCAAGGTACACATGCGCGAACAACTCATAACATAACTTAATTTGAGTACAAGGGGAGAATGTGACACTCCGCAAATTTGAGTACAATTAAGAACAGTAAACACATGCATTTTTTTCGCTAATTTCCTGGTTAAGTTTAAACAAAACTTTTGATGTGTTGCAAGCCTAGCAAGTCCAATACTTTTAAACAAAAAGTATTACATATTATGTGATTAATTATAATCGTGTACAAACGTATCGGAACGAATTCGACAAAATAAATAACAAAAGTTGGTGACACAAAAACAATAAATAATTTAGTTATTATTACGAGTATTAATATATCTATAACATATAGATAAAATGATTTAAATATACTGTAACACCCCCAAATTTATTGTTTAGCGGAAGCACGATTTGGGTGTTATGAATCAATAATCACAACACTTAAGATATAATGAACGACCACTATATGCGTCGTTTTGGACTTGTATTGATAAAACAAAAGTTTACATCAAAAATATTGTTTACATTAGCTCAGCTTGAAATTGAGAGATTTAATTACATAATTAATCTATACAAAATATAATAATGCAGCTAAATCTCTGATTGTTTGCATGATGACTCGAGCTAATTGATCCTTACTTGAGCAGTCCAACCTACTGCTAGTCACCTGTGATACATGCTAAAATTGGTCAGTGAAACGCTGGTGAGCTCATAGGTTTGTATGTCAACACATATGTTTGTATGAACTGCAAGATTTAATAATTGAATTTAAAATGCAATTAAGCAAAATAAAAGTTATACAGCCATGAGCACATAGTCTGAGCTTAACTTGAGTTGTCAGGCCCACTTAAGGAAACCTAACTTGAAATGCCTCCTACGAGTGCCTAATCCACACTCGTCTTCCCAAATGCTAATACGTCCGTTTGACCAGTTAGTGCGTGCTAACCCGGACGAGGATTGTCAATCTTATATGATATCATATACTAACATTCACGCTACTACATATTACCAGACTATGCTATGGAGGGCTTTAAATTGATTAGCTTGAAACTCATGTAGTATTTGATTTTGATTTGTACTTGCGTTCAACTTGTAAAACAAAACGAGCAATAATATCACACCCCTGATTGAAAAGTAGTAAAATAGGGGCCATGAGACTCACCTGAGTCTTGAAAGTTTGGATTAATAACTTGGATTGATTTGCCTTGATGTGTTGTCCAAAGACTTGTAACCTGAAGGTGTCCATGACACGCGATGGTTATTAATTGTTTAGGCATCTCGAAAGACTACTTTTATAGTTGTTTGACCAAATTACCCCGATTTGGTTGATTGACTTATCCAAATTACTACGATTTGGTTGATTGAATTGTATGTTTGAAAACGTGTACGGCCCGTTGGTGATTAATTGTAATAATAGTCTTGATGTTATCACATTGATTTCGAAGCCTTATACTTGAAAAGCAAATTCCATTATGTTTGAAAAGTTGTATCGTATAAGCATTTTGAAGCTGTACAAGTTTGACACTTGGTGAGAAATGTGCTTACGGAATCTAAGTACGGGGGTCCGGGGGCAGCGCCCCTGGTAGCGGGGTCCAAGGGGCGGCAGCCCCTGGCGGGGTCCAAGGGGCAGAGCCCCTGGTTGGGGTCGATAAAATCAGGAAGTACATCCTTGGTCTTCCTGAGCCTGTTCGGGGGCACGTTGCCTCTTCAAACCAAACCACCATTGACGGTGCAATCCTACTGGCCCAAGACCTGATGGCAATGAGCCAAGATTCTGAACCACCCACTTCATCCTCCCACAACAACAAAATAAATTGGTCCGACTACCACAACAACCACCCAAACCAACAAAACAAGAAATCCGACACCATCAAAGCCTACAACACCACCACAGACATCAAACGGGGCTACACTGGGAGCAAACCCTATTGTTCCAAGTGCAGCCGCCACCACGAAGGTTCTTGTGGCTCCTTTTGCAGCAATTGCAAGAGGTATGGTCACCTCACCCAGGATTGCCGTTCCCCTACCAACAACAACCCTAACAACACCAGAACACCCAAAGTCTGCTTTGAGTGTGGGAACCCCGGGCACTTCAGGGACACGTGCCCAAAGCTGAAGAACAACAACAACAGCAGCAACAGCCGCAACAACAACAACACCCGAAGTAGAGCCTTCGTCATCAACTCCGGGGACGCCCGCCAAGACCCGAATGTGGTCTCGGGTATGTTCCTCCTCAACAACTTAACTGCTTCTGTTCTATTTGATACTGGTGCTGATAGAAGCTTTGTCTCTGATGACTTTTGCCCACTACTTGACATCACTCCTGTTGCCTTAGATGTTAAGTACACTGTAGAGCTAGCAAATGGGAGACTTATAGAAACCAATAGTGTGATACCTAATTGCACTTTAAACCTAGCTGACGAAACCCTTTCAATCGATCTTGTACCCGTTGAAATCGGAAGTTTCGACGTCATCATTGGAATGGACTGGTTGTCCAAACACCGAGCCGAAATCGTTTGTTACGATAAGATCGTCCGTATCCCACTCGCCGTCGGTAGAGCCTTGATCATACAGGGGGAGACCGGTGGGACGAGACTCAATATCATCTCTTGCTAAAAAACCCGAAAATTTCTGAGAAAGGGTTACCCTGCAATACTCGCACACATCACAGAGAAGAAGTCGGAGGAGAAGCGACCTGAGGATGTGCCAATTGTTAGAGACTTTCCCGAAGTCTTTCCGGAAGAACTACCTGGTCTACCTCCACCTAGACAGGTTGAGTTCTCAATCGATCTCGTGCCGGGTGCCGCACCGGTGGCCCGCGCACCATACCGTTTAGCCCCATCCGAACTTTAGGAGTTGTCCACCCAGTTACAGGAACTCCTGGATAGAGGATTCATTAGACCGAGTTCTTCACCTTGGGGAGCTCCGGTCTTATTTGTTAAAAAGAAGGACGGTTCATTCCGAATGTGCATCGACTATCGAGAGTTGAACAAATTGACCGTCAAACCTCCACCTCCACCTCCCCACCCTTTCCTTCTCATTTCCACTAACACACTCTCTCTCTCTCTTCTTTTTCTCTTTCATTTTTCTCTCTAAACACTAAACCACCACCACCATCATAAATCATCAAATAACACCATTAAACGACGGCGGATCATACCACCCCTTTGGAGAAAAACGTTCACCTCTTCACGATCTACAACGCTATCTTTTCGGATTTTCAATCCGACAATTTGTAAGTTTCCGACAAATCCCGAAATACACCGATTTTCATCATTTTCGAACTTTTATTGTTTCTTCATACTTAAAATGTCCAAATATGGGTTGGGTAAAAGATTTGGGTTGAACGGTGGCCTGAAAACTCAATTTTTACTCAATTTCCGGCGAGCAGTTTGAAGTGTCGCTAGTGTGCCAAAAACAGTGCTAGCGACACTAGCTAAGTGTCGCTATGCCTAAGTGTCGCCCCTATAGCGACACTACTTAAGTGTCGCTGAATTACTTAACCGGATTTAGATTAGCGACACTCCCTTAGTGACGCCTAAATTTACAAGTGTCGCCTATAGCGACACTAATCAAGTGTCGCCCCTTTATCAAAAATCGGAAATACAGCGACACTCACTAAGTGTCGCCTAACCAGTGCCGCCTATAGCGACACTCCCCTAGTGTCGCCTAACTAGTGTCGCCTATAGCGACACTAGCCAAGTGTCGCCAAAAACAGAAAAGTTAGAATATTTTCCTAAGTCTTGAAACGTTTTATACCAACCGAATCGGATACAATACAACTCATACACGCGATATACGTATTTTGTTAAGTATACAACCACACAAATATAATAATAAAAGGCGAGATTATTATTTCAAACAATCACCAACGGGCCGTACACATTTTCAAAACACAAGTTAATCAAACAACCAAATCGTAGTCATTTGGACATTATAGTTGAACGAACAACTACAAAGGTAGTCTTTGTAACTACCTACTCATATTAATAACCATCGCGTGTCGTGGACACCCTCAGGTTATCGGTCTGCGGACATCTCACTGCTTGTTTAAGCATCATACGTTTATCGGTTAACGCTCAAGACTCAGGTGAGTCTCATAGCCCCTCTTTTCACAGTTTTACTCAGGGGTGTGATACATTGCTTATTTTAACATGTGAACACAAGTACAACTTTTACATATACTACATGAGTTTTACTCTAATCATTTAAAGCCCTCCGTCAGCATAGTTGTTAATACGTTGTAGCGTGAATATTAGTATATGGTACCATATAGGATTGACCCTCCTCGTTCAGGTTAGCAAGCACTAACCGGGTAAACGGACGTACTAATATTTGGGAAGATGAATGTTGATTAGGCATTCGTGGAGGCACCTCGCCCGGAATTCTCTTTAAGGGACCCGGCCCTCGAGTTAAGCTCAACTATGTTCTCATGGCTGTATACACGATTACTATCATTTTATTTGCTGGATGCAAATCATTATTAAATCTTGCGGTTCATACTATATTACTTGATTTCAAACCTGTGAGCTCACCAGCTTTAGCTGACCCATTTTAGCATGTGTCGCAGGTACCAAGCAGTAGGTTGCTTCTGCTTCAGGACTTTTAGCTCGAGTCAGCATACAGACGTTTGAGATTTTCTTGCATTAGTATATTTTGTACAAGTACTTATGTACTGAAATCTCCTTTTATTTGAAACTCGAGCTATGTAAAGCTATAAATGTTGTAAACATTTCAATGTCAATATATTTTTGTTAAAACGACGCATATAGAGTCGTTTACTATATTTCTTTGTGCTTTGTTATTGATTAGTAACACCCAAATCGTGCTTCTGCAAATCATTAAAGTTGGGGGTGTTACAATATATATACGTAAACCGAACAGAGGCAGAAACGAACTAACAAAACGACCAAACCAAAACGATGCGGATCGCATTGTTTTATGCTATGATCCATTTAGAAATCACGCGGATCGCGTGGGTTATTGAAACCAAATTTAGACTACGAAAATTACACGGATCACGTGCCTCACCCGATGGATCGCGTCATTTCAATATCACGCGAATCGCGTGATAATCCACATGAATCGCGTAGTTTTGCCAAACCAGGACGAAAACTGATACACTGTAAACCTTTATACAGGTGTTTAATACAAAGGTGTGCATATTTAATATAAGAACAGTTACGTGACTATATTTGTATAATATGACAATAAGATTAAGATTTGTTCACAAGTTGCAAATGAGTAAATACGAGATATGAAGATTTTTTTGATACACTCATATATACATACAATGATTTATATAGCATATGTATATCAAGATATATTACGACACATGATTGGTTCTAAAACATTGTACGACTGAGACATTTTTATTATACGGATAATTATTCGATTAATATGGATTAATTATACGCGACAAACTTTGAAACGATAACAATTTATTTATATATATAAACGGAGTATATATTGGGACGAGTAACAAATTGGTACAAACTATATTTGAAATGGATAACACGTTTGGTACAAACTTTATATTTTGTACGTTTAAATATATAAGGACGACGACAGATAATATATATACGAATATATATATTCAACTAATAAGTATATATAGGTATATACTTACACGCGCGCGTTGTTTAACACATGTATCACCAACCAACTAAAATTGTACAAATACTTAATCGTAACAAATAGTCCGTATACTTATGTAAAGTATATTTATTTGCGTCTAGGTATTTGAGGGACGCATCTGGACTGTATTACTAGCTGAAGATTTGCTAAACAGTGAGTTCACAGCCCCACTTTTAGTGTTTTACTGCTTTAAATCTTGGGGTGAAAAACATAGCTAATGTTTTTGCTATAACATGCAATGTCTGTTTATGATTGCCTTGGTGCTTTAATGTTACTGATTATATAAATGACTTCATGTTATGATTGCGAATTATGTGGAAATACTTTTAGGACTTTGTACAAACATGATTAGGATTATCTGCTTTCCCACAAACTTTTGTGAACGGAGTTTATTTGACTCTCGTATCAACAACATATAAATGAATTTGGTTTGACAAACCATACATATAAAAACCTGTGAATTCACTCAACCATGTGTTGACTTTTACTATGTTTTTCAGGTAATTCACAGCACATGTAAGAACGCATACTTACCGAGTTAGACGACCCATAACGAATTAGGATGCCACATTTTGGGACAAACAAGGATATTTTTGTATAACATTACTATTACTACGACTTTGATGAGGCGTAGCTCTTGTAACAAATTATTTATTAAATGGCATCTTAATTTTAATTGTTCTGCAATAATCATACGCTCTGATCAGCATGATGTTCACCGTTAAGGTCAGCACCCCCGTACATACTAATGCTTCCGCTAATCGCGCGTTGATCGCGCTGACCGAAATTGGGGGGGTGTCACAATAACAGTACAACGTACCTCACCATGATTCAAATAGCAGTTTCCGGTAAACGCTACAATCACGCCGCTCGAATCAATCGAAATTGAACGGCCGGCCGGAAAGGAGGTTTTGTTACGCTCTTGTTGAACTCGTGTGTAAAATATGAGTCACGGAGCTGTATAAATGAGATGTATGTATAAATGAGATGTATAAACGAGATGGATTTCGCCGACATATATGATGGATGATACTTGTATAAATGAGATGTATGTTTTATGTATTATATTAACATATCTGAGATGTATGTACACGTACACAATATATTTCCACGCTGGAAATAAAAATAATGAAAAACTCTTAATAAATCAAAAGTAACCGGTTATCCCGGTTACCGGTTATCATATGGTGACATCGGGACAACTTTTAAAAGTTCGTTGGTGATCCTGGTAATAAAACGGGTTGATTGGTGATCTTGGAACAAAAATGAGCGTACGTTGACGATCGGTGACTTAAACCCATTTATTTACATATTTTAAATTTCAATAATAAAAAAAAACTATTGGTAATTCGTAAAAACAAGATAAAATGTAATATAGTGTTTAACGTCCTTTGAAAATAGCCGAGTACCAAATTTATTTCTTTCTACGCTACGTACGTTTCTTTCTTTGAAGACATACGGAGTCTCGCGGTCACCAGTTTTCCACGTTTACTGAACCGGCCGGTTCACTCTTAAACCTCTCGATTCAGAATCTAACAATTTAACGAACACCCACCCTAAACCCTAGCAGCAGAAAACACAAAAGAAGAATCAAAATGCTAGAAAGCAGACTGATTGCGATTATAAGGAAGACGAAATCCATCAATCAGATTAGATCTTCGTTTTCGTCGCACGCTGAATCAACAAATGCTCATAATCGATTTACATTTAGTCGTTATTTAACGTATAATAATAATCATGTTACTAACCCTACCGCTAGAAGCTGTTTCATCAATTCCGTTCGATCATTTCACAATCTCAATAAGGTATTATCATTCGGATATCATTAATTGAGTAATATTGTATTTGTTTGCCTAATTGATGAAATGTAGTTACGATCCTTAACTTAAATTAGTTAAATTTCGCACTTTGCGTTCAGGATATGAAATTGAATACTCTTGTTTTGTGGCTGATTTATATCCGTGTTTATCATATAGATATTGATTGATGATTATAAATATAACAATCGAATGTATATTACTTTGATGTTAAGCTGGGAAAGAAGTGAAGCTATTGCTAGTTGTTACTATAAGACCATAGATACTTCTAAGTTAAGCCTGTTAAGATATTGCAGTAGCTCAAAAGTGTGTTTTATGTACATATCAGGTCTCCTACAAGCCGTTTTATAAGTGTATGTCAACTGTAGCGGCGACTGCTTCCAAGGAAAATAAGGAGACAATGAAGCTTCTTGTTACGGCTGGGCCTCATGCTCAGAAAGCAATTGGAATATGGCTTTTTGCATCTGCTGCATGGGTCTTTAGTATGGTTATTCTTGGTGGTGTCACACGACTCACTCGATCTGGTCTTTCGATGACTGACTGGAAATTCACTGGCAGCCTTCCTCCTTTATCAGACGATGATTGGTTGATTGAGTTTGAGAAATATAAACAATCTCCGGAGTTCAAGCGGTTAGTTTAATGATCAGTACGTCTACCTTTACTTGACTATAGTTGCTAAAATGAGTTTCTATGGTCTTGATGTAATATAGCGTAATTTTCCTGAGCCTGAAACCATCTGAACAAGTTTGATTGTGGTAGTGAAACTACTAGTGTATGCTAAGTAATGGAAATATTAGATTTTCGTATAATCACCTGATGAGACACTTATAATTGTTCATAATCGTTATTTGCACTTGCATTGTTGATACATCTTTTTGGATCGTCATTCCACAAAGATCACTATATTAATGCTACAGTTAAATTGCAAAGTTGATGTTGCTCTAATTGAGAGTGTAATTAAGGAGTACTCAGCATTTTGCTAGATTCATTTTCTTAGACAAATTAGCATATGTTAAATTGTTAATAATCAGATGAAATATTGAAATCCGCGATTGATGGAATATTACTGATTCTGGATGATTTTCACCGCTTGTAGTGTGAACAAAGGAATGAATATGGATGATTTTAAGTTCATCTATTGGATGGAGTATGCACATCGCATGTGGGGAAGGGCTCTGGGAGTCATGTTTGCTCTCCCGTTTTCATATTTTATTCGAAAAGGTTATATTAATCTACGGCTCGGAGTTAGACTCGCCGGTCTATTTGCTCTCGGTGGTGGGCAGGGGATGATTGGTTGGTGGATGGTTAAAAGTGGTTTAGAAGTAAGCATCATCTTTGTATTTTTTATATTTTATCTATTATTATATCTTTCATTTTTCTTTTGTAAGATCTATATCACGTAGAGGTGGCAAATTGGATGAGGTGGGCGGATTGGGTGTGATGGGTCAAAACATGTATATTTTTTATGGGTCGAATCGGGTTCCCCCTAAACACTTTATGACCTATTATCGGTTTGTCAAAAAGTTTAATAACAAAATAAATTTTATAGTTTTAGTTTCTTTAGTGAAGTGTTTAGGAGGTTTTATGTTTTATATGTATACTTCGGTCACCTTTTGACTTGTTTGATCCTTTTTTTTTAGCTGATAGACATAAAACATAACACAAACCTACCCGTCTATAAGTAAATGGGTCGAAATGGCCACCTCTATATTTTGGCTTTGAAGTTCACTAAAATCATCAATTAATTTTCTCATCAGGAGCCACCATCAGAGTACTCCCAACCAAGAGTGAGCCCATACCGTCTTGCTGCTCACCTGACTTCAGCCTTTGCTATTTACTGTGGACTCTTCTGGACTGCTCTTTCTGTTGTCATGCCAGAACCTCCAACTGAATCCGTAGCTTGGGTCAAAGGGGCTGCAAAAGTCAAAAGGCTTGCTCTTCCGGTTGGCATCCTTGTTGGTTTAACTGCAGTATCAGGAGCTTTTGTTGCAGGAAATGATGCGGTTGGTGAATATATTGTCCTGCATCATTGAAAGTAGAGAATGTTACTTGAATATGCATTTTGCTTATTTGAGAAATAATTTTGGCTTTGTATCATGTTAAAACTTTTTCAGGGTCATGCATTTAATACTTTCCCAAAGATGGGGGATTCATGGATCCCAGAAGATGTTTTGAGTATGAAGCCACTAATCCGGAACTTCTTTGAGAACACGGCAACTGTGCAGGTAGCTTAACTATGTAACTTTTCCTACATATTCAAATCATAGAATATTGTTTTTAAAATAATCCGCTAATAAAGTGTATCTATTGGTTTCTACAGCTTGATCATCGTATACTTGCAACCCTGACCCTAGCATCAATTAGTGGTCTATGGTGGTCAACAAGAAAACTCGACCTACATCCTGCTATCCGTTCTCTGATCGGAAGCACCATGGGGATGGCTGCTCTCCAGGTATATACATACACTTGACCTGAGAGATGGCAATTTTAACCCATTTGTATGAAAACGGCTCATTTCTTGCTGTATATATCCAATAGTGGTATATACGTACACTTGACCTGAGAGATGGCAATTTAAACCCATTTGTATGAAAACGGCTCATTTCTGGCTGTATTTATCTGATGGTGGGTCAAACGGGTAAACAAAAAAACAAAAAAAAAGTGTATTATATATACAATTTTAAGATAAAAGAGGCCGGCTTGAGTCATTTTAATCAACAGAAAATATATAGTTTCCTAATTTATACATTAATTCTGTACAAAACTAAATGGATGAAGAAAGAATTGCTAATAGGTCGGCCTGAGTCCTTTTGACCTGAACAGGAAAAGTAGTAAGGACCCAAACCATTTTGACTTGTTGCATATGACCTGCCCGACCCCACCTGTTTTGCCCTTTCCACTACCTCGTTGAATTTCCTTTCCTCCATTAGTAATATGTTGATTGATTTTGTGATATTATTGCAGGTAACCCTGGGCATATCAACTCTTTTATCTTATGTGCCAGTTTCTCTCGGCACTGCACACCAAGCTGGGGCATTGACCCTGCTGACTTTTATGCTTCTCCTCAATCACACCTTGCGGCGACCTTCACCAATGCTTTTAAAATCGCTTCCTGCCGTTGCAAAAACTATATAATAAGCAACATGTTTTTTCATATTCGGATGTTTGCTATGCATTCTATATTTTTGTAAGGCATATAGAATGTATAGGTTATTCATTTGATCTTAAATTTTGTATATCAAGTACATTAATGTAGAGCATATATGTATGCTTTAAGAGTTTGTTGTCATAAGCCGAAATCGCGTATTTCCTGTTGAGGTCGGTTAACATGAATTGTGATGTGAGTTGCATACGTAAATTAGTGCAATGCTAGCGTACTTTAGTCTAATTAGACTTGGGGTCTTGGCTCATTGGTTGTTAATTTAAGATCTGTACTCGCACCGTGAGTTATATAATCGGGCGTGCTTAGTAACAAGCAAGATCAAGTCAAAATGCACACTTCAACGCCTTTATGAGTAACTAATGTTGAGTATCATATATTTCTACGGTAAGGTTCAAATGAGACTAAAAATTTTGTGTGAGAATAGAGGAACCAATGATATGGTGCCATGTGTACAAAGAGAATACAAAACTCATTTACCCCTTGAGTTAAATATCTCACAAACGACAAATCGAAAAATTATGAAAATTGCACCATTAGATTCAGCGTTTGATCATCTTCGATTTGCCGTCCATTAAGGCATACTTTCGACGAGTTTTTTTTTCCATTATTTTTAGTGGGTTTCATATTGCTAACACGTGTGTTACAGTGTTCCGAAACCCCAAACTCCTAACCCTAACCCCTAAACCCTAAACCCTAAACGCTTTTAAAATTCTAAACCCTAAATCATACTAAACCCTAAACCCTTAACCCTGCTAAACCCTACCACTAAACCCTGCTAAACCCTAACTCTAAACCCTAACCCTAAACCCTAAATAAAATGTATAATCAATCACTAACACATGTGTTACTAATATGTAAAACCCACCAAAAAAATGAAAAAAAAAAAAAGTTCGTCGGAAGTATGCCTTGATAGACGGCAAATCGAAGAGGATAAAACGCTGAAAAATATGATGCAATTTTCATGATTTTTCGACTTGTCGTTTGTGAGATATTTAATTTTTAAAAACGTGGATGAGAGAGAAAAAAGTGACACATGGCATATTGTGGTTGATTCCCCCATTCTCACACAAAATAAATGATCTCAGTTGAACTCTTCTCTATATTCCTAATTATTATGTAATTTTGAGAAAGGAATTATGTTTATAGAATAGTATTTTTAACTGGTTATGTAATCCTAGTCTTATTGGTTAATTTCACCCGTATGTTGTGGTTTAGTTACTAGAATGGTAATTAAGATGAAAAATTAGAAGGATATATCATTACTCAATTGCCAAATACCCCTTCGGTTGCAATGATTTCTGCCTTTTAAGTTGATTTTAGTTTGTCTATTTTACTTGTAATACGAATAATTTTTTAGAGGTTAGAAAGACTACTACTGATTGTACTGGAAAACTGTATTGAGATTTACTCGATATCTGGTATGGCTCTTTACAGGCAATCTCGATATACATTTTTTTAAAAAATAAGAGAGTTAAATTTGAGTCATCAAACTGCAAATATCTTGCTTATAAAACTTGTAATGAATTGCACGCCATGGGGTCTTGGTGCTTGCTATCTGTTAATATATAAAGGAAAAAACAGAAACCATTTGAAATTTGAGGCGTTCATGCAAGTGCACTTCAAAATCCAAACTCAATTAACTAGTAGATCTTGGCCAAAACCAGTTCACCAAGAAATTGCACGATACTCCAACAAGACCACAGTTATACAATCAACATATCTCAGCACTAGCATATAACAAGAAGATAATAATGTGATTAACGGCCACGCCCACGTCCACGGCCCCGACCTCGGCCCCTTCCACGGCCCACAGCTCGCCCTGCATCAGATGTGGACATTCAAACCATTAACATACAAGAGAGAACTGCCAATTCCAACCCATCTATAGTCATTATGTTAAAACTGGGTTACATTTGATCTCTAATGAAACAATCAAGTTAGTGTAAAATATTTAACTGAAAATGAAAACTACAATCCACAATGAAACCTCAAAATTCATTTTATTTTAATTAAAGAAGGGTAGACTATATCTATAAGTGGCAAAATGAATGGGTCGGGTCAGGTCACGGGTCTAGATGGGTTTGGGTCTAGATGGGTCATTTAGGAGGATGGGTCTAAATGGGTCCAGGTCTAATGGGTCTCGACTCGGGTTTGACCCATCGAGTTTCCACTAAACTTTTTTTTTTATTTGAGTGAAAAATGAAAAAAAAGAAACGAGGTGTTAAAAAAAAAAGTTTACCCGCTAGACCCGTTGGTTAATTGTTATACAATTGGAGGTTATTTTAAATACCCATTTAGACCCATCTAAAAACATAGAGGGAGACCCAACAAACCCATCACCTCATAAATATTACCCAACTTGACCCATAAATAACCAATGGGTCTAAAATTGCCACCTCTAGTCATCTATCACAAGTTGATTGGAGGAAGTGTTTATGGGTTAGCCAAGTAGCCAACCGGACCCAATTTGAGAGGTACTAGATTTTCCACCTCTAGTTATAACATATACTCCCTATAACAGATAAACTTGGAAGGACAAGAAACCTACCTGCAGTTGGCTTCTTGGGCTTGACTCTAGGTGTCTCTTCCACTAGCAAGGTCTCCAGATTCAAACTGTCGGGAAGTATATAGTAACGAATATTATTGCCTCTTACGCTCAAATGATCAAGGGTTACAGGATTTTTCCCTTTCAGTGTCAACTTCACCGTCTTCAAGTGTGTATTCATGCTAATATCAACACCTACACAATACAAAAGCAAACAGGTCAGAGAAAGTTCACAGAAATACTTGCTCAACATATGAAGATTAATAAAATAAAGTACTTGGCACACATTAGGGCTTATGTTAGTTGAGGAAAAATGACAACTTTTGAAAGAGTTGAACAAGCATACGATACAGCAACACTACGAGTCTACAAGGACTGAAAAGATGCCAAAGACAAAAAAAAAACCCTGAAATAAAGCATATCAAGTTAAACTTCTCAGATGATGTTATTGAGACTAACATATGTAGTATACATAAGCTATACACGCATTAAACCTAATTACATTATTTATACATGCATGAAAATAAATTGAAGATACATGAACTCAAAACTTTGCAAACGCCCAAATAATCCAAACCAAAGCAAGATAACTAGAGCTTGATGCGTGGAAACGACAAACAGAAGTTTTAATGAATGCCCAGAATAATTTTGGTCATCAATACAGCAACATCTATATTCAAAATTTAACCAATCCTTAATTGCTATAAGATAAACAGTCACAAGGCCCTCAACAATGCTTATATCACTACTAGCAAAAACTTGTCAACTAGTTACTTTTGCCCTTTTATTCCTCCCAGTGAATCTACCTTCTGCTTAGGACTAGAGGGTCCCCTACAGAATAACTAAAAGCTGTTACTTGCTCTGTGCATTTCTTCTAATTCTTGGTGACAGATTTAGATTCCCTATACGTGTAAGAAAGGAAATACTGTAACATGTTCAACTCCTCATTGCTAAAACTATTTATCGATGGGTTTAAAATTACAACAAAGTACATTCAGGTGGTTATATATGGAATAACTAAACGATTGAACCAGTTCAGGTTGCAATATACACCTAAACAGACCAAGTACGCAAGATTACTGAAACATTACCATATAGCCTATAAGTAAAATAAAGTTTAAGCACACAAACACATAAAAAAAAATTCGATCCGTGTTTTCAAGGCAAGGACTTCTATTAATGACACCGAGATTAACAATCAAATGATCAATCGTAGAAAATGTGGTCAAATCAAACTGTTAGGCCAACAAGACATATCCTTCCAAAGTCATCCCTTATGAAGCCTTAAAGATTAACCTTCACAGATGTTTTCACAGTCAAAGTCACCAGTGTGAGTGTGTGACCATCCACCCACATAAAATTAACACTGAAAGCTCGTCATTACTTAACTTTTGGTTGTAAAGTACCAGCATTCTTATATAAATAAAAGAAGAAAAAAAAATAAATGTCAAATATTAAATGATTTCCAACAAAATATGGAAATTCAAGTGGGAAAGAAAACAGATCGTGCTTGGCAATGGCACTTGTCCAAAATCAATGATTCTTTGCTTACAACACAAAGATTTACTTTTGCATCTTTGTAAATAAGATGGTTTGTTTGCAACAAAAACAAACCCCAAATATTCAGATAGTCAATAACTCTATCTACATAATTATGAGACAAAACACACCTACGAAAAGATCAAACAACAACTCCATCAGTACAATTCCAAATTAAACTATGAGTATAAAAGACTTCATTTACAAAATATGCAATAAGCAAAATTCTGACCCTTCTAAAAGTGTGCCCAGTCGTCTCAAAGGTCTTGCAAACAAGAATACTAGTACTATATCAAAACAGCCATGGAAAATATTCCTGTGTATAGAAGATTTCATTTACATCTAAATTCACTGCCTAGTCACTAATCAAATAAAAAGGTTACATGCCCTTTGAACTTTACCATAATTCACAAAGTTACAACGCAAACAATATATACAGATACAGTGCATTATAGGGTTTTGCAAAACCCTAGTTACTGAATAATTTATTTCAAACTAGCATAAAAAAACCAATATAAGAGTTACCTGTGATGGTTCCATGTACAACTGTTCCGTTTTTTAGCTCAATCGAGACTGTTTCGTTGTTCAACTTCATCAAAAACCTAATTATTATTATTTACAAAAAAATAGGGGTAATCGTCAACAAAATAATTTTACAAAACACGATTAATTGAAAATAATAAAACTAACAAACGTTCATTAGTATGTGTGGAAACAAACCTGACGAGCTTCATTGTTGCGAATCACAAAAGGAGATAAACCTTAAGCTTAGTAGCTAGGGTTCCAAAAAATGTCCAGTTTTTTGGTGAAGCGGGAGATCTAAAACGCAGTTTTGTCCGTTCGAATGAGCTAATGGGCCTAGTTTTTACACACTACTTGATGGGCTAGAGTTTGGGCTAAGTAAGTTACTCAATAACATCATCGAGAATTCGAGATGTTTGGTTAAGCTTATTTTTACAATTTTCTTGGTAGATTATATATTTGATCTTATGGGTTTAAATAATCAAACTTTTTAAGCTTTTATAAAGTGTAAGAATTAAAACGTTTCGATAATCCAACTAACATATAAACAATGGCGGATCCAGAAATCCAAGTGACCCGTAGCACAATTTTTTTTTCATAGTATTAAATAGATAATTTTTTCATGAACATGTACGATTTTATTAGAAATTAGTATTTTTTAGAATAAATAACATATAAAATGGACTAATCATTTATCAAACCAGTAGCAGAACTTGTTTGGACCCGTACCAATAGCAATAAAATCAACATTTTCTATAAAAATTACACTTCGCATGACAAACGGTCCCGTAGCAAGCGCTACCCCTAACTTCTACATGACTTCGCCCATGCATATAAACTTTACAATAAACTTTGTCAATCAAATCTACTTTTTTTTATTTCTTTTTCTTTTTTCTTAGACTATTGCGGCTTTTAACCCACTGGTATCATTCCCTCTGCGCAAACGTCTTCATGAGTCGTGAAAGGGAGGGCTTTTGTGAAACAGGTCAGGAGTAAAATCCCTACTCCCCGCGATTTCACAGGAAAAAGCTGAACATTGCTTGAGGTGTGGTCCTTGGGGAAGGGTCGCATCGGATCCAAAGGATTCCGAGTTAAGCTTACCCGTCGAAACAACCTTTTTGTGAACAATACAGTAAGTGTCAATAATTCGTCATGATTAGGATGTAGTAATAAATAGTATATACATTAATAGTAAACTATGAATATTTTATTGGTTATTATTACACAATACACATTGTAACATCCTCAAATCTGGCCTACTATATTATAGTATTTCCCCAATTATTAAATTGATTATTTAGAGTATTTGGAGCAAAGTTTAAACTAATAATTAATTGATAGGTATTGAATAAAATAGTCGAATAGATAATTGTGATTGATAAATTATTAATTATTTTAAATTTATTAAGTTAAAAGAAAAATAAAAAGTTTTAATTTCGCAAAATGGTTTTAGGTTCCAGACAATGAGTTGGGAACGGGTATAAAATTAAAATAAAGTGGGGCGGTTTGGGAACAAGCTGACCTATTTCTTTCTTAAGGTTTCCTGGTTATTCATTTCCCTTTTTTTTCTTTGAAACCCACAACAAAGAAAAACAAAACTTATATGAACTCAAAGATCCAAATTAAAAAAAAATCAGGAAACGAGATTTGTGGGTTGAAGTTGTGGTTTGTGCTTGAATCAACATCTCCATCTATCTCCTTGATATCATCTTCTCCATTATTAAGTTGTAAGTATTTTCATCTCATAAACTTGAAAACTTGGTTAGGTCAAGATGAAATTGATGAATTAAAAGTGATATAAGATGTTATATGTTTCTTGCTAATTGCTATAATCGATTTATGACCTAAGATTGAGTATAAATTAGAAGTTGGGGTTTTGAACTTGGTAATACCTGCTGCTGCTGTTGTGCGACGATGACAGAGGGAGAAGCCGGCGGCTTCTGGCCGGAATCCGGCGGCTTCAGGGCCTGGCCGGCGACCCCCTCGACTTGCGACTCCAAACCATTTAAGTTTTATTTCTGATTTCTATTGTTTCATTACCTATTTGTATGCTGAATAAACATGTAACTAGACAATGGCTAAAATAGGAAAATGAATTGGTAATTTTATGATGATAATTGTAGACTTCATGAGTTATTCTTTAACTTGAATTGAAAGTAAAAATTAGGATATATATATATATATATATATATATATATATATATATATATATATATATATATATATATATATATATATATATATATATATAGGATTGGGATCAAGGGAGAAGGGTTTTTAGATGGAGAAGATGGAGAAACAATCTAGGCCATTGGATGATTGATTCAATGGTTTAGATTAGTCAATGGGCTTGCTGAGTAAATTTTAGGCGGAAGGGGCATTTTTGTCTATTACTTAAGTTCACTTAAAAAAGGAAACAAATCACATTTACTATAGGAAATCAAAACCGATCATATACTGCAGAAAAAAAGCGATTGAAATTTCTTCTCCTCCACTCCCATCTATGCTCCAGTAATTATTAAACCCTAATTTGTGATTTCGCAAGAGAGAAAACACAAAGAATCAACATGATTATTCCGAATTTATTGAAGTTCCATTTGAAACGACTGAATCAATACTTGATTCTATGCCATTCCGGTATTGAACATTAGGGAAAATGCTTACGACAAAAAAACAGATGAAATTGTCCATGAAAGGTAACCGTTCTTCTTAGTTGGTTTATTTCTTTTGATTTGTTATCAGGATGGGTGATTCAAAATTGAGGTTTTATGTTTTCGAAAAAGTGGGTGAAAACCAATCGTTTGTGAGTAATTGGGGGTTTGTTTCAGGGGTTTTGCGATTGTTGGTGAATCATTAGTATAGTTTATCGAGTATGGTAATGGTGGTGCGTTTGCATGTTTTGGGTTAGCTTGTTATGGATTAGTTAGATTTGATGGTTGCAGAATTGTTTACTTGATTCAGTTTTTTATTTTGGAACTGTGTGTAGAATTGATAAAAATGGTGAAACTCAATTAGATATTTGGATTGCTTGCTTTTAGTGCAAGCTAGTGGTTTTTTGAAGGTGTTAGCTTTGTTAAAAAATTGATCGAAAGAAAAAAGTCTGATTGCAGAAAAGTCGAATCATAACATAATCTCGTCTGCTTAACCAATGCTATTTTTGTAGAGGGTTATATTAGATTCAATCAAAAGAAACATGACTTTTCCTTGATAAGTGTCTTGCTGAATCAAAGTTTTAAGATATCGAATCAGTGTATATTAGATGGAATTCTTGAGTTGTATGGATGGCTAGTTAATGTTTATGTTAGAATTGGCTAGTGAATAATTTCGGTGGTAAAAACACATCTACTGAATACATAGAACCTGAAAGATAACCCTTTTTATTTGTTTAAAGTGTAGTGAACAATTTATTAGTTGATGACGCAATTTTTAATTGGTGTGTTGAATCATAGTAGTATGGTTTAGAAGCATATTTTAAATGTAAAGGTGTGGCGAAATTGAATTTCGTTTAGCTAAATAATAGGATTAGGCTTAAGAAACATTCTATAACAATGCTGAATCATATATATAATTACAGCTGAATCATAGTATAATTAATGTTGAATCATACTATACAAACTGCTGAATCATGGTATATGGTTCACAGTATCTGAATCATAGTATGATGCTTCTGAATAATAGTTATATTTTTTGTGACGTGGTGTTTAGTATATGCTGAATCATAGGCGACTAAGCAACTTCATTTGAATTTTGCAGACAAATGTTTGTATTGATGTTGCTAGAACGTTTGAGGAGCGACTAAAGGATTTTTCTGAGAATTTAAACGATTGTCTTTCAAGATACAAAATTGGTGATCTTAACAACTATGGATTGGTAATTGATAGTTAAATACATATTCAATGCATAATAGTTTTAGAAGCATATTTAGAAGCATGGTAGTATGGTTTAGAAGCATATTTTCAATGTTTATGCTTTTATAAAAGTCGATTTCAAACTACATGCCCGTGTAAAAGGAGGTTGAATTTTGTTTAGAGAAAGGCGTAATGTAAATGTGCTGTAAGTAGTATTCATGAAATTAGAGAAAAGGATACGTGTAGACATGTTGATTTAGTAGTTAGTTTGAAAAAAATAATCACAGGAAGTAAAACTAGTGCAGGATATTCAAGTGTTATATGGATATGGCATTGTTGTTATTGCTTGTGATTCAGTGTTGTAATTCCTTTTTCAGGCAAGGCCCATTGTTTAGGCGATGATCCTGATGACGACTTTATGCCGCTAGCTCAGAATGAATTTAAAAGGGAAAAGCGAAAGAGGGTAGATAAGAGGCAAACAATAAGCGGTGAGTTGAAGGACAAAGTTAAAAAGGGGAGATATCCGTCGGTTGGCATAAGGAACCCACCAAATGTTTTTGTTGTTGCGTCAATGAATTATCTTGCAGTTTGTATTAAATACCGTGAAAACACTGGGTATTTTCATGATTTTTTTCTTTTTTGTTTTTTTTAGGTTTAGACCAATACAGATTTTAGAGTAGGTTAATATATGTGTTATAATAGTTGTAATTTACTACTGAATCAAGTTGATATATTATCGAATCAAGGTGTCATAACATCTGAATCAGAAATGTGCTTCACTGAATCATTGTGCTTTTTTTGTTTCCTCCTGTAACGATGATGTTTACAAACAGTATACATAAAAGAACATGCTAAGTTTCACCAACAACGCCCGTTCGGCTTCATGCTAAGTTTCGCCAACAACGCCCGTTCGAAAGCCGAAGAAGGTTCTTTCAAGTTGATGTATATGTGCACGATGAATAAACAAATGTAGTGACTTAAATGCATAATAGTTTTCTTGGAGCACATCATATACTTGTATATATTATGAATGAGGCATGAAAATCAACATTTACATGAAATGTGCTTTATTCTTATATTGAATCGGTTGAATACGAATCTAATCGTTCCGTCATTTGTTCATCGTTCGCCATTTCGAAAAACGGTAAATCAAATAACAAAAAACTTCCTAAAGAATTACTAACACAACACTTGACAGGTTATTCTTCAAACAAAATCAATATTTCGATCCAGGTTATCGTTTTAGCGATTGTTAAAAGCTTTAAAAGATGCACATCAATGTTTATTTAATGCACCGATGTTCCATCTTTGTGATTTCAAAAAACTAATTCAGGCGTGGATCAAGTATAATTGGGGATGAAGTGATAATTGTTTAGATCGAGCACAGTCTAGCAAGGCTCTAATTGCTTCAGATACGACATGATCAAAACTTAATCGCAAGTCATACATCCATCTATGAATAAACTGTATGGCGTAAAAGCCATGCAATTTCTTGATGTTCAATTGTTTTCGTTATAATCTTACTGATGTGTCGTTAAGTTACTTTAGGCATGCATTTTCACACAAGTAAGTTTGGCTGTAGCCAAAAAGCAATGTCCAATCAGGACAAATAAAACAATGTCGTTTTAGAGCAGGTGAACAAGGGTAACTGCCAAATCATTAAGATCGATAACAAAAATGTGAACCAAGTACTAGCATTTTTGCAAAAACATAATTAAACAAATCGAAATATCAACAACCACACAACGTAACCGGTGGTACGCAAATTTCAAAACATAATGGAACACACCTACTCATAATAAAATGACTTATGAATTGTTCCCAAAAATTGACACAAGCACTAGTTCAATATAACTCAATAATTCGATCGACAATTTCATTTTTGAGCTTTTTGATTGTATTAAAGTATGCAACGGAATAGAGTAAGCACCGATGGAATATTTTTTGCAATGAAATATACAGAGACATGTATAAATGGAGTAGTGTATATTGTTTTAATTGTGAAGATATTTGTGGATCCTTTCCAAACAAAATGGAGCCTCAAACGTGATATATGTAACCGTCCACTTTAATGCATATAATTTACATAATATTAAATTAAATAACCAAAATACAAATGACTAATATACCCTTTGACCTACAAATGAAATGAATGGCCAGGATTCCTTCTCCCCTTTCTCCATAAATTTTTCCTTCTTTTTAGTTCCCCTAACTATATATATATATATATATATATATATATATATATATATATATATATATATATATATATATATATATATGATTGAAGCTTGAATTGTTGTTTGTTAGATGAAATAAATGGATGATATATATATATATTCCTAATGGGTGTCCCTAGATGTAAGAAAGAATTGTAATTGGTTTGAGGCTTTTGTTGCAAGCCTTTACTTCTGTTTTTGCTGGTCGGAAAGAGACCCGATGGGTCATAGCCACCACCCGATGGTGGTAGGGGTGTTTGATTGGTAATTATATGATGAAATATAATATGATATATTTGAGTAACTTGTGATACTATATGATAGTTTATATGATAAGTGATGAATCTAAGTAACAAAATGGTGATAGAAAGATGATTATAAATGGATACAATTATATGATATATCTTGTGATGAAAATAGTTGTGAATTTTAGTACTTATGATACTTGAAAGTTAAATTGAATTGTAAAGGTAATACTTATTAAGTTGATGAAAAGTATTGAAATGAGTTTAATTAATTAAAAAGAAATCTATATTGGCAATTACTTGTTAATATGTAAAGTTATGTGCTAAGTAGGTGATGTACATAGCCTTGTGGAGTTCAAGTAATTGTGTTATTGAAAATATGGTATTGATGTCTATAATACCTTATTAGCATGTTTTGATGGAATTAGATTATATTGACTTTAGTAATCTAAATATATAATTATATGGTTATGAGATTCGACCATGGTGATATTAATGATCTAAATGAGTAAGTTATAAATGAAATTATAACTTGATAAATATGATTATAGAGAATGTGATTAAGTGATTGGAATGGGTAATACCCATGTGATTAGTAAAACTGATAATTGTGGTTGATTGATGACATGATGATTAAAGTAATGTTATTATTCACATAAGTACTATCAGTTGAGATACATAACTGACTTGAGTTACTTTATTATATTTTCAGATAAACTGAAGAACTCGGTAATATTAGACTACTGAGTGGGACGACTGAGGTAACGGTGAGTGGATCGATAACCCTCAGTTTGGTTTAGTTGTAACGGGTTTGGGTTACAACAAGTAACCGTATTATTACTATTGTTTTAGTTGCCATGATTATGAGCTATTAGTAATAATACTGTGAATAGATTATTGTTTGACATATTGATTGAAATATGTGAATATGTGATCACTTGTTGTGTTGCCTTTGGGCATCGTTGAGTCGGAGGCCAGCATGGGGCTGGGCTTGGGTTTGCTATTGTTTGAATAACACAGGGTCTTAGTACAAGTTTATTTGTCGTAGCCTGTGTTATTTGGGTTAATGGTACCAAGTAGTCGGTTAAACCTCTGTACGGGCCTGCAGTTGGTTTTAAAGTGTTCTTTGAGAAGGTGATACCTCAAGAACCACCGGTCCTCTATGACACCAGTTGGTTGTGTGATTAAAAATTGATAACAGACTTGTTGATTGAATATAATTATTTGTTGAACACAAGTTTGTTATGCTAAGTTAAACTGTTGTTTATTGATCTTCTCACTTAGCGTTGTGGTAATCCCCCACATTTCCCTTTCTTGCAGATTATGATTTAATAATTGATTGAGCAAGAAGATGTTGACCTGGAATGGAATGTTTGAAGAGCAATCGTTTACTCTGATATCTGATTTGACTAAATCAGTGTGGTTTTGGAATTATATAACACCTCGTTTTGCTTATATTAATATTGTAATAGTTTTTGAACTGTTGGATACCAGGTTTTGGTTGGAAAAAGTTTACGTGTATTTCGTATAATACTTAATGGATATATTTAAATCTACGCTTCCTAGTAAAATCATTATTATAATGGTTCCAAAATGAGGGGTTTTATAAGTTGGTATCAGAGCATAGGTTTGGGTGAATTGAACTTTAGTAAGTGTTCAATCCCAAATCTATTTTGTGTTAATCAAACATTCCATGGTGTGGGGTTTAGCTAAGTTGAGAATTAGTTAGTTTATTGAGTACTAACGATTAACAAGTTGCGAGTTGTTGTTGTTTTCAGTACAGATATGGGAGAATACGAGCACCTGACCAGTACCCTTGACGGTTCCCCTAGATCGGATGCCCTTCATGCAGAGATAAATACAGAGAAGAGTTGTTCTTTTGCAACTTTTGTGTTTTGTAAACCTTCAGAATATTATGGAAGTTTTGATCCAGTTGTTACACTTGATTGGTTGCGGGATACTGAGAGAAAATTTGAAATATGTCAGTGTGAGGAGAAATTTAAAGTTCCTTTTGCAGTTCAGCTTTTGAAAGGACAGACAATGTTTTGGTGGGATTCGGTTACAACAAATCTGACGTTACAACAGAGAGCATCTATTCAGTGGAGTGATTTTTATAATGAGGTATGTCGATAGTATTGCTCTGAGTTTGATGTGTCACGTGTTAGACAGGAATTCATGGGATTAAAATTAACTGATGGGATGACGATTGATGAGTTGATTACCCAGTTTACCGAGAAATTGAGATTTGTACAGCAATGGGTACCTGATGATAGAACAAAGATAGATCATTTTGTTGAAGCCTTACCACCTGAATATCGTACTACAGTGAGATTGACAAGTTCTCTTGCAGATGCTTTTGCTTTAGCTCGTTTAGTGGATAATGACTTACGAGCTCAGAATAAACAGAATAAAGAAAAGATTTTATATCCAGTTGAAAGTGAACCTTCTGATAAAGGTAAATATAAAAGACAAAGCAGAAAGTCAAAGAGACATAGTGTTTCGGACGATCGATCTCTTTGGTGTAATGATTGTAAATCCAGACATGCGGGAAAGTGTACTTCTCAAACTATCAGATGCATTAAGTGCGGATTGATTGGACATAAAGTCAGAGATTGTAATTATCCTGAGAAAGTATGTTGGAATTGTCAGAAAGAAGGTCATCATTCGGGGGCAGTGTTCAGAGGAGATAAAACAGGGATCGGGTTTGGTCGGTGCGTCGTCATCTTCTGGCCATAAGCGGAGGAATCTGTAGTCAGCAGTTGGCAGATTTCTGATGACAGTTGATAAAGCTGTCAGGACGGTTGACATCATTACAGGTACTTTTGTATTTACCCTGTACTAGCATGTGTTTATATGCTTTGGAACCAATTGTTCCTTTATATCTGTTTATTGTACGATAAATTGAAAGTGACCCCTAGTGATTCTAATTCTTTTTGTATAAAGATAGTTGATAATGAGATAATTTTTGTTACTGTATTAGTGACTGAAACTAAGTGTTGAATAGAGGGTCATAATACTTAATAATCTGTGTAAGTGTTAATTTTTGGTTGATACGGACCTTGACAAGAATTGGGTAATTAATAGTGCATAGTGAAAGAAATTAATAAATATTCTTGTTGGATGAGTCGTGTGATTGACTCGAAGGATTTGAGAAAAGAGGATTATGTTATTGAGTTCATAAAGCTATGCGGATTTCATGAATCTGTTGAGCTGCATATGTTGACATTTTGAAAGGATTTACTCTCGTTTGATGAGACTGTTAAATTAATTTGTTTGTTTGGTAGAATACCAGATTGGTATGATTCCCTGAGTTTGTTTTAAAGGAGATATACCATTGACTATTTGTTATATCAAGTATGATTGTTATTATGCGTTTTGGTTATATCAATGGGATTAACAGATACTCATGCGGTTTATGGATTTAATGATCCAGATATGACAATTTTCTAGATGAGTTTATAATTGCTTGATTGAAGATATCTTGAATTAGTCCATGACTTGATTTGAACATGCATTTGTGTTGGAAATGGTTCTTGGAAACTTTAAAAAGTGGATTATCTCTATGATAGATTGTCAATAATTCGAATTTGACTTTGAAAGATAGAAATTTGAAATTCATTAAGGACAGAGATGAGATTAAAAGTGGACTTCCCATGGTTGAGATTATGATTTACCGAAAGTTAATAAATTTTATTGGATTAACTTTGAGATGAAAAAAAAAAAGAAGTTGTCTTGTGGGACATTGAAACAGTTTGTGTTAGATGACTATGCCTATGCTATTTGAAGGAGTTAATAATTTTGCAAAGTATTGTATACCTTTGATGGAATGAGATTGTGTGATACCCGGAGTTTGAATTATTACTTATAGTTGTGATAACTTGAGTATGTAAAAGAAATTAACCTATTCTGACTTGGAGTTTACAACTGATGTTGTGTTATGAATCCAAAGACCATGTTGGATGATACTAAATGAGTTGTAAAATCTGATCGAATATTAAAGTCCTCAGTATCACCAGAAAGTGACGATACATCAAGATTGATGATTATTGATAAAAGTGTTTGATTGAGAGAACTGATATTACCCAGAAAGATGATGTGTTACGAGTATCTTGAGATGTACGTGTGGCAGAGATTTTTAATTGAGATTTGATTATTAATCATTCGGGGATCATTAAATTGTAAAATGAGTTGAAACAGGTATATTGATGATTTATCATGAGAACTAATATATCACTGGTTAGGAATCGTGTCATATATGTCCTTGAGTTGAACTTGAGTTTGGAGAGATGAAAAATTTTTAACTGTGCCATGACCTAAGATCATTATGTTGAAGCATAGAAAGTATAAAAGATTTAGCGGATTAACACTTTTGAAAGTATATTGCGATTAGTGACTGGAAGTCGTTATAAGGGGATTTTAATTAACACTCCTAAATATTGGTTATCCATTTTGAAAATTGTTGGCGGATAAGTCATGATTTGAAAACAGGGTATTGATGGGTGATCGTGAAGACAGATATAATAATGTTGTGGATTCTGTCATAAATTACTTGAGTAAAACTGGAAATCAGTGGCCTGATGCATTGTTAAAAATAGTATTGTTATGTTAATGATGGGGTTTACCTTAATTCTTGCGAATATATCCGGTTGATGACATGTTATGGTAACAGTGTAATAGAAGCGGAATTATCGATTTAATATGCTATGTGAAGTGTGGATTAGATGTAATTATATTACCTTGGGTTATCGGGTAAGATTAGATTTCGAGGACGAAATCTCTTTAAGGGGGAGAGAGTTGTAACATCCTCAAATCTGGCCTAGTATATTATAGTATTTCCCCAATTATTAAATTGATTATTTAGAGTATTTGGAGCAAAGTTTAAACTAATAATTAATTGATAGGTATTGAATAAAATAGTCGAATAGATAATTGTGATTGATAAATTATTAATTGTTTTAAACTTATTAAGTTAAAAGAAAAATAAAAAGTTTTAATTTCGCAAAATGGTTTTAGGTTCCAGACAATGGGTTGGGAACGGGTATAAAATTAAAATAAAGTGGGGCGGTTTGGGAACAAGCCGACCTATTTCTTTCTTAAGGTTTCCTGGTTATTCATTTTCCTTTTTCTTCTTTGAAACCCACAACAAAGAAAAACAAAACTTATATGAACTCAAAGATCCAAATTAAAAAAAATCAGGAAACGAGATTTGTGGGTTGAAGTTGTGGTTTGTGCTTGAATCAACATCTCCATCTATCTCCTTGATATCATCTTCTCCATTATTAAGTTGTAAGTATTTTCATCTCATAAACTTGAAAACTTGGTTAGGTCAAGATGAAATTGATGAATTAAAAGTGATATAAGATGTTATATGTTTCTTTTTAATTGCTATAATCGATTTATGACCTAAGATTGAGTATAAATTCGAAGTTGGGGTTTTGAACTTGGTAATACATGCTGTTGCTGTTGTGCGACGATGACAGAGGGAGAAGCCGGCGGCTTCTGGCCGGAATCCGACGGCTTCTGGCCGGAATCCGGCGGCTTCAGGGCCTGGCCGGCGACCCCCTCGACTTGCGACTCCAAACCATTTAAGTTTTA
The DNA here is from genome assembly GCA_949592205.1 of Helichrysum umbraculigerum. Taxonomy (NCBI): domain Eukaryota; kingdom Viridiplantae; phylum Streptophyta; class Magnoliopsida; order Asterales; family Asteraceae; genus Helichrysum; species Helichrysum umbraculigerum. Next base: position 384,616,003 of record CATIUR010000001.1, read on the forward strand.
TTTCTGATTTCTATTGTTTCATTACCTATTTGTATGCTGAATAAACATGTAACTAGACAATGGCTAAGATAGAAAAATGAATTGGTAATTTTATGATGATAATTGTAGACTTCATGAGTTATTCTTTAACTTGAATTGAAAGTAAACATTAGGATATATATATATATATATATATATATGATTGAAGCTTGAATTGTTGTTAGTTAGATGAAATAAATGGATGATATATATATATTCCTAATGGGTGTCCCAAGATGTAAGAAAGAATTATAACTTGGTTTGAGGCTTTTGTTGTAAGCCTTTACTTCTGTTTTTGCTGGTCGGAAAGAGACCCGACGGGTCATAGCCACCACCCGATGGTGGTAGGGGTGTTTGATTGGTAATTATATGATGAAATATAATATGATATATTTGAGTAACTTGTGATACTATATGATATTATATATGATAAGTGATGAATCTAAGTAACAAAATGGTGATAGAAAGATGATTATAAATGGATACAATTATATGATATATCTTGTGATAAAAATAGTTGTGAATTTTAGTACTTATGATACTTGAAAGTTAAATTGAATTGTAAAGGTAATACTTATTAAGTTGATGAAAAGTATTGAAATGAGTTTAATTAATTGAAAAGAAATCTAATATTGGCAATTACTTGTTAATATGTAAAGTTATGTGCTAAGTAGGTGATGTACATAACCTTGTGGAGTTCAAGTAATTGTGTTATTGAAAATATGGTATTGATGTCTATAATACCTTATTAGCATGTTTTGATGGAATTAGATTATATTGACTTTAGTAATCTAAATATATAATTATATGGTTATGAGATTAGACCATGGTGATTTTAATGATCTAAATGAGTAAGTTATAAATGAAATTATAACTTGATAAATATGATTATAGAGAATGTGATTAAGTGATTTGAATGGGTAATACCCATGTGATTAGTAAAACTGATAATTGTGGTTGATTGATGACATGATGATTAATGTAACATCCTCGTTTTGGGCCTAGTTGAAATCGATAATTTCTTTATTCTATTTAATTATTTATATTGTGATATAAATGATTTATATTACTGGACATTGAAATTAATAGGTCCATTAACTAAATGACTTATTGTGGATAGTAAAATATTACCTGTTTTAAATTAATTTAGTTGACGGTAAAATAAAATAGTGTTTCCCCGTATATGGTTTTTAAGTTCCAGACAATAATAAGTACGGGGAATGAAATTAACCAATTATATGTTATACTCAATAATTGAGTCGGTCTTTATTTCCTTCACATACACACATACGTACGTGCATACATACATTCAAGAAACCCTAATCACCAAATCATTCTCAAAACATCAAATTGGAGCTTGTAAATTCGGATTTAAGCTTCCATAATCATCAAGAACAAGGTATGATCATATGTTCTTCATTTTTCATAACCTAAAAATTGGGGTTTTTGGGGTTTTTACTAATTAGTGAGTTTAATCCGAAATTAAGAGTTTGTTTTGTGAAATTATTGTTAGTTAAACATGTTATTGTTGATTACTAACTAGATTCAAGCTTAAGATTATAGATTTATGGTGATTCTTAGGGTTTATGATGATTTTGATGGGTTTGACTTTAATCCGAAATTAAAGTATGAAATTGGTTAAGGTGGTGTTAATAAGTGTTTATAAGATGGTTAGTAATATTAATTTACCTAGAAATGAAGTAATCATGTTATACAAGTTGTAATCAAAATGAGTTTTTGGGTAATTGATGGAACTAGCATGATTAACTTGGAATTGAAGCTTGAAATACTTGCATGATAGTTGGTTGATGTTTATATGTAGATTATAACCTTAATCTTAGTTTAAAATGAAGAATTTGAAGTATAATCATATGGATAGTCATGGGTTTAATTGAATATTCATGAATTGAAGCTCTTAAGCTTGAGTTAATAATACATAGTTGTTGTTAGTTGTTAATGATCATGTTATTGTAGGTTATTGATGATGAAATGTGATTAAGTTAATGGAATCACATATATCAAATTTTGATACAATTGAGTAAAGTAAGAATGAAAGTTTTAAGCTTATGTTGTGACACATAATTGATAATTGTTGTTAACATGATTTTAAGTATTGAACTTAATTACTTGTGAAATTGTATGTTAATTAATCACCACTTGATTATTGATAATAGTGACATCAAGAATTGAGGTAATGGTGTAATCATAGAAGGAGTTGTTATAACTTGTTGATTTATCCTAGCTTGCCATTATTAAGTTAAATGAGTTATATGATATGAATTAAGTACTAACTCATTGTTTATAATGTTCATAGATATGGAGAAGACTCAGTGACATTAGACTACTGAGTGGAGACGGTGATCGTCAAGGGTGAGTGGATCTTGGACTCTCAGTCTAAGTTGGTTGTAACAACATGGTTACAACGGGTAAACTTGGTTTATTGCAATGATTGCATTAATATTATATTGGCATGATGGCTAAACCTTGATTGATTATTGGCGTCCGTATACTATGATAGTTGTGGACTATTTGATTTGGTGGGGGTCAACTAATGTATTGGGTTTGGATACTATTACTAGGACTTCGCAAGTGCCTTGTACATGTGTTGGACACTGAAATTGCGTCGTGTGTAGTAATAGTACCAAACTATCGGTTTAACCTCTGATTTGGCCGTCAGTTGGTTTTAAGTGTTACTTGGGGAACCATCCGCGGCATGAGGGTACCTCAAGGACCACCGATCCTTCTATGTTGCTTGTGCATTGCTTGGTTATAGACATGTGTTAAGCTAAGTTAGATTGATAGCTTGGGATCTATTCACTTAGCTTCGTGCTAACCCCTCATTACTTCTTGCAGGTTTACTTTTGTATGTGGGTGGGCAAGAAGTACATATGGAATGGAATGTTTGACAAGCTCACTCTGAAATGGATAATACGTTAATGGTTTAACAACATATTTGGATTTCTATAACACCTAAACTTAATGTGTGTAATGATTAGAATAATCTAGTTTTAAAGGTTTGTATGTAAGTGGATTGCTATTTGAAATGTATGTATGCAATCTACTGATTTCTATTAATCATGCGCTTCCGATATGTTAAAAAAAAAAATGTCCTTGTATTTCGAGACGGGTGTTATAATTAAAGTAATGTTATTATTCACATAAGTACTATCAGTTTGAGATACATAACTGACTTGAGTTACTTTATTATATTTTCAGATAAACTGAAGAACTCGGTAATATTAGACTACTGAGTGGGACGACTGAGGTAACGGTGAGTGGATCGATAACCCTCAGTTTGGTTTAGTTGTAACAGGTTTGGGTTACAACGAGTAACTGTATTATTACTATTGTTTTAGTTGCCATGATTATGAGCTATTAGTAATAATACTGTGAATAGATTATTGTTTGACATATTGATTGAAGTATGTGAATATGTGATCACTTGTTGTGTTGCCTTTGGGCATCGTTGAGTCGGAGGCCAACATGGGGCTGGGCTTGAGTTTGCTATTGTTTGAATAACACAGGGTCTTAGTACAAGTTTATTTGTCGTAGCCTGTGTTATTTGGGTTAATGGCACCAAGTAGTCGGTTAAACCTCTGTACGGGCTTGCAGTTAGTTTTAAAGTGTTCTTTGAGAAGGTGATACCTCAAGAACCACCAGTCCTCTATGACACCAGTTGGTTGTGTGATTAAAAATTGATAACAGACTTGTTGATTGAATATAATTATTTGTTGAACACAAGTTTGTTATGCTAAGTTAAACTGTTGTTTATTGATCTTCTCACTTAGCGTTGTGCTAATCCTCCACATTTCCCTTTCTTGCAGATTATGATTTAATAATTGATTGAGCAAGAAGATGTTGACCTGGAAAGGAATGTTTGAAGAGCAAGCGTTTACTCTGATATCTGATTTGACTAAATCAGTGTGGTTTTGGAATTATATAACACCTCGCTTTGCTTATATTAATATTGTAATAGTTTTTGAACTGTTGGATACCAGGTTTTGGTTGGAAAAAGTTTATGTGTATTTCGTATAATACTTAATGGATATATTTGAATCTACGCTTCCGAGTAAAATCATTATTATAATGGTTCCAAAATGAGGGGTGTTATACACATAGGTTACTAAGGCTCCTCCATGTGGTTCTTCGATTTGAACGTCAGTTAGCAACTGACGGAGCAAAAGAAACTGACGCCATAGGCAGTAAAACATCAATTGAGTGTCGGTTTTGGAGGCGTCGCTTTGGCGACGAGCTTCAATGGTTTTGTGTGGGATCAACAGTTTTTTTTGTTTATTTGTTTAGTATATAATAATAAAGGTATGTTGATAAATGTGGGTCCATAAAAAAGAGAAGTGATGTTTACTGTACGCAGTGAAGCGTCAGTTTGTGTCAGTTTTGAAAAAAACTGATGTGGCGCTGATGTGACACAAACTGATGTGTCATTTTGTATCACCTGTTGGGAAAAGCACAAGGAAATAAATGAATAAATGAAATTAATTGAAATGAAGAAAGTAGTGGGGTACCCGCACTTCCGTCCAAAGCATCGTCCAATCAATTTTGGACTCAACTATACTACCTGTAGCATCCACCATCAAGTTAATACAATACCCATGTCAACATACTACTCTATTATATTAAAGCAATCACAATAAATTAAACTTGCACGAAATTTATTTACTGACCATATATTGATAATTGAAATTGTACTTTTTAATTGAAAAGTAAAAGGTAATGGTCCACAACTTTGGTAATAGAGGTTGAGACTAGATGTGGTAATTTTTGACCTATTGTTTATTTATGGGTCAACTTGGTTAATATTTATAAGGGGTGGGTTTGTTGGGTCTCACCCCATTTTTTAGGATGAGTCTAAATGAGTATTTAATGTAACCTCCAATTGTATAACAATTAATCAACGGATCTAACGGGTAATTTTTTTTTTCACCTAATTTGATTTTTTTCATTTTTCACTCAAACAAAAAAAATTTGGTGGAAACCCGATGGGTCGACCCGACTCGAGACCCATTTGACCCGGACCTGTTTAGACTCATCCTCTTAAATAACCCATCTAGACCCGGGCCTATTTAGACCCAAATTCATATAGACCAGTAACTCAAACCGACCCGACTCATTCATTTTATCACTTATAGTTGAGACATAGCCTTATTCTTATTTATTTTGATATTATGACCATGCATATATACCTTTATATAGCTTTGTTTACTCCTATTTACAAATGACACACAAGCCCCATTGTTGGTGCTCTAAGACCTACAATGCAAAATGATAACTTTGAGTGTTGATTTATCCTATTTTAAACTTGATGACCAGGAGTATCGAAGATGATCTTACAACTTTACATGATCAATTATTAATTTTGAAAACACCCAAATTTGCATACCGTATGCATCATTATCTCTAAAAAAAAGTTTAAAGAATTGGGAAAATAAATTGGTGGTTAGCCTTCAAACGATGTTGAGTCATGGTCCCACTCCGATACGCGTCGGATAGAAGTGAGGTTTTGAAAATGTATGTATATAGAACGATGCTTACTTAGAGGTCTCACTATCGAGACGAATTTCACCGGGTGAGCCACGATTTGATTAAAAAATGTTTTTTTTTCCCAACAATTAAAGTAATTAAATGGTGGGGGTTTAAAACTAGTTTCCTCAAAATCTTGATAAGTAGAGAATTAAAAGATATATATTTTGAGTGACAATAATAATACAAATGTGACACTCAAAACTTGTGTCTTGTGCATACTCCTATGAATTAATTGAGTGACAAATGTATGTTTGTTAATGATCATCAATCAAATGTAGTGTACAGCAAGTCATCAAATCTTCCATGGTTGGATACGATTATATGACGGGCCCTTACATGAATCATCGTCTTTATCCAAAGTTTCATCAATATTATATTTTCTTCATTGTTCAAAGTTAACTCCAAATTCATTTTTCAATATATATTTGAATATTTGATTTGACTACTACAACATGGTTTTTTTCATAACTTGGTACCATATAATGTATTTTCATGTGAAAAAAAAATTAAAAAAAAACAAACTTTTATATCTATTTGATCTCATTGAATGATCAATAATTCTTAGGGGGTGCTTGGTTAAGGGTAATCGGGGGTAAGGAATGGATAAAGGAATGAAAAATGGTGCTTGTTTACTTATAATGCAATCATTCATTACCTGAAACCGGGTAATACACCATTACCCTACAATTTGGAGGTTATAGCTTTGATTACCCCATTATTCACGTATGTAACTCACATTTAAATTACATGTGTCGATCAAGTTTACTAAAACTGATTATTTTGATTATCTATTTTATTATTAGTATTAATATTAATGATATAATACTAATTTTTATCTTAGATTAATATTAATTTTACTACGGAGTATTATATATCCACAAACAAGATTATGCATATTTTTATACTTCCTTGTTCTCGATCGAAAAGAAAAGCTCGGCATATTATTTTTTCTGCTCCAGTCATTACTACTAATTGTGTTCGTAAGCAGCATATTTTTTCTTTTGTTTGTATCTTTAATTGATGATTGAAAATCAATAACATAAAAGACATGCATTTTTTACGTTGGTTAATATCCTATTATTAATTATTAATTATGTGTATGAAATAATTTTATGGTTAATTGTTATGCGTATATGATTGATACTCTGAGAATAAAATTGTTTTAAATACTTTTATTAATATAGGTTTCCTATTCACACTATATTGTTTTGAACCAAACATTGTCAAACATAATGATAATACTATTTTTATTCCTTTGTATTCTCATTACCATTCCCTTTCCCATTACCTAGAACGAACCAAGCACCCCCCTTATTGAGTAAATATGGAATAAAGAATAAGGTGACTTTGCATCCACCATCTAAGAAATACGATAGTGACATATCTATCTATGACTCTATGTATGTGTTCAAAACAACTTATTTCTTACAACACGTGGGATGTAGCCATTTATTTGCCATCATACATAATAGATCGTGGGGAAATTAATCAAAATGTCATTTTTTCGGAACGTATTTTTCGTTTACCCACTTTTTTAAAAAAATTGCGGATTTACCCCCCCCCCCCCCCCCCGGTTCGCCGGTCGCATCATGCGACCTGCGACCCGTTACCTGCGACCCGCGACCGAATGGGTTACCGAGTAAAAGACAAGCCCAAGCCGCATAACGACCCGTTCACCGATCGCAGGTCGCACCAGGCGACCTGCGACCCGAGCTCGGCGACCTGGGACCCGTCTGTGAACGACATCGAGGGGTCTTGGTCACTAGTCGGAATTCTTGGTCACTAGTCGTAAATCTTTGTCACTAGTCGTAAGTCTTGTTCACTAGTCGTAAAATACAATTTTCAAAATTTTCAAGATAAGATTTTTCAGATAAGATTTTTTGACATTTTGTTAAGATTTTCTGGATTTTTTGTACTTTTTTGATAAGTTTTTTTATAACTTTTTCTATTTTTAAGATAAGATATCTTATCTTTTTGGATAAGATTTTCCTTGATTTTCTTTTCTATTTATTTATAAATAGTGTAACTGTAAGATAGAATTATCAACACTTCACATTCTCAACTTTTTCATATATCTTCGTCATTAGTTTTCTGAAAATGGTTTTGGATGAACATTTTTGGTATTTTCGATCTCCAAATGAAGAACCATCAACTGAGATAATATACGCACAAGTACCCTGGATGTTTAGTGTTGCTTTCCGTCACGCCGGACATTTTCAGGGCGCTTACAGAATGTACACTCAAGGTTCATTGACGTTTCTTGACTGCGTTGAGGCCGATGAATTTTCAACCAAACTTTTGAAAACGGCTTTGAACGAGCTCGGTTACGTGCCTCCACCGAAGTGGTATTTTTACTTCAAAGAGCATGAAAAAGACCTAGATAATTGTTTAGAATTGATAACAGATGATGTCAAGCAACTCAAGAAGATTACTGACTATGCCAAAATACATAGAGAAATTGAGGTGTATGTTACCCGCAACGATCTGTCACATTTCTCGAATTCTGATCCAACAATGCCGTTTGCAATGTCTAAGGTTATTACCGGCTCTTCTACCGTTAGGCGTTTATTCTATTAGTTATTGGTTAAATCTTGTAATTCGTCTCTTTCTTTCAATAAAGTGGATAGTTGGCTAGTTATGTTGTGTTGTTAATGTAATTATATGATTTATAATCATTATGTAATGATAGGTTTAGTAATGTTCAAACAAAGTAAGTTAATCAAATACAACACAATAATGCAAACATAGATAACATTGCTAACAAGTACATAACATAGTTTTTTTCAAATACAACACAATAATGCAAACATAGTTTTTTTCATCACAACAAATCCAAATGTGACTCAAGGTTGACTCAAATGTACACTCGGATAAGTTTGAGTCGCCTGGGATGGCTCTCCTCCATCATCCTCGAACTTGCTTTTCGTTGATTTTGTGGACGTCTGCTGCAAGTCAAGTAATGACGATTGTATTAGTAACACAATGTAAATTTTATGTGTTAATATGAATAAATTTAATAACTTACTTTCTTCGATCTTGATTTGGATCTTGATTTGGACCTTGAGTTTGATCTTGCGGTGGTTCTTGATCGGGTTGGCTCATCGGTTCTATCGTAAGGAGCCGTACAATTAACTCGACTATGACCGCGTTCCTTGCACCTGCTACATACATTTTTGTATTCCCGTTTCTCCTCTCCTTTCGAAGGAATACGAGCACGGCCAGGTGGGCGGCCAGATTGCCTCTTCACAAGTACCGGCGGTAAGCAAGTCTGCAGATTACCTGGATCTTCCCATTCTGAAGGATGAGGTGTTGGATTTATAGCCTCACTGTAGGCTGCCCGATATGTTTCCGTGGTGAAATACCTCACCGCAAAACAGCTGACATTGTCCATTTTAAAGTGACGGATCACTGCCGCTACGTGTCCGCAAGGTAAGCCAGAGAGTTGCCATTGCTTACAAGTGCAGGTTCTTGCTTCCAAGTTGACTGTTCCATTCTTTTGCCGATCAACCACCTCACATATCATGTTTGTGGATGGGTTGACCTTCCAGCTGAGTGATTTGCCAACCCTCTTACCAATTTTGTGTTCGGCATATGGCGTGACAGGTGTTTTAACGGCCGCGGCAGTGTTTCGATGTTTGAAATACCATTGTTGTACTGAAGATCTAAAAAACTCCAGTAACATTGTCACCGGGAGTTTTCTTGCATGCTTGGTCATGGCGTTAATGGATTCTGCACTATTAGTCGTGAGGTAAGCATATCGTGTCTTTGTTGAATGATGACTTGACCATCTTTCTTTCCCCACCTCTCTAAGAACATTAGCTGAAGTTGGTAAATGTCTAGAAATGACATCAAAATGTTCATCGAAATCCGACTTTCGGTAGGCCTTACACATTTTCCAGTAATGCCATTCAAAGTGCTTGACTTTTGCAGATTTGCTTTTCAGGTTCATTAACAAATGACGGCTACAGAGGGCATGAAATGCCTCTGGGAATACATCTGAAATACCGGCCACAATTGCCGCAGACCAATCAGAGATGAATGTGAGGTTGTCAACCCCACCGGCAGATTCAAGCGCGTCACGTAAGTTTCCCAAGAACCAAGTCCACACGTCGGTCGTGTCTCCCGCACCAATGCCATAAGCCAGTGGCAAGATGCCATTATTACCGTCCATCGCCACAGCAATTAAGTTAGTACCCAAGTACCCACCCTTCAAATGTGCCCCATCTACGATTATTATTGGGCATGTATGGTTGACAAATGAACGTATCTGCAAATTCAGAAAAAAATAATTGTAAATTATATAATAATGTACGTATGTCATTGACTAATAATAATTACTTACAGCTGCTCCGATGGACATGTAACACATTACAAATTTATCCTCGTCGTCTGTACGGAGATTCGTAGTGCTCCCCGGGTTATGTAGTTTTAGGTTGTGCAGATAAATGGGAAGTTTCTTAAACCATTCAGCGGGACTACCTCTCAACAGCTCTATAGCATAACACTTTGCTTTCCATGCTTGGTTGTATGTAAGGCTGATTTTAAACCGTTCAGTCATATCAAGTTTGATCTCTTTGCCTCTGTATACACGACCTTCCAAAGTCATCGCCTCCTTCAAAAGGTTACCAAGCACTTTCTTGGTTGCATGACGACTATTTTCCAAGATTTGGGTGCGAGAACATGTGTGCGCATCACGTAACTTCCTTACTTGGAAGTTGTCACAATATCGAATACACGCTGCGCTTATCTTCCAATCACAATCAGGCAAAATACATTTTGCTCTGTACATTTTTTTGTCTGACTGTGTTGGTTTAATCTGAAAACCCTCTTCTAGACACTTGGTATGCAATTGAAGCAGAAATTCCTCTTTACTTACGAATGTTTGGCCCTCTCGAATCCGACAAGATTTCTCATACATTGCATCTGGCCGTTTAGGAACTTCTTTTTCTTCCTCTCCTGACGGCGTTGGTATATTCCAGAATATATCAGGTTCGGCTGATTTTACTGGTATTGGTTTGTCGTACATATCTCTTGGATCAGGCTCATCCTCCTCATCACCCTCATCATCCTCATCATCTTCAACAATGTGATTACAAAATGGATGGTCATGATCCTTTGGTGGATTGACATTTTCCTCATCATAATGATCATAATCATGAGGATGTGGATATGGATCTGGCTCCTCCACATAGTAATTTGAATGAGATTGATCATATTGAACATCCGAATCAAATTTATAATTATCTTGGGTCTCTTCAACTACCCTAAATGAAGGTTTCATCGGGTGTTCTGTTGGATGGAAAACTGTATTTTGTGGAGGAGCATGATAATGAAATTGATATTGTGGTTGATAAGGAAACGGAAATTGTTGAACGGGCTGTTGAAATTGCTGATATTGTGGTTGTTGAAAAGGCTGTTGAAATGGCTGATATTGAGGTTGTTGAAAGGGTTGTTGAAATGACTGATATTGAGCTTGTTGGTAGTATTCAGTAGTCTGTTGTTGGTTCTGTGGTTGAAAACCAGAACTACTACTACTAGGTTGATTGCTACCCTTACCAGAAACATTTCGTACAAGATCAACAATGTAAATTTCTATCGGAGCATTGTTAATTGCATGGCACAGAATATCACCAAAATCATCAATATCATCATTTATATTAACAACATATTGACCTTCCATATATTTTAGACAAACAGGTGAATCAAGTGGTAGACCTACCTTTCTTAATACGTTTTTCAACAAAACTCTGCACGTCATGGGCTTCTCTGGTGCCACTGGAAGTTTTAACGGCACTCTACTACATTCTATTGGCAAATGCATTGGCATGCTGTTAACATATTCAAAACGACCCCCAAAACATATAAAAACTTTAAACTTGTCCATCAAAAAAACGCAATACTACCTGAGTGGGTGAAAATTTGTACCTGAAGAAAGATATGTTAAAAGGATGATGAGAGGAGTGTGAGAATTTGAGAGTGATTGCAGAGATGGATGTTAAAATGAAAAGTATTGAAACTACAAAAATCTGATATTGTTAAAATGGAAGTTATCCAGATCATTATCCAAAAAGTACAAAAAATCTTAAAAATGTCAGAAAATCTTATCTAGAAAATCTGAAAAAACTTATCTTGAAAAATCTTATCTTGAAAAAATCTGAAAAATGTCAGAAAATCTTATCTGAAAAATCTGAAATTGAAAAATCTGAAACTGGTAACTTACGACTAGTGACCAAGAATTACGACCAGTGAACAAGAGTTACGACTAGTGAACATGAGTTGCGACTAGTTACCCGTTAATCGTTAATCGCTAATCGCTCATCGATGTCGTTCACGGCCGGGTCGCAGGTCGCCGAGCTCGGGTCGCAGGTCGCGTGGTGCGACCTGCGACCGGTGAACGGGTCGTAAGGAACTTGGGCTTGTCTTTTACTCGGTAACCCATTCGGTCGCGGGTCGCAGGTCGCATGATGCGACCGGCGACCGGGGGGGGGGGGGGGGGGTAAATCCGCAATTTTTTAAAAAAAGTGTTGGGACATAGATTGTGACAACAGATCTAGCTTGAAATAGGACTGGTGTAATTATTATTACGTTTGTACATTGGTTTAGATTTGTAAATAAATATTTGTTTTGTAGTAATATTCGTTAAACATATTATTGTGCTAAGTTAGACGAATGTTTAACTACGAAATAAATAATAAACGTTTCATGCGAGACGAGTCGGGATCTCAGGTCGCAGCGAGTTGAGCTGTGAGGTGAGACCTTGTCGCACCCCCAAATTATGATGCGGAAGCGGGTCGGTTCGGGGCGCGACTAATCAATACACAAAGCACAAGATTACATAATGAACGACCACTACATGCGTCGCTTGATAAAATACATAGATGTAATAGAAATTACATAATTGTTTTCAAAATGTGAGTTCGCATAATTTACTTGAGAGATTCTAATACACATCTAATTTATACAAAATATAGAAATGCAAGGAAATCTCTTGATGATTATATGATTTCATGCGACTCGAGCTAGGATCCTGATAGGCCGATCCTACTAAAGCAGATACCTGAAAATGCATACTAAAACGGTCAGCTATAAAGCTGGTGAGTTCACAGAGTTTATCAATAAATAGTAATGATGATTTTTTTTCAAATCATTTTGAGAAGTACACAGTTATACTTAGTGAAATAGTAGTATTTAGATGTGTACAGTCTTGTATATCAGTTTAACCTCGAACGAGTCGTAGTATCTTGAGTTTCTTGTATCTAGGTTTCTTGAACTATTCTTGAATATGATTATTAATCCACCAATTTCTTGTTAACTAGTTCTAGTATCCTCAGTCTTGATTCTTAGACTCTTGTCATTTCTATATTCTTAAGGTCTTGGCATTCAACTTTGATTTCTTGAAATTTCTAAATTCTTGTCGGTTCTTGGCATTTCGAGTGTCTAATTCTTGACATTTCTAGGTTCTTGACACCTCTAAGTTCTTGACATTTCTTGACATGTTCTTGACATTTTCTTGACATGTTCTTGACATTTTCTTGCATATAACTTCCTGACATGTTCTTGACATTTTCTTGACATGTTCTTGACATTTTCTTGACATGTTCTCGACAGTTTCTGGCATATAACTTCTTGACATATCCTAGTTCTTGACATTTCCAATTCTTGACATTTCTTGACAATTCTTGACGTATCTTGTAAGCCTTAATTTCCAAATTCATGTGGTTTCTTGATTCTTGTTTCTAGGATTTTTGTATCCTAATCTTGTACATTTCTTGTATTTAAATCTCCAAATAGTCTTGTGTACTTAGATGAAATCTAGTTTTCTGGTATTATTGAGTATGTGTCTTGAAGTATTCTACTTTTCTTGAAATCTTACACAAATAATCACAATATACCTAGAACACATAATAATGAAATGCAACAAGGAATTTAACTAACACATATTTAGTACACACAAATGAATTACACATAATTGAACCAACTCAAACACACCACAAATACCTATTAGATAAGAGTCGATCATCAAGCAATGCTACAACAAGAAGTAGGTTGTACACATAAGAAAGTACGTACTAATAGAGCTAGGGTAAATCACATTACCTACAAGATGCTTAGACATAATTCTAGCATGAAAGTGGTCACCAAATGGTAGTGATAAAAATAATGGTTTTTAATAAACAATAGTTTATAAAAACGTTGAGTATGCATTTCCACCCCGAAAACAGTAAAATATCAAAAAGAGTGGGGTTGTGAAACTCACCTTTGGGTGCTAGCGTTTCTAAACGTACAGTTGATCCAACAGTAATCTCCTAGTGTCCTAAACACGCGAGGTTAAACTAAGTAAGTGGATGTTTCACTAAACAACCCATACAATTGTTCACCTAGTTTAATTATGTCCAAAGTGTTTGGTTTGCGTTTTCGTTTGAGTTTTGTAAATAAGTACGGCCCATTGGTGATTGATTGAATTTAAGATGTCGATAACATAAACATGTTTGTTTCATATAAATGAACTTTGTTTTGAAAACGTATCGTATAAGTATGAAATATGTCGCGATGTCTGACACTTAGTGTAAACCTTTAGTTTTAAGTTTATGGAAAAACGGGGGTCCGAAAACTAAAATATGCCATTTTCGACCCCTAGATGACTCCGGATGGCCTAAAACTGACTAGGCTAAGGTACTTAGCCTTGACCATTGGGTTGTTTTTGAATGACTGTGTGAATTTGAACCCAATCCGTTACAATAAATTTTTCATCGAGAAGCTACCCCGTTTTCGACGTTTTCAGAAATTTATTTGTTCTGTTTTAGCTAGAATTCGCAGGGCTAGTTTATTGATCCGTTGGATCATGAAATATAAAGGGGGAATCCGCCGGATTGGTGGCATTTGTGGGGAATACGCCGTATTCCCTTGAATACGCCGTATTCCGAGGAGGCGCCGGGTAGATCATGTTTTCTGGGTGGGAATACGCCGTATTCCCTTGAATACGCCGTATTCATGTTTTCTGGGTGGGAATACGCCGTATTCCCTTGAATACGCCGTATTCCGAGGTCTGGTTCAAGTCTGTCGTTTCAAAAATTCACCCAAACCCATCTAATCCGATTTTTAACTAACAATCATCAATGATAATGATAATATATCATATTATAAACGTTTGTAACATAAATTTGAGTATAAAAGTTTGATTGTTCCTTACAATGATTTTTGAACTAGATGATGGTGATGAACGGATGATGGTGATGATGAATCCAAGATGACGATGAAGATGATGATGATTGATTGTTGTGATTTGTTGTTGTTGTTGTTGCTTGATTTTGAGACCGAGAGAGAGAGCCGAGAGATTGAGAAATGAAGAAGAAAATGAAATGAAAGAATGAAGGGTGCGTTCGGTTGGTTTATGCCCAGCTCCAATAATTGGAGTTGGGTGGCTCCAATGCGAAGTACAAAATACCCGTGTTTTTGTACCCGATCGAAAAGTAGTAAAATGTTTTAATTCGATAATTTCCCAAAAATGAAATAGTATAAGTCTTCAACTGAAGTATTTTATAAAAATACCTTTAATGGGTTATAAAAATATAACATTGTTTCAGCTCACTTTGACGGATAGTTTTCATTGTACAAAATGTACTTAAAACTTAAATCGAGTAAATAATTATTATTCTCGTTAATAATACATTATTTAAAAATGTTTTCCACCAATGACCGTATTTAAGTTTGCGTGTTGTTTTATATTTGTTTGTACATGATTACTTAATAATCATTTTGTGTTATATTTATGTACATTTGTATATAATACTTGAATACTCTCAAATATCACGTATATATAATACGTATATTTAACTTTAAATTTGACGCGAAAAATGTGCTTTTTGACCGGGTGTCACAGACCTGAACTCGCGAAGCATGAGTCTGGCGAACCGAGTCCTTTACTGGGCTTGGGCTGCGAGTTGGACCGAACTCGAAGGCCCATGCGAGCCGAGACAAGCTGGACGTATAAATTGTTTTTCCTGATGAAAAACATAAGAACTTTTGGCATTCATTCTGATCTGCGAATTCGAATAACCCAGAGAAAACAAACCTAACGGCTAGGCTTTGACGTATTATC
The DNA here is from genome assembly GCA_949592205.1 of Helichrysum umbraculigerum. Taxonomy (NCBI): domain Eukaryota; kingdom Viridiplantae; phylum Streptophyta; class Magnoliopsida; order Asterales; family Asteraceae; genus Helichrysum; species Helichrysum umbraculigerum. The sequence continues at coordinate 384,631,661 of CATIUR010000001.1, forward strand.
GTTTAAAGCTAAGTATTAGTATACGCAATTACGAACTTACTCGTTATTAGTAAGATAACATCGTATTGAGGGATTCCGCACCTTAATACTACAGATAACGAAGTTATCGATCCCAGAACTAGGGACTTACAAAAAGTGGCAAAACGAAAAATACGTTCCCAAAAAGTGGCATTTTGATTAATTTCCCTAGATCGTGACATCCACATCAATAAAATTATGAATTTTAATTTGGTACTATAAAAATTGTTTACCTTACTATCAAAATACAAAATATGTATGTATGTGTATACAACGATTTATAAAGTAGTAACAAGAAGGGTGTTTGAATTAGATTCATGTTAGACTTGAGTTTTAGGAAAATGATTGGTGGGCCTAAATATGTTTGACTAAATATAGACCTAAAGATGTGATTGATGATTTTGAAAAATTGATTGAATGAGATTAGGAGAAATATTAATTCAACCAATGAGATAATTAGGTCTATTTGTAGGTTTATGTAAGTAGTCATATTTAGCATTACTCTTTTAAGTTTTAAGCTAATGAATTCAATGATGAGTTTATTTTTACAACCTTATAAACTCTCTTATACATATTAATTAAGCTAAAACATCTAAACTTCGTTTTATTATAAAATAAATTTAAGCTATAAGAGCATGTGGAGTGTAATCGTTCATGTCGCCGTTCAAGACTGAAAACACCATTCGATGGCATTCCACCGGTATTCTTGTTGGCCTCCAACCCGAAACGATCAAAACAATTTTTTTTACTCATAACACTAAAAAGACTCAATCTTTTACTAATTCAATTTTCACATGTTCTCTTCAAAATACTAAAAATCGATATACCACTACTCGTACTCTATAATTTATAATCCGAAATGTCACACTCCTAACTGAAAGTGTAAAATCCTTAGAAGCTACTAGCACATTCTTTTTACATTTGGAAAGGGGAAACAAAAAAAAAACATAAAATAGAAAATTGTATCATCATGATTTTAATTAAATAAACTCATCCGTCAATTTAGCTAAAATACGAAAAAATGAGAATAAAAGAAGGGACACGTGTTCATCTCCCCAAACTTCATCCCATTGGCAGGTTACTTTCACTCATTCATAACATGACATGCCAAATATAAATCAACATCATGAGCCACCAAATCATCACTTCTAAACCCCAAGCGGCCAAACCCCCACTCCCACACGTCTCCGCATCCGTATCTAACTGTGTGAAAATACACACTAAAACACACACCTTCTTTCTCATTCATCCATTCAATGGATCAACACACTCCATTAATCAAACATTCACATTCATCAGACGTAGAATCAGATAATAACATCACACACAGAACCGGTAACACATTGATTTCATCAGTTATTGATTAAATTAGGTTTTAATTACTTAATCTCCTGTTTTGTTGGAAGCCGATAGAGTAGTTACGATTTAGTGTGATAATCGGGTAATTGGAGTGTTGATGATCGAATGTGATTGTGTACAGGGACGATATGGACGGCAATTGCTCATATAATTACCGGAGTTATGGGAGCAGGTGTGTTATCTCTTGGATGGAGCTTAGCGCAACTCGGATGGTTATTTGGACCTCCGGCGATTGTTATATTTGCTGCGGTTACGTTAGTTTCGACGTCGATTCTTTCGGATTGTTATAGATCTCCACACTCTGAGTATGGTCCAGATAGAAATGGTTCATTTATTCAAGCTGTTAGTTATTACTTAGGTCAGTTATTATTACCACTACATTACTCTGATACAATTTGATTACGCAAGCTGATTATATTTAGAGATTGATTCTGTTTCTAAAAAAAAAAATTAAGAGATTGCTGGTTAAGTTACTAGATGATTCTAGTAACTAGTGCAAAATGCTAATGAAGTATTATTGGTGTAAAATACTTGCATCTTCATGTGATTCTATGTAAAGTAGTTGAATCAAAATGCCACGTATTGTTACATGATTTACAACTGAGACTAACGAAATAATTGTACGGAAATGTGAGTATGTGAGTATGTATGTCATGTACAATGGTAAAAAGTAAAGTAAGCCGTGTGCTATAGGGAAATGGTGAACGTATGTTGTACTTTGGTGCAATTTACTGCTGAATCAAATTTGAGGCTAGATTTGAAATGCAGGGGAGAAGAACCAGAGGATATGTGCAGTGATTTTAAATGAGAGTTTATACGGAAATACTATTGCTTACACCATTGCAACTGCTACGAGTATGAGGTGAATTCAATTCTATGGTTCTGTGTTATTGAATAAAAAACATTGATAGTCTATGTATTTATAGCATATCGATGTCCATTTTGATTTATTTTATCGTTATATAGATTACTAATGTAGATTTTGTTTGCTAGTGAATGGTTAACTCTAAATTTGGGACATTATAATTATATCATTTCAAAACTGGATGATTGATCACTAGCTTATGATATTGATGCAGGGCGATACTGAAATCGAACTGTTACCATGAACAAGGACATGATGCAGCTTGTAAATATCCAGACAGTATTTATATGCTGCTGTTTGGACTTGTGCAAATTTTCATGTCTCAGATACCAAATTTCCATGACATGGCTTGGTTGTCCGTTGTTGCTGCCCTCATGTCGTTTGCTTACTCTACCATTGGTTTGGGGCTAGGTTTTTCAAAAGTTATAGGTATACATTCCCTTAATCTTGAGTGTTAATGCAAATTCACATAAGTGCAGGATCAATGCATTTTTATGTTATAATCATGCATAATATATAAGTTTATGTGCATTGGAAAATAAATTAGAAATGCTTACCTGTTTGCAAGTTAGATATGCAACCATATATGACATCATCGCTTTGATTGCCATTGAGGAATCACAAACACAATCTTCTTTATGACTTTGGAAGACGTTATAACCAAGCTTAGTTACATATGGAGAGGTAACATCGTCCATGAGATTCTACAAGGTCCAGTTGGTAGTTAGCAATAAATTGTTGGTCATGGGCACAATGTTAACATTTAGGTTGATACACAAACACATTAAAATAGTTTAAAATAGTCAATGCCAAATTGTGAGCAAAATTCCAACATGGAGGCCTGGCTGTCCAAGTGCTTGAGTAATTTGCCCTCTAAATGTGGTTTCTTGTAGAAGTGGAAAAACAAGCTTGTCGGGCAGATTGGGTAATGCTAATAATATTAGTAATATAGTTATTCTCAAATAAAATGATCTAGGACGTCATAAACATACAAATACATGTTCAGTGATGGCTTTTGACCTGTTTAAACCATTTCATGTTTAGCTACCTGTGTTTTTAAATAAGTTACTGGCTTGACCTGTTATTAAACAAATATAACGCTGACTGGCGTGTTTCCATATAAATGGGTGGAAATTGCTACCTCAACTTTCTTGGGTGTTCCTAAGCTGTATTATGATGGGTTTTTTCAGTAAATGGGGAGATCATGGGGAGCATAGGAGGAGTGCCGGGAGCTTCTACAACTGATAAAGTGTGGCTAGTTTTTCAGGGTCTTGGAGACATAGCTTTTGCTTATCCTTACTCAATAATTCTCCTGGAAATTCAGGTATTTTTCTTGACTGGCTCACTCAAAGTTGCTTAACTTTTAAAGGATAATAACTAATCTTGATTGCACACTTAATGAAGGATACATTGAAATCACCACCATCCGAAACCAAAACGATGAAGCAAGCTTCAAGGTCTGCTATAGTTATCACCACCGTCTTTTATCTACTGTGTGGGAGCTTCGGGTATGCAGCCTTCGGAAACAACACACCTGGCAATCTCTTGACTGGATTCGGGTTTTACGAGCCCTATTGGCTCGTTGATCTTGCTAACGCCTGTGTCATTCTTCATCTTGTCGGGGGTTATCAGGTGCAATACAATTTTTTATTTTGGGTAAACAATGTTTCGCTAGCGACTGCAAATTTGGCAGATCGGACGCGTTGAAACGGCTTGATTGACCCCAAACAGTTTCTGAACTTTCTTATTAATTATCATGTCAAATATAACTACAAAAATCATATATTATCAATAATAATCTTTTGAATAAAAGGTAGGAGATGTTGTAGATTAAAACTACACTTGGGTGATTTGCAACCCGTTTTCACTTTAAGTAGTAATTTATTTGTGTGACCCGTAAGTGCTAGAGATTATAGATCACCTATCCATTTATAAGCCATTCGGTTGAAATTTCCACCTTTATCTTCCAGTAACTTATCAGTTTTTTCTTTGTGCATCTCATATAGGTCTTCAGCCAGCCGATATTTGCAAGTGTGGAAACATCGTTTTCCGATAGATACCCAGACAGTCAATTCGTGAACGGATTTTATGAATTGAAACTGCCATTAATAACAACATTTCAGCTGAATCCCTTCAGGCTATGTTTCAGAACACTATACGTGGTGTCCACAACTGGAATAGCAATGTTGTTTCCATATTTCAACCAAGTGCTGGGAGTTTTAGGGGCCTTAAACTTTTGGCCACTAGTCGTTTATTTTCCAGTGGAAATGTACTTTGTGCAAAGAAAGATTGTACCTTGGACAAGCAAATGGGTTGCTCTTCGACTCTTCAGCTTTGCGTGTTTTCTTGTATCAGCTGTGGGATTCATTGGATCACTAGAAGGACTCATAACGGCTAAATTGAGCTAAAAACTTGTTCAATTTCCTTCATACACAATATATCAGAGTTGCATTCAACTTCATGAGGCATTATATTTGTATTTATCACCACTTGTAAATTTGTGTTGCAGATTTCTAGTTCCTATAAAAGTTGAGCTATGTCAGATTGTCAGGTCAATCTCAGAATTGTATTGTGCGAAACTACTTTAGAGTTGGTTATGGTTTATTGTTCATTCTAGCTAGACAAACATTTGTATTCGTATTTTCAAATCTTTTCCTCTCCAATGTTTGCTTCAACTAAAAACTTGAATTTTGTAAATGAGGATATATTGAAGTTTACACTCGACTCATATAATACTTACCCATTTGAGACCACATCTAACAGCAATGAACACGTGGATAGTATTCTATTTCATCTTAGTATTAGTATATAACAAAGGGTTACGCGAAATGAGGAATTGGTTTGCAATGATCATCATCCACCACACTTGATTTTTGCAGTTAAAGATTACTGGGTCTTTTTTCCTGAAAATGTCTAATCAGTGGGAAGGTAAATATAATCTTCTCGGTTTTATATGACGAACCATCAAATAGTTGGAACAAGTATTTAAATAAACACTTTTAAAAACAAGAATCATTTTATTTCAGACCTATGAATAATAGTAGTTTTTAACAACTACACAAAAGTATCTTCTATCTACCGAATGAAAAGTGTTAGTAGTAGCATTTGGTTGGTTGTTTTTCTAAGTTGATTTTGGTGTTTCCACATCGGATGAGTAGTAAAATAGGGATAGGGGGTTGTGACACATTGTTTACCCAAAACAAATACAAATTGTTGGAACAGAAGTATTATTTACAAATCCGTCTGTCAAACTCTTATATGTTGCAGTGCTTTTTTAATTGGAAAATGGTCAACTGTTTTATCTTTTATCAACAAATGTCTTGCTTTTACCAGTATTTCAACAAGTATAAACAGCATGAATTTATACTTAAAACTAAATGGTAACTAAGAAAAAAAGAACTAACAGAAGGAAACTAACCCTCACAAGTGCATCAACAATTTCTGAGGTATACTGGTAGTTAGGGCCCAGACGAACTGGGTCTCGCCTGTAGTATTAAAAAGTTGAGTTTGTTAGAGGCAAATAGGAGACAAATGAGGGTTGGAATGGGTGGGTTGGGTAACGGGTCACGTAATTACTCTTTTAAAAACAAGTCTAGTAAAGAACTTAGTGTCCAGTTTTGAATTATATAAAAATATTGTACTGAAACTGATTATAATTAAGTGTTTTTTTGTAATAGATTAAATAGGTTAGTTTTGAACATTTGTGGAAACTTGAAGGAATTTTGAAAGAGCAACCCCTTGACCACTTTCTTATACAGCTAAGTTCTTCCTCTCCGGCCGCCACCCCCACATTTCTTCCTCTCCGGCCGTCAGTTTACGCCGGTGGTCCGGAGAGCCTCTCACCTTCTATACCTGTTTGGCCCATATTAAAAAATATCAGAAGAAAAAAGAAAATCGACTTAAGTTTAAGTAAATGAGACAAACTTTTAGCCTCTAGCAATATGCATCCACTTACCTTTCGACCATCGAACAAAGTAGTTTATGAACAACTTCGGCCTCAATAAGATCCCCTTCGATTGGCAAACAGCTTAACCAGACAGGTAAGATCTGACAAAAAACACAGCAATCACACACCCATAGTTAAAAACTAGAATGCACCTAATGATGCTGCACGAGAAAATATTGACTGGTTACTAGTGAAGCTGTAAAATAAATCGTGCACTTACCTGAGTGGAGTCAATAATAATTTGATGAAACTGGCATATTTCTTGCAAAACGTTGCATATTTTCCCCAAAGCAGAAACTGCATTATCATATGCCATCTTTTTCTCAGGTTGTAGTGCATTAGGGTGTCTTATAACATCAATTAGCCTTGAAAGAGCCTCTGCATAATGAAGAACACTAGTCAAGTAAACATTATGATAGAACACAAAAAGATGTTTTTATGAATGAGTGATGGTTTTTACCTCCAACAAATGATTCTACAACAGTCCCACCATATTGTCCGCATACTCCAAGTCCATAAACAGCAGCCTGAATGAAAAAAAAAAAAAAAACTATACGGTTTAGCTTTTTAAGAAAGCACCAGACATAAAATAATGGTTGCCGATGATGCTGACCTGTCGGACATCCGGGTTCTCATCATTGCAGGCTTTTAGAAGGAAAGGAAGATATGTATTATAATATCTATTCACATACAAAACAAGAAAAGAAAAGGTTTACATAAGATGATTAGACAATAGATGTGGCAATTTCAATCCATTAACTTATAAGTGGATTGATTTGGGTTGTGTTTTATCACAAACGGATCAAATCAAAACTTGTAGTTGAAAGGGGAAAGGCTCAAACAGGTTGAAAGTTGGCCAAAGTTAAATTTGAACGCAGATGGCCTCCTACATCACTTTCTTTAAAGATCAAGATCATTACTGTAACTATAATTGTTTTTGTAATCATAATTAGTTCACGGACCCGCTGTTATTGAAATTAGGTTGGTGCTTATTACAAAGGTGTTTGTGGGCCAACCCAACGTGACCCAGGCTGTTTACTATAAATGACTTGTTTCAAGATCGCATTAACCCATTACCCAACCCATTCATCTTGCCACGTCTAACAGGCAAGAAGTCTTCTCACTATTACATCCAAGTAAGGCGTCAAGATATTCGGGGTGCAACGCTCACTGAGATTTAGCACCACAGAAGCAGGCAGCATATGTCTGCAGAACGACAATGGTAAATTAGTTGAAAACCAAAGAAAACTGAAGTCCACCCTTCTTTAGCGTGCTTTACAAAGTGAAATTGCTTTCGTTGTAAAATCAACATTGGTCTAAGAGGGGTCCATAAGAATGAGTTTGTTGTTGATGGCGGTATCTATTCAAATTAGTCTTGTTTACTTAGCATGTCAAGCTGCAACTTAACCGTCTTATGTAATAGCATACTTATCGGCCAACTAAATCCTACTTTAATGCCCATAACAAGACAAAGATGTGTCAGTTTTATAAAACTGAGCCCATTAAATTCACATGTACTTGTCTATAGAAATACTTGAGATACTATAAAGAAGATAAAAAAAAGCTTAAGATTATAAATAGTAGGGGTTAATAATGATTTAATCCTCAAAATTTCACTTTTTTTTTTCATTTTAACCACTCAACTTTTTTTGTAATGATTTAATCCTTCAAGTTTGCATTGACTTAATGGTTTAACCCTTTGAAGGGTTAAACCATTAAATTTTTAAAAGTTTGATGATTAAACTAGAAAAATTTAAAAGGGTTAAATCATTATAAAAGATAAACTTTAGGGATTAAACCATCAAAATGTAGAAGTATAATCAAACTTTAGGCTTAAACCACCATAATTTTGAAACTTAGAGGGTTAAATCATTAGAAAAAAACTTGAGTGGTTAAAACAAAAAAAAAGTGAAACTTTGAGGATTAAACCATTATTAACCCTAAATAGTAGTGACCAAGTTCCGCAACATTTAATCCAGTTCCAAAACAAACAAGAGACAAAGCATGCACACTCTATATGAATACACACCACTGAGCCAGTATCCATATGTAAGCTCTGCCGTCTATAATGGGTACATAACAATAGTAACTTGAACTCGCGGATTATAAACGTCATCCATGACAGAAGCTAAAGCTGGAAGTATTCTTACGTCGATCTGAACTTGCAAGTATGGGCTAAAAGCTATTGTCAATTGTCCAATTACACTAATTGTAGCCCATCTCACATGTGGGAGAGGATCATGGAATGAGTTCAAAGCGAAGCCAACTGTGGGTCTCATTGGATCACTAGAAGGACTCATAACGGCTAAATTGAGCTAAAAGCTTGTTCATTTTTCTTCATACACAATATATCATCAGAGTCGCATTCAACTTCATGAGGCATTATATTTGTATTCTTCACCACTTGTAAATTTGTGTGTTTCGGATTTCTAGTTCCTATAAAAGTTGAGCTATGTCAGGTAAATGTCGGAATTGTATTGTTTGAAACTACTTTAGAGTCGGTTAGTGTTGACTGTTCATTCTAGCTAGACACAAATTTGTATCCGTATATGTTTCTCTCCAATGTATGCTTCAACTAAATCTCGGATTACATACTGAGATATCTAAGTTTTTCTTGTAAAAAATGTATAGTTTCACTAAAACAATAGCTGCACTTAACAATCAACTCAAATAATACTCACCCATTTGAGACCAAATCCAATACAATGAACATATGGATAGCATTCTACTTCATCTTATCTTACTTTAATAAAGGTAACACGAAATGTGGAATTGGTTTGCAGTTTGCACAAATCATTATCCGCCACTCTAAACTGCATTGTTTGTATGCTATTTTTCACCAAAGTTCAAAAGCTTGTTGAATCTTTAACTTTTGCAGTTAAAGATTTTACAAAAATGTCTAATCAGTTGGAAGGTAAATATAATCTTCTTGGCTGTATATTATGAACCATCAAATGGGTGGAACAATTATTTATATAAACGCTTTTAAAAACGATGTTAATCATAATTTTCAGACCTATGAATTAAATTAAAGATTTATTATAATTAACAACAGCAAAATCAATAATAACAAAAGCATTTTCAGTTTAATGAAAAGTATAAAAGTAACATTTAGTTGGTCGTTTATGTTAGGGGTGTTCATGGTTTGGCCGAAACCGTTTAAACCGGCCAAACCGAATTGTTTTTGTTGGTTTGGCCGGGTTCACTTCTCTTAATTGGTTTAGTGATTTGAAATTTTTCAAACCTTCATATATGGTTCGGTTTACGGTTTCAAGGCTAAAACCGACCGTTTAAACCAAACCGGGCCGCATTATATTTTCTTATATAAATCATGAGGTACATACGTTTAATTTAAAGGATTGAGTATGTCTTAACTTCAAATTTGCTTCTTATATAATATCCAAAGTGTTCAAATTTGCAAAACACTAGACCGATTATGCAACTAATCATAACGAAACTTATGATTATTTAACATTGTTATGAAATATAATTTCAATTGTATGATATTGTCAAACTTTTCTTTTTGCCAATATTATACAATGTACTTATTTATATCTTTAATAACTAATAAATATTAAGAATCGAACGATTACTCGTATTATGTGATTTAAATGTTAGTTTATTTTTTATTAAAAAAATTATATAAAATAAAATTGGTTCAAACCGTCAAACCGTACGAACCAAACCGTTTCAACCGCTTTAATTGGTTTGGTTTAACACATTAAATTGGCCGGTTTGGTTTTGAAAAATGTCAAACCGTATTTACCGGTTTGGTTGAAATTTAATCATCAAACCGCCCAAACCGGACCATGAACACCCCTAGTTTATGTGAATTTGGTGTTCCCACATCGGTGAGTAGTAAAAGTGGGATAGGAGAGTAGGTAATATAAGATGAGAAATAGGGCACGGGAAAACTCACTTACCTGGACGGGGTCGATGGATGATCAAGAAGGTCCATGGCCTAGGTTGGTGACCTCCATTGCACTTACGGAGGGGTGCCCGCTTAAGGTCGGCCCAAGTGGTCGAGCCTACGTCATAATTTGTGGCAGTGGGGGGCCTGCGTTCGCGCGGCCCCTATCAATCTCTTAGTCAAACCTTTTCACCTAATATTCTTCCTATTAAATTATGGCTAATGAACTTTTTCCTTGTTATGGATGTAGTCGTAGAAGAAGAGATAGATACTCCTTTGTTGCTTAACGATTCTCTGAAACTTACTGGTTTGCTTCTCTTATCGAGACTTAATTTAGAGTTTTATGTATGCTATTTTGTATGTTTGAGACTGATCTTGTTCCCTTTAATTTGGTTTAATGCACACAAGGTGTTTGTGAAAATGTCACCATAACCAATTTTACAGCATTAGTAGAGTGACTAGTAGCTGGCAAACTCTAATTAGAAGGAAGGTTTTGTATGTGTTTTTTTTTTTATATTCAAGGTCAGCTTAATTATGGTATGAAAAAGTCACTGGATCATCAGTTCATCATGTAACATGTTAGAACTGTGAGTATTAGATTGATGGTTTATGGTTATTTCTTATTGTTGAGTCAGTTTATGTTGTTGATGAATCAGGGAATGAATGGACAGCTTTTGCACATATAATAACAGCAGTTATAGGATCAGGTGTTTTATCATTGTCTTGGAGTGTGGCACAGCTTGGATGGATTGCTGGTCCATTTTCTCTTGTTTTATTTGCACTTGTTACGCTCCTTAATGCATCCCTTCTCTCCAATTGTCATCACTATTCAAACCCTCACAATGGTGATACCGTTATCAATCGATCCTATTTGCAAGCTGTACAGAACATTTTAGGTGAGAAATACTTGGATCATTTGAGTTTGTGGATGTTTTTATTAGTTTTGACCAATCTTTTGGGCATGTTATAGGAAACCTCAGTGGACGAGTTTGTGCATTCTTGGTATACTTTAATATACTCAAGGTGGGAGTTGTTTATACAATTACATCTGCAAGTAGCGTTAGGTATATGCTTCTTCCTGCTAACCGTCTACGATGGTTGTTGGTCTGGTTGTTTCTAATAGGGCAAATTATAGAAAAAATGTAACATAATAAGGATTGGAAGTTCAGCTATTAACAAAAATATAACATGAAAGTGGATAATTAACAAAAAGGATTGAACTTTCTGTAGAAAACCAAACTTTTGGTTTTATCTTACCGTTTAGTTGAACTTCAATTCTTTTCGTTGATAAATTGAACTTCCAGTCCTTTTTATGAGCGGAAATTGGTTACTGACATTAGGAATTTTTGGTACTTGTGTTACCTTTTTCTGAAATTTCGCATTTTCGCCTTCTGATAAGAGAAGTTTAATGTTGTCTGTTGGCTACAGAGCAATTGAGCAGTCGAATTGTTACCACGAGCAAGGCCGTGAAGCTGCTTGTGAATATAGAGTGGAATATTATATGCTTCTCTTTGGAATTATTAATCTTGTAGCTTCTCAAATACCCAATATCTATAGTACACAATGGCTTTCGATTATGGCTACAGTTATGTCCTTTGCGTACTCTCTCATTGGATCAGGACTAGGACTAGTCCAAACAATAGGCATGTACTCCACTCTTTGAACCTTCAATGAGAAGTGGAAAAAAGGATGGTCGGACACGTTGGGCAATGGGTAATTATTGTGAGCGGGTCAAAACAGTTCAGGTCAAATAGTGTTTGGTCCATTATTCTTTAACTGGTGGCTTGAATATGTTTATGCTAAAATACAAGGGTTTAAGATGTTGCGAATATTAACAGATGTTTGGCCAATCTTAACTTGTTTAACCCTTTCGTGAACCATTTGACCCGTTATCAATCAAATACAACGCGAGATGAACCGTTTCCGTATAGATGAGTTGAAATTGCCACCTTCTAAAGGTAGCAACGGATCATGTTTCTCGATAATTTATCTGTTAAAATTGGAATTGCAGAAAATGGAAAGATCAAAGGTAGCATTGGAGGAGTTCCAACCGATACCCCGATTCAGAAAGTATGGTGGGTTGCTCAAGCTATTGGAGACATTGCATTTGCGTACCCTTTCCACTTAATTTATCTTGAAGTACAGGTAACGATTATGTCTATTTCATCCGAATAACATAATCTCCATGTTTCATTGTGAAACTTATGCGTGTAATGTTTCTAAACATGAAGAGTACTTTGAAATCACCTCCATCTAAAGAAGTTACTATGATGAAGGCCTCAAGAATTTCAGTTTTTACTACTACTGTCTTTTACCTCTTCTGTGGTGGATTCGGCTATGCAGCCTTTGGGAACTCAACTCCTGGAAATATATTGGCTGGATTTGGATTTTATGAGCCATATTGGCTCATTGACTTTGCTAATGCATGTGTTTTTCTTCACTTAGTTGGAGGATATCAGGTAAACACTTCACCTTATGAACAGATTATCTAGAAGTGTATTTTATATAGATTGAAAAGTGGACCTATCAGACGGTTCTTGTCAAAATGAGTACTTTTGGTGCATCTCTAAATGGGTCGGGTCAGGTGAGTTTGACCCAGAGACATGTTTTGTCTGAAATTATTATTTTATAAAATTTATTTTAATAATATGTTAACTTGAATAAAATGATTCAAGAGGTTATTATGCATTAAAAATTGGGATGACTTTCGGCCTGTTATTTTTGTTTAATTTTAGCTATTTTCTGCATAACCTGAATCCACACATTCATAGGTAAATGAGTTAATAATGACCCCCATAGTATCTTAGTATTGCTTTACGGTTTTTTCAGATATTTAGTCAGACGTTGTATGGTATTGTGGAAAGATGGTATGCTGAAACGTTCCCTGAAAGTGAATTCATAAGAGATTTTCAAATTTTAGAGATTAGGCTGAATCCTCTTCGGTTATGTTTCCGAACATCATATGTGATCTTGACAACCGCAGTAGGTATGCTATTTCCTTACTTTAATGAAGCAGTGGCGTTTGCAGGATCAGTTACCTTTTGGCCTTTGGTTATATACTTCCCAGTTGAGATGTACTTAGTGCAGAAAAAGATTGTGCCATGGACCGGCAAGTGGGTTCTTCTTCGTATATTCACCATTCTGTGCTTGTTCGTGACATTATTTGCTTTGATTGGTTCTATTCAAGGAATAATTGCCAAAAGATTTAGCTAGAACTATGCTGTTCATTACAGTAAACAATATGAAGTTTAGTTATTATCATTCACTTACATTGAACAAGTTAAAAAAATTGGTTTCATACATTTTATATCAATGTAAACTATGTTGTGTTCTAATATTTGATTTGAAACTGATTATCTGTCAGTTTTACGTTTATATAAACAAATCTTGCATTTCACAAGAAAGTCTTTTTGGGTCCTATTCATTAATTTCTTAAATAATCATTTTTTTTAGTATTTGACTATCTGATTATTACAACTATAACCAATGTAAACACATCCTAACACTATATTTTACTGCCCATTTTATTACAACCGATATTCAGTTTGATCACCCCATTTTATACGGAGTATGAACACGTATCCAAAAACTACGAAAAAGAGAAGACAGAGATCTAAGGAATAAGTTTGCAACATTTTATCTTATCAATCCAAGATATTAATGATGATTTCGTGTTACGAAACCCTAAAAAGCCATGCTCCTTGCTCTTGTTCATGAGATCCAACACACCCTCATTACTAAGAATTACATCCGCAAACCACCATCCTCCAACCTGCTCTAATTTAGATGGTAAAAGGTCCTTTTCTGTCACGATTGCATCCCAAACGGGTCCTTTATCTTTCATCATTTCCTTCAGACTCTTTCTATCTTCATCTTCTTGTAGCCCTCCATTTTCCACATCAAATTGCTCTGACAAGACTTTCCAAAAATGCTTCCATTTGAACACGTCACCATTACTAACGTTAAATGCTTCATTTTTTGCAATCGGATCCACAGCCGCCCATATATGATGCTCAGCAATCAGGTCAGCATCAGAAGCATCATGATAACTATTCCACGCCTCTTTTGTTCCTGGAAACTTCAACGGTTCACCTTCATATTTACAGATTGCAGCATAAACACATAAACTTCCTAATATGTTCATCATACTATACGGTGAAAACCCGAAAATCAAACCTGGTCTATGAACAGACCATGTTAATCCTTCCCTCTGTGTCACCTCTTTAAATAATATATCCTCAAGTGTGTAGTAGAAATTGTGGTTATTAAGCCTAGGAAGATCTTCGTAAAAAGGACCATCATGAGATGCACAAACTTTCCCCCATTGTTCAAATGGCCCAATATAATGCTTACGACCCGTTTGTAAACATATGTGCTGTAAATTCGGGGCATTAGGTATTACTGCATTAAGAACATTTCTGAACATTTGCCCGTTGACTTCACAGTTCTCTTCTTCGCTCGAGCAGTTAGCCCATGTAACGTAAAATACATGGGTGAGGTCTGGTAAATTTGAGAGTTTTGATTGTGTTTCTTCTTGATTTGTGATGTCACATTGGATATATTCCAATGGATAATCCGCGTGCCATGGTGGTCGAGGGCGTCGGGCCACTCCATACACCTTCCAGGGCCCACCAGGGGTGTCATGAAGCGGTAGGATTTCGGCAAGGCTATTGCCAACAATGCCTGTGACGCCAATGACTAAAGCGAACCTTTGGTACTTGCGTGATGGATTGCTGTCTTCGAGTTTTTTCTGGATGTTATTGGTAAATCGTTAGAAATTGCGTACGATTAATGAAAGAGAAATATAGCGGAATGGCGTACCCTTGCAGCACCGACGAAACCTGATCGCCACCAGCTCATGGTTTATGTTGCGATCACAGCGATTACGAATGATTGATTTGCAGTAAGAGAGAAATGGTGCAACATATACAATTTTAACATGAAATGTGAAATGAAAACTTCAAAAGGGAAATTATGAAATATTGCCTCCTATAAACTTGGTCAATAGCCAAACACGTCTGTTAGACTGTAAAAAATACATGGTTGACTTTACAAGATTTTTATGAACCAATTTTACCAACCTTTGGAAAATTTGTTTTATATTTGGGAATTAGGACACTGTAAACAACAAGCAAGATTCTATATGATTTCCTATGAGATGCAAGTTTATAGAAACAATGAGACATACATTTGAAACAATGAGACATACATTTGTAGATTCTGTTATTCTGTAAGGGTCTATTAAGGCCGGTTTGACGTCATTATCATGGTGATTTATTTACTATAATTAAAAGAACACGTTTTTATTAGTTACTTAGAGATCTATAAGCTTTTAATTTTTAAATTAATCTCCGTTTTGACAAAGTTTTTGGATTTTTATATAAATCTTCAACCACTAAAGATAAATTAGTGGATAAAGCTATTTAGCCCATATTCAACGGTCAACACACATGAATAAACGAGTAATCTTATTAATTTATTATTACTGAAAGAGGTAAAATGTTTTTTATTTAGATGTGGCAATTTTAGACCCATCGGTTATTTATGGGTCAACTTGTTTAATATTTATGAGGGGATGGATTCGTTGGGTGTCCCCCATTTTTTTGAATGGGTCTAAATGGATATTTAATATAACCTCCAATTGTATAACAATTAACCAACGGGTCTAGCGGGTAATTTTTTTTTTTTTCACCTCATTTCATTTTTTTCATTTTTCACTCAAATAAAAAAATTTTAGTGAAAACCCGATGGGTCGACCCGATTCGAGACTCATTTGATCCGACCCGTTTAGACCCATCTTCCTCCTAAATGACCCATCTAGACCCGAACCCATTCAAACTCAAACCCATCTAAACCCATAACCCGACCCGACCCATTCATTTTGCTTCTCTCTATCTAACATCATAATAACTTCACATTGAATTATCATAAGATTTTAATTTGATTTAAAATATTCAATTAACAATGTACTCACTTTTATGTACCGAAATGAGTAATGTATCCGTTGTATTACTAATGTGAGTAACCAACTCTTATGTTGTATGTCAATGTTAGTAAAATGATTTTTTTAGTCACCGTTTAATTATCACCATTTATGACATATCGCTAAATTGTATATTTTTTAATGACATGACATAAGATGTAAAATATATATTTAGTGTACTAATTTCTTGATTAAATTCTCATTCGGAACCTTAATTTTCATACAATTCCAAATGAAAAAACCGGATGTGAAAAAAAAAATTATGGTTTCAAATGAATTTCATCAACTAAAAAAGTTCAAATACAGTAAATTTATCTGATGTGTCATGTCATGTTATAAAAAAATTATACCTGGCAATTGGGTCGGGTCGGGTTGGGTTTGGGTCGGGTCAGAACAGGTTTGGGTCGGAATGGGTTTGGGTCCAAATGGGTCATACATTTTAGACGGGTCCAACAGGTCGGGTCAAATCCGGGTTGGGTCGGGTCGGGTTGGGTCGAGACCTTTTTCCCAAAATTTATATTTTTTCTCTTAGTAATAAGCAACCATTTATAAGATTATACTGCTCTTAAAAAGCTTTGTACACCAATTTCAAAGTCAAAATATAGATGTTAATAACATACTTCGTATAAAAGATTAGATTAGATTATAAATTCAGTTTTTTTACATCAATATACGTGGCCGTGCCGAATGATAATGATAAAGATTATGCTATTATTATTATTATTATTATTATTATTATTATTATTATTATTATTACATATGAAAATAAGAAATGGATTAAAAAGCAATGTTTTAAAACCCGGGTTTTTAGTCGACCCGGAAAAGTTTTAATTTCTGGTCGGACCGGTCGGACCGGTTGGGCCGGAAGGTCAGACCGGAGTTAATAATAGTATACAATAGTAGTATTTAGTGAATTTTTTTTATTTTTTTATAATTATAATTATAATTATTAATTATATCATATATAATAATTATAATACATAGAGTAATAAAGGGTGATGACACATCGATTCCCTTGTTATTCTTGAAATACACATCAATATAATAATTATATAATCCATAGAGTAATAAATAGTGATGATACATCAGTCAAAGATTCTCTCATTACCCTCATTATTTTTGAAATACACAATCAGTCAATATTCCCTAATTATAAATGATTAAATGTACATATAAATTAAAAAAAAAAAACATGAAACCGGGTCAATGCGCCGGTCCCGGTCCGACCGGCCGGGTCAACCGGGTCGTTGACTAGTCAACATATTGAAAAACCCGGGTTTTTTTGGCTGGAAATCTCTAAAAATGCGGTCCAACCGGTCTGACCGGGCCGGTCGAACCGGGTCTTAAAACACTGTTAAAAAGTCAAACACCATGTGCTGTGAAAAATAGAAAATAGCATCCTCTCTTTAAAATTCCGATTTCTTTCTCTCTGAAACACGGTTCTACTCGATTTCGTCACATATTGACAACGGCAATAAACTAAAAAGTAAGTGCATTGAAATCAACAAATATAAATGAAGTGTTTCAGATTTTTGTGAGTGTGTTTATGGTGGTTGCACGGCGGCGGGAGTCTTACCAGTGATCGGAAAGTTATTGACGGTAGTTCAACTTCTGACCGGAAAGTTTTTTCGCCGGCAGAAGTTGGTCGGAGATGGTGGTCTTTGGTCATGGTATAGAAATCGATCCAACTTCGTATTGTGAATTGAATTAAAATTATTTGAGCTCAAGGATTAAAATATAATGGTGTAACATCCTCAAATTGGGCCTAGAAGTAATAGGCATTTTCTGTAAATTTTAAATGCGATTTAAAATTGTTATTGCGTTTGATTGTAAAATTAATAGGTCGATAAGCCTCAGGAAATATTGTGGCCTGTGAAATATTGATTGTTTTAAATTTATTTAGGTGACGGTAAAATAAAATAGTTTTCCCGTAAATAATTTTTAAGTTCCAGACAATGATAAGTACGGGGG
Source organism: Helichrysum umbraculigerum (assembly GCA_949592205.1). Lineage (NCBI taxonomy): Eukaryota > Viridiplantae > Streptophyta > Magnoliopsida > Asterales > Asteraceae > Helichrysum > Helichrysum umbraculigerum. Next base: position 384,649,713 of record CATIUR010000001.1, read on the forward strand.
ACAAAACTAGTACACAAAGTAACTAATTAGGTAATATATCTATGTTTTGAGTCGGGCTTTATTTCATACACACATACATACATACGTACATATACACACACACAATTAACCTTAAATCTCTATCAAAATCATGAAGAACATCAAATTGGAGCTTTAAAACTCGAATTCAAGCTTTCTTAATCATCACAAATAAGGTATGATCTTGTGTTCTTCATGTTCTTCAACCTAGAATTTGGGGTTTTTGATGTTCTTGAGCAAAATCCGAAATTAGGGTTTCTAAAGTGTAAATTGATGTTAGTTAAGCTTCAATAACATGTAATAATCATTCTAGCATCATCTTAATCATGTTATATGTGTTAATTTCGTGATTTCTTTAACCCTAGAAATTGGGGTTTTGAATATTTGATTTAGTTGGCATGATTTATCTTGAAATTAAGCTAGTAATGATCATATTATCATTAGTTGATAAGAAATTCTTGATTATAAGTAAAACCCTAACTTAGAGAGAAAAGATTATGGTGTATTCATGATAAAAGTGTGATTTAGTTGATAATTCATGAAGTAAAGATTTTGGTTATGTTAGAGTTGTTAATTAGTGCCTAATCCATGATTATGACATGAGCCCTAACTTAAAATGGAAGAATTTGATTAAGTGTTCATGAAGTGTTTTAGTGGATTGTTAATTTGAAAGCTATTAATCTTGTTATTGATGTGATCATGTTAGTTAACAAGGATTAATGTGAACTAAGGTGATAAGTTGATTATAATTATCATGATTTATTAGGTGAGAGTGAACTAATGAAGTTAATAGTGATAATTCATATTAATGGAATGAATTATGTGAAATTACTACAGTGATAACTAAATTGATATATAGTTGAAAAGTGGTTAACATGATATCTAATCATGATTAAGAAACAATTCAAGAAGTATGAAACTTGATGTATGTGATGATTATGTTAATACATATGAATTGAGATTTTTGGTATAAATCTATTGGAGTAATGTTATGTAGATTTGATACAAGTAACTGACTTGTGTATTTTGTTGTATTTCCAGATATGGAGAAGACTCAGTGATATTAGACTACTGAGTGGGCGACTATGGTAGTCGGTGAGTGGACTTTGATCTCTCACTATAATTTAGTGATCACTATTGTTATAACGCCCCTCATTTAATACAACAATATAATATTAAAAATTGCGGAAGCGACTACTGGAAATACATATTCTATTAAAACCTGCTAGAAATTTTCGCAACCCTTTATACAATATGTTTAACTACTAAACAACCATAATTAACATGTTTACAAACCCGGGGCATTATATACTATAAAACATAATTTATTACAAACTGGATCAGAGTTGCAAGTTTCAAACATTCCCAGCATCAAAACATCCTTCCTGACTACCCACATAATATACATTACCTGCAGGAAGTAAATTGAGGGATTAGCACGAAGCTAAGTGAATGAATAATCAATTACAATTCAATTTAGCTAGCAATCTGTTCACAATCAATAATGCAACAAATATCGTCAAGAGGAACGGTGGTTCCTAGAGACCCTGTTCCGGGTGGCCCCATCAGAACACTTAAATCAACTGTAGGCCAAAACAGTGATTAACCGCTAACTAAATGCTAATCTCCATCAACACATGTACGCAACCCTGTGTTGACCAACATTAGCAATCAAGTCCAACTGACAATCTAGTTGACCTCTGGATTATACATTTCAATTCAATGTTCGTCAAACAACCAATCAAATGGCATATCATTTCAAAGTTAGCATACTATCAATAGTAATCCTATAATTACTGATTGAAATCAAACTGACACAACCAAATCAAATTGTGAGTTTCAAATCCACTCACCTGATTCGTCTCAGTTACTTACTCAGCAGTCTTATCTCGCTGAGCCCTGGGATTATCGGACCAGAAGAGAGGATGTTACAATTCCCCCCCCCCCCCCCCCCCTTAGAAAGATTTCGTCCCCGAAATCTCATCACGATCAAATAATCCAGGATATCTGGATCTCATACTTTCCTCAGTTTCCCAAGTTAGGTTTTCACCTAAACTATGTTTCCATTTCACTAACACCATGGGAATCTGTTTCTTCCTAAGTTTGGTAACTTTTCTATCAAGAAGTTCTACTGGTTCTTCAACTAACTTCTGACTCTGATCAACTTTCAAATCTTTCAACGGAAGAATCTGAGACTGGTCTTCAACGTTACATTTCCTCAAATAACAAATGTTAAACGTATCATGAATACCAGCAAGCTCTGGAGGAAGATCCAATGTAACAGACTGATCATTCACAATCTGACGAATTCTAAACGGTCCAATATATCGAGGAGCCAATTTGCCACGTTTCCCAAACCGTATTACCCCTTTCCAAGGCGAAACTTTCAGATAAACAAGTTCACCTTCAACAAAAATAACAGGTCGACGTTTAGGATCTGCATATTGTTTCTGTCTATCACGTGCATCTTTCAACTTTTCACGAGCCACTGCTACTTTATCAGCTGTCATCTGAACAATGTCTGGACCTGCAAATTGCTTCTCACCTGCCTCTAGCCAACAAGTTGGAGTTCTACAACGACGTCCATAAAGCATTTCATATGGAGGCATGCCAATACTAGAATGATATGAGTTATTATAAGCAAACTCAACCAATGGCAAATGAGAATCCCAAGAACCACCATACTCTAGAATACAAGCTCTTAACATATCCTCAAGCGTCTGAATCGTGCGTTCTGACTGACCATCGGTTTGAGGATGATAAGCTGTACTAAGATTCACACGTGTACCCAATTCATGCTGCAAACTCTGCCAGAAATGAGATACAAACCTTGGATCTCTATCAGATACAATCGATAATGGAATACCATGCCGAGTAACAATCTCATTCATATACAACTGTGCAAGCTTACTCAGAGATGCAGTATCACTAGTAGCTAGAAAATGAGCACTCTTGGTCAATCGATCAACAATGACCCAAACCATGTCATTTCCTCGGGCAGTTCGAGGCAACTTGGTTACAAAATCCATAGTCAAATGTTCCCACTTCCACTCAGGAATCTCAAGCTGTTTCAACGATCCATACGGCTTCTGGTGTTCAGCTTTAACTTGAGAACAAATATGACAAGAACTAACAAATCTTGCTACATCCATTTTCATTGTAGGCCACCAATACAAAGGTTTCAAGTCATTATACATTTTAGTGCTTCCTGGATGTACAGACAATCTGGACTTATGGGCTTCATTCAGAATAATATCCCGAAGACCACCAAACAAAGGTATCCAAACACGAGACTGAAAGGTTTTTAATCCTCTCGAATCATCCAATAACAATTCCTTTCGATTCAACATAATTTCAGATTTCAAATTATAATCTAACAAAGCCTCCAACTGTGCAGTTTTAATCTGAGCCACCAAATCAGAAGAAACTTCTAAACGCATAAAATAGACTCGATCAGAGGTTACCTTACGGATTAACGCATCAGCAACCACATTGGCTTTCCCTGGATGGTATTTAATTTCACAATCATAATCCTTAATTAATTCCAACCATCGTCTCTGCCGCATATTCAACTCTTGCTGTGAAAATATATACTGAAGACTCTTGTGATCTGTACAAATAACACATTTGGTACCATACAAGTAATGCCTCCAGATTTTCAAAGCAAACACAACAGCTGCAAGTTCTAAATCATGGGTAGGATAATTTCTTTCATGAGGTTTGAGCTGACGAGAAGCATAAGCAATCACACGATCTCGCTGCATTAAAACACAACCCAAACCAGCAATAGATGCATCACAATAAACAACAAAATCATCGGACCCATCTGGCAATGCTAACACCGGAGCCTGACATAACAACTGTTTCAGAGTCTGAAAAGCAGCTTCCTGTTGTTCAGTCCATACAAATTTTTCATCTTTACGGGTTAGTTTAGTCAATGAACCGGCAATTTTAGAAAAATCTTTAATAAACTTCCGGTAATAACCCGCCAAACCAAGAAAACTTTTTATTTCTGAAGCAGACTTTGGAGCTTTCCAATTCATTACAGCTTCAATTTTCGAAGGATCAACTTTAACACCATCATTACAAATAATATGACCCAAAAACTGTACTTCCCGAATCCAAAATTCACATTTAGAAAACTTTGCATACAAATGTTCTCTCTTTAAGGTTTCCAATACCAACCTCAAATGCATTCCATGCTCTGATTCGGATTTAGAATATACCAAAATGTCATCGATAAACACAATCACAAATTTATCAAGAAAAGGTCGACAAACACGGTTCATCAAATCCATAAAAACTGCGGGAGCATTCGTCAAACCAAAAGGCATAACTAGAAATTCAAAATGACCATATCTGGTTCTAAATGCAGTTTTAGGAATATCACAATCCCTAACACGAACTTGATGATAACCTGATCTCAAATCAATCTTTGAATAAAATGAAGATCCCTGCAACTGATCAAATAAATCATCTATCCGAGGCAGAGGATATTTATTCTTTACTGTCCTTTTATTCAATTCCCTATAATCAATGCACATTCTCAAAGACCCATCTTTCTTTTTCACAAACAGAACTGGTGCACCCCAGGGAGAAGAACTAGGTCTAATAAACCCTTTATCCAACAACTCCTGTATCTGATTCATCATTTCACGTATCTCAGATGGAGCTAATCTATAAGGGGCTTTGGCTATAGGTGAAGAGCCAGGAACAAGATCAATCTGGTATTCGACTTCCCTAACCGGTGGTAAACCAGGTAATTCATCAGGGAATACTTCCGGATACTCAGAAACAACCGGTACATCAAAAAGGGACTTCTTTTCTAACTTAGCATCAATCACATAAGCTAGATACGATTCACAGCCCTTGGACAAAGATTTCCTAGCTTTCATCATACTAATCAAAGGTATACAAACATTATCCCGTTCTCCTCGAGCCACGACATATGACTTTTCAGAGATTGGAATTCTAATCAGCTTATTGTGGCAATCTATGCTTGCTTTATACTGACTTAACCAATCCATACCAATAATCACATCAAAACTAGTAATTGGCATCAACAGAAAGGAAATTGGGAAAGTCTGGCTATCTATCATAATACTAGCTCCAATTACCGAGGTGGTAACAGGAACCGATTTGCCACTAGCTATTTCTACTTCAACTGGGTTTGTTATCACAGTAGGCATCATTTTCAACTTATCACAGAAACACACGGATACAAAAGAACAATTTGCACCAGAATCAAACAAAACACGAGCTGGTACAGAATTTACAAGAAAAGTACCCGTGATCACGTCATCTGTATGGAAAGCTTCATCAACTGTCATTTGAAAAGCTCTACTAACTGCAGATGGCGGATTCTTCCGCTTCTGACCGGAAGAAGCTGATGAACCAACAACTGTCCCCGAACCCTGTCTCTTAGCCTCAGAACACTGATTTGCACGATGACCTTCCTTATGGCAATTCCAGCACACATAAGTAGGAAAAACACAATCTTTGGCTTCATGCCCAATCACACCACATTTCACACATCTAGTGGTTTGCACAGTACACGGCCCAAAATGTCTAGCTCTACACTTAATACACCAATTGGGACGATCAGAAGTACCACCACGACTTTCTTGTTTCTTGCCCTGCTGATTTCCTTGCCACCGTTGCTTACCTTTACCAGAAGATTCACTCCTAGATTTCTGAGAAACTATTTCTTTACTTGGTACTTGTTGAGGTTTCAAATCACTGTCAACAGATCGAGCCAACATAAAAGCTTGAGGAAGAGAGCTCGCTAATCTCACTGAAGTTCGATAATGATTAGGTAAAGTACCCACAAACTGTTCTATTTGAGTTCTCTCATCAGGAACCCACTGCTGAACAAACCTGAGTTTCTCTGTAAACTGATTTATCAAATCATCCATTGACATGTTATCAGTTAATTGCAAATCCATAAACTCTTTTCTAATCCGAGCTATATCATAGTTTGAACAATACTGCTTACAAACTTCATTACGAAAATCAGACCATCGGATAGATGCTTTCTGAAAAGAAGATAAAACAGAAGTAATCGAATCCCACCAATTCATAGCTGCTCCTTTTAAAAGTTGAGTTGCATAAGGAACTTTCAGTTCTTCCTCACATTGACAGACTTCAAATTTCTTTTCAACATCTCTCAACCAATCTAGAGTTACAGAAGGATTCGTACTACCCGAATACACAGACGGATTACTGCTCATAAAGGTTTTAAATGAACACACCTTTTGCTTTAGCGGGGAAATCGTACCAAACACAGGATGAGATGATTCAGCCTCTTTTTGTTGTTTATACATTCTAAGTGCTTGGTTTTCTTCTTCCAATTGAAGCAGATACTGATCCCTCTCTGCCTCCTCTCTAGCATGGAAAGTAGTACCAGCATTCTCATTCCGGTCATCATGAGTCTCAGCAGCAACTTCAGGCCTTGAGGCATTATTAGGGTTCACAGGTAGTTGCTCGTTATCCGCCATATCTGTAAACACCACAACAGCTTACAAATCATTAGTCGTTAGCACCTATTCTACTAACCAATTCACATTCAGTACATAATCCCTTTCCCAAGAATGTTTGACACAACACAATCAAAGTTTAGGATTGAACATACAATCATATTCAATTGCCCCAAACTATTGCTCTGATACCAACTTATAACGCCCCTCATTTAATACAACAATATAATATTAAAAATTGCGAAAGCGACTACTGGAAATACATATTCTATTAAAACCTGCTAGAAATTTTCGCAACCCTTTATACAATATGTTTAACTACTAAACAACCATAATTAACATGTTTACAAACCCGGGGCATTATATACTATAAAACATAATTTATTACAAACTGGATCAGAGTTGCAAGTTTCAAACATTCCCAGCATCAAAACATCCTTCCTGACTACCCACATAATATACATTACCTGCAGGAAGTAAATTGAGGGATTAGCACGAAGCTAAGTGAATGAATAATCAATTACAATTCAATTTAGCTAGCAATCTGTTCACAATCAATAATGCAACAAATATCGTCAAGAGGAACGGTGGTTCCTAGAGACCCTGTTCCGGGTGGCCCCATCAGAACACTTAAATCAACTGTAGGCCAAAACAGTGATTAACCGCTAACTAAATGCTAATCTCCATCAACACATGTACGCAACCCTGTGTTGACCAACATTAGCAATCAAGTCCAACTGACAATCTAGTTGACCTCTGGATTATACATTTCAATTCAATGTTCGTCAAACAACCAATCAAATGGCATATCATTTCAAAGTTAGCATACTATCAATAGTAATCCTATAATTACTGATTGAAATCAAACTGACACAACCAAATCAAATTGTGAGTTTCAAATCCACTCACCTGATTCGTCTCAGATACTTACTCAGCAGTCTTATCTCGCTGAGCCCTGGGATTATCGGACCAGAAGAGAGGATGTTACAATTGTGGTTACTTCAAGTGTTAAGTGTTATTCCTGTGTTAAGTTGAATTGTGAATTGTGTTAAAGTGTTAAAGTGTTAAGTGTTAAGTAACCTATATGGTAACTGTGTTATATAGAGGTCAACTATGTTGGACTGTGTGGTTACAGGTTAGTCAACACAAGGGTTGTGAACATTCGTTGTAAGTAAGGTTTGTGTTGACTAAAGGTAACAAACAGTTATCGGTTAACCACTGTATTGGCCTGCAGTTGGTGTAAGTGTTGCTTGGTGGGCCACCGCGGCTGAGGGCGCCACAAGGGCCACCGATCCTCTGGTGATGTTGAGTCAAGTGTTATATGTGGTGAACTCATGGTGTTAAACTAAGTTGTATTGTTAGTGATGAGTTAACTCACTTAGCTTCGTGCTAATCCCTCGTTGTTTACTCCTTGCAGGTTAATATCTATTGTTATGGGCGGGTCAAGGAGTAACTGAAGAATGTTTGACTAGGATTACTCTGATTATTATTTAATACAATTTAAAATGTTTGATTATATAATGCCCAGGATATAATGGATTGTTTTGTAAACGGTAATAATCAATACTTAGAACTTAGGTAATGGAAGATGACGACATGTCATTTTATGTATATATATGTTTTGGAACTTGAGCTTCCGCATTGAAAAAAAAAAAAAAACAGTTGTAAATTTTGGGGCGTTATAAATGGTGGTCTCGTGAGTAGTGAGTTTCAATTTCCAGTCAAACCCGTTCGACCCGTTTATTGGACCTGGTGGACCCTTAATATATGCTAATGGATTTTAGTATGCCTGGATGGACCCATTTTTAAATCTACATTACAATTTTAATGGACCCAAAAGGTTTGGAAAAGTTACCCACTAAACCCACTAAAAAGGATTTGGGTTTGGATTGCCAGGCCTAAAAAAAATATACATGTTAGCAACATATCAACCATGATGATGATTAAAAGGTGACTAAAAATACAATGTTAATAACATTGTCACAAAACTTAAAGAATTGATTAATGACATTACTAATAAAATTAGTATGTTACTCACTTCAATACATAAAGGTGAATACATTATTAATTTATAGCTCTAACATTTTAACTTTTAACATTGTATAAATCATAACACAAAACAACCTCTTCTTCACATCTCAAATATATAATCTCTTCATTACTTTGTCCGGACCTTGAGGCCTTGATTTTTTAATTATTATTATTTTAATTAATCAATAAAAAATAAAAATAAAAAGGTAAGTTATAGAGGTCAATTATGAAATTGGTAATAAGTTTGAGGGGTTCTTATAGAAAATAGAAGAAATAAAAGGGTTTATGGACCATATCGCCAATGTACTTTACTTTTTGTCCCAATGTTACCAATGAACCGGTTTTATTACCAAGGTCGACACCAAACTTTTTACTTTTGTCTCAATGTCACCAACGAACTAATTTTATTACCAATGTCGACAACGAATTTGTTAAATATGTTTTGAGGTCACCAAAATACTTTTTTTAATGAGCTACGTTTTGAATTTGTTGATGTGGTGTTGCCATGCATTTCATTTATGTGACCAGACTTCCATGTAAGCTAAACATGTACATGTATGGTTAACTTCATCTTCTCCGACCGACTAACATGTAATTTTGGGTTACCTTTTTGATAAAAAAAAAGTAGTAATTGCGTTTAGATTCACTGGAAAAGCGGTGGTTATCGTAAAGCAATAAAAAAATTACATGTTATTTGATAGGAGAAGAAGAATTAACCATACATGTACAAGTTTAGCTTATGTGGAAGCCTGGTCACATAAATGAAATGCATGGCAACATCACATCAACAAATTCAAAACGTAGCTCGTTAAAAAAAAGGTATTTTGGTGACCTCAAAACATATTTAACAAGTTCGTTGTCGACATCGGTAATAAAATTAGTTCGTTGGTGACATTGAGACAATAGTAAAAAGTTTGGTGTCGACCTTGGTAATAAAACCGGTTCATTGGTGACATTGGGACAAAAAGTAAAGTACGTTGGCGATCTGGTCCATAAACCCGAAATAAAAAGTAGAAGGGGGCAAACAGCAAACTATCAACTTAACAAAATCAGAAAATATGACCGTTGTGAGTAAAATAAAATAAAAAGAGACCGTTACAATCTCAGGTGTCAAAACCCTCTAAATATCCAACAAAGCCAGTCAGAATCTCACTCTTAATCTCACATTTCCTTCTTGAAAATCAACCTTTTTTTTTTTTGTTTCTTTCAATCTTGTTGAATCCATCCATGGAAGAAACGAACCCCCTGAACCACCATCTCGACCACGTCGTCGAAATCCCGGTAGACGGAGAGCACCAGAAGGAAATAATCTCGGCCATCAACGCGATATCCGCCATACAAGACCACCCGTTAATGGAAATCTCCGAATCTCCGGGCCATCTTTTGCTTCTAAAGTTATTACAACGAGAGGAAGATCTTTCGGGCCGAAGAATCGCAGGAAAAGAAACAAGATTAGTTACATTAAGAAGAGAAGTATTCCAACTTTGTTTATTTTTCTTCACATTTCATGGTCTTTTCTTAACCATTTTATTCACATCATATAAAAGTAATACTAATATTAAAAATGATGATATGGGTTTTGGTGTATGTGTTAAATGGTGGATACCCATGATAACAAGTTTATCTTTTTGCACTGTGATGGTTATTTTGGTTCAAACGAAGCTTTTTAGTTATTGGAAAATGTTTGGGCATATTCAAAGAGAAAAAACCGATAATCGAGGATTAACGAGATGTATTCAAGAGTTGAGGATGAAAGGGGTAAGTTTTGATTTATCAAAAGAGCCAGGGAATAATGGAAAGAGGATGAAGAGTTCAAGTGTTGAAATTAAATGGAAACCAATTACTTGGTGTTCTAAGTATTTTGTTACTATTTGTCTTGTTTTTGCTTCGGGTTTAGTTCTTCCTATTTGCAAATTCATAATTTGTGCTTAAAAGAATGTCACGAGTTCGTGACATATTTGGGAATGAAGCGTTTTGGTCCGATCGTTGAACTTATGATCTTTGAAGTGTTGCGGTTCATTAAACGGGCCAATTGGGGCGAGCTCGTGCTTGTTCGACTGGATTTTGACACCATGGTTAACCAGAAGAGTGACACAGCTTGTGTTGTTTAATCATACTGAATTCGAGCCTTGAAGAGTTCTCTTGATGGGTAATTTGATGTTTATTTTTAATAATAGTGTTACGATTCAATTTATTGATTTATTATAATGAATAGATTTTTACATAATCTAATCTTATGCTTGCTATGGATATCTTTTATATGATTGTGGTATGCAAAACATCTTGCTAGGTTCGAAATGTTTATTACTTTTACATTTTCAATTGCATGTAAAAAAGTACTAGTTATAAAGTGGTCTTCAATTTGTTTTTTTCCGAAAGTAAAAAAAAAATGTTTGGCACAATATGTTTTTGATTAGTTAGGTCTTAAACCATAAGTCACTTGTATTTTTCAACCACTAAAGTAAATAGTTGTTTTATTTAGTTTACTGGTTTCATTATCATGATGATAACAAAATTAAAGTAGTACGGAGTATTATCATATGTCGTGTTTTACAACTGTCATCTACTTGTGTTAATCATTAAAAAGCTAATTAAGGAAATGGAAAAGAAAAATACAAGGGACCCAAATATAAATCCCAAAGCTTATTATAGCTATTTATCACGTTTTAAAACAATAAATTCGATTATAAAACTACAAAAATTAATGGTATGATTGGACTTATGCATTTTAAAACGGGCCCAAAGGCCCTACGATCATAAAACAACATCATCGTCATCATGAAGCATGCCCAACCACAAAAACAAAATAAAGAAGGTGTCTTCATATTCACATTCAAAATATCCATTTATTCATATATATATATATATATATATATATATATATATATATATATATAAAATAGGGGAGGGTTATTGTAGAATCATTCCTTATGGTAGGAACTAGGGGTGAGCATGGTACGGAACCGGTACCGAACCGGTTGGTACCGGTTATATTTTTGGCCCTAAAGTGAGTACCGAATACCAGATCGTTTAAAGCGGTACGGTATCGGTACGGTGCCGGTACCGGTACGGGTAAAAGTGGTACTATACCGCTTTGGTACCAAAAAATAGTAGAATAAAAAGTAAACATATCTACGTATTTTGTACTCGTTAAAATTCGAAGAAGATAAATATTAATGAATCGCGAATTAATAAAAACATCATTAAGTGACATAGATGGATATTGACGAAGAAAAACAAATATATACAATGACGTTATTGTACCGTGTTTTTAAGTGATTTGGTAATAAAGCAAGTCATGATCCTTACCTTTATATCAACAAGCAATATGTGTGGAATAAATTTAACTACGGTGCTAAAAACGTGATTGTTTGTGTAACAAATAGTACTAGCTAGACTTCTATACAATTATAATTGTATTCATACGCGAGGGTCTAACTCTATTTTATACTTCTTAATTACTCAAAAAATATCATTTTTATATTCATAGATTTATCATATGATCATAGGATTAAGGTTTCAAATAAATATTTTTAAAATATAGAAATAACCTAAGAACCTATAACAAAGAAAAACATGTATATTTCGGATATGGTACCAAAGCGGGTAAAATGGTAAAATACCGGTACCGAACCGGTTGGTACCGGTTATTTTTTCGGCCCTAAAGTCAGTACCGAATACCGGACCGTTTAAAGCGGTACGATACCGGTTCGGTACGGTACTGGTACGGTATCGGGATTCGGGTACGAATGCTCACCCCTAGTAGGAACTTAACGATATTTTTCATTTTTAATTGCAACATATGTATACATTTTACAAAAAGAATAATACTAAAATTATTAGAAGTTTATTTTTTTTAATATGAGATTAATTTAAAATAAAAATAAAAATATATGACACACAACTTAAAGTTGTGTATCATAACTTTTAGGTGTGATAGTTGATAGACACTAAATTTTTTGTAATGTGTATTACATATTTTTAAAAAAAATTATCTCATATCAAAGAGTGTAAATTTCTAATAATTTTGATATAAATTTTGAGTCCAAAAAATTAGTGTATCTTAGAAATAAAAGTCAAAAGTTCGTTCCTACCGTTCTCACTATAATATATATTCCTATTTGAACATTCCCCATATATAATATCAATAGATTTTACTTTATCGCACTTTTAATATTGTAAAATTGAATTCAACTCATATGAATTTGTTATTGAACCATTTAGAGTTTAACTTTTCATACCATCAAATTGAAAAACCGGTTATATTTACTCTAACTACCCGCTAAAGTGTTTAGCCGATTTAGTTTACATTGTTGTTTTATAATGTATTAACTTAAGGCAAGTAACATCGAAGCGGATTAAGATCCTATGATCATACTGTTAGGATTGGAATCCTATTAAGATCATATATTTAGGGAGAAAAAAATCCAACCTAAGATTGACACGTTTGTGTCGCTTAGAATCGTAAGATTTTAAGATAAAGATCAATATATTAATAACTATATTGTCATGTGTTGTTATTAGGCCTTTAAAGAAACCGAACGAAACATGTTTGTGTTCGTTCATTAAGGTTTTATCGAACAAATGAACTAACACAAACGGATAAGCGAACGGATTTTGTTTTTCATGTTCATTCACTGAGAAAATTTGTTTGTTCTCGAACATAAACGAACGTTCACGAACAAATATGTAATTTAATGCTTTTGTTCGTTAATACCTAAAACGAACTCCAACGAACATAAACAATACACACACACTGTAACACCCTGAATTGGGCCCAGTAGAATCAGGTATTTCCTTGAATTTAAATACGTGCATTTGATTGTTTGAATATGTTTGATTGTGAAATTAATAGGTAAATAAGTCTCAGGGGATATTGTGACTAGAAAAATATTATTTGTTTTAAATAATATTAGATGACGGTAAAATAAAATAATTTTCTTGCAATTGGTATTTAGGTTCCGGACAATAGATCAAAGAGTAGTATAATATTGTACTGTAACTTAAATGGGGTGATTGTAATAAAAAGGGGTGATCGATCATTTCCCCCAAATTCTCATTTTCTTATCAAACTTCTAACCTAACTAAAAACCTATCTAAAAACAATTCAAAATCAAAAGCTAGTAACCAATTGATTGAAGGATTGAAGCTTGAATTCTTGTTATGATAATCATCCTCATCATTCTATTCTTGATTTCTCTATCTTGTAAGTTATATTTTTATATATAATGAGTTTTAGGTAAATTGTTGATTATTATGATTAGAAGCTTGATGAGTTAGATAGAAGTTTGTATATCGATTTGATGATGATGGTTGAACTTTCCTTACTTGATTACATGATAAGATATGATAGAATCATTGAGTTTTGGTTAAAAATGTGTTAGTTAGGTTATAAGTGATTTTGATGATTTGTGATGAAATTGTTGATTGAAACATGGTTGTATGAGGTTATTAGGTGTTATGGTACATTGAAATTGATGAAAATGTGGTTTACATGCTATATTTGGTCGAAATTGGAATTTTTGGTTAGTTTTGTTCGTGCAAGTTCTAACTGCTGCTGCTGCTGTAAAATGATGATCTAGCCGGCGGGTCATGTAACCCAGCCGGCGGCTTGCTTTCCAATAGGAGGGAACCGGCGGGTTGAATAACCCAGCCGGCGGTTCCCCAACCCCAGCCGGTGGGTCTCTGGCCTGCCCGGCGGGCTCTACTGGATTTAAAAACGCGTTTAAGTTCTGTTGTGAAAAATTAAATTCACCCGGCGGTTCGTTTAGATAACCCGGCGGTTGGTGTGGATGACCCGGCGGGTCCTGGTAACCAGCCGGCGGTTTCCCCCTTGTCCTGCAGAAATTGTTGTTTAGTTAAATTGTTAATATAATCAGATAAACATTATGGTTTAGCAATGCGTGTTATCTTGCAGTAGGGAATTGATAAATTAAGTAAATTGTGAGAAATTGGAATTAGTTACTGACTCCAATGTTTTGATGTGTTTACAGACAAGGAGAAGACTCAGTGAGTTTAGTCACGTGAGTAACTGAACTTAAAGTGAACAGGTGAGTGGACTTTGATCTCTCGCTATGGTTGGTGATCACTTATGTGGTTACTTCATGTGTTAAGTGTTATATTCAAGTGTTAAAGTGTTAAGTGAAGTGTGAATTGTGTTAAGTGTTAAAGTGTTAAGAAACCTATTGGTTATTGTGTTAAGGAGGTCAACTTGTTGGACGTTTTACTACAGGTTAGTCAACACGAGAATTGTGAACATATGTTGTGAATGAAGTTCGTGTTGACTAAAGGTAGCAAACCGTTATCGGTTAACCACTGTATTGGCCTGCAGTTGGTGTAAGTGTCGCTTGGTGGGCCACCGCGGCTGAGGGTGCCACAAGGGCCACCGATCCTCTAGTGATGTTGAGTCAAAGTGTTAAATTGTTGTAGACTCATGGTGTTAAACTAAGTGTAGTGTTAGTGATGAGTTAACTCACTTAGCTTCGTGCTAATCCCTCGTTGTTTACTCCTTGCAGGTTAATATATTTTGTTATGGGCGGGTCTTGGAGTAAATTGAAGGAATGTTCGACAATGATGAAACTCTGATGACTTTTGTATTAAGTCAAATGTTTTGATCAAAGTAACGCCCATCTAGTTGTGTAGTGTATTATGAAATACTTATGTAAATGATTATGTATATTTTGGTTAATCCAAGGTTATATATATATGGGATATTGCTTCCGCGATGTTTTAAAAAAAAAAAAAAAAAAATGCGTTCTAAATTAGGGGCGTTATAAGTTGGTATCAGAGCTTAGATTTGGGCGAATTGAACAACTTAGGGTGTTCAATCCTAAATCTCGTGTCGAGTTGTCAAACATTCCGGGTTGTGGGATTAGCTATAGTGTGAACATGTGTTAGTATGTTAGTACTAACAATTAACAAGTGTTGAGATGTGTTTTGATGACAGATGGCAGAAAATGAGCAACCACCCCGTACTCTTTATAATGTCTCGACTGTTCACTCCGCTCCAGAAGATGTGGATCATAACGGTACTTCGAATCCGGTAAATACAGAAGTTGAAACTAGTCAAGATTATATATTGAGGTTAGAGAACAGGGTAGTTGAACTTGAGAGAGAACGTGCAGGGTCATCTCACAGGTCCATTCCGACTTATTCTCATGTTGCTACTACTACTCCTCCTATTATTGCTTCAACTCGGATTCCGGTTACTTTTCCTCATGTTTCACAACAACAGCAACAGGGTTATGATTTTCAGACATCATTTCCGTTTCCTTCTTTTGGATCGATTGGTTATCAAGCACCATTGTTTCCACCTTTTCAGTTGCCGAAGAAAGGATGTTCTCTCAAAACCTTTATGTCTAGTAAACCATCCTCTTACTCTGGAAGTCCTGATCCTACGGTTACCTTAGATTGGTTGCGTGACGTGGAAAGGAAGTTAGAGGTTTGTCATTGTGATGAGGACGACAAAGTTCCCTACACTGTTCAATTGTTGAAAGGTGAAGCTATGTCGTGGTGGGATTCGATAACTGCTCACTTCACTCCACAACAAAAGAGTTCTATTAAGTGGATGGATTTTCATGCCGAGGTATGCAAACAGTTTTGCTCAGAATATAATCTTGATCGTGTTAGGCAGGAATTTATGGATTTACGGAAAACTGATGAGATGACAATAGATGAGCTTATCCGGTAATTTTCTGAAAAGTTAAGATTTGTGCAACAGTGGGTCCCAACTGAAAGAAATAAGATTAGTCATTTTGTGAAAACCTTACCTCCAGATTATCGTACCACAGTGCGAATGGCTAGTAGCATTTCTCAGGCTTTTGAGTGGGCACGCTCCGTGGATAGTGATGTTGTGGCTAGGAGGTTGCAAAATAAGGAGAGGTATGCACAGAAACCGAAGAGTGATTCTTCCGGTAAAGGAAAACAAAGGTGGCAATCTTCTCAATCAAACAAGAAAACTAGTTATGGTGGTGTTCCGATGGATAATTCTTATTGTGCAAGATGTCGATCAAAACATACCGGGCCTTGTTCTATTCGGACATCTAGGTGTATGAAATGTGGGGTGTTGGGTCATAATGCGGTTGATTGTACTTATCCAAATAATGTGTGTTGGACGTGTCACAAAGAGGGACACAGAGCGGGTGATTGTCCTGATGCAAGGAAGCAGGGTACGGGTACGGCTAGAGGTTCCTCATCTTCTGGCCAGAAAAGGAAGATTCCACCAGCTGCTACGGGTCGAGCTTTTCAAATGACCGTGGATGATGCTGTGCTTACTGATGATGTGATTACTGGTACTTTCCTTGTTAACTCTGTACCAGCTCGTGTATTATTTGATTCTGGAGCAAATTGCTCGTTTATATCAGTGCAATTTTGTGATAAACTGAAATTGATGCCCTCTGTGATTTCTAATCCCTTAGAAGTTGAGGTAGCTGATGGTAAGACAGTTCCTGTTACCACATCGGTAGCCGGAGCTAGTATACAAATAGAGGATCATGAATTTCCAGTTTCTTTCCTATTGATGCAAATCCCTAGTTTTGATGTGGTTCTTGGTATGGACTGGCTGAGTCAAAACAAAGCCTACATCTCTTGTCATAAAAAGTTGATAAAAATCCCAGTGTCCAATCAATCATATGTTGTGGCGCGTGGGGAACGTGAAAAGGGTAGTATTCCGGTAATATCTATGATAAAGGCTAGGAAGTCTTTAGTTAAGGGTTGTGAATCCTTTGTGGCCTATGTTGTAGATGTCAAATTAGAAAAGAAATCCATTTCCGATATTCGGGTGGTTTCTGAATATTCGGACGTGTTTCCGGATGAATTGCCTGGTCTTCCCCCTGTAAGAGATGTAGAATACCAAATTGGTTTAATTCCTGGTTCGTCTCCAGTAGCAAGGGCTCCTTATAGATTAGCTCCTTCTGAAATCCGTGAAATGATGGGGCAAATTCAGGAATTGTTAGATAAGGGATTTATTAGGCCGAGTTCATCGCCGTGGGGTGCTCCAGTGTTGTTTGTGAAGAAGAAAGATGGTACTCTCCGTATGTGCATCGATTATCGGGAATTAAATAAGAGGACGGTAAAGAATAAATACCCGTTGCCCAGAATTGATGAATTGTTTGATCAATTACAAGGATCCTCATATTTTTCGAAAATTGATTTGAGATCGGGATATCATCAAGTCCGAGTTCGTGAGGAAGATATTCCTAAAACCGCTTTTCGCACGAGATATGGTCACTATGAGTTTTTGGTTATGCCGTTCGGGTTAACGAATGCTCCTGCAATCTTTATGGATTTAATGAATCGTGTGTGTCGTCCCTATCTTGATCAGTTTGTGATTGTGTTTATCGACGATATTTTGATTTATTCCAAGTCTGAAGCGGATCATGAAATGCATCTGAGATTGATACTTGAAACTTTGAGAAGAGAGCAGCTTTATGCCAAGTTTTCGAAATGTGAGTTTTGGTTACGCGAGGTGCAGTTTTTGGGGCATATCATTTGCAAAGAAGGAGTTAGAGTGGATCCATCTAAAGTGAAAGCTGTTATGAATTGGAATGCGCCTAAGTCTCCGTCGGAAATTAAGAGTTTCCTTGGATTAGCAGGATACTACAGAAAGTTTATCAAAGATTTTTCAAAAATTGCGAGTTCATTGACTAAGTTAACTCGGAAGGATGTGAAATTTCAGTGG
The DNA here is from genome assembly GCA_949592205.1 of Helichrysum umbraculigerum. Lineage (NCBI taxonomy): Eukaryota > Viridiplantae > Streptophyta > Magnoliopsida > Asterales > Asteraceae > Helichrysum > Helichrysum umbraculigerum. The sequence continues at coordinate 384,667,917 of CATIUR010000001.1, forward strand.
ACAGAACAACAAGAGACAGCTTTTCAGACATTAAAGCAATTATTGTGTCAAGCCCCGGTGTTAGCGTTACCTGACGGGTCGGATGATTTCATTGTATATTGTGATGCATCGCATACCGGATTAGGTGGTGTTTTAATGCAAAGAGATCGTGTGATTGCGTATGCTTCTAGACAACTTAAACCACATGAAAAGAATTATCCGACACATGATTTGGAGCTGGCGGCTGTAATTTTTGCCTTGAAGATTTGGAGACATTATTTGTATGGTACGAAATGTGTGATTTGCACGGATCATAAAAGCCTTCAGTATATGTTTTCGCAAAAAGAATTGAATATGCGTCAGAGGCGATGGTTAGAATTGATTAAAGACTATGATTGCGAGATCCGTTATCATCCGGGTAAAGCAAATGTGGTTGCGGATGCATTGAGTCGAAATATATCTAGTGACAAGATTTGTTTTATGCGATTAGAGGTGTCATCTGATTTGATTTCTCAACTAAGAGTCGCACAGATTGAAGCTTTATTGGATGTTAATTTGAAATCCGAGATCATGTTGAAACGAAAGGAATTGTTAGTTGATGATTCGCGTGGGTTGAAAACTTTTCAGTCTCGGGTTTGGGTTCCGTTAATTGGTGGACTTCGTGAGTTGATTTTGACGGAGGTTCATAAATCGAGATTATCTATTCATCCCGGTAGTACGAAAATGTATAACGATTTGAAACCTCTTTATTGGTGGCCAACAATGAAAACGGATGTAGCTAGATTTGTGGAATCATGTCATATTTGTTCCCAAGTAAAAGCCGAGCATCAAAAGCCGTATGGTTCGTTGAAACAATTGGAGATACCCGAGTGGAAATGGGAACACATCACTATGGATTTTGTCACCAAGTTACCACGTACGCAGAAAGGCAATGATATGATTTGGGTTGTTGTTGATCGTTTAACTAAAAGCGCCCATTTTCTTGCGACCAGTGAAACAGCTTCTTTGACTCGTTTGGCTCAGTTGTATATAAATGAGATTGTATCGAGACACGGAATACCATTATCTATTGTGTCAGATCGAGATTCCAGGTTTGTGTCAGGCTTTTGGCAGAATCTTCAGAAAGAGTTAGGTACTCGAGTTAATCTTAGTACTGCATATCATCCTCAAACAGATGGACAGTCAGAAAGAACCATTCAGACTCTCGAGGATATGTTGAGGGCGTGTATTTTGGAGTATGGAGGTTCGTGGGACTCTCACTTACCTTTGGTGAAATTTGCGTATAATAACTCGTATCATTCTAGCATTGGCATGCCGCCATATGAGATGCTTTACGGACGTCGATGTCGAACGCCGACTTGTTGGTTAGAGGCAGGAGAGAAACAGTTTGCGGGTCCAGATATTGTTCAGATTACGGCTGATAAAGTTGCTATAGCTCGTGAGAAATTGAAAGCCGCTAGAGATAGGCAGAAACAGTATGCTGATCCACGTCGTCGACCAGTTAACTTTGTTGAAGGAGAATTGGTTTATTTGAAAGTGTCACCTTGGAAGGGCGTGATTCGTTTTGGTAAGCGTGGAAAATTGGCTCCGAGGTTTATAGGTCCATTCAAAATTCGTCAAGTAGTTAATGACCAAACAGTTGCCTTAGACCTTCCTCCTGAATTAAGTGGTATTCATGATACCTTTAATGTTTGCTATTTGCGGAAATGTAATGTGGAGGATCCAACCCAAATCCTTCCGTTACAAGATCTTAGAGTTGACCAAGGTCAGAAATTAATAGAAGAGCCTATTGAGTTAGTCGATAGAAAAGTGACTAAATTACGCAAGAAGGAGATACCTATGGTTCTAGTGAAATGGAAACATAGTTTGGGAGAAAATCTTACTTGGGAGACCGAGTCGAGTATGAGGGCTCGTTATTCTAGTTTATTCGAGTCTAGTTAGATTTCGGGGACGAAATCTTTCTAAGGAGGGAAGATTTGTAACACCCTGAATTGGGCCCAGTAGAATCAGGTATTTCCTTGAATTTAAATACGTGCATTTGATTGTTTGAATATGTTTGATTGTGAAATTAATAGGTAAATAAGTCTCAGGGGATATTGTGACTAGAAAAATATTATTTGTTTTAAATAATATTAGATGACGGTAAAATAAAATAATTTTCTTGCAATTGGTATTTAGGTTCCGGACAATAGATCAAAGAGTAGTATAATATTGTACTGTAACTTAAATGGGGTGAGTGTAATAAAAAGGGGTGATCGATCATTTCCCCCAAATTCTCATTTTCTTATCAAACTTCTAACCTAACTAAAAACCTATCTAAAAACAATTCAAAATCAAAAGCTAGTAACCAATTGATTGAAGGATTGAAGCTTGAATTCTTGTTATGATAATCATCCTCATCATTCTATTCTTGATTTCTCTATCTTGTAAGTTATATTTTTATATATAATGAGTTTTAGGTAAATTGTTGATTATTATGATTAGAAGCTTGATGAGTTAGATAGAAGTTTGTATATCGATTTGATGATGATGGTTGAACTTTCCTTACTTGATTACATGATAAGATATGATAGAATCATTGAGTTTTGGTTAAAAATGTGTTAGTTAGGTTATAAGTGATTTTGATGATTTGTGATGAAATTGTTGATTGAAACATGGTTGTATGAGGTTATTAGGTGTTATGGTACATTGAAATTGATGAAAATGTGGTTTACATGCTATATTTGGTCGAAATTGGAATTTTTGGTTAGTTTTGTTCGTGCAAGTTCTAACTGCTGCTGCTGCTGTAAAATGATGATCTAGCCGGCGGGTCATGTAACCCAGCCGGCGGCTTGCTTTCCAATAGGAGGGAACCGGCGGGTTGAATAACCCAGCCGGCGGTTCCCCAACCCCAGCCGGTGGGTCTCTGGCCTGCCCGGCGGGCTCTACTGGATTTAAAAACGCGTTTAAGTTCTGTTGTGAAAAATTAAATTCACCCGGCGGTTCGTTTAGATAACCCGGCGGTTGGTGTGGATGACCCGGCGGGTCCTGGTAACCAGCCGGCGGTTTCCCCCTTGTCCTGCAGAAATTGTTGTTTAGTTAAATTGTTAATATAATCAGATAAACATTATGGTTTAGCAATGCGTGTTATCTTGCAGTAGGGAATTGATAAATTAAGTAAATTGTGAGAAATTGGAATTAGTTACTGACTCCAATGTTTTGATGTGTTTACAGACAAGGAGAAGACTCAGTGAGTTTAGTCACGTGAGTAACTGAACTTAAAGTGAACAGGTGAGTGGACTTTGATCTCTCGCTATGGTTGGTGATCACTTATGTGGTTACTTCATGTGTTAAGTGTTATATTCAAGTGTTAAAGTGTTAAGTGAAGTGTGAATTGTGTTAAGTGTTAAAGTGTTAAGAAACCTATTGGTTATTGTGTTAAGGATGTCAACTTGTTGGACGTTTTACTACAGGTTAGTCAACACGAGAATTGTGAACATGTGTTGTGAATGAAGTTCGTGTTGACTAAAGGTAGCAAACCGTTATCGGTTAACCACTGTATTGGCCTGCAGTTGGTGTAAGTGTCGCTTGGTGGGCCACCGCGGCTGAGGGTGCCACAAGGGCCACCGATCCTCTAGTGATGTTGAGTCAAAGTGTTAAATTGTTGTAGACTCATGGTGTTAAACTAAGTGTAGTGTTAGTGATGAGTTAACTCACTTAGCTTCGTGCTAATCCCTCGTTGTTTACTCCTTGCAGGTTAATATATTTTGTTATGGGCGGGTCTTGGAGTAAATTGAAGGAATGTTCGACAATGATGAAACTCTGATGACTTTTGTATTAAGTCAAATGTTTTGATCAAAGTAACGCCCATCTAGTTGTGTAGTGTATTATGAAATACTTATGTAAATGATTATGTATATTTTGGTTAATCCAAGGTTATATATATATGGGATATTGCTTCCGCGATGTTTTAAAAAAAAAAAAAAAAAAAATGCGTTCTAAATTAGGGGCGTTATACACACACATACACACACATCTAAGTGGAGGTGTGTGGGAGTGGAGGATAAATGTGAAAGGGAAAAGTGGGATAGAAATGTGACGGTGACGGTGAGTACGCCATATATAAAATTTAGATTAAATTAAAATACCATATACAAATATGTATTACTTTAATTAAACTATTAGTTAACAAACGAACATGTTATCGAACGTTCACGAACATGTTATCGAACGTTCATGAACGTAAATAAACGAACGAGACGTATGTTCATGTTCGTTCATATAATTAAACGAACGTAAAATTTTGTTCATGTTCGTTCATATAACGAGACGAACAAACATAAACGAACTTTTCACCGAACGATTCGGGAATTGTTCGCTGAAGCCTTACAGGCTTAGGTGTTATAATAATTTCCATAAAATAAGACAAAACACTAAAGTTGAAGGGGGTAAAGTGTAACTTATTTTATTAAATAAATACTCCCTCCGTCCCATTACAAATGTCCACTTTGACTTTGCACGTAGTTTTAGGATTCTTCACTAACTACACTTTTCACCAATCAAATATTAAATCCACCCACTAAAGTCTTTTTTGATTGGTTAAATATCAAAGTGGACACTTGTAATGAAACATCCCAAAATAGTAATGTGGACATTTCAAATGGGACGGAGGGAATAATCGTTACTTTTTACCTCACAAAAGTTAACAGTATAATTCAAGTAATGTGTAACAGCAAATATCTATTATCTATATCTAGGAATAGGAATAGCAAATAGTAATAGTAGTGTGAATATGTGATAGTGTGTGTTGGTGTACGATTGGACCTTCTTGAATTTTTATCAATCCCAATCTTCTTCTTATCAAATCAATTCGATTAATAATAAATGCAAAAGCTCACACCTGTCTTTCTTCCACCGACGCTAATCTAATCTGATATCTCTTCATCTGTGTGATTGAAAATTAGGTGATTTGGTCGGTGTAATCGAATTGATTGGATCTAATCACCGATCGCCGGAAACTATGTCTTCCGGTAGGTATATGGCGTACTCACCGTCACCGTCAGCACCTCACTCTCCTCATATCGCCGGTATTCGTTCGGCCGCAACCGCTATCGTCGAACAAGAGAAGTATAACGTTTTTCTTTTAAATATATATATCGAATTCAATTTGCTAGGGTTTTTTTAATTATGTTTACTGCGGTTTGTGTTTAGTATTGAAATTTTAGTGTTAGTTGGATCAGATTTGTGGTCCTATATTTATTTATTTATTTAAGGATTTATAAAAGAGAACCGAAGTGTTTATAAATTTGATATACAGTTTGATTATATTGTTGTTGTGAAGTTTGTTTGTTATTGGTTAGTGATTTTCATAATTGATGTGGTTTAATTATTGGTTTATTGGTATGTTGGCAGGTATCTTTCAGAGTTATTGTCTGAACGAAACAAACTTAGTCCTTTTGTGCCTGTGCTTCCGCAATGTTATAGATTGCTGAATCAGGGTGAGTTTGTTACACTGTTTTTTTGTTTCTTAAAATTTTATGAATTAAAGGAGATTTACTGAATCGGATTTTTAGTTGTTCAGTAGGCTTTTTTAATTCGTCTTTTACATTGTAGTAGTTGCATTTTAGCCATACTAACTATTGTGGTTCCATATAAGTCAGAGTACAAAGTCATGGCAATCAAGTCTGTTTTCATGAAAAGAGTTTGCATTTTTGTTCGTTGATGATGTCTGTGTTTGCATATTGATGCTTAGCTGGCTGAGGCAATATGAGCAATGCAAATCGTTGTGTTAGAAGTAGAGATTACTGATCACTTTTCCTGTGATAAAGGAGAAAGTTCTAACACACCGTCTCCATCTCTGAGGATAAATTTAACACTGTATTAACTATTAAGCTCTTATAGCTGAGCTCCCTGAAACGTCTCCTTAATAGCTTATAACAGTTCCAATTTTCTTGTTAACATGTATAGAGGAATTGTAAGTATTCTCCTGTAGTTTCACATCTTCCTGCATCTTGGAGTGACTATGCTGGTTTATTGACAAGTCAAAGGAGTTGCAAGATTTCTTTTCATGGGTTTGGAAAAAAGAGTAAAACAAGATAGTATAAATTGAGTGATTAACCCTCTAGGTCTCTAGCTTTAATGGCTGTAGTTGAGTTCTTCACTCTTTTGTTTTCTCTACCTGTTTGTTTAACTTTTTAAGTTTTTTCCTTCAGGAGAGATAATTTGTTAAAAGTTGTTGGTTTGATAGGGGATGCATTGGTATTGAACTGACCCGTCAAACCACCAGCGTCGTGTGTCGATTTTTTGGTGACTGCTAACTACTACTTTGTTAACTGCTAACTGGTACATGTTGTTCTTGAAAATTGACTCTTTTGGAGCAGAAATACTGCGTGTAACCACGCTGTTGGGGAACGCATCAGTTTTAGATCAAAGTGGGCTTGAACATGCTAGCCCCCTGGCTTCAGGAGGAATGTATTCAAATGCAGGAGCTAACATGAACATGAACAGATGGTCTTCACCAATTCACTCAGAAGTACGGATACTAACCATTAACATAACCTTTTTACTCTAATTTCTTACTGCTTTTTAGAAGCGTTCCTGACACGTTAGTACACTTACTTTTTCCATGCTAACTGAGTTGACTTGCTTAACTGCTTGCTTCCAATCTTACTTATGTTATTACAGGTAGTTTGCGGCTAACACCATCCAGATTGACTTCTAAATGTAACCAAGTTAGATAGTTAACCATTAACCCATCCTTTTGACCCATGATGCAGTCAGCATGTTGGGTCCTTCTTATATTGCTTACAGATCGCATTATATATTTGTCATGGAGAAGACTTAAGAATATTGAGACCTTTGATTATTATCAGTTTCTGGTGCTATCAAGCTGTAAGATTTTCTTGGCAAAAGAGCCACTGGGGATGCTTTTAGTGGTCGACATGCAGTGTTATGAGGCTTCCTGAACATTGGTTTGCAGCCATATAATAATGATCACTAAAAATGAGCCTTATTGAAATGTTCTCCATTTTTATCTGATATAGATTTGTCACGCTTCTTTGAATTGTGATGTTTCGTAGTGAAACTCGATAATTAAAAAAGCACTTGTTATGCCTGTCCATCACAGTAGCCAAGTGGAACCGCAAAATTACATATTTATGTGTTTCATTCGTATCTTTAAGAGTATGCTGAATTCTTTTGTGCAGATGTCAGCTTTACTGCAGCCGTCATCTGCACAGAGTTGGCTTGGTTCGCAAGGCAGTTCATCTGCTCTTGTAGTAAAGAAAACAATCAGGGTTGATATCCCTGTGGAAAGTTATCCTAATGTAAGTTCACTTCTTCCACGATGCCTATGTTGAAGACTTTTTGATTTTGTGTCTTGACTGGTGTTGTTTCACTTGCAGTTCAATTTTGTTGGGCGTCTCCTTGGACCCCGAGGGAATTCCCTTAAGCGGGTCGAAGCAAGTACCGACTGTCGTGTTCTTATCAGAGGACGTGGAAGCATCAAGGATCCAACAAAGGTATGTCAAAATGGAGCAAGGCACGTGGGTCAGTATACGAGTCAAAACGAGTAGTTTTTGTATGGATCTCATCACGTGGGTTAGCGTGAAAGACTTTCTTGTCCAAATCTTTCATAAATACTTGGTGTGTTACTGTGTTTTTAAAAGGATTGTAAAAATTAAATTATTACAATAGTAATGTTATGTCCAAATCTTTCATAGTAATGTGTTTTTAATAGGCGACTTTCGACCTGTTTAACTTATCTGACCCGTTTTCTTTTAAGCTATGTTGGTTGACTTGGGTTAGGGACATAACATTACCCGAAGCGAATCATTCGTAGACAAATGGGTTAGAATTGACACATTTATTAGTTTGTAATATTGTGCTATAGTTTGAATTAATGGAAGTTGTGGCTTATGGAAGATTCTTGATTGGATTTAAATTTTTGTTTCAATTTTGTGTCATTGAGAAGATATAGCCTTTCTGATTACTGTTGTTTGTTCCATGTAGGAAGAGATGATGAGAGGAAAACCTGGATTTGAACACCTGAACGAGCCTCTTCACATACTCGTGGAAGCAGAGTTACCTGTTGATATAATAGACGCTCGATTGATGCAAGCTCGTGAAATTCTGGAGGACCTGCTTAGGCCTGTGGTATCAACTTAATCTTAATCTTCGCCCCTTACTTTTTGTATGTGTGTGCGCAGGTGCATCATGTATGATACAAAAAAGATACTGTTACTATAACAATTCATTATTTAATACAGTGATATATAGGAAACTTTGTAGCCATATTGTTTGATTTTACCCATTGACCCTTCACTATAACATGGGGTGTCAAACTAAGAACAAATGTTTTGCCTGCAGGATGAGACTCATGATTTCTATAAGAAGCAGCAGCTCCGCGAGCTTGCAATGTTGAATGGCACCCTGCGTGAGGAAACTGGTCAAATGTCAGGTTCAGTTTCGCCCTTCAACAATAGCCTCGGGATGAAGAGAGCAAAGACCAGAGGATGATGAATATGAATCGGGTCATATCTAGTGGGCTTTCTGAGCTTGCATATTTGGTATATGCGTTGCCACACAAACAGCATCTATGTTGCTGCTTCCAACTGCCATCGGGGCACGGGATACTATTTGCATCCTGTTCAAACGTGTACTATATGATATGAGGTGTGTGTTTCTTCTACTTGGAGGAAACTGTTCGTGTTCTTGAGAGTAGTATTGTAATTAAAAGACCTTAAATTTGAGAGTTATATTGTAGTGATGATATGAGGTGTGTGTCTCTTCTATTTGGAGGAAACTGTTCGTGTTCTTGAGAGTAGTATTGTAATGAAAAGACCTTAAATTTGGGAGTTATATTGTAGTATGGGAATATGCATGCCCTTTTGTATTTAGTGTGCGTGTGTTTGTCTGAGAGCTTGTCACTAGAGTTTTGGCAAAATGGGATTTATATGTGAAAATTCATATATATGTTTGTTTGTACTTCTGTAATTCTAGGCAAGATTTCTGCCATATTGCTTGGGTTTTTGGCACTTGTGTTGGCAATTGTAGAATCAAAAATTCTACTCATTATGTTCTACGTAGGTTGTTCGTGGTTTGGTTAACATTGTAACTGTAGAAAACCTCGAACCTGATATATCAATCGACGACAAGTTTTTCGGAATTTCGTTAAATTTTAATCTCTACAGGGAATCAAAATGAATCTGTAGCAATCAATGACACTCATACATCAAGTGGTTTGCCACTTTACAATAAAGTACAACAGTCAAGTGAACAGCATAATACCATCAACAGTTTCCAGAAACATCAAAGTACCACCACTACAACATTCAAAAGTGTTACTGAGACATTAGCACAAGTTTTATGATAGCTATTTACTTGTACAAAGAAAAGAAATTACACAAACAGATTTTATAATATATCGTGTGGAATTAATGCTGTTTGTTGAAGGCTTGATAGCTGAGCTGCTCGTGACTCCTAACTGCTCAGTACAAGATGGCAACACACGATGCTTCGCTTTTTTTCTCTCACTCGTTTGATTCCTCTTCGTCGTCCTCAGCATCCTCAATTCCAACCCACTTTTCAAAGGCAAAAAGGAACTCCTTGAAGTTTACCATTCCGTTTTTGTCCCAATCCATTTCTTCTGCAAAAACACAACATGCAAGTTTAGCAACTTTCACATGAATCACTTGTTCCAAAATTAAAATACTAATTATTTGTAAGTGATTGGACAGTTAATGCGTCACAGGCTAACGCAATCCGATCCAATCAACCCATTTGAATGGGGTTCTTTGATTACCCGATTTCACACGTCACCCAAACCAACGAGCCGCCCATGATGCCACCTCAGAACTACAATGTGCAACAAAAGAGGCGAGGCATACCGAATCTTCTCATGGCTATGCGCCCAGAAGACCGCTCCCCAGAAGTAGTCTCATTTATTGCACCAATCATCTCATCCCTGCTAACATAACCATCCTTGTTTTTGTCCAAGAACACAAATGAGTCAACCAAAGTTTCAAAAGTTGCTTCTATATCTGGCATCCCCGTTCGCACAGTCTATCAATGCCAAGAATGTAACAAGATGAAATAAAAAACACAAAAAATTGTAAGTGGCAATTTCTACCCATTTACTTACAACGGCTCAATGCAGGTTATGTTTTATCTCTGATGGTCAAAATGGGTCAACAAAAAAATATTAGCTAAAAAGGAAGTCAGTAAAATGAGTCCAAAATCACCCATAGTATATTATAGTGCATAAATGCTAAAACATCCAAATCAATTTACTCAGAAAGTTCAATTATTATCGAAAATATATAATTTTTGTAATCATAGTTGACATAATGATTATCTATAAGTAATATAGAAATGGCATACAAAAATTGAATTGTCCACATTCTACATGGTTAGTATTGAATACCGATTTGGTAGAAGCAGAGTCTTTCTTCAGAAGATAAACGAGACATAGAAGCACAATGAACTCCTTAAAGCCTATTTCCATGTCCTCATTTATATCACATTCCTTAAAAATATCGTTGATTTCCTCATCCGTAAAATCTATCTCCAGCTTACGAAAGCAATGATTCAACTCTTTTGGATCGATTGAGCCACTTTTATCTTCATCTGCACTCGCATATTAAGAGCACGGGTTCTAAGGAAGTCTTTTGACAGTAATAGAAGAAGAAATAATACAATATTTACATGCAACAGAAAACAGTAACATAAAATGAAGAATAATCACCCATTAGGATACCATTTAACAAAATAAATAAATAATTATATGCTTACCGAATTGTTCAAATATAGCCTTGCACTTTCTTAATCCCGTGTCAATTTTTGGGAACTTTAAGATAATCGTATTGAACGATTTCATGGACGTTCCCTTGGATTCTCTACGCCGCATTGTCTCCAAGATTTTAGCTTCTAGCTTGGTTGTAGATACTGATGTCACAGGTGACTGATCGCTCTTGGTCAGCATACCACCCATAGTGAACGTGATACGAAGACCTGAACATGTACGGAAATTTACTAATTATAATGACTGATAATATATGTTTTTTTTTTAATTAAAAAAAAAAAAACTCAACAGTAAAAAGTTCAAAAATATGAAACAATTCATCATATGTTGTAGTCATACGAGTTTTTTTTCTTCGAATGAATATCGTAAGGTTATCTATATGTTTAGTGATAGAGATTAGTACTTTACCTTTAAGTGATACCAATACTAAAGGAGAGTTTGGCGAAATATGATTATGGTCCTTGTTTTCTGATAATTTAGGTTGGAAATAACCAGATTTAAAGAATCGTGTAAGAAGTTGCCAAAAGGAAAACTGAATATTTGGATAAACGTAATATTACCTAACTTTAAAGCACAAGCACCTGATTAAACTATCAGATGATGTCATAATAATCAGTTTGAAAACGCACATCAAGATACCTTTAACAATATTTGAATCAGTTTTTACTATAATACAAATAATGTACCACATTTTGGATACACCGGATAACCAAAAGCGAAACCATAAAATAGAACCCAAATGGCCCAGTTCTTACTTGGATCAGTTGGGTTTTCAGGTAAACCCAAATCACACACACCCCTTGCAAAAAGATTGAAGCTTTATAGCATCTTAAAGTTTAAAAAGTGCAAAAATAGCTATCCAATTAGTCCTAAATCTCCAAAATGAAACTACATCAGTATCCAGTTAGCTATTCAATTGACTGAATGTCTAAATGCAAATCCAAACACTGAAACACACCCATATGTGAGATCTACTTATAATATACCTAGGGCCAAGCTGAAGTTGCAATCTGCAAAGATTTGATTTGTAGGACCATCATGCTTATTGAAAGGCAAACACATATTCATTTTTATGATCCAAGTTGACTTAAATATTGACTTGGGTCTTAAGCAAAAAAAAAAAAAAACATAAATCTACAACTACTAACATCTATTCAAGAAAGATCGAAAGAACAACTACTTTAGATTCTCTATACAATCAAGACAGAAACACCAAGTGAGCATTACTTAATTAATATATACATATAACTAACAATAAAATAACCAATTTTATAAATTTAAAAGGTATGCGCGCAGTACTCACCAGAAGTATGAATAAAATCAAATCAAGATTTGTTGTTGATGATGATAAGTTATGAAGTGGTACTCAACCGACCCTGAATAAAAAAGAAAAAAATTTCAAGATACAAACAACACCCAGAAATTAAAGTAAAAGTTTGATGTTAAGTTTGTATTTATGATGATAGAAAATGAATTGGGGTAAGGTCGTGAAGTGTGAGTGCTGAGTTAATGAAAAAACGTCAACTTTTGCTGCTTTTTTATTATTAAGAGATTAAATTACATTGAAATGAAATATCATATGGTTGGATTTTATTTATTTATTTATTTATTTGAATATAAGTGGGTGAGATTCAAGCGAATCGAATATTCGTAGCTCTCACTGTCGCTTGGTGGCTCTATTAAGTTTAGTTAATTAACACTTAATTAGTTATCGTTATGATGATGATGATGATGATTAAATTTTAAAGTTAATATATAAAGATAATCCATGTGACATGTAACACGTGTGACTAACTCGTGAAAAATGGTATTTAACAAATTTCACTCATGAAAATGATTATAAGAACATTTACGATGATAATTTCATGTTATGGTGGCTAATACCATATCGTGGAAGGTAGATCATACTAGATTTGTTTGTTGGGTTTAACTTACGGATCGCTGATGTGTTGTGAAACGTCTCGTTTTATACTTTAAAAATGGAAATACCTAATAAATACTTTTCACACAACCAGACAAGAATACCTGATCGAATGTAAGTATAGACTTGGTAAGTCCGAGTCGATCACAGGGAACGGTGGTATTTATATAAATAGAAAATACTAATTAATTAATAAAGCAGTAAATAAGGGGCGTTTTAGTTCCGTTCGAACAATTGTTTATAAAATAAATAAATAAAAATAATAAATAAACTAAATAAAACTTAAGTTAAAATAATAAATAACTAACAATAGGAAGGAATAAGTAATTGTATAATTAACTTCACTCAGATTCATATATCCTGATTTATTACGTATTGATTATCTAATTGTGATTTTTTTTATATCAATTTAATCACTAATCAAATATCATAAATTGAATGTGAACTAGCCAACTTTCCGGGTCCAACTAATTCCTACAATCTAGGGTCCAACATGAAACATCGATCCAATATCACAAGATGATCAGTCAATTGTGTGCCTTTCCCTAAACTGAGCATTAAACATTCACAACTCATTATAATTAACTCTATTGGTATGACTCAACAATACCCAATAAATACTTATTGTCTTGTTCATTTTAAAGTAGATAATTATCATTTACTCAAATTATCAAACTCAATCTATTTAACAATAGTCACAAATTCTAAAATTGTAACTATCAATAATTAATAACATTAAAGGAACTCAATCTCATCAATCTTATTAACCATGTTGAGCAACAATAACTACTAGTTACCAATAAACAAGGATCCACGAGCAATATAATAGTTTTCAATTAAATAACTTAGTCAATACGCAATTATAATCATTCAATAATCATAATCCAAGTTTAATTAATCACACAACTACTTTTAATATTCAATTCATCATCAGAAATATAAAACTCAGATTATTCAATAACAAAGTCATCAATGAAATCGAAGTATCAAAGTATATAAACCGAAATAACAAATTATAAAGAGTTTAAAGTGAATTACCCTCAACTTTAGCTCTTTATACCTCCAAAGTAACCCTACAATTCGTATTAAAACCTCTGGAAACGAAAACTTCAAAACTCTGCCGAATTATATGTTTTTAGGGTTTTTTACGCGTTTTTATATTTCCTGGAAAAACCATCCATACGGCGTGTGACACCCGTCAAATTAGGACTAGTAATTAGTGTCTAATCAAGTTTTAATACATGTAATTAGTTCTGTGTTAGGCTAATTAATGTATCGATTAATATATATATATATTGTTGAATATATATACAAGTATACGATTTGATTCAATCGTGCTCAATTCAAATCGAATGTATTTCGGTTCCAATAAATACGGACGTTGGTGAAAAATTTAATCAAATAATATAACACTATTTGATAACGTGATTATATCCAAAATATTATTATTATAATATTTCAATTTATATTCGTGTCGTACAAATAGCAAATTACATGATTAGAATGATAAACGCGCGAACAAAACGAAACAAGTCAAGGTTATAATTTATAACTACAATATTTAGTATTTTGATAAAATACTTCAACCAACAATTATCATGTAATTATTTGCAATTTAAAACGTATAATTTAATGTTTTTAATAATTAATTAAACGTTTAAACGACCGAGAAAACGAACACCGCACGGAGCACGAACGCAGGGAATTAAATTGGTGAAGCCACACAGTGGATGTAACAGCCTCCCCCTGAGCCCACTGGGCTCACGCGGTCCACAGCTGGGCCTGAGGAGCAATGTCAATTAGTAAGACTAAGTGGTAAGACTTAGTATTAAAGGGATTCAAGTTCGAATCCAACAACCTACCTGGGAGGTGAATTCCTCAGGTGATGTGGTTGGGGTGTATTGGGCTGCAGACCTGACATTGCTCCTCAGGCCCAGCTGTGGACCGCGTGAGCCCAGTGGGCTCAGGGGGAGGGTGTTACATAAAAAGTGCAATGTTAATATAAACCCACTGGGCCAGGTCTGCAGCCCAATGCACCCCAACCACATCACCTGTGGTATTCACCTCCCAGGTAGGTTGTTGGATTCGAACTTGAATCCCTTTAATACTAAGTCTTACCACTTAGTATCACTACTTGTAAGGCCCCTTTCCTTACGCAAACCAAACCATACCATAATACTTGATATTATACATTAAAAGCGTGGTCCCAAAACATATTTACCGGATTACATATGTCCCAAAGATACCGATTTTTCAAAACCTTTACACACATATATAAGTTTAGTTACAAACATTTTCTTAAACAACCGGGCATTAAGAAAACTTTTCAAAACCAAAAGTTAGATTCCCAAAAATGTCAGAGTAAGCGCTGTGACAGTCAGCCATCCCATTAAGCTTCTACAACCCGGTCCACACCTATTAAAAGCCTGCAAAAAGATTAACAACGAGGGATTAGCCAATGCTAAGTGAATGGAACCGTAACCGACGGTTCAATTCAGAAATAACAAGCCTACAACTCACAAACCAAACCAACAAATAATGCTTACAGCCTAAAGCATCGTAAACAACAATCACACAAATTATGATTACCGCCTAAAGCTTCGCAATCATAAACACGTATCGTCAAAGAGGACCGGCGACCCCTGGTTAGCCAACCAGCGAAAGCCTACAACCACTGCCGGCCCCAACAGTGGCTTACCGATAGTTTGAAGCTATCTTCACTGACAAGGATTCATCCCTCAACTACATGTATCGGGAAACCCAGGCAGCCCAACAATAGCCACAAACCCAACCAGCGTTGACCTCTGAAATCACATATGCCAAACGGCCCAAGCATCACATATTTCATAATAGTCATGACAATATGTAGCATACTTATTCAAACCGCATAATAATCATGCCAACAATTAATACCAATAATAACCAAGTAAACCAATTCACAATATCAACTATCATGTCAATGTATTAACCAATAACCGATAACAAGTCAAACCAATAACCGAAAGTTCATCCGTTGCAACCAAACTCGTTACAACGGAATTGAACCGAGGAATACAATTCCACTCACCAAATATTTACGCCTGATTGCCAACTCAGAGGTCTTATCTTACTGAGTGGCCGTCCGCTTATCTGGAAACAACAAAGATAACAAGCTAGTATCTTGTCCCACAACTTAATCCAAATCATAATCCATATCTTACACCATAATCTTATCATATATACTCCACTTATCAACTTAGTTAAATCATTTAACATCATACGAACTTAAAATACAAATTGCTGGAAAACCCAAGGAAGCCGCCGGCTTGGGTAGGGAAGCCGCCGGCTTGGCTGAGAAGCCGCCGGCTTGGCACCCTGGCCCGCCGGGTGAATTAACTTTTTGCACATCAGAACTTAACCTCCTAAATAAGCCTGTTCAGACCTCCGGGTTGGGGTTCAAACCCGCCGGCTGACCACATGAAGCCGCCGGCTTCAGTGATCAAGCCGCCGGCTTGATCATAATTTCAGCAGCAGCAGAAACAGCAAGAACACAATACGAACTAAAACCCCATTTTTTTCACCAAAATCAGTTTACAACTCGAATTTACCAAGGAAAATGACCACAACTTTTACTACAAACATATACTAACATCAAACAACCTATTCTAACATCTAATTCAAGCATCAATCATCATTAAACTCCAAAATTACCAAAACCTAGCTTATGAACTAATTATCAAGAACACAACTAATTCTAGCACATAATCATCATGTAATCAACTCATATTAACAAATAATCAACAAGTAATTAACAAAACATGATTTCCTAGTTTCAATTCATCTCAATCATCATATTTATCATAAACCCAAATTCTATAAAAAGAAGCTCAAGAACACAAGATACTTACAATCAAGAGATGAAGATGATGTAGATGATGATGTTAATCAGTTTCCTTTTGCTAGATTTAATCACAAATGTTTGTTCTTGATTTTTCTTTGAAAATGAATAGAGAGAAATAACTTGAAGAACCAAAAATGAAATGGGAAGAGTATGGTGGAATGATCCAGATAAATCCCACCGCCCCAAATTTTTATTATGTATAAATTATACCCGCTTCCTAGCCTATTGTCTGGAACCCGAAAATACCCGAAAGTCAGAATACTTTTATTTTACCGTGAACTTTGTTTATTTAAAACAAACTATATTTTATTAATCACAATAAAACCTGTGACTCTTTTAACCGTTTATTTTCAAATAAACCATTTAAACTTAATAAAATACAATTTATTTCCAGGCTCAGAAACAGGATGTTACAGTGGACCCCACCGAAAATCTGCCCAAAAGGTGGGGATCCCACTCCCACCTCTCACTTCCATCACCATCACCCATTTTCTTCTTCCTTTTTCTCTCAAACCTTTACCATCTCCACCATCACCTAAATCCATTAAAAAGCACAACTAAACGACCTCAAAATCATCAAGCCATTTGGAGAAAAACGTTCACCGCATCGCGATCTACAACCTCATCTTTTCGGATTTTTGATTCGCCACTTTGTAAGTTTTCCGACAAAAGTCGAAACCTATCGTTTTCACTCATTTTTACATATTTATTGTTTATATATGTTCAAAATGTTCAAATATGGGTTGGGTAAAAGATTTGGACCGAATGGTCGCCGGAAAACTCGTTTTCGACACAAATTCCGGTCATCAGACCGCAACGTCGCTTTTGGCCCAGACTTTGTGCGACGTCAGCTGCGACGTCGCAAAACACATCACGACGTCGCACATAGCGACATCAGCCACTACGTCGCCCTAATTGACCGACGTCGCACCTAGCGACGCAAGCCCTTACGTCGCAGAAATCAACAACGTCGCATATAGAGACGCCGCGCACAACGTCGCATTAAATTGCAAAAGTCGCACATAGCGACGCCATGCTCGACGTCGCAGTCAGGACCTGCGACGTCGCACCCAACGTCGCACAAACCAGAAAACACAGATTTTCACTAAGTGTCGAGACCCTAAATTTTATCACTTGATTTCACCCAATTTCAAGTCCAGATGTGTTTTTTACCAAAGCTATATAGTAGAAATAAAAATTTTCCAAGCTGACTTTGTAGCTCGACCCCAACCAGGGGCTCTGCCCCTTGGACCCCGCTACCAGGGGCGCTGCCCCCGGACCCCCGTCACTTAGAGTTTGTAACGGCTTCTAAAACACAAACAAAACACATTTTTCAAGTAAAACACCACGAAATCAAAATAATAATAGTTGAGATTATTATTACAAATCCGTCACCAACGGGCCGTACATATTTTCAAACATTCGAATCAATCAACAAAATGTTATAATTTGGACAAGTCAATCAACCAAATCGGGGTAATTTGGACAAACAACTGCAAGGGTAGTCTTTCGGGATGCCTAAATTAATAACCATCGCGTGTCATGGACACCCTCAGGTTACAAGTCTTCGGACATCAATACAAGTCAAGCCAAATCAAGTTTATTTGTTTAAATGCTTCAAGACTCAGGTGAGTCTCATGGCCCCTATTTTACTGCTTTTCAATCAGGGATGTGATATTATTGCTCGTTTTGTTTTACAAGTTGAACGCAAGTACAAATCAAATCAAATACTACATGAGTTTCAAGCTAATCAATTTAAAGCCCTCCATAGCATAGTCTGGTAATACGTAGTAGCGTGAATGTTAGTGTATGATATCATATAGGATTGACAATCCTCATCCGGGTTAGCACGCACTAACTGGTCAAACGGACGTATTAGCATTTGGGAAGACGAGTGTAGATTAGACACTCGTAGGAGGCATTCAAGTTGGGTTTCCTTAATTGGACCTGACACTCAAGTTAAGCTCAGACTATGTGCTCATGGCTGTATAACTTTTATTTTGCTTAATTGCTTTATCAATTCAATTATAAATCTTGCGGTTCATACAAATATGTGTTGACATACAAACCTGTGAGCTCACCAGCATTTCGCTGACCCATTTAGCATGTATCACAGGTAACCAGCAGTAGGTTTGACTGCTCAATCAAGGCAAATTAGCTCGAGTCAGCATGCAAATAATCAGAGATTTAGCTGCATTATTATATTTTGTATAGATTAATTATGTACTTAAATCTCTCAATTTCAACCGAGCTAATGTAAACAATATTTTTGATGTAAACTTTTGGTTTTATCAATACAAATGTAAAACGACGCATATAGTGGTCGTTCATTATACCTTGCGTGCTTTGTATATTGATTAGTAACACCCAATTCGTGCTTCCGCTAAACAGTAAATTTGGGGGTGTTACACGGCGTATGAAAATCCATATGGCGTATGGATATAAAACAAGCCCAGCCCAAGTCCGCGTATCATGGGCCTCCACCGCCTCAATTCATACGGCGTATGGATATTCCATACGGCGTATGGATTGATTTTCCAGCCGGTTTTCCTATATTTCTTCTTTAACTCTTTTCTTCACTTCGGCTTCGCTTTATTCTTCAAAAATGCATCATTTAACTCGTTTATTGACTGTTTTCCTTTCCTTTCTTTATAATGCTCCATTTCCACATCTAATTACAAATATGAACGAAATTAATATCTATTCTTAAATAAATGCAATAGAAACATCCAATAATAGGGGTAAAATACTACTGAAATATAGTACTTTTGAGCGTTTATCAATCGCCAACGTACTCTCTTTTTTGTTCCGAGATCACCAATCAACCGGTTTTATTACCAGGATTACCAACGTACTCTAAAAAAATGAATTTCTTTGTAAATTTTGTTGGCGATCTTAACCCCGTACTAACAAGTATGTTGGCGATCTTAAACCCGTATGTAAAAGTACATTGGTGACCTCAACACGAAATTAACAAGTACGTTGGTGATCCTAGTAATAAAACCGATTGATTGGTGATCTCGGAACAAAAACAAAAGTAAGTTGGCGATCCGTGAATTAAACCCTAAAATAAAATGAAAACAATATATATATATATATATATTAGCCCCACTTTTGGCATTTTCTTTGCCGTTCTCTCAAACACAACGTCCATCTATCTCAACGCCTATTGCGAATGTTATGACGTTCTTATATCATAACCTCATCCACAACGCCCCAATAGCAAGTAGGCTTATGTATCAAGATCAATTTGTGTTACCATCACATTATATAATAATGTTAGGGTGATTTGTTTGTATAAGTTATATGTAACTCGAACTTTCTTAATTCTAAGCAAACGGTATCAATGAAAAATAACTAAATAAGATTAGAAAAAAACGAACTTCATGACAAGAAGAGCCCTACATAAGTTTTTCATGCATTAATATTAGTATAGTAGATGCTATTATCATATTTTAAAAAGGAAAAGATAATAATATTTAACTGTTAAAGTTCATAAAGTAAGGTTCGAAGAAGCAGTACTCATTTGAGGAGCAAGAGGGGTAACCTATCTCCACATTTCAGCCATTGAAATCTTTGATCAAAGGTTCAGATTCACTGCAGTTTTTTAAAACGAAGTAAATCTGGACTATTGATTAAAAGATTTTAAAGGCTGAGAATGGATTTGTTGTGTCATACAGGTGGCTTAGAAAACATTCACTAGAATAAAATAAAATAACTATATATTAATGGATTTTTCTAACGACAGCCCTTAGGGCTGTGTTTAAGTTGTCCGGACACACATTGTTTTGTTGTACTATGAAAATAACCACCTCACTTAGGGGTGTCGAAAATATCCGATTCCGAAAATTCGATCCGACTTTAATCGGATTTGGGTAAAACGGATTGGATTATTTGGTTAATCGTATCCAAATAATCCGAATCCGAGTAATCCGAATGTTATTTGGATTGGATAACGGATAAATAATTTTGAATTCGGTTAATCCGAATAATCCGAATAACCCGAAAAAGGTACTAAATTTAGAAATATAATTTTATATATATGTTATTTATGATTTATACGAGTATATTTATATACAATCAACATATACATCACTTATAATGATTTATATAAAGCTTTTAGTGTTATTTTGTGAAGTTTAAATTATGTTAAAGACGTGGAAGTTTAAGATATTCTCCTATTTGGATAAAAATGTAATATCCGAATCCGAACCAATCCAATCCGAATCCGTATAAACCGAAACCGAATAATCCGAATCTTATTCGGATTGGATTACGGATAAATTATAAACTTGCAAAATCCGAATAATCCGATCCAAACAACCCGAAATCCGAACAGATTATCCGAACAACACCCCTAAGTCCTCACTAACATTTTAATAACCACCCACTAACCTTTTAAGTTTTAATAACCACCCACTAACCTTAATGTACCATCATTTATACATAGAATATTTTTCTAAACATAACCCTAAGGGCTGTCATTACAAAAATTATGTAGTTTAATTAAACCGTTCTAAAAAGTAATAATAAGAAAAATGAGAGGCGTAAAGTATATTCACGCTACTACTACTAGTCTAGTACTACGTGTATAAATAATTAAATAATAAAAAAAAAAAAGAAAAAAAAAAGGAAATCTACGGAGTATAAAATAAATTTAATTGAATAAAATTAATTATTAAATTATTAATTATTAAATTAAATAACATTAAAATAAAAGAATAAAAATATTTGGCATCACGGGAATGGCAATGCAACGTAGATTACTGACAGCTAGGATGACACGCGGCCCAAAGACATCAATATCTGCCTTGCTCTCTTCCTAGTGCTATAAATATAAAAGCCGCTTTCATTTACGTTAGAGTTCCGTAATCTCCAAATACAGTAACACCATCAACAACTCAAACCCTAGCTAATCTCTCCTATCTTTCTTTCAGGTAATTATCAATTCAAGTTAATTCTTCTGGTTATTTAAATGATTTTATACTATTAATTTCAATGATCGATCATCGTGATAAGTTGATTTGTTTGATTTCATAGGGTTTTATAAGTTTAGCTGTACTTATACGCTACTTTACTGTGTGTTAGGTTTCTGTGTACTGCGAATTTTAATTGATAGTTACATATTCTGTTATCATTCGAGGTTTTGTGCAATTTAACGTCTCTTGATCATATAGCAGGTGAATTAGTGTTCCTTGATAGAATTCTGATTATTTTTATTATTTTTCATATTGATTATGCATATGTTGTAACAAACTGGATGAGAATTAGCAGGTCAGTGGTGGCTGCCTATAATGTAGTGATATTACGTACCTCGGTTTGCGAAGTAGGAATTAAATTTGTGTTATTCAATATATAAAAACTATATATATATTAATATACTCGTACTGAGTGGGCAACTGGGCATTGTGCTCAACACGGTAGAACACTAGATGAATTTCGTTACTATAGGATTAACAGAAAAGTTGTGTTGGCAGCTTTCTGATGATGTATGTAATGTTATAGAGATCTAAAAGATGATGTTTCAGCATGTTAGAATGTGACTTAAACTCTACGGTTTGTTTAGTAGATTTAGTTTTGGTATTTGAGTCGGTTTAGAATTTGTCAAGAGTTTGATTAGTATTAGGATACAAGACCTACAAGTAGTTTAGTAGATAAATAGGGATAATTTGTTTTAGAAATTTTGTACCTTTAAATCTGGTTTGTATTACATTTGTTTGGTACCTTCGCATTGATATGATTTTGATTTGCAATTTGAATTTGATAGCTTCCACTTCGTATATGTCTTTGTTTTGTTCTTTGTATTCGTTCGATATCTCTGACACTGCAGTTATATTTTTCTTTTGAATCAAAGACTAGTTCATATGTTAAAGTTGTAGATCCAGGGTTCTAAGTGTGTCTATGGTCTATGCTCATGGGACATGGGGTAGAAATAAAGTAGTACAGAGTAGCAAAACTGCAATACCAAAATTACTGGAAGTCGCACTTCTTCTTGTAGTTAAAAAATTTGGTAAAGTACACTAGAACATGCATGAGAGAGTGAGAGGAAAGGAAGAAGATAGCAGGGGAGAGGTTAATGAAATTTGTACACGTCGTAGTAGTAATAAATGAAAGGAGAGCTTAAGAGAAGAAGTTTGAAACCTAAGGTTTTAGAGGATCATAAGGTGCAATGTTTTGAAAACCATTTAGAAGATGACTTTAGAAATTACATTCATCTGGTCATAGTCTTTGGTCTTGTCTTAATGTTGGTAAATATCTAAGTTGATTTTTCAGAAAGGTTCTGAGTTGCACCCATCACACACACACACACACACACACACAAGCCATCCAACTTTGATCAGTGAATTGTAGCTAAGAATGTGCAAAGACCAGCTCAAATCAAAAAATGTACGAGTTATACTGGGGCAGAACAGGGCATGTTTAGTTTGGTTCTTGGTTTATTATAGAATTTTTGCTAACTGGTTCGTGGTTTGGGTTGGTTCCAGAAGAATTTTTAAATTCATGAAACATTCTTGGGATTTGACTCTGTGCTCTCATACAATATGCAAAAATATTCAGGATTCACCAATGTGATATGACTTGTTGAAGTAAAACTCTGATAATAGAGTTATGAATTGGGCATGTCCTAAAAGCACACAGATTTTGAATGAAATTCCAAATGGTCATGGGAACATAGTTTTTCTTCACTCATGTTGAATTACTGTATGAATTATTTCTGCAGGCATAGTGATCAAATATCGTTATGGCTTCTAAGCGAATTCAAAAGGAGTTGAAGGACTTGCAAAAGGATCCTCCTACTTCTTGCAGTGCTGGTTAGTTTCCATCTTTGTTTATTTTGTCATGCCCTGATATTGGTTCTTTTGCATTCTGTTTCATAATAGGGGCTTATGTTTCAGTGCCTTTAAACTTTGTCTTTAGATGATACAATGTGCTTCATATTTTGATTTCTGACACAAATAAAATGAATAGCTTATGAAGCAGTATCTCTCTTGACAACGTAACTTGATCTGAATATGATGGCATCATTTGAGCCACAAGACAAAATCTTGAAATTAAAACAGTGATTATTTGCGACACCTGTTGCTGGTTGGTAGTGTCTTATTTGCTTCACATATAGTGGCATGATCTAAAAGTAAAACTATTTTTGTAAACCGTTAAGAAAAAGTTGTGTGGACAGAATCTGTGTAGTCAGTCAGAAATATCAATTGACACTTATGGGGAATCATTTTAACTGTGTTGGCATAAAAAATTTCACTGAAGGTTGTATATGAACATATGACTTCCTTTGTATTTCTGATTATACATATTATTGCTGTTGTCAGGCCCTGTTGGGGAAGACATGTTTCATTGGCAAGCGACCATTATGGGCCCTTCCGAGAGCCCTTTTGCTGGTGGAGTATTTCTTGTGTCCATTCACTTCCCACCTGATTACCCATTCAAACCACCAAAGGTAGTGATCTCTGTTTTTACATGATTCATGTCACAAAAGATGCTGGACAACTGAGGTTTATGTGCGATGTAATTATTTCAATTCTTGCTATTCGGGCTTACAACAATATTGTTACATGGCTGGCAGGTATCCTTCCGGACCAAGGTATTCCATCCAAATATAAACAGCAACGGTAGCATCTGCCTGGACATCCTGAAAGAGCAGTGGAGTCCAGCACTTACAATCTCGAAGGTGAGTTTTTTCTTTCTTTATCTAAATCAAACACGGTGTCAATAACATGGCATAGTTGCCTTTACCCAAAAACCCATGGCGTAGCTGTGCGCTAAGTTGAACAACATGGATGTTAAGCATGGGGGAGGTGGACAATAATCTCACCGGGCCAAGGCCAATGCTTAGCGAGTTGCTGAAGCCCGGTTCATCTCTTGGAATAAGGAGGCTGATTTGGTCCCTGTGGGACTAACCGTCCAGGACGGTCTTAACAGGGAATGGTCCTCTTTTTAATATATATTGTTTACATATATATATATATATATATATATATATATATATATATATATATATATATATATATATATATATATATATATATATATATATATATATATATATATATATAGTGAGAGGATCCAGGGGGAAGCACTTTTTTTTGGGGAAGTAGGGAAGTGTAATATTCATCACGGAGCATCTTAACTTCGTCAATACATTTCTCGAAAATTAAAAAGTGAAAATTAATTAATGTTGATCAAAATGGATGTTATGAATGTTAAGCTTCCATGATAAATTCTTTTTGTAGGCTATAACATTAATTGATAAATTTTAAATCCCAAATCGTTAATGTTCGTCGTGGTGAATATTAACTTAACATTCATCACGATGAATGTTAAAAGAAAATTAATGTTATTTTTTAACATTCTTCGTGATGAAGGTTAAGTTAACATTCACCACGATGAATATTAACGTTTTATTGAATAAATATTCATAAAATAATATTATGACTTAAAATTGACTTTCATCTGTTAATATATTCTTTATAGCATCGATCTTGATTACTATATACGAGTAAATTTAATTTTATCTTTGATATTTGTATTGGCAAAGTTAAGATGCTCCGTGATGAATATTACACTTCCCTACTTCCCCCAAAAAATTGCTTCCCTCTTGATCCTTCCCCTATATATATATATATATATATATATAGTGGGAGGTTCAAATGAGAACCACTTTAAAGTTGAGAACTGTGAGAACCACAACGAATACGTGTTTGTTCACATGTGATTAACTTCAATCATATGTGAACATTGATATACGTTTAATTGAAAAAGAAAAAAGTCAAAAAGAATCATAAATTTACGTCTTAAAACGCATTTTAACCGATTTGTTCACATTATCGTTCACATGTGAACATGTATTTGTTTTTTGCGTTTTTCGATATGATTTTAAGATTTTTTTTGACTTTTTTCTTTTTCAATTAAACGTACATCAATGTTCACATATGATTGAGGTTAATCACATGTGAACAAACACGTCTTCGTTGTGGTTCTCACAGTTCTCAACTTTAAAGTGGTTCTCATATATATACTTATCTTATTGAATATTTGTTTTTAAGTTATAGTTACAACTATATTTTAAATAATCTTATGTTCCAAGTCTATGGTATTTTCCAACAATTTTTACTTTACAAAGAATTTAAGTTTTTTAAAGAACCTCAAACTAGTTGTATAAAGCACTTAATTTTATTTTTTTTCATGTATGAACAAATTTACTCTTAAAAAGTTATAAATTGGGCCTAAGTGGTCCCCATAACTGGGATTCACCAGGACTGGGCTTAACTGTGATTTATCTTCAAATGTGAGAAATGATTGTTACTATCGGCTCGCCCCTGGCCTATGACCGATATTGGTCACAAGAATTTGTGTGCATCCCTAAGTGGCATGCTAGGTGGAGCTTTATTTGATTCTGATGTATGGAACTTTGCAGGTTCTGCTTTCAATTTGCTCCCTGTTGACTGACCCAAACCCTGATGATCCATTAGTGCCCGAGATTGCTCACATGTACAAGAACGATAAGGTCAAGTATGAGACCACCGCTCGATCTTGGACCCAGAAATATGCCATGGGTTAGGGTATCTGAGAAAGTCCATGCTTTCTAGTGAATAAACAAACCACCTCATGATGTAGACAATTGGTTGTGGTTTGTTACTTTCTATGACCCTATTACAATATTTGACTTCCCTTCCAAAAACGTATTAACTAAATATATATAAATAGATTGGGTGTGGCAATGTGGCATATTAGACTTGTGTTATTATCAGATGCTGATTTGATGTGTTTGTTGGCTGTTAAATCTTTCTAATTGCTAGGATTAAAATTAATACAGATGGGTAGCATAGGTGGCAAAATGGATTGGTCCGGTGATAAATTAGCATATCAAAATGGCTCGGTTGGGTGGTGCAGTGTATGGGCTCATACGTTTTTTAAACGCTTTCTATATATGTGTCTCAGATATGATTACATAAGAGATTGGTCCTTTGAAATGAATCTCAGACGGTTAAACACTCAACCACGCTTGTCATTAAAAACATAACTAAAATTGTCACTAGGTTAGTGACTTTAAATTGCCACATCTATGGGTTGCGGCCATGTAAATTGGAAGCGTATGGATGTGATATTTGTTGGGGTGAGAACATGTAGTCGAGGTGTCGATTTGTCCAACTAGTATTATTTGTTGGGGGTGAGAACATGTAGTTACGGTGTCGATTTGTCCCACTAGTCTTATCGTCGGTTTGTTGAGTACTATGCACTCATGTGGTGCATGTGGAAAGGGTGACAAACATCTACTACCCATTCTCATGTAGTCATGTTCATCGTTTATCGTATATATCCTAACCATAAACATGGCCTTTTTGTAAAAAATAAAATAAAACTCGTTATACAGTTATGGTTATGAGCATTATGTCCATCCGTTGAATTATTTAGAGGGCAATTGTGCCTTTTCCTTATCCATAGTGATTATTTAAATTTTATAAGTCAACCTTTTTTTGAAAGCAAAAGGTGTAATGGCCAATGGGTATCACCATCTTTGTGTACCCACCAAACAATGGTCTTGTGTGTAATTGCAAATCTTGTAATCTGACCATATTATTTTGTGGTGTTGATACGTTTAATTGATAAAAAGCGAAGGTATCGCGGAATATTAGATGCATGATGTTTGTTGGTATAGTCTGATATGTCTCGTCACAGTTGGTGGTACATCTTTTGATGATGAGAAGTTTGTGGAAAGTATGTATGGTATTGGTACAGGATTCAGGTTTGTGTTGATTAGGTACTTCTGGACATGGGGTAAAATATGGGTGATTCCTATATGTTCTGGTTTTTGACGGTTTGACCGAAATCAGTTTGGTATAAATTGGGGAGCTATTTGTACTCCATATGTTTTTGGTCATGCACCGCTAAATATGTTTTACAGTGTTATATAGTACAATACCTTATAACATGTTTGGTGGTGTTTGACTAAAAAGAGTGGTGGACGAATTATGGTATAAATTTCATAATCCTTACATCCCCTATCACCAATACATTTGTTTTATCTACAGTCAAGGTTTGACCCTGTAGATTAAAATTAAAAATATAATTAAAATAGACATATATTTAGGTTAACAAGTATAAGACGTTTTAGTTGTCCATTGGATATCTTACTC
This sequence comes from Helichrysum umbraculigerum, assembly GCA_949592205.1. Classification (NCBI taxonomy): domain Eukaryota; kingdom Viridiplantae; phylum Streptophyta; class Magnoliopsida; order Asterales; family Asteraceae; genus Helichrysum; species Helichrysum umbraculigerum. The sequence continues at coordinate 384,695,624 of CATIUR010000001.1, forward strand.
ATATATGATAGTGTTTGTATATCATTTATTTTATGATTATATATAAATAATGATACTATATATATTATATACATATTCATATCGATGGTGAATAGTAGGTGTGTTACGCATGCGGAGCAGTAGTTTATACTTTATACGAAAGGTGGTCAAAGGGTTATGGTTCTTACATAACGCAGGAGTAGCCCTACGTATTGGGCTATGGTTTTGTTTGAAAATATAAGTTGGTGCCTTCTGGGTTACCTCCATTTTGCTACTGTAAAGTATACAGATTACAATATAAAGTTTGGTGTATATATAAATTAATATATAAAATATAAAGTTTGGTGTATATATAATTTAATATATAAAATAAAAAGTTTGATGATAGTAATTTTATTGAAACCTCGGTTCAAATTTAAAATTTAAAATCTATAAGAAAGATATTAAATTAGAGTTAATAGTGAGGTGTTAAAAATGGAAGGTATAGAATAAAATCCACATGGGGGGTCGAAATATGAAAATGACCTTACCTTACCAACAGACGCATGGGTTCACCCGGACCCGGCCATCTCCTCGCCACTCCATAATTTTATTCCCATCAAAAATCATCATGTAATTTGAACATCTTTCAATTTTTTAATTCCTACTTATACAAACACTAGTTAGAGTACGATTTTCCTATTACTAAAATTTACAATGTACAATAAATAATAACTTGTACAATTATGAGTAAAAAATAAATGGTAAGTTGGCGTTCATTAATTGAGGCCATAATTTGAACATGATTGTACACGTATGTACTTTACTGCATATTACTCTCTCACTTTCAATATTATTTTCACTCAGACAAAAATAATTTTTTTTTTTTTTGAAAGGCAGTTGTAGAATCACTGACGGACCATTTTGACCCACCCGATCATCTCCACAAGCGGTTACTCCCCTGGAATCGAGTAACCACCCCCGAGTTCAAAGCCAAATTATTGGTTCAAATCGGAAAAAGCTAACTATACCATTTTTTTTTACTCGCAATACCATTAATTACATTATAATGTGATTTCTAGCTAGCCAACTATAATGGGTTTGAGTAATTACAGTATAATGTGATTTATAGCTAGCCAACTATAATGGGTTTCAACGTACTTTTCTTCTGTCTTAATTAGGTTAAACAATTGACACCTCAAAATTTTATTTAAGAAATTATGCTATTAAGATGATAATAACTTCATAATTCTACAGTGGTTTAAGGGGTTTTACGCATAAAATAAGATTGAATCGAAATAACCAAATTATAACGTGTTTCAAGGCAACCTAGTGAGGTAGGATTTTCAAGTACTTTTCTTTTATCTCAAATAAGGTAAACAATTTACTCCTCAGTATTTGTTTGATTACTATGAAACTATTCTCTTAATTAGGATAATAATAACATGGAAAATGATTGGTTGGTCTAAAACTGTAGACCTAAATATAGACCTAAAAATGTGATTGGTAGATCTGAAAAATTGATTGGATGATATTAGGAAAGAGAAATAATTCAACCAATGAGAAAAGTAAGCATGTTTTTATGTTTGTGTAATTAATCTTATATAGCATTACTCATTAGTCTTATATAGCATTACTCATAGTTTATACTTGTTCAAATTTAGTACTAACAACACTAAGAAATGTCGTTAACGAAATTATTAACAATATAATTCCGAAAACTTTCAACTAAATTAATGTGTTATATAGTTTGAAATATAATTGTTGAACACTCAAACTAATGATGTTCATGTTGAAATAATAAGTTACGAGTAGCCGTAGCTTCAATGTGCTTTTGTAAGTCTTTTCTTAAGACACTATTTATGTACTCGTGATTACAGGACCTATTCAACGTTCAATAATGAGATGCTTATCAAGTAGCTAGTACGTGCTAAACTGCTAATGTACTAATGTGGGTGAGATTTTAATCACATGATTAAATCAATCAAAATTCAAAAATCTGATAGATATAATTAGGGATGGTAATCAACATCCGATCCAGTGGATATCCATCCACCCGATCCATCAGTGATGGATATGGACAATCTAAATGGATGTATATCGGATATGGATATGGATGTGGATGATTAGTGGATTGGATGTGGATTACCAATTCTCATCCATGGATGCACCCATTATCATCCGAAATACATATATACGCGTACATATACTTACACTTTGAACTTATAAATAGTATAATATTATAATTAGTTATGAGGATTGTTCTTATATCTTTACATCCCCCAAATATAATTACCTTTCTATCGTAATTTATCATCATTTATTTTTAGTATGTCAAAATTCTTACATCTCCATTTATAGGTTAACAGCACGTAGATAAAATTTTATTCCTACTATATTTCGGAGGTCACTAATAGATGAAAAACAATAAACACGTGATTCGTATCTTTAGAAACCATGTTTTACCTATATTCTGTATCAAATTATGTCAAGATTATCACAATGTTTAACAAATTTTTTAATATCCAATGGATATCCATGAACCCACTCCATCCATCGGATATGGATGTGGATGGATGATTTGTCATTTTAATGGATATGGATATGGATGCGGATGAAGAAAAATAAATGGATATGGATATGGATATAGCGTCACCCGATCCATATCCGATCCATTGCCATCTATAGATATAATGAGTTGTAAAAGATGTTTACCTTTTTTGTGTTTGGTGATCATTTAAATCGAACATTTACTTTTGCACTTATGTATTAATTATTGTTGGTTAAATATATAATAATAAAACATGTTGTATGTAGTTTATCTATAAGTTTACACGATGGGTTTAACAAAGAAAAGTTGGTGCAAATCTACACATTAATTAACAAACTACTCCGTAATATTTTTACCATCAAGAGTTTGAAGTTTTTTATTTTTCGTTGTATATATTATATCATTATCATTATAAATTATATAAATTATACTCTGTGAGACAAATTTATGGCATAATTGGTAATAGATGAATAAGTAACATGAAGTTATTTTTAATTTCTTTTTTTAAAAAATGGGTAAAGAAATTTAGTAACCCCCACTGAAATGACACCAACGTCTTTACAACATCGAACCTCAAAGGAGATGGTTGTCTCCTCGTTACAAAGTTTTACATTACAAAAAGAGAACTACGGCCACTACCACATTAAGATGATATATAATTTAACCCGGATCAATTTCACTAGGGTTAAGTGTTATTCACGAGCTTCAATTTATAACCTTTACTGCACATATGCTCTCCATATATAAAGTGCAAGACGATGAATGTGGGGAAATATATCTACTTGTTACGACATTTATTTCTTAATTCAAAGCATGTAGAATTCTGTTCCTTCTGCTCCAAATCATTCAAATTATGACATAAAAAACACCATTCAAGGTCTTCGCAATTACATTAAACTATACTCCCTCCGTCCCAAAATAAGTGTCTCATGTAAAAATGCACACAGTTTAAGGAAAGTCACTATCTACCAATAACATCTTATCTTTACTGTAACATCCTCAAATGTGGCCTAGTTGAAATACGGTATTTCCCTTAATTTAATTGTTATTTAAATTGTATTTTTAAATACTTGGTGTATTTTGATAGTTAAATGAATAGGTCAATTGGTCAATTGGCTTATTGTGATAAATGAATTATTACATGTTTTAAATTTATTTAGCTGACGGTATAATAAAAACTTATTTCTCGTAAATGGTTTTTAGGTTCCAGACAATAGATTTAGGACGGGTATAATTTACACCCAAAATAAGCTGAGTCATATGATGAAGTCGACACTTGTTCTTCATTTTGACAGAACATCACTTTTGTTCCCTGACTTGTGTTTTGCTCTCAAGAACACTCATTTCTCAAATCAAATAACCACAATCTGATTTCACCAAGTTAAGAGTGTAATTCTGATTTCATTGTGTTCTTCCTCTTCATTGTATCATCATCATCATCATCCAAATATTGTAAGTGAGAACACCCATTTTCATGTTCTAGTTGAAATGTTAAGTTTGGTAAATTGATGATAGAATAGAGTTAAATTCGTGCTTGAAATGTGTTATATGATCATGGTAAACTGATTACATATTTGCATTACAGATTATTGCAATTACTTAGGTGAAATTGAATGAATTGGGTTTAGTTGAATTTAGATTTAACACATGATGCATGTATGAATCTTGGTGTTAAATGTTGCTATTAGTTGTTGTTATATGTTTACACATGTTTGTAGAGGTCAATTATAAGTAAAAATCGTGTTTGATGATTGAATTGTATGAAATTTAAGTTTTTGGTTCGAGCTGAAACTAGTTGCAGGTCTGAACCATTGCTGAAAAACATACGAACGCGATCCCGAAACCCTTGCCCGGATCGCGTTGCTATGTGTATTTTGATCCCAAGATGATTTTGTACGTATGAACGCGATCCAGTCCCTATCATACGGATCGCGTTAGATAGTGTTAAATTGGGTCAAACGGATTTTGTTCCTTGGAACGCGATCCAGCTCCTTGTCCCGGATCGCGTTTGCAAGTGTATTTTGGCAACAGAATATTTTGGTGTTAAGGAACGCGATCCAGCCACACCTTATCCGGATCGCGTTTGTCAGTTTTACTTTGACGAATTCGACAACTTGTAACTTGTGTGTTTATGTTATTTAACGAGTATTGAAATTATATTATGAGCATTATACTGCATTGTTTATGTGAATGTTACACTATAAATTCTAAACATGAGAGTCTAACTCGGGTTTTGATCGTGTTCTCAGATAACCAGAAGACTCAATAAGATAAGATCTTTGAGTGGAGACTACAGTCGACAAGGGTGAGTGGATCTTGGACTGTCAGTCTAATTTGGTTGTAACAATATGGTTACAACGGGTAAATATGAAATTACTGTTTTCATTGTTAAGTTAATATTTTGCCATGATGGTTATACTTAACATGATTATTGGTGTCCTTGATTGCCTTGATGGTTGTGGACTATATGAATGTCGGGGGTCAACGTGTGTTGGGTTTGTGTACTATTACTTTGGACATCATAAGTGTTTTGTACATGTGTTGTTCACTGAAATTATGTTGTAAGTAGTAATAGTACCAAGCTATCGGTTTAGCCACTGATTGGCCTTCAGTTGGTTTTAAGTGTTACTTGGGGAACCACCGCGGCATGAGGGTACTCCAAGGACCACCGATCCTTCATGATTAACTGTTGCTATGCTTTGCTGTATTCATTTGTTAAGCTAAGTTAGGTGATAGTTTGAGATTTATTCACTTAGCTTCGTGCTAACCCCTCATTACTTCTTGCAGGTGTACTTTGGTATGTGGGTGGGCAAGAAGTACTATAGGAATGGAATGTTTGACAGGCTCACTCTGTTTTGTTAACTATGTTAATGTTATGACATATGTTTTGGATTTCTATAACACCAAACTTATCGTGTGTAATGTCTAGGATAATCTAGCTTAAAGACTGTATGTATTTGAATTGCCATTTTGAAATGTAAATATGCAATTCAATGGTTTGTATCTAAACTTGCGCTTCCTTTAAAAAAAAAAAAAAAAAAAATTCCTTGTATTTTCGAGTAGGGTGTTATAAATTGGTATCAGAGCAAAGGTTTGGGTGAATTGAACATAGGTTAATTGTTCAATCCCAAATCTATTTGTGTTAGTCAAACATTCCAGGGAAGGGGATTGAGCTAGTGAATATGATTTTGTTAGTATTGTTAAGTACTAACAATTAACGGGTTATGAGATGTGTTGTGATACAGGATATGGCAGAAAATAACGCTCCGACCAGTACCCCGATCAATGCTTCTGGAGTGAGAGACTCTCCTCTTGAAATTCAATCTCAAAGTCAAGGTCAGCCTAGTACTACACTCCCTGCAAATGAATTGAACCGTGATGAGTACACCTTGTATTTAGAGGATGAGTTAAACAAATATAAGGAATTATATGAGCAACAAGCTAGAACATCCAGGCAGATTCCTGTTGTTAGTACGATTACACCTCCGTTAGTGACATCACAGTTTTCTATGCCACCGCCTATTTACTACCAGACATCAGCGCCTTTTTCTTCTTCAGGACCTTCAGGATTTCAGTTTCCGGTATTTCCTCCTCCATCTCAGCAAAAATTATGTTCATTCAAGACCTTTAAATCTAGTGGACCTTCAGATTTCTTTGGGAGTACAAATCCTTCTGTGACCATGGATTGGTTAAGGGATGTCGAAAGGAAATTTGAGGTTTGTCGATGTGAGGATGAGATCAAGGTAACTTATGCAGTGCAACTTTTAAAGGGTCCGGCAATGGGATGGTGGGATTCTATCACCTCTCATTTAACACCTCAGCAAAAAGCTTCCATTACATGGTCTGATTTCTATAATGAGGTTTGTAAGAAATATTGCTCCGGTTATGACATGACTCGTATTAGACGTGAATTCTTGGATATGCAATTGACTGATAGTATGACTATGGAGGACCTTATCTCCCAATTTACCGATAAATTGAGATTTGTACATCAATGGGTACCGGATGAAAGGACAAAGATTGACCATTTTGTTGGAATGTTACCCCATAATTATCGGACTACTGTGAGACTTGCAGGTGATCTTAACCAAGCTTTTGATTTGGCTCGTTCTGTAGACGGTGATATTCGAGCTCATGGTTTAGAGATTAAAGACAAGTCCCCAATGAAACCCAAAGGTGAATCTACTTCAGGTCAGGGGAAGAAGAAATGGCAAGGTAATAACAATAACCGAAAACCGAATGTTGTTGGTGGTTCAGTGGATAGATCGAATTGGTGCCAGAATTGTAAGTCTAGGCACACGGGACATTGTACACCTCAGACTGCTAGGTGTATTAAGTGTGGTCAGTTCGGTCACGACATCAAGGATTGTCCTTTTCCTAAGCCAGTGTGTTGGAATTGTCGCAAGGAAGGGCATCGTTCTAGTGCGTGTACAGAGGCAGGGAAGCAAAAATCGGGAACGGTCGGAGGATCGTCATCATCTGCTGGCCAGAAAAGAAAGAATCCTCCAGTTCCAACTGGTCGGGCTTTTCGAATGACCGTGGATGAAGCTATGGTAGCCGAGGACGTCATAACTGGTACTTTTCTTATTAATTTAGTACCGGCATGCGCCTTATTTGATTCGGGGGCAAATTGTTCCTTTATGTCCTTGCTGTTCTGTGATAGACTTAAATTGACACCTACATGTATTCCAAAACCTATTGAGGTCGAGGTAGCGGATGGGAAGTTAGTTTCGGTTACCACATCGGTTACTGGAGCTAGTATTTCGATTGAGGGTCATAGTTTCCCTGCTTCTTTTCTGTTGATGCCTATTCATGGGTTTGATGTTGTGTTAGGCATGGATTGGTTGAGTCGTAATAAAGCTCATATAGATTGTCATAAGAAGCTAATAAAAATCCCAATCTCAGACGAGTCATATGTCGTGGCTCGAGGGGAAAGGGAGAGGGGTAGTATACCTTTAATCTCTATGATGAAAGCTAGAAAATCTCTAGCTAAAGGGTGTGATTCTTATTTAGCATATGTTGTCGATGCTAAGCTAGAAAAGAAAGCCATTAGTAATGTCCGAGTTGTTTCTGAGTATTCAGATGTTTTCCCTGATGAATTGCCTGGTTTACCTCCGGTTAGAGAAGTAGAATACAAAATTGAGTTAATTCCTGGTTCCACTCCGGTAGCTAAGGCACCTTATAGATTAGCTCCCTCCGAAATCCGTGAAATGATGAATCAAATTCAGGAATTATTAGATAAGGGTTTTGTTAGACCCAGTTCTTCTCCTTGGGGTGCTCCTGTGTTATTTGTGAAAAAGAAATATGGCACTTTCCGTATGTGTATTGATTATAGGGAATTGAATAAGAGGACCGTAAAGAATAAGTATCCTTTGCCCCGAATAGATGAATTGTTTGATCAATTGCAAGGGTCTTCGTTTTTCTCTAAGATAGACTTGAGATCGGGTTATCACCAAGTCCGGGTTTGTGGGGAGGATATCCCTAAAACAGCTTTTCGCACTCGCTATGGTCATTATGAATTCCTTGTTATGCCTTTTGGGTTGACTAACGCTCCAGCAATTTTTATGGATTTGATGAACAGGGTTTGTAGACCTTTTCTCGATAAATTTGTCATTGTTTTCATTGATGATATTTTAGTCTATTCTAAATCTGAATCTGATCATGAAGTACATTTGCGTTTAGTTCTTGACACCTTGAGAAAGGAGAAATTGTATGCTAAGTTTTCGAAATGTGAATTTTGGCTTCGCGAAGTTCAATTTTTGGGGCACATCATTTGTGAAAATGGGGTTAAAGTGGATCCATCTAAAATTGAGGCTGTCATGAATTGGCAATCGCCTAAATCTCCGTCAGAGATCAAGAGTTTTCTGGGTTTGGCAGGCTATTACAGAAAATTTATTAAAGATTTCTCCAAGATTGCAGGTTCTTTAACTAAATTAACTCGTAAGGATGTGAAATTTCTGTGGGGTGATCAACAGGAATCGGCTTTTCAGACTTTGAAACAATTGTTGTGTCAGGCTCCTGTTTTAGCTTTACCTGACGGATCCGAGGATTTTATTGTATATTGTGATGCTTCACATGCGGGTTTAGGTTGTGTTTTAATGCAACGAGACCGTGTTATTGCCTATGCTTCCCGTCAGCTGAAACCTCATGAGATTAACTATCCTACCCATGACTTGGAACTTGCAGCTGTGGTTTTTGCCTTAAAGATTTGGAGACATTACCTGTATGGAACCAAATGCGTTATTTGTACGGACCACAAGAGCCTTCAGTACATGTTTACTCAAAAAGAACTTAACATGAGGCAAAGGCGATGGTTGGAACTGATCAAGGATTATGATTGTGAGATACGATACCATCCGGGTAAGGCAAATGTGGTGGCAGACGCGCTTAGCCGAAAGGGTAAATCTGAAAGGGTTTGCTTAATGCGTTTGGAAATCTCTTCTGACTTGATCGATCAATTGAAATTGGCTCAGATAGAGGCTCTATTGGATCATAACTTGAAATCAGAAATCATGCTTAAAAGGAAAGACTTATTGGTCGAGGATTCTCGTGGATTGAAAATGTTTCAGTCTCGTATTTGGGTTCCTTTCATTGGTGGTCTTCGAGATGTAATCTTGTTGGAAGCTCATAAATCCAGATTGTCGATTCATCCCGGAAGCACCAAAATGTATCAGGATTTAAAACCATTGTATTGGTGGCCTACTTTGAAGTTGGATGTCGCTCGAATTGTTGAATCTTGCCATATTTGCTCTCAAGTAAAGACCGAGCATCAAAAACCGTATGGAGCTTTGAAGCAACTCGAGATTCCCGAGTGGAAATGGGAACATATTACCATGGATTTTGTGACCAAATTACCTCGAACTGTTAAAGGTAATGATATGATTTGGGTAATTGTGGATAGATTGACCAAGAGTGCTCATTTTCTTGCCACTTGTGAGACGGCATCATTAAGTAAATTAGCGCAATTGTACATTAATGAAGTGGTTATTAGACATGGGATTCCGTTGTCGATTGTTTCAGACAGAGATTCTCGATTTGTATCGGGTTTTTGGCAGAATTTACAGCGTGAATTGGGTTCTAGGGTCAACTTGAGTACGGCTTATCACCCTCAGACGGATGGTCAGTCGGAACGCACCATTCAAACTTTGGAGGACATGTTGCGGGCATGTGTATTAGAATTTGGTGGGTCGTGGGATTCCCATTTACCATTAGTTGAGTTTGCCTATAATAATTCTTTCCATTCTAGTATAGGCATGCCACCCTATGAAATGTTGTATGGTCGTAGGTGTAGAACACCCACTTGTTGGTTAGAGGCGGGTGAAAAGCAGTTTGCGGGTCCTGACATAGTCCAAATTACAGCCGATAAGGTAGCTATTGCCCGAGATAGATTGAAAGCTGCCCGTGATAGGCAGAAACAGTATGCTGACCCACGTTATCGACCAGTTTCGTTTGTAGAAGGTGAGTTGGTTTACTTGAAGGTTTCACCTTGGAAGGGTGTTATCAGGTTTGGGAAACGTGGTAAACTAGCTCCTAGATACATTGGACCGTTTAAAATTCGACATGTTGTCAATGATCAAAAGGTGTCGTTAGATCTTCCTCCTGAATTGTCGGGTATTCATGATACTTTTAATGTGTGCTATTTAAGAAAATGCAATGTGGAGGACCAATCCCAAGTTCTTCCATTGCAAGATTTACGTGTTGACCTAAGTCAAAGACTTGTAGAAGAACCCGTAGAGCTTTTGGATCGTAAGGTGACTAAACTTCGAAAGAAGGAAATCCCTATGGTATTGGTTAAGTGGAATCATAGTTTGGGTCCGAATCTTACTTGGGAGACCGAGTCTAGCATAAGGACGCGCTATCCCAATCTTTTTGAGCGTGGCGAGATTTCGGGGACGAAATCTTCTTAAGGAGGGAAGATTTGTAACATCCTCAAATGTGGCCTAGTTGAAATACTGTATTTCCCTTAATTTAATTGTTATTTAAATTGTATTTTTAAATACTTGGTGTATTTTGATAGTTAAATGAATAGGTCAATTGGTCAATTGGCTTATTGTGATAAATGAATTATTACATGTTTTAAATTTATTTAGCTGACGGTATAATAAAAACTTATTTCTCGTAAATGGTTTTTAGGTTCCAGACAATAGATTTAGGACGGGTATAATTTACACCCAAAATAAGCTGAGTCATATGATGAAGTCGACACTTGTTCTTCATTTTGACAGAACATCACTTTTGTTCCCTGACTTGTGTTTTGCTCTCAAGAACACTCATTTCTCAAATCAAATAACCACAATCTGATTTCACCAAGTTAAGAGTGTAATTCTGATTTCATTGTGTTCTTCCTCTTCATTGTATCATCATCATCATCATCCAAATATTGTAAGTGAGAACACCCATTTTCATGTTCTAGTTGAAATGTTAAGTTTGGTAAATTGATGATAGAATAGAGTTAAATTCGTGCTTGAAATGTGTTATATGATCATGGTAAACTGATTACATATTTGCATTACAGATTATTGCAATTACTTAGGTGAAATTGAATGAATTGGGTTTAGTTGAATTTAGATTTAACACATGATGCATGTATGAATCTTGGTGTTAAATGTTGCTATTAGTTGTTGTTATATGTTTACACATGTTTGTAGAGGTCAATTATAAGTAAAAATCGTGTTTGATGATTGAATTGTATGAAATTTAAGTTTTTGGTTCGAGCTGAAACTAGTTGCAGGTCTGAACCATTGCTGAAAAACATACGAACGCGATCCCGAAACCCTTGCCCGGATCGCGTTGCTATGTGTATTTTGATCCCAAGATGATTTTGTACGTATGAACGCGATCCAGTCCCTATCATACGGATCGCGTTAGATAGTGTTAAATTGGGTCAAACGGATTTTGTTCCTTGGAACGCGATCCAGCTCCTTGTCCCGGATCGCGTTTGCAAGTGTATTTTGGCAACAGAATATTTTGGTGTTAAGGAACGCGATCCAGCCACACCTTATCCGGATCGCGTTTGTCAGTTTTACTTTGACGAATTCGACAACTTGTAACTTGTGTGTTTATGTTATTTAACGAGTATTGAAATTATATTATGAGCATTATACTGCATTGTTTATGTGAATGTTACACTATAAATTCTAAACATGAGAGTCTAACTCGGGTTTTGATCGTGTTCTCAGATAACCAGAAGACTCAATAAGATAAGATCTTTGAGTGGAGACTACAGTCGACAAGGGTGAGTGGATCTTGGACTGTCAGTCTAATTTGGTTGTAACAATATGGTTACAACGGGTAAATATGAAATTACTGTTTTCATTGTTAAGTTAATATTTTGCCATGATGGTTATACTTAACATGATTATTGGTGTCCTTGATTGCCTTGATGGTTGTGGACTATATGAATGTCGGGGGTCAACGTGTGTTGGGTTTGTGTACTATTACTTTGGACATCATAAGTGTTTTGTACATGTGTTGTTCACTGAAATTATGTTGTAAGTAGTAATAGTACCAAGCTATCGGTTTAGCCACTGATTGGCCTTCAGTTGGTTTTAAGTGTTACTTGGGGAACCACCGCGGCATGAGGGTACTCCAAGGACCACCGATCCTTCATGATTAACTGTTGCTATGCTTTGCTGTATTCATTTGTTAAGCTAAGTTAGGTGATAGTTTGAGATTTATTCACTTAGCTTCGTGCTAACCCCTCATTACTTCTTGCAGGTTTACTTTGGTATGTGGGTGGGCAAGAAGTACTATAGGAATGAAATGTTTGACAGGCTCACTCTGTTTTGTTAACTATGTTAATGTTATGACATATGTTTTGGATTTCTATAACACCAAACTTATCGTGTGTAATGTCTAGGATAATCTAGCTTAAAGACTGTATGTATTTGAATTGCCATTTTGAAATGTAAATATGCAATTCAATGGTTTGTATCTAAACTTGCGCTTCCTTTAAAAAAAAAAAAAAAAAAAAAAAAAAAAATTCCTTGTATTTTCGAGTAGGGTGTTATAAATTGCAGCTCAATTGGTGATATCAAGTGGTAAGACTTGATATTAAAGGGATTCATGTTCGAATCCAACAACCTACCTGAGATGTTCAGGAGATAGGTTGGGGTGCATTGGGCTGCAGACCTGGCCCAATGGCTTATATTAACATTCCTCCTTGGGCCTGCGGGTGATGGAGGGGGGTGTTACATAAAAAGTGAACTTTTTATGTAACACCCTCCCCCTGAGCCCACTGGGCTCACGCGGTCCACAGCTGGGCCTGAGGAGCAATGTCAATATAAACCCACTGGGCCAGGTCTGCAGCCCAATGCACCCCAACCACATCACCTGAGGAATTCACCTCCCAGGTAGGTTGTTGGATTCGAACTTGAATCCCTTTAATACTAAGTCTTACCACTTAGTATCACCAATTGAGCTGCAGCTCAATTGGTGATACTAAGTGGTAAGACTTAGTATTAAAGGGATTCAAGTTCGAATCCAACAACCTACCTGGGAGGTGAATTCCTCAGGTGATGTGGTTGGGGTGCATTGGGCTGCAGACCTGGCCCAGTGGGTTTATATTGACATTGCTCCTCAGGCCCAGCTGTGGACCGCGTGAGCCCAGTGGGCTCAGGGGGAGGGTGTTACATTTACCCACTAAAGTCTTTTCTGATTGGCTGAAAAGGAATCTAGACACTTATTTTGGGACGTCCCAAAATAGTAAGTGAGACACTTATTATGGGACGGAGGGAGTATAAATCTATTGAGTATTATTTTATTGAATAATTATTGAACGAAATATTCATTAGGGTTAATAATGATTTAATACTCAAACTTTCAACTTTTTTTTTAACACCTCAACTTTTTTTTTTAACGTTTTAACACTCCAACTTACAGTTTGACCAATACTTAATACCCAAACTTTCAACTTTTTTTTTCATTTAACACCTAAATTTTTTTTTTAACATTTTAACACTCCAACTTATAGTTTGACAACAGTTTAATCTCTTTAGTTTGTTTGGCTGTTTAAAATTAAACTTCTGGATTTTTTTTGATATGTACATATATATGATTTAAATGCTTATAAATTAATTGTAACGTGTCATCATAATTAATTTTATAATGTTTTATTTTGATAGCGATATATTTTTATAATGTTTTCGTGTATAATATTTCTAGTTATATGAAAAGCTATTTATAATGAATGTATGTTGCTAAAAAATGATAAATGGGTATTAAACGATAAATGGGTATTTCTAGTCAATTATTTCAACATTACCTATTCAGCAGGTTAGCGGTTATAAATACCCTGATTAAAATCTAACCAGGTAATAAGTTAGAATTATAACAATAATAAACTATAATTAACAGAATAATAACATTCGAGATCACGAGGTTAGCTAAACATTCGAGATCCCGAGGTTAGCTAATCTTAGTATTCTTTGAAGGATTAATAGAGTACATATTAAATAGACAACACATAAGAAGAATTTTTAGTGTATTTAAATCGAATCTTGATTATTTCAAACTAAAGAGTTAACAAAAAAATCCAGAAGTGTAATTTTAAACGGACAAACAAAATAAAGTTATTAAATTGTGGTCAAACTATAAGTTGGAGTGTTAAAACGTTAAAAAAGAAGTTGAGGTGTTAAAACGGAAAAATTTTGAAAGTTTGGGTATTAAGTTTTGGTCAAACTATAAGTTGGAGTGTTAAAACGTTTAAAAAAAAAGTTGAGGTGTTAAAACGAAAAAAAGTTGAAAGTTTGAAAATTTAACCATTATTAACCCTATTCATTAATATTAATATTTATCATTAAAAGTAAAAGTTGATTCTCTAGTCTCTAAAAAATATTAATGTTTTCCAATTATTAATTAATCAATGATGAACAACAACAATAATAATAATGAATTAATGATTAAATGATAATAATAAATTAATAATAGCATACGGTAAATGGTAAATACTCCCTCCGTCCCAATTTTATTGTCACCAGACAAAAAGACACGCAGTTTAAGAAAATATAACTATCTCTCTCTTACTTTTTGATAAAATGACAGTTTTACCCTCTACTTTTTATCTATTTTTTTTGTCTTATATATATACACTAAGGGTAAAAAAGAACTTTATTTCCTTAAACTTTCTATTTATGGAAGTGGACAATTAATTTGGTACACCCCAAAATGAAAATAATGGACAATAGAAATGGAACGGAGGGAGTACTAAATACAAAAGAAATCCGTGTAAGAATCTGTTGGGTCGTCATCAGAAACCTTATTCTTTGTTTTGTCCTCTACACTCTACTCTGCATCTACACTGCCTTCACCTTCTCCGCTACCCACGTGATTCCTCTCCTATCCTTTTCCAAAGAATCTACAATACAAAACAATTAATCTAATCAAACAAAAAATAATAAATAAATAATTCGTAATAATTACGATAGGGTGGTGATAAATTCATCAAAAATATGTATTAACTGGTTGTACTGTACAACCTGTTAATGCATTGTTTTGGTAGATTTATCAAAAGTGGTGTAGGAAATATAATTAGCCAGTACGATAACGTGGAAAATAATAAATACTCCCGTTTCCCACTTAATATTTCCATTTTAAAAATCTTCTCTAACTATACTGTTCACCAGGGGCGGAGTCAGGAAATTGTAGCAGAGAGGGCGAAAAAAAATAATTCTTTTTTTTCTTTATAGTGTCGTGGGGGTGAAATTTACAAAAGTTTAATAATACCTTAAAAAAATTTCTTTTTTACGTGATTTGAAATTTCTTTTGGGGGCGGATGCCTACGCTGCCCCCGCCCTGTCTCCGCCCCTGCTGTTCACTAATCAGTATTATTTATATTTATACTTACTTACTAAGATCATTTTTAATTGCTTGAAATATGAATCAAGCGCTTCAAATGGGACGGAGAGAGAAAACTTTTGTCTTCATGCCTATGGTCTTTCAATTCAATGAAATAGGCGATTTGTAATGGTCCACTTAAAATCTAAAATATATACGGGTTTTTATATTTTGTGTTTTTATATTTTATTCACACAAAAAACATGTCTCATCTTTCTTTATTTTAAAATCTTTTTATTATTAAAGGAGGATAAAAAGTGTTAAGGAAAAAAAAAAAGGTATTCATATTAATTTTGAAGTCACATTCTTTGCATAAACATTATACCCGTAATTGTATAAAACATATTTTATATTTTTATGAAAATAAATTTTAGAAGAGGGGACGAGAGAGATAGTAGAAGAAAAGTGAAAGTGACAGGTCTACCGAGGCTTACCGTGGGGTCGCTCTCACCCTCGATTCTTTTCCCCTCTCTTTTTCTTAACCACCTTTTTGCTGCTCTCCTTCCTTCCTTTTTTCCATTTTTATTTTCACTCGGCCCGATTCTTATATTCTATCTTTACCTTACTCAATGACTCCCTAATCAAATTCATTTGTCATTTGACCACCTTCTACTGTCCTACAAACTACAAAGTACAAAGTGTCACCATTTTCCCCTTTTACTCCGTATTTATATTTAAAAGAATTGTTCTAAACACAATCGGTTGTAATTAACACGTTTAAAAGTGTTGTACAATAAAAATATCGCCTCCTATAATTTACATTTAACTGCGACGTACAATAGTTTTATGCGCATTAAAGATAGCCTTAAGAGTTATGTTTAGAAAAATTCTATTTTAGAATGTATTATTTGTATAAAAATATCTTCCTGATGCATACTAACGCTTCCCCTTTCCCTCAAAAAAGCACTTCCCTCTGGATCATTCCATTATATATATATATATATATATATATATCTCCTCTACATATAATGCATTTCAACTCTTTAATCTTAATTTGGTACACTACAAATTGAAAAGACAAAACTACCCCTACTCCTATCTCCTCTACATCACGTACCAACTCATCAAAAAAGTCAATTGGTAAGTTCCCCACATAATCGATGTCTTTGACTATTATCATTCAAAGAAGATATGCATATTTACGAAAATACCATGTCATCTTCAACTGTAAAACGAGTATACGTGATTTTGGTTTTCATTATGCCATATATATTTCAATCAATTTACATTGTTATTTTTGTATTACATATTCTCCTTTAAAACTTTCATTACCTACCATAAAACCAAATGAAATGTCCACTATATATAAACAACTTACGAGAATTGTTACCTCATATTTTCAAAAGTTAGAGACAAACATTGCTATTATGAATAACAACACCACCAACACCCAAAACACCAATGTCAATGCCAACATTACGCCACCGATGATCCGTCAACTAGCCGCTAATGCTTCTAATGTCAAAACTCATTCGGGTTTCGTTGTGGTACGTCCAAACAACTTTATATAATCTTTGCTTATTAAACTGTTACGCAAAGTCCATTTTCAATAATTGAAGTTTTTTATATACCTCTTCATATTGAAATGATAAAAAAGCTTGGTAACATTTTCAATACGCATTGTTGAAGTTGATAAAAATGACGTTGCAAGATGAAATTATTCTCTTTTAAAGTTTTTGCTACGTTACTTTTCTCAACAATATCATTATTTCTTTAGTTTTTGTTTAACTTCATTTTGTTTTATTTCTCTTAAATTTATATTCATGATACTATTGTTTAAAACATGTTGATCCTAAATAACACAGTCCAACCCAACTCACATTATTATTCGATTCAATATTAAAAAACTTAAAAAGTTAATCAATAATATACACATCAATTATTTCAAGAAGTTGTCAAAATCAAAACCAAATTAGTTCGTGTCAAAGTATTTTATATATTTGACTTTAACTACCATCCAAATATGTCTACAGAACATAAAAAACTTAATTACTTCATATTTTAGTATATAAGAATTATTTTTTGATCATGCGTATATAATAATCGAATATGATAAAAGTAGTAGTAGCATCTTCTATGTATATACGTGTATGCAAATAAGCCTCACCACATGGATCAACTCGACATTTGTTAACAGCTTGCAATTCATGATTTTGTAAATGATTCTAAGCGTAAAAAAATACATTAATTGTTGTTTATTACATACCATTTTATACATTATATTTTCATTTAATTTTGTAGCATGATAGAGGCCATGACAATGTCGACCTCTTTTCATTGTAGAACCAATATCATGTTTGGTTCAACATCAGCGCAGTCCGTGTGGATTTTATCTGGAAAGACACAAAGGATAACAAATTATATTTGTTTTTACTAGACGTGCACGTAAGTTACCTATAATACCATACTATCTTATTCACTTTTCATAATATAATGTAATATTTTTTAACAAATATCCTACATCCTAGAGAGATCGCATGACGGCGGTTGTCTCAAGTAATTTACTGCAAAAGTATGAAAACATGAATTTATTGGGTTACGTATTTGCAATCAAACATTTCCAAGTCGAGGAGGTATCTCCCTTCATTGAGGACTACCCACGTTACGAGGGATATAGTTTCAACCGCGATAGGTGGCAAATCATGGTTACAAAGAATACAAAGTTCGAACTATGTTCAAACACTACTACACAAGTTTTTCCATTGTATCCGAATGTAGTTTCCATCCAAAATCATTCAAATGAGAAAAGCAAGAAACGCATGATGATTGGTACATTTCTTTTTACGTTATTTTTTAAATTTCTTTTTGTTTTACTAATAACTTACCGTTAACTAATAAGCCTTCTACCTTCATTTAGATGTAATTGGAAAGATTTCGAGTGGTAAACTAAGAAGATTCACACATTCACTTGGTTCATGTGAGTTGGTACTCTATGATTTAACGTAAGTTTCTAATGTATATCCATTAGATTTTATGTACACATTAAAAAAAATGCACGATATTTTACCATATTCGATCTACTAGGGGCCACGAACTGAAGTTAAATTTGTATCACAATTCACATACGCTTCCGGGCATGCTTGCTCGAGGAATACAAGAGAAATGGATTGTTTACGTTTCCAGGGTCAAACTAATTATCCATCAAGAAAAAGGTAAGTGTAAACTTCAAATGTGGCAACTAAACAATTGTTCAAATGCAAATATAACTAACTATCATATATGTTTTCAGATAATGAATTAATATCTACTGGAGTTACGAAGATTATTTTCCCCCATCACTATTGCTTTTTTGATTCATCATAGTCGGTACTACTATAGTTATCATCAACTATCGATGTATTCTATGTATAATATTCCGCCGCATTGCACGGGTATTTTACTATGTTCTTTAATTTGGGATGGATTTATTTTCAAACTATACATATATGGTAACAATTAATTAATACTCCGTATATGGTAACAATTAAGTAAGGGAGGTGATAAATTCAACACCCAAATTGTTTCATACAACACAGTGTACAACTGTTAAATCAAACAGTACAAATATACAATGCACAACTTTGGTGTAAGAATAAATTTTTATGTTGTATTTATCAACTCCCATTAATTAATGCATATTGCTACTTAGCTCTTGTCAAATATGGTCTTTATTTTATTTTTATTTTTTTATAACAAAACTAGATGTTAGCCCGCGAATTCGTGAGATGATACATATAGGGTGTGTTTGGCAACAAAGTAGCTGGAGCTGGAGTTTGTGGCTGGAGTTGGAGATTGTGGCTGGGGATTCTAGTGGCTGGGGATTCTTTTAGAAGCCACTTGAAGTAGCTTATAGAAAAAGGGATTCTAGAGGATTATTTTTTCAACAATCCCCCTCTTTTTCATGTTACCAAACAGGGCTTCTAATCAATAAGGGCTGGAGATTCTTAAAACTAGAATCTCAATCCCTTATAATCCCCTAAAATCTAGTGTGCCAAACACACCCATAATATATATCAAATTGAAGACTAACAATGCTATGAGTGTTGAATGTTGAAATTATCACTCTCTTTTATAGCCTTTGTTGTTGTCTATGATCCTTTTGTTGTAGTTTAGTTTGTAGAAAATGTGAAGATCGCGATTGTGCGGTTTATGGAAGTTAGTAAAAGTTATTAATTTGTATATAAAGGAACAAAAATAGCACATGTATTTATTATGGTGTAAAAATTTACTATTGACAAAAATTAACCCTTCAATATCGTGAGTTTTGCTCTGGATTTGCACAACTTTGGAACAATTAAGTTTCCTATTCTAAAGGGTTGAAAAAGTCTAGCTTATTGATCAGCCATTTAATAGGTTAATTAAATCTATCTATATCTATACCCCTTATAAATCATTTAGGATATAGACTTAAAACTTAAAAAAGGGATATGCGCAATACCAATTATACCCCTTATTAATATATTCGGATAACTAACATAATTAGTCATTAATTACTCAATCACTATACTATGGTAAATATATTGGTAATTATAATATCTATTTATTGCAGTAGAGGTATGTATTAACTATATACATATATTTTGTCATTGTGATTAAATGAAACTGAAAAGCAACCTCGAAGTATTCCAAGTAATATACAAGTCAAAATAATTAAAAATTTGCTATAATAATTTTCTTTAACTCTTCTCTTAAATTGGGAATCCATTTCGTAACAATATTTTACTTCTTAGCCGGTTGTTATTGCATATTATTTTGAATTTAGTTTGGTAATTAGTATTTACTTTATAATAACAATCAACTTCGTAATGCTTACCCGATATGTGTTAGTGAAAAACGATGTTGCTACCTCTTTGCTAAATTTGCGACAATCAATCACATTATTTGTAGCCAATTTTTGAAACTTTTCCGCCGCATAGCGCGGGTAACTCACTAGTATATATATATATATATATATATATATATATATATATATATATATATATATATATATATATATATATATATAGTGGGAGGATCCAGGGGGAATCATTTTTTTGGGGGGAAGTAGGTAAGTGTAATATTCATCACGGAACATTTTAACTTCGTCAATACATTTGTCGAAAATTAAAAAGTGAAAATTAATTAATGTTGATCAAAATGGATGCTATGAATGTTAAGCTTCCATGATAAATTCTTTTTGTAGGCTATAACATTAATTGATAAATTTTAAATCCCAAATCGTTAATGTTCGTCGTGGTGAATGTTAACTTAACATTCATCACGATGAATGTTAAAAGAAAATCAACGTTATTTTTTAACATTCTCCGTGATGAATGTTAAGTTAACATTCACCACGATGAATATTAACGTTTTATTGAATAAATATTCATAAAATAATATTATGACTTAAAATTGACTTTCATCTGTTAATATATATTCTTTATAGCATCGATCTTGATTACTATATACGTGTAAATTTAATTTTATCTTTGACATTTGTATTGGCAAAGTTAAGATGCTCCGTGATGAATATTACACTTCCCTACTTCCCCCAAAAAATTGCTTCCCTCTTGATCTTTCCCCTATATATATATATATATATATATATATATATATATATAAATACACTTCGCTAAATACACTTCGCTTTCAAGTATACATGGTGTAATGGTATGCTCAAATATGTCTTATTTATGATGGTTCATGACTTGCGCCACTTTCTAACTTTATTATTTTCTTTTACATATGTGTCTTTTATACTCTTTTTCACATAACCATATTTGGTAAGTGTAGAAATTTTATATAGTACAGTTAATTTGTGGTGGGGAGCTACCTTCATTTTGGCTTTGAGAAAAACACCAAGTGTACGTAAGAATGATAATGATTGTATGTGTAACACCCATTTCTTGGGTCTAGTAGTTTTATAATATTCTCCTGACTTTAAATTATTATTTAATGTGTTAGGAAATATTTTGTTCAAGTTATTTGAAAATAATTGGGAAAAGAGTCACATAATTTATTGTGACTAGTAAATTATTAATTGTTTTAAATTAATATAGTTGAAGGTAAAATAAAATAGTTTTCCCCGCAAATGATTTTTAAGTTCTAGACAATAGATTTAAAAGGGGACAAAACTAGTACATATATTATCTAATATATGTGTTTAATACGTACGAAACCTTCAAAATTATTCCAGAAAGATCGTGTGATCGAGAAAAAGAATCAGAACCCTAAACACAAACTCTAATCATCAAATTTTTAGGAAATCAATTCTTGTTTCCTTTGTTCTTGGTCTGTACGAGTTAAACCACGCACAGGAACATCTTTTGAGTTGTAAAATGAGTTATGATATTAAATTGAAGCCATGGAACTCCAAATTAAGCTGCAAAAACGCGAATTGATCATCCCCTAATCCTTGTAATCACTTTGTAAGTGTTAATTCTTTGATTCTATAAACCCTAGAAAATGGGTTTTGTGTATTTCATAGAATTGAAAGTCTCGTACGCGTAGGATCTGATCGGATCGTTTAATCAATTGCAAGTGCGGAAATCAAACAATTGATAATCAAATCACGAACACACGATTTCTATATAATCTTTGTATATATTCACACTTGAATAATAAAGATTACAAGATACAAACTCTTCTCTGCGCCTCTCTCTCCACGCCTCACTCTCTAAAACGTCCAACATACAAATGAACCCTAACACGCCTATTTATAGGCTGTCCAACCCCTAATGCGACACTAGCCAAGTGTCGCATTCAGCGACACTGACCAAGTGTCGCTAAACTATACTTGGACAAAATCGTATTCACTAATTGCACTTCTCGTTTACAACTCGATTATACAAACTTTAACACCTCACAAACTAAGACTAATTAACATTGACGAGTACAAACGTTGACCAACTAACTGACACACAGAAATGCACCAACAAACTCCCCCATGTCAGCAGCTTGGTCAAATAAGCTTTAATTAGTCTTCACCATCAGACTTCTTCATGTCTTCAACAATCAGAAACTCCCCCATTGAGATATAATGGTTTTCAAAAATCTTGATGTCCAGATTTATGTGACTGACACACATTAATCATACAATAAGATCTTCAAATTCTTTGTGACCATCTCTCAATCATCAGCAGCTTCTCCAATAGAATTTATCTTCACAGTCTTTGAAGAATAACTAATATCCTTTACATATTCAATATTTAACTTTAACCAAATATGTGATATTTAAAGAAAATAACATAGAAATAAAATCTTTTTGTATTTTCTTTATAAATGAAAAGTAAAGAATACACAAAAACAAAAATTAAAATAAATTGGGGATATGATTGTTTTAGGTCTGCTTAAGGATCATATCAGGGCAACATGCAATTATTAGGAAATAGTAAGTGTTATTTCGATTACCAGTATATTTGTCCACTTTAAATTTACTTGGCACACTTAAAACACCTTTTATAGAAGTTATTTCAAGACGATTATTGGTATTGGTTGTCCACCTAAACATGTTACATCCGTGTCTGTGAGCCAACATTTTATTGTTAGTATGAATAGTTCACCGTGGTCCCCACCATAGACATACCCCTGTAACCCAGACAAGAACATAGTTTTCATATTTAGAAAGAATATAAGAAAATCATTTTTAAGAATTAAGCCAGCGGTGACAGATCTGTACTTACGTACATCAGAGCAACATAACTTGATTAAGGTTTAAGCAAAACCAATCTCGGTCAAACCAACATAACTTGATTCAGGTTTATACTGACTGAGTCCAGGTCTGTACTTACGTACAATAGAGGAAACAACCAGGATAAACCCCCAAATGATTTCAGATAAAAACTCTAAAGTATAGAAGTATGTCAAGCTACATTCAGGAATTAAGACATTCAGTCGTACGTCATAAGGTGTTTACCACAAGATAATATGCATGTATTAGACTTACTTCTTAATAACCCAAAGACCGATGTGTATCATGCCTACCAATACATCGTATGATGAAGGTAATGTTTATAAAAGCTATTTTAAATATGCTAGATAAACCTACTGACACATCAAACATAAACCTTAAAATTTTCATTTTGTGCATGTCACCTGATGTACTATCATATCCCAAGTTGTTTATAGACACAATCCACCGTCTTTTCAAGAATTAAGAATCTTGTTGTTCACATTTCTGATTCAAATACTCAGAATTTTTATAATTTTAAAATTACTCCCCTTAAACAGCAAATTCTTATATCCAATCCAAAAATAATCCCCTTAAACATTAAACATATTTTTGTATTTTTAATTGAACAAATTTCGCAACATTGCATTTCTTTGATACTAAAAAGTATAAAGAATGGCTGTTGCATTAATAATTAAATTTAAAGAAAAGTATCAAAATCACGTATCAAGTCAAATCAGATGCGTTTTAGCACTTGTACCACCTCATAACATCGAAAATCTCATTCATCCAATCAAAATCATCACACATGAGCACCTTGAAAACAATCTTCCAAAAATATTCACATCCGTGCAGTCTCTACAAATATTAGCTATCAAAAACCTGACTGCATCACCACAAACAATCAAACATTAGTACTTATGGGACACCCTAAGCCTTGATAGGCTTGGGTTGTCTATGGTCATCCATAACCATCAGATCAATGAGTTTATGATATTTTAAAAACTCAGAAGATTTCATTGATGTGTTGTTTGTGGATTTTGGTTTCCAAACCTACTTAGCTTCAGATGATTTGTTTTCAACAATGTTTTGCTTTTGAACTTGAGGTCTACTAGGCACAACTTTGTTTACTCTAGCCATGGGTTTGGGAGAAGAGGATGCATATCTTGACATAGGCGAATACGAGCCACACCTAGAAAAAGATTTTGAAAATGAATTCCTAAAAGAAGAAGTTCTTGGCATCCCTCTACCAAATCTATCTAGGGATAATAACCTACAATCCCTAATTATATGTCCTTGTTGTCCACAATGGAAACATGAACGTCTCTCAACATACGATTTATTCCAATGAGTACCCACGAAAGATAGAGGTGGAGAATGAACTGTAGGAGGCTTAGGAGATGAATCATTTACATGACGTGAACACTTGTGTGTACACGTTGATGTAGATGCCTCAAAAGTTGAGCAAGTTGATGTTGAAGGTTGTTCATTTTTACAATATAAATTTGAATCCTTCTTTTGATTTTGAACATTTTTGGATTCATTTTCAACCTTGTTTCTACCCTTTGTATTTGAAACCTTTACAGTTTCATTTGTAAGTATATGATTTTCGGGCTTTACATTAACTTTTTCAACATTAATTTCAGCCTCTTCAAGTAGATCCTCTATCTCAACAACCTCCTCTACACTAACTGGAGGTGTACTCTCAGACTTAACAAAAGTAGGCAAGGGATACTCTGGCCGTTTAGTTTTCTCCTTTGCCTGCCTTTTGGGATTAGATTTAGCTTCTTTAGTCTTTGTAGCTGACCAAGAAGAGTAGTCAGCTACAACATCTTCGGTGCCCTCTTTAACAAGCGTAGGATAGTAGTTAGTAGGAGGTGGGACTACTTCATACCCCACTCCCGCCTTACTATTTTTGTCTGTCCTTTGCTTGCTAACGATTTCATGGAAGATTTCAAGAGATGTTGAATAACTTGAGATTTTTCAATTAAAATTTACAGATAATTTTTTTTAAATCATTAAGTTCTTTATTTAGCAATTCAATTTCAGCAAGATAGCTATTAATAGCATCTTGTTGACTAAAAACTTTAGATTTATAAGTCTAAGTATCTAACTTATAAGCTTCAATTTTCTTATCATAAAGTTTTTCATTAGCTTTTAGAAAATTATTTGACTCAGTAAGTTTAACAACTTTTTCTCTCAAGTTTTCATTATCTATTTGAAAGCATTTTAAAGAAGCATTTAACTTAATACACGATACACAATTTAAAGGTTCCTCGGGTTCATCATGTACCTCAGGTGTATTAGAATCAACGTCTTTTATTTGAGCCACCAGTGCAGTGTGTTGAACCTCTTCTTCATTTACCAATATTTCCTTTTGATCGTAAGCCTCTATAAGAGCATCCCATAAACCTGTAGAAGTTGCTTGATTTTTAAATTTATTAATCACAACTTCTGGCAAGCACTTGGTAATCATCTCATACGCTCTATTGTCTTTATCAAACTCTTCTCATTCATTGACTGACATTTGTGCTCTTGACTTAAACACCCCATTGAGTCTTGGTGGCTCATATCGATCACTAGTATTAAACCAGTTCCATAACTTTGGATCTTTGTGTTCAATGAAATTGCATAACTTAATCTTCCAATTAACAAAATCACTATAGAACAAAGATGTAGAAGGGGGCATTTTCTTACCAAAAGCCATTTTCGAATTTTCCCTCCAAAAATGAATTTGAAAATTTTGGAAAATATCCGAGTATAGCGAAACTTTTCCGATAGTAAAATTAAGTTATTTTAAGCTCAAAACAAAAATTTGGAGAGGCGACAATTTCCCCACGAAATAATATATATATATATATATATATTATTTTTTTATGAGACACTAGATGAGACACTTGCTAAGTGACGCATGGAAGTGACGCATTGAAGTGACGGTATGAAGTGACGGTATGAGACACTTGCTGAGACACTTGGTAAGTGACGCACCAAGTGAAGGTATGAAGTGACGGTATGAGACACTTACTGAGACACTTGGTAAGTGACGCACCAAGTGACGGTATAAAGTGACGGTATGAGACACTTGCTGAGACACTCGGTAAGTGACGCACAAAGTCCGGAAGTGACGCAAAAACGCGCAGCAGCACCCAAAAAACCCTAAAATCGATTTTTTTTGAAACCCTAACGAATTTTGAAGAACAAACGACGAACCAGCACCAAAAACTCGTCCAAAAACACAAATCTTCAACCAATTACACCCGAACAACAAGATCAAACTCCAAAAACTTCACGAATCGATCGAAAAACGAACAAATTACGATCCGATACCACGTAATCCAAAGATTGTGGCTCTGATACCAGTTGAAATTCCCGTACGCATAGGATCTGATCGGATCATTTAATCAATTGCAAGTGCGGAAATCAAACAATTGATAATCAAATCACGAACACACGATTTCTATATAATCTTTGTATATATTCACACTTGAATAATAAAGATTACAAGATACAAACTCTTCTCTGTGCCTCTCTCTCCACGCCTCACTCTCTAAAACGTCCAACATACAAATGAACCCTAACACGCCTATTTATAGGCTGTCCAACCCCTAATGCGACACTAGCCAAGTGTCGCATTCAGCGACAATGACCAAGTGTCGCTAAACTATACTTGGACAAAATCGTATTCACTAATTGCACTTCTCGTTTACAACTCGATTATACAAACTTTAACACCTCACAAACTAAGACTAATTAACATTGACGAGTACAAACGTTGACCAACTGACTGACACACAAAAATGCACCAACAAGAATTAAGATGATTAACTTGAAATTGAAGCTTGTAATGCTTGTATTATTGTTAGTTGATAGTTAATTCATGATTAAAAGTGAATCCCTAAGTTAAAAATGAAGAATTTGATATGAACATATGAAGAAAGTGATGAGTTTAGTTGAATATTCATGAATCAAAGCTTGTAATCATGTTATAATGGTTAATTGATGATGTAATCATGATTATAAGCTAAGCCTTAACCTAGAAATGATGAAGTTGATATATGATCATTAATAACGTTTATGGGTTTAGTTGATTATGGAAGAATCAAAGTTTTTAAGTTTATGTTATTAGTGAATAATTGATAATAGTTGATTAGTGATGATGACATGATCATAATTTGATAAGTAATTGTGAATTATTATTGTTAAGGTGATTATTCATAATCTTGATATGATACAATGATAAATGAGAATTATAAGTGAATAATGATTTGAGTAATAACTCATTGAAATTGAGATTATGAATCATGTTGTACGACTTTAACATGAATTGATTATTATGGATGAGTTACTAACTCGTTAATTATATTGTATTCTCAGATATGAAGAAAGACTCAGTGACATTAGACTTCTGAGTAGACGACTGAGGTATTCGGTGAGTGGATCTGTAATCCTCAGTTTTACTTAGTTGTAACAGGTTTGGTTACAACGGGTAAACATATTATTACTACTTTTTGGTTTGCCATGATGATTTTAGTTTAATAGTAATAATACTGTTAATAGACTGTTTAGTCTGATATGTTGACCTGGTTGAATATGTGATCACTTGATATTTGACCTTCGGACATCAGTGTATTGGGGTCAACCTGATGGTTGGGTTTGGTTACTATTGTAAGATGACAGGAATTTCCTTGTACTCATCGTTAATAGGAAATTAGGTCGTATGAGATTAGTACCAAACTATCGGTCTCGTCCGTTATGGCCATACGGATATGTACGATAAGTGTTCTTGGAGTATCCTCGGGTATTATGGTATCTCAAAACCACCGGTCCTCATTGTATTGAGATGTTATCTCATTGATATTATGTGATATTGGTTGTGTGTTCTTGGCTGAAGATTTCCCCAAGAACCATTGATTTACTGTGATGTTTTGTTTACGATTATGTATTGTAAACAAAGTTGTTATGCTAAGTTGGGCTGTTGATTACTATTCACTCACTTAGCGTTATGCTAACCCTACCACCCCACTTCTTGCAGGTTATTGTGTTAATACAATGGGCGGGCAAGAAGCTTGTTTATTGGATGGAAGGTTTGACCAGGCGTAGACTCTGATATGGTTATGAAAAAAGCTCACGATGTGTTTTGAAAATTATATAACACCCAATCATATATATATTATGATTTCGAAATAGAATGAGTTGTTTATATATAAAATTTGTAATGTGAATTGATCAAGTATTCTTAATCTACGCTTCCGATATTATACATATTTAAATAATGTATTGAAATATGAGGGTGTTATAGTATGCTAATTTTTATTTAAGTACAAGTATGTTAATTTAAATACGAAATTATACAACAAAAAAATCCGCATAATCAAAAAGCAAGCATTACAAAGTGAAGCATACAGACTGCTATACACTTATTTTGGTGATGGAAAATGTGTCAAATAAACACTACCTCATGTCCTCATGTGATATGATAGAATTAAATAATAAATAAATATTATAAAAAAAAAACCAACTTTTAGAATAGAACCACAATAATACACTATAATATCTTTATCTTTAAACTCCTTCATCTTCATTTTTTTAGAATAAAGAAAATGTCCATCTTAATAATCTTTAATCTATAAATTAATAGCTTCATTCAATCACCCAGTGATCTAAATTCCTATACAATCTTCTTTTTTGATTCCTTCTGTCAATTTCTAATTTTCAATTCTTTGATTAGGGATGGCAACTGGTCGGGATCGGACATGTTTCAGTGTCTTTGTACCCATACCCGTTTAGTATATTCGTACTCATACCTGACCCAATACCCTTAGGGTACCCAATTCGTATTACCCACCGGTTTTTCGAATTTATTCACGAGTTTCGGTTATTCCAATATTTGTAACTTTGGCCGAACAAAAAATGTTTAGTTATTGAAAATACGATGCAAATTTAAAATACGGCAAAAAAATAAAACCAAAATACCATAGACTATAGTATATTCAAGATTTCAAATCCTAAAGTTAACAATTTAACCTTTTTATTAACTAATTCAAATTTTCGGTACGTTAAAGATAACGAACAATTTTATGTTTTCATATTATACAAAATTAAAATGTAATAGTCATAGAAATCCAAATATAGAAGCGTATGATATAAGGTTCACCTGTTGATATGTACATTATCTTCTTATATATACAAAAGATTATATATATAGTATATAAAACTCAAATTAATAATAGCAATTATGCGGGTATGAATACGGGTAAACGGCTATGGATACGGTGATACGGGTACAAGTAATTGGATGTGTATAGTATCACCAAACCCATACATGCAAACTTGAAAAATTTATACCCAAACCGCATCTAAACCCGCCTCCATATATATTCTTGAGTAGGAATCTTCTTTAGTTAGCTTTGGTCATGAGTCTACTCTTTAAATTATAAAGTTAAAAAGGGTGAAATCTGTTAGACAAAGGATAATAACGCACTTATTGACAATGATTATGATACAAGCAAGGTTGATCACTGTAACATCCTCGAAATGGACCTAGTTGTTTTGTATTATTTCTTGATTTAAATTAGTATTTAAATGTGTTTGGAAATAATATTGTTTGAAATAGTTGAAATAATTGGAATAGGAGTAGAATATTCCAATGTGATAAGTGAATTATTAATTGTTGTAAATTAATATAGTTGACGGTACAATAAAATGTTTGGACTCGCAAATGGTTTTCGGGTTCCAGACAATAGATTGAGATGGGGTATTAAATTATACCCGTATAATTGAAGTCGGTTGGATTGTGCCGACCTATTTATTCCTTTCCCTTTTAGGAAAGTTAATCACTTTCCTTTCTTTGAAAACTTGAAACCTAAAAACTAGAAATTAACCTTATGTTGAAATCATGAATTCTGATTTGGGTTTGATTTCATAATCATCATCATGATCACCATTCAATTTCCATTATAATGGTAAGTTTGTTTTTAAATTTGAAGTTTATTGAAATTAACCCAATTGATGATTTGTGTGAAATTGATGTTAGGAATCATGTTGTAACTATGCTATAATGATTATATGAAGTTTTTAGTAGTATAAGACTGTTAGAAACTGAGTTTTGAGAGTTTTGGTGTTAAATCCGTGGGTTAAGTTTTGAGCAGAATCGCACAGGGCTGGAACGAAGGTGGGAATCCGGTCGGATTCAATTGAATCCGGCGGATTCAGATAAATTAGGGAATCCGGTCGGATTCAAAGGAATCCGGCGGATTCAAATGCTAAAAACCGGATCCTATGTTTTGCAAATTTCAAAAGTGCATAAGTGTTTAATAGCACTTTAGAGACCTCTTTTTTGTAACAAAATTTCATTAACACGGATTGAGCTGAAATTCGCATGTCCACTCGAAAACGACCCAATGATCAAAGCTATATACTATAGCCTAGTCAGTTTTTGGCCATTCGGGGTCGTTTAGGGGTCGAAAATGGTATTTTACTGTTTTTGAATCTTATTTCGGGACTTTTGATTATGTTCCGAATTGGACCTTTGTTTGCTGTGATCGTAGGGATCACCTGATACATGTAATTATGTTATGATTGTGTAACGATATTAATTACCTGTGTGTTATCAGTTGAGACAAGTTATTAACTTATTGTTTATTGATTGTATTTTCAGATGTGGAGAAGGCTCAGTAATATTAGACTTCTGAGCTTGCGCCTGAGGTAGTCGGTGAGTGGATCTGTAACCTCAGTGTGATTTAGTTGTAATGATTTGATTTACAACAAGTAATTTATAGTATTACTTTGATATGATACATCTGTAGAGATATCTTGCCATGATAGTTTAATTAGTTACTTGGCTGATTGTGCTAGTATGTAAGATTTTGAGGTCAACTTGATTTGATGGTTGGACTTGTTGTTGTTGTAGACGACAGGAGATCTCGGAAACTTGAAATGTTGGTTTAGAGATCTAGGTCGTGTGTGATTGACAACAAGTTATCGGTAGTTCTGTATGGGCCAATACAGATGATTGATAAGAGTTCCTTGAGTACCAAACCGGTATTAGGGTGTCTCAGGGATCACCGATCCTCATGATGTTGCGTGTATGACATTGATTGGATGTTGAGTGATTGATTGATTTTCTGTTTATTGTTATTTGATGTAAACAGATTGTTATGCTAGGTTGGACTGTTGCTTATAGTTTCATTCACTTAGCTTTATGCTAACCCCACCACAGTTCTTCCTGCAGGTTAAAATAGATGGGACATATTGGGCAGGAGGTTGTTGGACTGGATGGAATGTTTGACAGGCTTTTACTCTGATGTAAATTTTATAACTGTAAAAGTGTTTTGAAGCATTAACACCCAGTTGTTGAAATGTCATGTGATTGGCTTTGAAAAAGTTTATTGACATTTTGAGTACATTGATAGAAATGTTTTAATATATACGCTTCCGTGCCACCAACATTATATGATTGTTTATAATTAATGAGGGGTGTTATAAGTTGGTATCAGAGCAATAGTTTGGGTGAATTGGACTTGATAGAATGTTCAATCCTAAACTTTGATTGAGTTGAGTCAAACATTCCAGTGGGTGCGGGTTTAGTTGATTAGTGAATGTGTGAGAAAGTAGTTAGTTGAATATGTACTAACCTTTAACAAGTTGTGAAGTTGTTGTTTGATTGCAGAGACGGAGGAACATGAGTATCTGACTGGTATATTTCATGTTTCCTCAACATTCGTGGGCTTAAGATTTTCAGGTAATCTTCGATAAGCCTATGTTAATTTACATTAACTTGAATTGTTTACTCTGTTATGTTGAGTAAGCTTTGTTGTGAAGTTAATTGAGTCAGACTGATATGATTCCCCAGTTTTGAGTCAACTATTGATTGCTATAGGTTGACATGAGGATAGAGGTATTAAATGAGATGCTCATTGTTGTTCATTGTTGCGGTTATCTCTGATTGAATTGTAAATGCAGAAATATGTTTAAGTAGACAGAGAGTTAATTAAGGTTTTAGCAAGATTGATGTTGGAACCTAAGGAGTGTCTTTATTGGTGAGACAAAATAATTGATAGTATTATAGTAGTAGATTGGTTTCAGGGTGTGATGTGAACCCTGTTTAAGAACTATTGTGTCATTTGAATTGAAAATGACTGCTATTTGAGAAAATATGTATTTATGTGACTATATGATATGCTTTGACTATAGTTAAACACTTGAGTTAAACCAAGATGGATAGGTTTATGAGAAATGTAGAGTATGATAATATTTAATTGATTGAGGAAGTGGTAGATCTTTCTGGTCAATTGTGAACTAAGAAATGAAATGTTTTATAGTAACATGATTGAGTATACTTGTTGTGACATTGATGCTTGATATGTTAGCATATGTCAAAGTGATGATAGTTAACTGTTTGTGTCCTGAATTTTGAGGTAAATAGGGACATTGATTAGTGTTAAGTATTGAAACTGTGATGATGAGTTATCTTGTGTTTGAGGATTCAAACAAATAGATATACTGAGTAATTCAGTTGTTGAAAACAAGAACATTGTGTGAATATGTAAGTAGTAAGCTGATTTTGAGTGTGTAACAGCTGTTAGAAAATATTGAATGAATACTGATTGATTTGAAATCATAAGAGAGAAAATTACATTGATAATTATAATGTAGAGTAGCCCGAAAATGGATTGTGAAGAACATAATCTTGCAACGCCTGATCACCGTTGTTATATTATGCTGTGTCACATGAACTTGTTGAGGCTACTTGGAAAAAAAAAAAAGAAATGTAATGTGATTTTGAATAATTGAGCATGAAAGTATGCTAAGTGTTAATAGTTGTTTTGATAAGAAAACAATTAGTTGATAGGACTGTGACATGTAGACTGTGAAGGTGCCAGTGTAAATTGATAATTGTCATTGATAGAGGTTTTGATGATAAACCTAGTTGATTAATTTGATTTTGTTGAAAATGTAGTTGTGACTGATTGTGTCAAATTGTTCATAGGTGGTTTGTATAGTGTTTAAATGAATCACTATGTTGTAAATGGCTTGTATGAACCCAAAGTTGAGATAGGTTAATATTGCCTTGCTTGAAGAATTTCTAGTAATTATTGAATGTAATAATTTAAAGTATATGTTTGAAAGTGAACATATAAGATGAAATGGTTTATTGTGAGTTAATATTGATGGTATGTTAACTTTGAAAGTCAAACCATGAATAGAGAATTGTGTATAAAATTAAATGCTTGTGATTGGTTTGAGGATTGGTCAAACTTGAGAAAAGCAGTTAGAAAATTTTATTGATTGGTTGATTAAAATCAAAGTTGATAAGTAGTCAACTGTTTGTGTTGAAATAGTCTAACATAGATTGTAATGTTATGATTGTGTGGAATGTGATTGAATTCCCAGAATTAGTCAAATTGTGTGGAAATGGGTCATGTGAGATCCAAAGGACATAGATGAATTGTCTAAGTTTGTGAAACTTGATTTATTACTTAAAGATAGTATTAAGTAATTGAAATAGTGTTAAATATAATTGAGTATTCAGTTAGGTAATATTTGATATTTGAGCTGAATACATGTTAAGGAATTAGAAAGATGTGAAGTCATTATATGTTATGACAATTATAATTGTTGAAAGATGTAAGTTAAATCACATTGATTAGAGTTGTGATAAGAAAATCTTACCAATGTATGAGGCTTATGATGACAGTCATGATTGGGTAAAAGTATGAGAAGTGAAATAATTGAAAGTTATTATTAATGATTGAATAGGTTGATTGGTACCTCATAATGAATTACTTAAGTATTGAAAGAATTGAATGGATTCTTTAGTTAATTGTTGATTGTATACAAATAAATTAAGTGATAAAGTGATAAATTGGGATTAGATCCAAATAAGGTATGATATGAAAGTATATCTGTAGTTGGATTGTATTAAAGATCTAATTGATCTTTGTTTGATAAATTAAGGAAATATGAATTAAATGATTGTTCATATTTTAAGAAATAGTATGTGTTAGAAAGTAAGGGAAACCTTGAAATTGATAAGTGATGATTGTTATCATCAAACTTTTCTTGTAAGTTTAGATTGAATTGTTTAAGTTATATACGATGTAGTATGTATATAAGTGAAACATAGAGTTGTTGATTTTAATTGTTCCATATCCTGTGGTATGGATATGTGATGACTAGTAGTACTGAGAAGGCTTGGTAAAGACTTTAACAGTTTGAATGGTCTATTAAGTAGAATTAAATGGAATTGATGTGTATGTGTCCATTTTAGATTGTTACTCGAAAATGTGTCATAAGTTATGTGGAGGTCAGTTAATTGTGATTAACTTGATGTAGATTTTGTTGGAAAATGTGTTGGAAGGTAGCACATTTTGATAATGTGATATTGTGATGCTTGACCTGTAGTATCATAATATGTTGACTAAGGCCGACTTAGTTGCTATATTGATGGGATGTAGTATTAAGTGATTGTGTGGTTAAAGTTGTATAATTTCTAATTGCTTGTGATTAGTAGTTTAAGATTTAAGAATGTGAATTGAGTTAACTGGTTGCTAAGATAAGATTCTGGATGTCTTACCAGTTTAAGTAATATATAAATTCTAACTTAATTGTTAGTTAGACTTTGAAGATAAATATTAAGTATTGATAGTTGTACTGTAGTGTATAATCACTAGTGTTGTGATTATTGTTTGGACAATTGTTGTTGTTGATAATTGATAGGTTGTGATGAAAGGAGTTATGAGCAGAAATAAGTCAATGTAGAGGTTGGTCGAATGTAGGTAATATTTGATTTTGGTACTTTTGTTGATTGAGCAAAGTACTTGTGGATTGTGGTTTTACCTATTGAGTTTGATCTCTGCATTACTTATTAAGGTGAATAGTGATATGTGAATATGATATGTTGTTCAAGAGAATAGGTATGGAACTTTTGGATGAAAAGTTGACCTAGATTTGAATTTTAAATCTTTGATAGTAGAGATTTGAAATTGTTATCTGTATATGAGACTGATTGTTAGTCATAGCTGAAATTAAATTTCAGTGTGGATATGTGTATGAGGGTTTTAGAATCACTGTCTTAGTGATATTGTGGTTTCTGTTTTGTTGTTAACAGATGTGAATAGTGAGAATAGGTTAAAGATTTTAGCATATTGCTAATTTCTAGTTGCACTGACCTATTAAGTGATTGTAGGTTTCACTTGTTGTTTAAATGATAGTGAATTCGCTTGTTTAAGTAAATGTTTGTTCTATAAGATATATCTGATTGATGATATTGATTGGATGCACTGTATGTGTGCGTAGGAAAAGACAGAAGCATGTACATTTGGATATGTGCATGTGGAAAGAATTCAAATAGTCTGAGTATAGTTGTAAGTTGCTATTGAGGATTAACGTATGCTAAGAGGTATGTGATTATATCACATTAGTTAGATTGATTGAGGTTAGATTTCGGGGACGAAATCTCTTTAAGGGGGGGAGAGTTGTAACATCCTCGAAATGGACCTAGTTGTTTTGTATTATTTCTTGATTTAAATTAGTATTTAAATGTGTTTGGAAATAATATTGTTTGAAATAGTTGAAATAATTGGAATAGGAGTAGAATATTCCAATGTGATAAGTGAATTATTAATTGTTGTAAATTAATATAGTTGACGGTACAATAAAATGTTTGGACTCGCAAATGGTTTTCGGGTTCCAGACAATAGATTGAGATGGGGTATTAAATTATACCCGTATAATTGAAGTCGGTTGGATTGTGCCGACCTATTTATTCCTTTCCCTTTTAGGAAAGTTAATCACTTTCCTTTCTTTGAAAACTTGAAACCTAAAAACTAGAAATTAACCTTATGTTGAAATCATGAATTCTGATTTGGGTTTGATTTCATAATCATCATCATGATCACCATTCAATTTCCATTATAATGGTAAGTTTGTTTTTAAATTTGAAGTTTATTGAAATTAACCCAATTGATGATTTGTGTGAAATTGATGTTAGGAATCATGTTGTAACTATGCTATAATGATTATATGAAGTTTTTAGTAGTATAAGACTGTTAGAAACTGAGTTTTGAGAGTTTTGGTGTTAAATCCGTGGGTTAAGTTTTGAGCAGAATCGCACAGGGCTGGAACGAAGGTGGGAATCCGGTCGGATTCAATTGAATCCGGCGGATTCAGATAAATTAGGGAATCCGGTCGGATTCAAAGGAATCCGGCGGATTCAAATGCTAAAAACCGGATCCTATGTTTTGCAAATTTCAAAAGTGCATAAGTGTTTAATAGCACTTTAGAGACCTCTTTTTTGTAACAAAATTTCATTAACACGGATTGAGCTGAAATTCGCATGTCCACTCGAAAACGACCCAATGATCAAAGCTATATATTATAGCCTAGTCAGTTTTTGGCCATTCGGGGTCGTTTAGGGGTCGAAAATGGTATTTTACTGTTTTTGAATCTTATTTCGGGACTTTTGATTATGTTCCGAATTGGACCTTTGTTTGCTGTGATCGTAGGGATCACCTGATACATGTAATTATGTTATGATTGTGTAACGATATTAATTACCTGTGTGTTATCAGTTGAGACAAGTTATTAACTTATTGTTTATTGATTGTATTCTCAGATGTGGAGAAGGCTCAGTAATATTAGACTTCTGAGCTTGCGCCTGAGGTAGTCGGTGAGTGGATCTGTAACCTCAGTGTGATTTAGTTGTAATGATTTGATTTACAACAAGTAATTTATAGTATTACTTTGATATGATACATCTGTAGAGATATCTTGCCATGATAGTTTAATTAGTTACTTGGCTGATTGTGCTAGTATGTAAGATTTTGAGGTCAACTTGATTTGATGGTTGGACTTGTTGTTGTTGTAGACGACAGGAGATCTCGGAAACTTGAAATGTTGGTTTAGAGATCTAGGTCGTGTGTGATTGACAACAAGTTATCGGTAGTTCTGTATGGGCCAATACAGATGATTGATAAGAGTTCCTTGAGTACCAAACCGGTATTAGGGTGTCTCAGGGATCACCGATCCTCATGATGTTGCGTGTATGACATTGATTGGATGTTGAGTGATTGATTGATTTTCTGTTTATTGTTATTTGATGTAAACAGATTGTTATGCTAGGTTGGACTGTTGCTTATAGTTTCATTCACTTAGCTTTATGCTAACCCCACCACAGTTCTTCCTGCAGGTTAAAATAGATGGGACATATTGGGCAGGAGGTTGTTGGACTGGATGGAATGTTTGACAGGCTTTTACTCTGATGTAAATTTTATAACTGTAAAAGTGTTTTGAAGCATTAACACCCAGTTGTTGAAATGTCATGTGATTGGCTTTGAAAAAGTTTATTGACATTTTGAGTACATTGATAGAAATGTTTTAATATATACGCTTCCGTGCCACCAACATTATATGATTGTTTATAATTAATGAGGGGTGTTATAATCACATCACATGATTATCAATAGAAGTGTTATGAAATTTCGATATGAACTTCTAATCTCAAAATGTAAGTTTTTGGCTTTTATTTTTTCGCTTATACTATCACAATATCACGTTGATCTATTTTAAAGATAAGTGCATGCTAAAGCTCTTGAAAATATAATAACAATCTTATAACTTTAGCGATTTTCTTGAATATAACTTACATTGTTCTTGAAAAGTATATCCCAAAAGTCTTCACTAACTTCTTGAATATAACTTACATTGTTCAAGTAATTGGTCGAACGATTTCTCACTGTTGAACAAGCATAATCAAACAAAATTTACGAAGAATGAAAATAATATAGGAATTTTAACAAATAATATACCATAATGTATCTTATCATACTTCAAACAAAATCAAAGTAAATGATTTCACAAGTAGTCGTGCTTCACTGATAATTAGTCTTTTGGTCACAAGTTCTTTGATATACTAATGCAATCCATAAACACGTTCGCTATAAATATACTCATATCATTCGAATTATATCTTACGTTTTGCATCATAATATATCTTAAGTATTTTTCATGAACGATTCCGTAAATTTCACGGGTCATAAACTAGTGTATCAATAATCAATGTAGAGTCGTAGGATCAAGCAAATGTATTTTTGTTTACATTCCATATCTGATGACACGTCAGTCCACGTGGCATTATGAACAACGCCATATTAAAAGGTAAATAAAGATTCCTTTGTCTTTGTGTTAAAAAGTAAATATTGTTTTTAACACGATGAAGTACAGTATTTTTTTAATTACATTTGACTTCCCTTTGATATGTTCAAATTGCTTTATCGGTCATAAAGCTTTTATTTGGTGTCGGATTGTAGGTGGATTTCTCGATCCACGTTGTCATAATAAAAAAATTTACTTCTTAAAAGAAGATAAAAAGATAATAATATTTCCAAGTGTTTTTTGGTTGTAAATAAAGGAAAAGAAAAAAGGTTAAAAATGCTTGAAATTTTGATGTGTAATAAATTTGAAGAAAAAAAGATAAAAAAAATAGAGTAATTGTAATAAGCAAAATGATAATGAAAGCCATAAAAGCTTTCGTAAATAATCAGGTCATACGTAAAAATATGTACTTTGAAAATAACAATTCATTTATCCTCCAAAATTTTAGCAATTGTATATCATTTTATGCATTTATAATGATTTTATGCATTTTTAAACATTTTAATGAAAAAACCTTTATCAAAGGGTTTCAAAGTGACAAAGTTTAGAAGAAATAAGGGTGTATTTTGTATCATTCCCATAAAAGAGGGGGTTCAGGTAAAATTCGCAAGTACAAAAAAGAAAGGGAGACAGGGGTGACATATAAGCAAAGGGAAACAAGCAGTTTGGTGTAAGGAGGAAAAAAAGTTAGTTGGGCAGTGTGTGTTATACACAAAAACCTATACATACATACATACATACATTATACATACAATACAATCTATACATACACAATTCTCAATCTCTATCTGTTATTCTCAATATAAAGATTTGTTCGTTGATCAAGAAAGATTCAATCTCGAATTACTCGTGAATTTTTTTTACTAGTATAAAATATGTGTATAAAAAGACGTTTAATTCACCTGAATTCAATTGAGGAACACCTTTGCAGATTGTGATCCCACGCTTATATTCTAGGGTTTCGGTATGTTTTGTATATTCTATATTAATTCTACTAGTATATTTTTTAATTGAATCAAAAGTTTTATTATTTAGACGTGTTTATTGATTAAGATCTGACTGGTTCGTTGCTTGCAATGCTGAAATTTGTATGTATTTGTATCGTTATTTGGATGTAATTAATCATTACTGTTTGTTATGTATATATACATTGCTGCATCTGCAAAACTTATACATATATGTATTTGTGTATCTATACTGATTAAAATTTCAGAAATTGTAGATCTTCATAGCTTGTTGATTGATTCTTCATGTTTAACATCTTAAATTAGTGTGGTGGGATTGTTAAATGTACAGGAAAAGATGTTTACTTACATTATGAATTCTACTGTAGGTTGCTTTATATATATTCATGGTGGTCAGTCACTTTGATTAGAGTGACAGAATTGTTGCTTGCCCTTGTGTAGCTGGCTAAAATGTCAGGTAAGCTTAACAATTTATTGCAGGACAGAATTATTTATTTCAAGAACACAAGTGTAAACATTATCAAATTTTGCTTCTTGTGAATTAGGCTTAGAAGGACTTGATGCTTTTGATGAAATAAGAGAAAGGAGGTTGGATTTTGAGAACTCTGAAGATGAGAGACGAAGATCGAAAATCGGGTCGTTAAGGAAGAAGGCGATAAATGCTTCAAACAAGTTTACTCATTCACTTAAGAAAAGGGGAAAGAGGAAAGTTGATTACAGGGTTCCTTCGGTTTCGATAGAAGATGTACGCGATGCGAGTGAGGAGAAAGCTGTCCATGAACTAAGGCAAAAGCTTCTTGATAAGGACTTGCTCCCTGAGAGACATGATGACTATCATACGTTGTTGAGGCTAGTGACTTTTTTCAGTTTTAAAGCATTACCATATAAAAAAAAGGATGTATTGACATTTTATAAAAAGACTTAGATGGATTATATGATGTATACTCAATTTGTTAGTTGGTCTTATTATAGGTTCTTGAAGGCAAGGGATTTTAACATCGAGAGAACGATCCGTATGTGGGCGGAAATGCTAAATTGGCGAAAAGAGTACGGAACAGACACACTATTGGAGGTAATTAAATTTAGGACAAACTGCAAGTAAATACAATGTACTACTCTTTACACAGCTAAATGTACATACTTACCATTTTTTATTAACTGTATAGTACTTTTGTAAGAAATGGTAAGCATTTTGTGTTAAGTGGTTAAATGTTGCTACATATATCAGTAAAGGTGAACACTACATTTCATTTATTTGCAGTTTGCCCCTAAAGATCATATTACAGAACATGGTAATTCATCTTCATTTGAAGCAACATTAAGAATATGCTATCCAAAATGGGTGTTGATAAATACAACACCAAATTTGTTTCATACAACAAAGTTATGCATCTGCATACTTGTACAGTAAGCTATAACTGCTGTACAGTGTGTTGTATGAAACAACTTTGTTGTTGTATTTATCAATTCCCATCCAAAATAAGTGTTATCTTTGCTATTTTAAATAACATATAAAAAATTTCTGTATTATGATGAAAATCGAACTAGTCTTATGCTTAAGTCTATGATATTTAACTTCAGGAGTACGAATTTGAAGAATTGGAAGAAGTATTGCAGCATTACCCTCAAGGTTACCATGGAATTGATATGGAAGGAAGACCTGTTTATATTGAAAGGCTTGGCAAAGCACACCCTAGTAGGCTTATGAAAATTACGTCCATCGACCGCTACTTAAAGTACCACGTCCAAGAGTTCGAACGGGCTTTCAGTGAAAAGTTTCCAGCTTGTTCTATTGCAGCAAAACGACAAATTTGTTCTACTACTACAATTCTTGATGTTCAAGGCTTGGTATGATTAAATATCAATGTTGTATATCTGACCGTCTTATAACTTAGCTGTAATTATGGCAATGAAAATATGGTTTTCAGGGATTGAAGAATTTCACTCCTAGTGCTGCAAGTATTCTAGGAGCTATGGCAAAGGTTGACAATAACTATTACCCAGAGGTAATCACTCATTCTTTGAATAAATAGTTATAAATTTGAAGGTTAAAAGTTGTTTTTAACGTAATGTATATCAATGTTTGATGACAGACATTACACCGTATGTTTGTTGTCAATGCTGGCTCGACATTCAAAAGATATCTATGGCCTGCTGCCCAAAAATTTCTGGATGCAAAAACAATTTCAAAAATTCATGTGCTGGAACCTAAGTCATTGGGGAAGCTACTTGAAGTCATTGACGCAAGTCAATTGCCTGATTTCCTTGGTGGTTCGTGCACATGTCCTGGTGAGGCTGGCTGTCTTTGGTCTAACATGGGTCCATGGAATGACCCTGAAATAATGAAGGTAATGATTTATATAACTCATACTATACAAGTTTCATTTGAGTAAAGAGCTGTTTTGTAATTATTTCGTTCTTATGTGCAGGTGGTGAATAATGCAGAAGCTACATTTGTAAGACAAATCACCCGAGTTTCTAGTGATCAACAGAAAGTTGATTCTTATGTTCAGATACATCCCCTAAAGGCAAGTATCTCTGTCAAATATCTTGAATATTACTGTAGCAATTATTATATTAAACTCTCTTTCATTGAATATTAATTTGTTTGTCGTAACAGGGTAGAAGAAGTGATTTATCAACTGTAGAATCAGGATCAGATATAGAGGATCCATGTTCTCTAACTACCCGAACTAGCTCTGTAGTTCCAAAATTACCACCAGTTTGTGAAGACGTAAGTTGTCTCTTAAGTTCAGTTATGTAATTTTGCTAATCTTGAAATACCAAACGAACTTATGTTTAATTGATTTATATTTAAATGCAGGCGATGGTATCTGATTCACCTGTTTATTATAGTTGTCATGATCATTTTGGTCCTGTAGAAGAACTTGTTATTTCTCCCAGTGAGTGTCTAACACTAGAGCATAGAGAAACAACTTCGGCGTTGTTATTTGTTCAATGGCTGGGTATTATTCACGAGAAAATTGTGAAGAGGAGCTTCAATTGCGTTGGAAGACAACTAGTCTCATTGGTGACTAATTTGGTTGAAATTTTCGGAAGTCTCTCAGTTGGTCATTGGAGTAAACAGAACACTGTATGTCCCACTAATGCAGTGGAAGATGAACCAGAAACAGAACCAGAGAGTGTTGATGAAGAACGTGCGTTTCCATTTGTTGAGCGACTTCAGAAACTTGAAACATTACTCGAAGAGCTAAAAAAGAAGCCGGCTCAAATACCTGTTGAGAAAGAGCATATGTTACATGATTCTTTGGAGAGGATCAAATCCGTTGAATTTGATCTTCATAAAACCAAGAGTGTAGGCCCTTTCACAATAACTTTTTATCATTAACTCTCTTCATTGATGTGGTTGACTTAAATTTTTGCCGTCTCATTCAACAGGTACTTCATGCCACTGTGGTAAAGCAACTCGAGATTGCAGCAGTGATGGAAAATTTGCAGGAGTCCAAATTCCGTGTAAGCTACTTTTACTTTGCACTTAGAGGTGGCAAATTCGACCTATATGTCTTATAGTGGGTCGATATGAGCTGTTTTATCTCCAAGGGGATGGTCAAGTAATATATAAAGCATAGCTAACATTATTAGATAGCTCAAATGACCCAACCCTCATCAACTATTAGTAAAACTTGTAAAAGGCTAAAAATTGTTGGCAGCTTGAACTAACCCTTTTGGACGTGTACTGGAAAGTGACTTGTT
This sequence comes from Helichrysum umbraculigerum, assembly GCA_949592205.1. Lineage (NCBI taxonomy): Eukaryota > Viridiplantae > Streptophyta > Magnoliopsida > Asterales > Asteraceae > Helichrysum > Helichrysum umbraculigerum. The sequence goes on from CATIUR010000001.1 coordinate 384,738,426, forward strand.
TTGACCAGTTACCCAACCCACCAGACTTTCTCATTTCGATAAATGATAGTTGTATTTTGGATGCAGCGACGTAGGATCTGTTGAAATCTGGGATGACTATTTTTGGCTCGTATAGATGGAGAAGCGGCACCAGTGGAGTGTGATATGTAACATTTTGTGCATGTGAAAAAACAATAGCCATAGAGAAAGGTTTACTTAGTATAGTTGAGCAGGGCATGCGAAACCAAAAGCAAACAGAAATCATGAAAATGCATCATTTTTGGTTTTCTTGGATTGCACTTCACATCTTCAAACACATCAAATATTTGCAGTTAAGGTTTGATGAACACGAAAATTATTTGGCGATTGTCATCTTATGTTCGAATCCTTGTAAAATAACAAGCGAGCTGACCACCGCAAGTTGCAATCACTTTTTGACTTATAGTAGCTAATGACTACAAGGGAAGTGGCTAACCAGGTTCTATTTCCGCTGTTGTCTGTTGATATAATAAAAGGTATAAAATGCGGTATAACAAAAGACTCAAAACATAACCATGGATAAATTACTACTCATCTTTCAAATATTAATGATATTTAGGATTCAGGGTATCATCAGCCTAACTATAGAATATGATCAATGAATAAACGAAGTGAATATTCGTGATGGGTTCTTATATAATTTCCAAGTAAGTAGCTTTCCATTTCTTATATGTCTCGTTCTCTTTGTTATGGACCCTTAACGAACTCATTATTATCGTTTTAGTATGAGTTTTCGACTTGTGTATGAGTGGTCCCAATGGTTGAGTATGTCTGACGTATAACGTTATACATTTAAAAGAACTTAACCTTATATAGCTAAGCTTTGAGTTTATCAAATTTTTTCCCTTTACCTAAAAATCCATCAACTTATTTATTGTAATTCTCATTCTGAACTTTACATATGTTGCTAACATATGTGTACCGCTAGAAAGTAGAATCTTGATATAACCGAAAATCGAACCGAATTAAAACCGAAAAAAAACCCGAACTGAATTCAACTTCGGTTTTCGGTTTTGAAATTTTGAATTCGGTTTAACCGAAAACCGAATTCAAAGTAATATCTGTAGCATATGTGTGATATTTAGATTTTCTAAACAAGTATATTTACATTCAAACCTTAAATTAACTTCACGTCTTTCATTTTCAACTCTAGTGAAACAATTACACACGAAAAATTACGAGTCGAAAAAAAAAATTGAAATTTTCGGTTTTAACCGAAACCGAACCGAATTCGAATTCGGTTTTCGGTTCGGTCTCCAAATGTGAATTCGGTTTTCGATTTTGCTAAAAAAAAATTCAAAACCGCACAGCCCAAACCGAATAAACCGAAGAAACCGAAAATTAAACCGATGAATACCCCTAATTATCTCTATCAAGTTAATTTTACTTAGTTTTGACAGGTGTGCTCCATTAATTTTTTAAAGATTAATCAATTCGGCGCATAAAATTAAAATAGGGCAAATCTACATCTACATCTACATCTACATTATATATTATAATAGAGTGTAAATTAGGTAGTCTAAGTTAATCTCAACCTTTAAATGAGTTATTAAATTAAATGTGAACCATTGATTTAGTCTTTAAAAACATGACTACTGACTACCTAAATAGTGAAGAGAATATGACAAAAAGACTATAATAACCTTATATTATATGTTTGGTAAGCTATTTATTGATTGGTGTTATATTAATGGCAATATTGAATATTGAATATTTTTTTTTGAAAATGAATTATCTCACAAACGGCAAATCGAAAAATTATGAAAATTGTACCATAAAATTCAGTGTTTTTTTCTCTTCGATTTAAGATCTCACAAGGTATATTTTCGACGAGTTTTTTTTCCCACTTTTTGGTAAGTTTTACAAATTATTAACACATGTGTTATTGTTTTATTGTACATTTAATTTAGGGTTACAGTTAAAATTTAGGGTTTAGTGTTTAGTAGGGTTTATGTTTTTACAGGGTTTAGGGTTTAGTATGATAAATGGTTTAGGGTTTGGAGTTTTTACATGTGTTAGTAATTTGTAAAACCCACCAAATATGTAATTTACATTTATGTGCATAAATCTACACATAATTTAGCATAACAAAAAATAAAATTATACATAATTATAAAAAAAATGATTTAAGATGTTATGGGTTTATAAAGAATTTGGGGACGCATCTCCTTTTCAGCTGAATTTTTTGCATAAATTTAATCCAATTTGATTAGTGCGTAATTAAATGGGTTGAAAGTGTATATTTTCATTTTCAACGGTATTGTGCACACTTGAACTACAAACGGGTTATTTGGTCTTCAACAAATCAAAATTCTTTATAATTTGCATCGCCTTTTATAACACCCCTCTTTCTTTACAAGAATATTATATTATTTTACTCGGAAGCGTATATACAAAGATACATTTTAGTACAATATATATTAAATAATGTACATAAACAGTTTACATATTTAGATCACACCAAATTAAAACTGTTTAACAACTACTTAAAATGGGGTATTATATATTACAAAACAAGGTTTATGACAAAACCATATCAGAGTCACAAGTCGTCAAACTTTCCCTGCCGAAGCATCCACTTCCTGACCACCCACATAACAAACATAATCTGCAGGAAGTTTAAAATAAGGGATTAGCACGAAGCTAAGTGAATGAATTTATCACACACAATTCAACTTAGCATAACAATATGTTTACAGCAAATAATCGTAAACACATTTCTTATTTCAATGAGGATCGGTGGCTCTGGAGATATCATAATACCCGGGGATTCTCCAAGAATACTTAACGTCAATCTGTATGGCCAATACAGAATAGACCGATAACTATTGGTTATTAAACTCGTACACAGGTTTCAAACACAACAAATGAATTAAAACATGTGTAAATCACATAATAATCAAAAAGTCCAACTACACGTTGACCTCAATAATCTGATACATATAGATTCACATATCACGTAGATTTATAATCGGTAACACAGACTAAACAGTCTTATAATCAATCTACGTTTACTTGTTGCAACCAAACAGTTACAACTAAATCGAAGGGTGAGTTCTAAATCCACTCACTGATACCTTTGTCTTCTTAAACTCGGAATCCAGATGTCACTTGTCTTTTGGAGGATCTGAGAATCAACAATCAAATACTCCCTCCGTCCCACTCCAAGTGTCCACCTTACTATTTTGGGTTGTCCCAAATAAGTGTCCACATTCATGTTTCAACCAATCGAAAGAGACTTTAGTGGGTAGATATGTTATTTGATTGATGAAAAATGTAGTTAGTGGAGAATCCTAAAACTGTGTGCAAAGTCAAAGTGGACACTTAGGGTGGGACGGAGGGAGTATAAGTTAGAAATCAGGATCATCAATACATAACTTATATCAACATATATCACTAGGAACTTAACACAATTGACCTCACAATTACAAGTTCCTAATTAGATATTAGTAATCTCAACGTAGTTATTATCAAGTATTAATACTGGTTTATCAATGTTATAACATATAACAGTCAATTAACATTGAATCAAACAAGTAAAAGTGTAAGGCTGGATAAGCTAATCAAGCCGCCCGGTTTCAACCTCCAACCCACCGGCTCACCCTATCTAGCCGCCGGGTACAACCAGTTTTTATGTACCAGAACTAAGGCAAGTTTTAAAGCTTCTAGCAACAACCGGTTGGGGCAAACAACCCGCCGACCTGAGGTCACAAGCCGCCGGCTTGGGTATTTTACCTGCCGGCTTCCTGACCCAACACAGAACCCGCCGGCTGGTGGGCTTAACCCGCCGGCTTGTTCTTCCATTTCAGCAGCAGCAGCAAAACCCAGCACACTCAAATACGAACCAAATTTCAAAATACTCATTTTCCAAGTATAAATCAACTTGTGACGTTTTATAACTTTAAAAGAACATCCACTATGATCATATAACATTATAACATCACATCTCAATGCTTAATCCACTTTTCATGCTCAAAACCATACACTTCACTAATTCACCATTATTCACCTAATTCATAGTTTCAAGTATGAAAATCAAGCAAAAGAATCCATCTATCGTCATTCAAGCTATAGCAATTCAGATTACTAGCTTCACTATCATCAATCAATCATAGAATCATCAAACAATTTACCAATTTCACTATTTGACACACTTTCAACTTAAGTTGTAATGAATATCTGATTATAACAACACTTACAATTAGTAGAGGATTAAGATGATGATAATAAGGAACAAGAATCAGCTAGCTTCACTTGATTATATCTTCAATTTGAGTGATTTAGTTATTTAGTTCTTGTAATGAAAATAATAGGTTTTCAAAGAAATGAGAAACTTTCCCTTTTGGGAAAGTAAATAGGTCGGCCAAAATTTTTACACCGACCCTGTATCCACTTAAAACAATCCCTTTCTAAACCTATTGTCTAAAACCTAAATATCAATTGTGATAAACTTATTTTATTTTACCTTCAACTATAGTAAATTAAAACAAACAACAATTTACTATTCACAATAAGTCCTTAGACTTATTTATCTAAGTTTCTCAATTAAACACATATTATCAAGTAATTTCTAACACAATTAAATAAATCAATTTAGATAAGAAATTACCAGGTCACTGGAGAGGATGTTACACCTTTTCAGCTAATTTTTTTTAATTCATATAAATATAATCTAACTTGATTAGCCCGTAATTGTATGTTTTCATTATTGTGCACACTTGAACTTCAGACGATTTATTTGGTCTTCGACAAATCAAATTGATACTCATATTTTTATCCTACTAATAGAATTGGTGAAGGATGCTTTAGAATAGTTTACCATAATTATTATAACTGCGGACATGTTATTTTTTGTTTATTTCTATTCGTGAGGTAATTATATATATTTTTATTTTTTTAAACTATTCACATGGTGTAATTGTAGATGATTGTCCATGATAGCTGTCAAGCAAATATAGGGGAACCGTTAATATATCACTAAAATGGCATGATATATGCATTACAATATCCAAAACGTTTAATGCTTAATGGTATTTAAGGAAAAGAGTTGTTGATGATCATTCACATGATTATTATGTAAGATGGACACTTTTTTAGTATATTGCATCATTTAAAAACATAGATGTATTTTTTCTTCTTAATCATTAACTAATAATATTTTTAAAAAGGAATTTGGTTTCACCTACTATGATGATCAATGTATATTTCCACTATTATGGTTGGACTGAAAGAATAACAAATAGATTTGAGTACTTTGATGGCACCAAATTTCTTGATCGTCATATAATTGTCGGTCAATTAATTTAATATGTTCTACTTGCTAAGTTTTTTTAATTGTCATATCATATGTACTTGTAATTGTATGCATTGGTTTTGTACGATAGTTAGATGGTATGACGGTGAAACGCCCATAAATTTTTTTTTTTTTTTTTTTTTATACCAGCGGAAAAATGATACTTAAAATTCGATTACATTTGGTCCCATATAAATTCAATCACTATTTGTTAAAAAGAGGTTCCTAAAGTCATACCATAAAAAGAGGTCTCTAAAGTGTTAAAATGTGAAATAAAGAGGTCTCTAAAGTTCACTTAAACACTTATGCATTTTTGGATTTTACACAAACTTTACATACTAACGCGATCCAGAAACAAGTCTTGGGATCGCGTTCATGTGTTCAAAACATTCTGTTACGAAAATACACTGACGAACGCGATCCTGACACCATAGCTGGATCGCGTTTACTAGTTAAAAATCCGATTGTGGTGATTTTTCAAAGAGGAACGCGATCCTGGGAATACCTAGCCGGATCGCGTTCACTAGTTAAATTCCAGATCAAACCATAATTCAAATTTTGTCGAAATTCAAACGTGCATAATTCATAAACCGTAAGGAATTAGATTCTAAAACTTTGCAGATACATTCAAATGGTCAAAACGAAGGTTTCCCTTTTTGTACTTTTTCAATTTTCACAAAAACGCAACATTTGAGCGTATGATTTATTTTCGCCCATTTTTGACACTTTTGGTTGACAACTCAAAATACAACTCACACATTATCAGCTATTGCACTTTTCTCCACTTTTCCAAAATACCCAAACAAACTTAAAGCAACTAACCAGGATTCTATAACCTTGGTAAAGTTCATTATACACACATGGGTCACTATTGACCCATTTTGACACTTACGACCCATTTACCATTAAGTAGCATGCTAAGACTTCTATTTCACTTTCAATACATAATTTACACCAGTTGTTGACTTTTAATGTCAACTAAATCCAAAACCACATATTACATATTTCTAATGTATTTCAAAACATCTTGGGCGTATTTCACAAGTTTCATCAAAACGATAATCCAAAAGAAAAGGCTTGCACTTACAACTTGCAAACCAATCCACGCTACTCTTTCTTGATTTCCTTATCCTTTCCTTTCGAAGTATTACCTACAATACATTTGAATGATACGGAGTAAGCATAAAATGCCTAGTGAATACATAGGTAACCAATTAAGCAATACAATCACACATATAATTCTTAGTCTATCAAATAATGAACTTAAGTAGAGATAGATACCAATTGGATCCGCGGTCCTTAAGATACAGATTGTGCTTAGCACATATTTCGTAATATATATTTCGTAACAATTGCATACAATAATACCAATATCAACAATAAACAAGTATAACAACAATGTCATGATTATGTAAAACCTCTTGCTCTTAAGCAATCCGGATATACATAACCTTCACTTAATTGATTCGCTATATTGTAACACCCCAGAATTCGAGGTATTATTTTAGTGTATCCAGAAATATACATCTTATGAAGTAATATTAACGAAATAAAAAGATATGATGTAAAACGCAATCGAATTCTTCAGTTCTGTACTGTAAATTAAATAAAAGTATAGGATAAATATGTAATATACGTGTGTATCTCATATGTTTTCTAAATCTTTCCAGACCTTCATACGTGAGGAACCAAAACCGCCAAGCTCGATCATCATAATCATTTTCTTCAAATCTTCAATTAAACTTGTATCCATGCTCAAGAATCTCTAAGTAATTATCTCTATCATCATCCCTAACTCCTTTGTAAGTATCTTTTCTATTAATTCATAATTTAGGGTTTAAGTGGTTAAGGGGTTTTGGAGATTTTAATCAATTGGTTTGAATTAGACTATGAGATTGATTGAATTAGTGATTTCTAGTATGGTTATCACTACTAGAAATCATTTCAATTCATGAAAATAAAGAATTCATCATTTAGTTCTTGATTAAATCATGGGGTTTTGTTAAAACCCTCTTGAATTGAGTTTATTAGTATAATAAGTAGTTAATTGTGATGATGGAAGTATGAATAGGTTATGTTAATAAGAATCAAGTAATTAAGAACTTTGATTAGTGATTATTAAAACTAATCAAAGTGGGGGAGAGGAATGGTGGTTCACTAGCTAATATTATGAGTTATAGACTCTAATTGTATCATTACATATGATGTGTTAGGTATAAAAGCTTGGATAGACTTGTATCATTTTGGCTTGAAATCTTCAATCAAATAATAAGGTGAGTACATTGTGGATCAATTAGGTGAAGGTTATGTGATTTCGGATTGTTTACGAGCAAGAGATTTCACATAACCAAGTTATTGTTATTATTGTTGTATTTATGAAACGAAATAATAACCAATACGAAATATGTGCTTTGCACAATTGTATCTTATGGGCCGCGGATCCAATTGGTATCTATTACTATTTATGTTATTATTTGATAGTCTAAAGGCTTATATGTGATTGAATTGCTTAATTGATTTCCTATGTATTCACTAAGCATTTTATGCTTACTCCGTATCATTTAAATGTATTGTAGGTAATACTTCGCAAAGAAAAGATAAGGAAATCAAGAATGAGTAGCGTGGATTGGTTTGCAAGTTGTAAGTGCAAGCCTTCTCTTTTGGTATCGTTTTGATGAACTTGTGAAATACGCCCAAGATGTTTTGAAATACATTAGAAATATGTAATATGTGGTTTTGGATTTAGTTGACATTAAAAGTCAACAACTGGTGTAAAATATGTATTGAAAGTGAAATAGAAGTCTTAGCTTGTTACTTAATGGTTAATGGGTCGTAGGTGTCAAAATGGGTCACTTTTAACCCATATGTTTATAATAAGTTGATCAAGGTTATGAAAGTTTGGTCAATTGCTTTAAGTGTAATTTAGCATTTTAGAATAGTAGTGAAAAGTGCAAGAGCTACTATTGTATAAATTGCATTTTGAAGTGTTAACTAAAAGTGCCAAAATGGGCGAAAACGAGTTACACACTCAAATGTTATGTCTTTGTGAAAAATGAAAAAGTACAAAAAGGAAAACCTTTGTTTTGGTCATTTGAGTGTATCTGTAGAATTTTAGAACTTAACTCTTCACGGTTTATAAGTTATATGCATTTGAATTTCGTTAAAACTTGAATTATGGTCGGATCAGGAATTGAACTAATGAACGCGATCCAGCTAGGTGTCCGGGATCGCGTTGCTCTTTGAAAAACGATCACAGAAAATTTTAAACTAGTGAACGCGATCCGGCTAAGGTTCCGGGATCGCGTTCGTCAGTGTAATTTCGTCACAGAACGTTTTGAACTTAGAAACGCGATCCGGCTAGTTATCCTGGGATCGCGTTCGTGCGTGAGAAATTGGTATCCAGTTTATTTTACAACCCTGGAAGAAAATTGTATTAAAATTATTAAGATACTAATTGAGATAACATAATTTGAATTATTAAGAAGTAATGGGACCTAAATGTATTCGCTAAAAAAAAAAAAAAAAAATTTATGGGCGTTTCAAGTTGGTATCAGAGCGATAGTTTAAGAGAATTACGTAATCCACATTAGGATTGCATAATCTTAAACTATTGTGAATCTATTATTCTGTTTCTTATCGTATCTTGTAAGAATCTTGTTATGTGGAATTATGTTAAATCTTAAGAACGGTTGTTGCCTTGGTTGGATATGTTCAAGAGAATTGAATAGAAGTGTGCTATTAGTATAATATGTCTACGTCTGGCCAATGTAGTTGTATTATACTATTGCACATGGGTGATTCAAAAACCCTTGAATGTAATATGGCTTTGGTGAATGGTTGTTCTTAATGGTTGTATAGGATTGCTTTAATTTCTATTATTATACGAAATTTGGAATCTGTTGATTAAATTGTTAATCCCTGTAGTAAATGGAATCAATGGATCAAGGTGATAGACGTCTAAATCCTGATGATGAGGCAACGATTAAACAAATCGTTGGGCAAGCCTTTAAAGAGTTTGGCCCAACAATAATTGCCGAAGTAGATAATATAGTGACTTCTAAAGTTAACGAAGTAATGAGTGATAAATTAAAAGAATTCGAACAACAACATCCTATCTTGACGAATCCTCCAGTTCCTGCGGGACTCTTGACTGCTCAAGGGTCGGCTGAAAGCTATGACTTTAAGAAATTCTCAAGCTGTAAACCACCTGAATTTGAAGGTGAATTGAATCCTGTTGCTAGTCTTAGGTGGTTAAGTAGAATGGAGGAAACGTTTCTGTTATCTAAATGTCCTGATAATTTGAGAGTGCTGTTTGCTGCTCACCAACTCAATGGTGATGCTCATGAATGGTGGAATTCAAAGATTGACACCTATGGATTTGAAACAGCATCTCAGTTTTCTTGGGACAAGTTTAAAGAATTATTCAAAAGTGAATTTTCACCACCAGCTGAACTAGAAAAGTTAAAGGGAGAATTTCTTGCGATTAATCAAGGAAGGATGTCTGTAGCTGAATATTCCAAATCCTTCCATGAAAAATCTCGTTTCTGTCCAGAGTATACTTCTAATGAGAAGTTGTTGACTGATTATTTCTATCGTCATTTGAATCTCGAAATCCGTGAATCTATTGATCAGTCATTGTATAAGGACATTCCAATGATATTGAATCGAGCTTTAGTAAGAGAAAAAGATTTACTAGCTAAGCGTGCTGAATATGCTAGTAAAAGAAAAGCTGAGCAATCTGCTCCGTCTCAATCATCATCGTTTAAGAAAACCAGAACTGATTCGAAATCACCATCACAACAATCCTCACAAAAATCTCAATCACAACAACAGTTTTCTCAACCCCGTACTCGTGAATGGCCATTATGTGATAAATGTGGAAAAAGACATCTTGGGGATTGTAAATGTTTCAAGTGTGGGAGGCCTGGACACATGGCACCGGATTGTCCTAGTCCTTTTCCGTTTATGTTACACCTGTTTCAAAAGCGATCATATTCAGGCGGATTGTCCCGTTAAGAAAGAAGAACAGAGAAAGCAACAACAAAGGAAAGATGCTGAGAAGAAAGGGACAACTGCTGGATCGGGATCCAAACCCCGTGCTTTTCAAATCACCGCAGAGGAGGCTAAAGAATCACATGATGTGGTGACAGGTACCTTTATTATAAATTCTATACCTGCCCATGTTTTGTTTGATTCAGGAGCTTCCAGATCTTTTGTATCACTTTCGTTTTGTAAATGTTTAAATATTTCTGTATCTAAACTTGATCATCCCTTAGAAGTTGAAATAGCTGACAATAAGCTAGTAATAGTTTATGATGTGTATAAGGGGTGTATCATTGAAATAGGAAGTGAGAAATTTAATGTTGATCTAATCCCAATGCAAATGGGGGAGTTCAACATAGTAATAGGAATGGATTGGTTAGGACGAAATAAATGTGTAATCAATTATCATGAAAAAGTTATTTTCCTGAAAGCACCTAGCGGACAGGATATAACTGTTTATGGCGAACGTATCAATCGAACTATTCCTGTATGCACGTATGCACGAGCTAAAAGATTGTTATCACATGGGTGTCGAGCCTTTTTGGCACACGTGATTGATAACTCTAAATCTGTTGCTGTTCTTTCTGATATCCCTGTGGTCAATGAATTTCCGGATGTATTTCCTGATGAACTCCCTGGTCTTCCACCTGATCGACAAGTTGAATTTAGAATTGATTTAATTCCTGGAGCTGTTCCAATTGCTAAAACCCCATATCGGTTAGCTCCGACCGAAATGCAAGAGATGATGAATCAACTGCAGGAACTCCTTGATAAAGGTTTTATTCGTCCTAGTAGTTCACCTTGGGGAGCTCCAGTGTTATTCGTTAAAAAGAAAGATGGATCTTTAAGGATGTGTATCGATTATCGGGAATTAAACAAAGTGACCATTAAGAATCGTTACCCTCTACCTCGAATTGATGACTTATTTGATCAACTGCAAGGTGCCAGTTTCTTCTCAAAAATTGATCTTCGGTCTGGTTACCATCAGTTGAAGGTAAAGGAAGATGATATTTCTAAAACCGCTTTTCGAACTCGTTATGGTCACTATGAATTTGTTGTCATGCCATTCGGTTTAACCAATGCTCCAGCGGCATTTATGGACTTGATGAATCGTGTATGTAGTCCTATGCTGGATAAATTTGTGATTGTTTTTATTGATGACATTCTCATTTACTCTAAAAGTGAGAGTGATCATTCAATTCATCTAAGGCAAGTGCTTGAAATGCTTCGACGCGAAAAGCTTTACGCTAAATTTTCTAAATGTGAATTCTGGTTACGCGAGGTTCAGTTTCTTGGACATGTAATTAATGTCCATGGTATTCAAGTCGATCCATCTAAAGTTGCTGCAGTTCTTAAGTGGGATCCACCTTCGAGTCCCACTGAAGTCAGAAGTTTTCTTGGTCTTGCGGGTTACTATCGTCGTTTCATTCAAGATTTTTCTAAGATTGCTACCCCATTGACTCAATTGACTCGAAAGAGTGTATCTTGGAAATGGGGTGAAGAACAATCTAAAGCATTTCAAGTGTTGAAAGAAAAGCTCAGTCAGGCTCCTATCCTTGTTTTACCGGAAGGTAATGGGGACATGGTGGTTTATTGTGATGCTTCTAAGCTTGGCTTGGGCTGTGTTTTAATGCAACGTGGGAAGGTTATAGCTTATGCTTCGCGTCAACTTAAATCTCATGAACAAAACTATCCTACTCACGATCTTGAATTAGCAGCTGTGGTCTTTGCATTGAAGATTTGGCGACATTATCTTTATGGAGTCAAGTCTACCATTTATACTGATCACAAAAGCTTGAAATATTTCTTTGATCAGCGAGATTTAAATAACCGACAGAGGAGATGGCTTGATTTAGTCAAGGATTACGATTGTGACATTCTTTATCATCCTGGTAAAGCTAATGTTGTGGCGGATGCTCTTAGCCGAAAGGCTATTCATTATATTCTTTCAGTGAAATCTCTTAGCATGATTGTATTTCCTCAATTGCTTGATTCTATAAAAACTGCTCAAATTGATGCGTTATCTTCTAATGATCTGAGTAAGCAACGCTTAAAGGGTCAACTTTCTGAATTAATTGAAGATTCTCGAGGGCTGAGAACTCGTTATGGTAGAATCTGGATACCAGTAACGAGTGATGTGAAGAAATTGTTATTGGATGAAGCTCATAAATCGAAATATTCTGTTCATCCAGGTGCCACTAAAATGTATCGTGATCTGAAATGTGATTATTGGTGGCCTGGTATGAAACGTGATATCATTAAATATGTCCAAAATTGTCTCACTTGTCTTCAAGTAAAAGCTGAGCATCAACAACCATATGGAAAACTTCAACCTTTGGATATTCCAATATGGAAATGGGAACACATCACCATGGATTTTGTTACAAAGCTGCCGAGAACTCCTCGCCAGCATGATGCCATTTGGGTGATTGTGGACCGATTAACAAAAAGTGCTCTTTTCATACCTATCAAGGAAGCATCATCCTCTGAAGTATTAGCAGAAATCTATATTCGTGAAGTTGTTGCTCGCCATGGAGTACCAGTTTCTATTGTTTCTGATAGGGATACTCGTTTTACCTCTCGATTCTGGAAGAAATTTCAAGAAGATTTGGATACTCAACTACATATTAGTACGGCTTTTCATCCTCAAACGGATGGACAAAGTGAACGTACTATTCAAACTCTAGAAGATATGCTGCGAGCATGTGTCATTGACTTTGGTGGTAGCTGGGATTCTCATCTCCCATTGGTGGAATTTTCATATAACAATAGTTATCATTCTTCCATAAAGATGCCACCATATCAAATGCTTTATGGTCGAAAGTGTCGTACTCCCATTTGTTGGGGAGAAGTCGGTCAACGTGAGCTAGGCAGTACTGATGTAGTTCAAATGACTACTGAAAAGATTGATCAAATCCGTGAAAGGTTAAAGATGGCTCAAGACCGACAGAAATCTTATGCCGACAAACGTAGACGACCAATAGAATTCCAAGTTGGTGATAAAGTAATGTTAAAGGTTTCTCCTTGGAAGGGTATCATTCGTTTTCGGAAGAGAGGAAAACTAAGTCCAAGATATATTGGACCTTTCGAAATACTTGATCGTGTTGGTCGTGTAGCTTATCGGTTACAATTACCGGATGAGCTTAGCGGTATTCATGATACATTCCATGTGTCACAGCTTCGAAAATGTCTTGTTGACGAAGCTTCATATGTACCTCTTCCTGAAATCCAAATAAATGATAGATTGAATTATGTTGAAGAACCCGTCCAAATTCTTGATCAAAAGATTAAACAGTTAAGAAATAAAATGGTTTCCATTGTCAAAGTCCAGTGGAGACATCGAAAGGGTTCTGAATTCACTTGGGAACCCGAGAAATGGATGATGATGTACTATCCTGCAGTGCACCAGGAGTGGTTCGTGAGGACACGAACAGAATAAGTGGGGGAGACTTGTAACACCCCAGAATTCGAGGTATTATTTTAGTGTATCCAGAAATATACATCTTATGAAGTAATATTAAAGAAATAAAAAGATATGATGTAAAACGCAATCGAATTCTTCAGTTCTGTACTGTAAATTAAATAAAAGTATAGGATAAATATGTAATATACGTGTGTATCTCATATGTTTTCTAAATCTTTCCAGACCTTCATACGTGAGGAACCAAAACCGCCAAGCTCGATCATCATAATCATTTTCTTCAAATCTTCAATTAAACTTGTATCCATGCTCAAGAATCTCTAAGTAATTATCTCTATCATCATCCCTAACTCCTTTGTAAGTATCTTTTCTATTAATTCATAATTTAGGGTTTAAGTGGTTAAGGGGTTTTGGAGATTTTAATCAATTGGTTTGAATTAGACTATGAGATTGATTGAATTAGTGATTTCTAGTATGGTTATCACTACTAGAAATCATTTCAATTCATGAAAATAAAGAATTCATCATTTAGTTCTTGATTAAATCATGGGGTTTTGTTAAAACCCTCTTGAATTGAGTTTATTAGTATAATAAGTAGTTAATTGTGATGATGGAAGTATGAATAGGTTATGTTAATAAGAATCAAGTAATTAAGAACTTTGATTAGTGATTATTAAAACTAATCAAAGTGGGGGAGAGGAATGGTGGTTCACTAGCTAATATTATGAGTTATAGACTCTAATTGTATCATTACATATGATGTGTTAGGTATAAAAGCTTGGATAGACTTGTATCATTTTGGCTTGAAATCTTCAATCAAATAATAAGGTGAGTACATTGTGGATCAATTAGGTGAAGGTTATGTGATTTCGGATTGTTTACGAGCAAGAGATTTCACATAACCAAGTTATTGTTATTATTGTTGTATTTATGAAACGAAATAATAACCAATACGAAATATGTGCTTTGCACAATTGTATCTTATGGGCCGCGGATCCAATTGGTATCTATTACTATTTATGTTATTATTTGATAGTCTAAAGGCTTATATGTGATTGAATTGCTTAATTGATTTCCTATGTATTCACTAAGCATTTTATGCTTACTCCGTATCATTTAAATGTATTGTAGGTAATACTTCGCAAAGAAAAGATAAGGAAATCAAGAATGAGTAGCGTGGATTGGTTTGCAAGTTGTAAGTGCAAGCCTTCTCTTTTGGTATCGTTTTGATGAACTTGTGAAATACGCCCAAGATGTTTTGAAATACATTAGAAATATGTAATATGTGGTTTTGGATTTAGTTGACATTAAAAGTCAACAACTGGTGTAAAATATGTATTGAAAGTGAAATAGAAGTCTTAGCATGTTACTTAATGGTTAATGGGTCGTAGGTGTCAAAATGGGTCACTTTTAACCCATATGTTTATAATAAGTTGATCAAGGTTATGAAAGTTTGGTCAATTGCTTTAAGTGTAATTTAGCATTTTAGAATAGTAGTGAAAAGTGCAAGAGCTACTATTGTATAAATTGCATTTTGAAGTGTTAACTAAAAGTGCCAAAATGGGCGAAAACGAGTTACACACTCAAATGTTATGTCTTTGTGAAAAATGAAAAAGTACAAAAAGGAAAACCTTTGTTTTGGTCATTTGAGTGTATCTGTAGAATTTTAGAACTTAACTCTTCACGGTTTATAAGTTATATGCATTTGAATTTCGTTAAAACTTGAATTATGGTCGGATCAGGAATTGAACTAATGAACGCGATCCAGCTAGGTGTCCGGGATCGCGTTGCTCTTTGAAAAACGATCACAGAAAATTTTAAACTAGTGAACGCGATCCGGCTAAGGTTCCGGGATCGCGTTCGTCAGTGTAATTTCGTCACAGAACGTTTTGAACTTAGAAACGCGATCCGGCTAGTTATCCTGGGATCGCGTTCGTGCGTGAGAAATTGGTATCCAGTTTATTTTACAACCCTGGAAGAAAATTGTATTAAAATTATTAAGATACTAATTGAGATAACATAATTTGAATTATTAAGAAGTAATGGGACCTAA
The DNA here is from genome assembly GCA_949592205.1 of Helichrysum umbraculigerum. Taxonomy (NCBI): domain Eukaryota; kingdom Viridiplantae; phylum Streptophyta; class Magnoliopsida; order Asterales; family Asteraceae; genus Helichrysum; species Helichrysum umbraculigerum. Next base: position 384,754,254 of record CATIUR010000001.1, read on the forward strand.
ATGTATTCGCTAAAAAAAAAAAAAAAAAATTTTATGGGCGTTTCATATATACTCACCTTACGATTTGAAGATTTCAAGCAATCAAGATACAAGTGTATTCCAAGCCTTTAATCACCTATTCATATCATAAGTACATAACTATAAATTTAGATTCTAAAACTCATAATAATTAGCTAATGACTCATAATTCACTCTCCCCCACTTTGATTAATCTAAGTAATTCACTAATCCAATTTACTTTCACTAATCATGATCTCTAACTATAATTCATCATATCTATTTCAATTCTTCATTCTAATATCATTTCCATATTCAATTAATCATTATTAACCATACTTTAGATTAATTGAGGTTAAGTTATGATAATTTATCAAAAACCCCAATTTAGCTCAAGAACATAAATAGTGAATTCATCATTTCCTGAATAGAAATGATTGTTATGAGTGATAATTAGGCTAGTAATCACTAACCCAATCAATTCCCTTATCTGATTTAATCTAATTCAATGAAACCCACTAAAACCCATTAACTAGTTAAACCCTAGCTTATAGATTATAGAGAATTCACTTACAGTGAGTTAGAGATGATGATGGAGATGAAGAATCAAAGATTTCTAGGACTTGAATTGATGCTAGATTGAAGGATTAATGATGGTGATGATGAATGACGATTTTGGTTCCTCTGGTTCAGAATTCTGGAATAGTTTGGAAAGCATCAGGAAATAACCACGTATCTGTGTGTATATATAAATTTTAATTCTTTTATTTCACACAGTCTGGAACTGATAAATCCATTTACGTTTTCTATTATATCTTATTATTTCAATAATAATATTTCATAAGATGTATATTTCTGGGTACACTAAAATAATACCTCGAATATTGGGGTGTTACAGACGGTCAATATGAAACACTTATTATTATTGAAGGTGACGATGACTTGCAAACTTTATAGTTTCTATATTTTGATTGTTTGAACGTTGCACATTAAGTTGATCATGTTAAACATTTATCTTTATGTGTTGCTTCTTTGTTGTTTAGTTTTTTAATTAATATTTTCAATGTTATAAATCGTTTTTAATAATGTATCTTTAAAACTACTATCAATAGATAAACATATCTATTCAATTCAATATAAATTGTGTAGTGTCATCAGTAAAAATATGTCGACTTAAAGTTACTCACTAAAATAAATTATAATATAAACATTTGTATCAAAATTATGAAGTAGCATGCAAAACTTACGGGTTATAATCTATTATAATAAATAAAAAAATGGTATTTAGAAATAGTCCATTAATCAACCGCGTAAACAGAACACTACTGGCCTCCATGTTCTGGATCTCTCTGTGCTTTGCTGTCTCTACTTGAACTAATTTAATCAAATTTTGTAAAACTATCAAATTTCAATTTTAATTGCTGTTGCTTCTTCAATCATGAAGATTAAGATCTCTTTTCTCCTTGTGATCTGCTGCTGCTGCTGCTGCATTTCCCTTTGTTTCTCATCTCCGGTTTCCATCTCAGGTTTCATTTCATCCATTCAACCATTAATTTTACTTCAGTTCAACATCATTATAATTATGTTTTTCAGTAGGTCTAGTCAACTTCTGATCTTGACCTTTTATTTTGTTTTGTGCAGAAGGTGTCTTCACTTCTGATTCCTCAATCGGACGAACCCTACTTCAGGCTAAAAAACGTTTGTTCCTTCTTATCTCTTTATTTATTAATCTTACTATAAATAAACTGCCTTGATTTGATTAATTTCCGAATTAGGGTTTTAAAAATAAATGTTAGTAAGATAAGATCTGTTGTTTAAACCTGCAGCTTGCCCTGTAAACTTTGAATTCATGAATTACACGATCATAACTAGTAGATGCAAAGGACCACGATACCCTTCTGAGTTATGTTGTGGAGCTTTTAAAGATTTTGCTTGCCCTTATTCCGATGACTTGAACGATGAGTCTAATGAGTGTTCATCAACAATGTTTAGTTACATCAATCTTTACGGAAACTATCCGCCAGGCCTTTTTTCCAGTTTATGTACGGGCGATAAATTTGGGCTCATCTGCCCTGCTTTAGCACCCGGAGCAGGGAGGAATAGCGTCAACGCGGATTCGAATAACACTTATAAGGTTCGCGGTTCATCTATGTTGATGGCGTTTACTGTGGGAGTTGTTATATTCTTGTTCAGGTGGTTTTAAAGGATGATGGTTGATTCTAGGAACATCCTCAACATTTGCAGCCTGTAAGTTTGTATGAGTTTTTGATGTTTTATTGTCAAATCACGTGTATTAGATATAGATCCGGGATGAAATTCTTTGACATTCTTGTATGATTATATTTATTTATTACTGTAGTATCTTTTCTTAACAATACAAAAAATGGTATTTATATAACGAGTTTGTGTAAGAGGGCTTATTCTGCATTTGTTATTTACAGTTTTCTTGTGTCATAGTCTTGTTTGTATGTGAACAATTATGCTACTTGTGTGGTCCTACGTTCAATATATAAAAACCATTCGCCTTGTTGATGTTTGGATAATGTTTATATGGCTGTGATCTATAGCAAATTTGAAATTGCAAAATGAAAAGTTTCTACTAGCAAGACAAAAAGTAAGGAGAAAACATGGCTTCTTCTTCGGTTTGTCATATGTTCATCGGGTACAACAAGGTTAGCCGCCCATGTAAGACAGCGACAGGTGTTCCAGTCCCTGTTACATTGCTGCAAATGTGCAGAAATATAATGGAAATTAAGCAGTTACATACACAATTAGTGGTGTCGGGATTGATTGAATTTCGGGTTAATGCTGGGAGACTGGTTGCATCCTATGTTGAGTGTGGTGAAATCACCGAAGCTTTATCAGTGTTTCACACGATTCCTTCTCCTCATGTATATGCGTATAACACCGTTATCAGGGGCTTAACATTGGCTAAGTGTCCACATGATTCACTTTTACTTTACAATGAACTCTTACAGAGAAGCCTAATGCCAGACAACCACACTTATACGTATGTTTTGAAAGCGTGTTCCCATCTAAAAGCCCTTTCTGAAGGGAAACAACTGCATGCCCAAATCATCAAGTCTGGAAAGAAACCGGACACTTATATCCATAGTTCGATGATAAATATGTATATGAATTCTGGTGAGTTGACTTCTGCAGAATGTGTTCTTGCTGAGTTTTCAGAGGAAAATGTACTTGCCAAGAACTCCATGATTACTGGTTACATGAACCAGGGACAAGTAGAGCTCGCCGACCAAGTTTTCAAGAACATGTCCACGAGAGATTCTGCATCTTGGAGTGCGATGATAACGGGGTACACCAGAAACGGTATGCATATAGAGGCCTTAGTTGTTTTTCAAGAAATGATAGCTTCAAACATCCCGTTAAATGAGTCGACACTTGTGAGTGTGCTTTCTGCATGCGGCCATTTGGGAGCACTGGATCAGGGTAGATGGATACACGTTCATGTCAACAGGACGTGTGAAAAAGTTAGCGTTAATCTTGGCACATCTGTCGTTGACATGTACGCCAGATGTGGGTGTATCGAAGTTGGCTATGAAGTCTTCAAAAATATGCCTGAGAAAGATGTTGTAACCTGGGGAGTTATCATTTCTGGATTCGCAACACACGGACCTGCTGAGAAATGCTTTCAACTTCTTGAAGAAATGGTCGCAAATGGGATACAACCAAATGAAGTGATCTTTGTCGCTATACTCACTGCCTGCTCTCATGCAGGATTAGTAGATTTGGGTCACTTTTATTTTAATCAAATGACCACTTTATATAACATTAGACCTTCCGTTCATCACTATGGGTGCATGGTTGATCTTCTTGGTCGTGCTGGAAGGTTAGCTGAGGCAGAAGAGCTTATCTCAACAATGTTGGATGAGCCAAATGCAGTTATATGGGGAGCATTACTCGCAGCTTGTAGAATCCATAAAGATGTTAAGCGAGGGGAGTTTGCTTACGAGCAACTAGTTAAGTTGGAGCCACTCTCAGGTGAGCGCTATAAGCTAGCGAGTCACTTGTTAGCAGATACAGGAGAACAAGAACGCATAGTTGAAGTTAGAAAAAAAATATTGGATGGAAATTTAGAGACAACACAAGGGTCAAGCTTGATTATGGTTGATGGGGAGGTTCATAAGTTTGTTGCAAGTGACATAGAGCATAGAAGGTATGACGATATATATCGTGTGTTCCAGGGATGAATGCATCTTAAATGGGTAGGCTAGGTAGTGGATCAAAATTTGTCATAGAAGAAGCAAGATATTTCTAAGTACCAGAAGATATGGATCACTCCCTGTTGATCTGCATACAGTTTTTGGTTTTTTCTTTAATAAAGTTTATATAAGTGAGTACTTGTTAATGATTACAAGTTAAATCATAACAATGATCTAAACATAAATACCTAAAAAATCAATTTCGGAGATTATGTGCATTAATGATAGAATTGGAAAACTACCCAAGTTAAACACCAGCTCCTCGGATATAAATTTATAGCATCGTCTATTATTACATAGTTCCGTCACCCACAACGGGCATATTATGATACAAAAGCTGCACAAATCAATATTATAACAACATGACCCTTATTGCCTATTGGTGGCTTATGATGTTTTGTAACTAAATTAATGTAAAGAACAGGGATTAAGGACAAAGACCCTGCAACTTTAATAGTTTAACTCTCACAAAACTACCAAAGTTCACCATAGGAAGTTTCTTCTGGATTTGGGTCGGAAATCCTTTTTGTTGATGCACCAGGAATTCGGAAAGGTACTCAACTGCAATAAAAGGAAATGTGTGGCTATCAAAAAGAGCAAGTGCATAAAATCTAGTATCAATGACATGATTCCGCAATAATTTTTTTGAGAGTTGATTATGCAAGACCAACATCTATATGCATTAAAAACACACTTTAAACAACTTTGACCCGTTTCCTTAAATCTTTTTTTTTTTTTTTAATCTTTTCATTAATATTTTATTACCTGTTTGACCCATTAGAGATATAATGTAACCAAATCGACTAATTTGGTTAAGATTTCCATCTCTAGAAGAAAGGAATAAACAATAGTAAAAAGAGATAATATATCAGTATGAGGACTTACATTGCTAAGAAGCTTAGCTCCATACCATGCTGAATCTGCGCCATATGGAGGTGGCATAACTCGTATTCCATTGGACAAGGATGGAGGAAGAAGAGCACGCAGTTCCTTATCTAATCTTTCTGCACATGGAATAACAAAGTTCAAAAATCAATATATCACCCCATCACTCTACGGATCACATTACTTATATAAAGCTACTGATTTATACCTACTAGTCCTGGTAAACACGCAGTACCCCCAGCCAAGACAATGGTCTTGAACCAAAAATCATCAGGGGTCAATCCTGCAGCATGGCATTGTTCAATACAAAGTGCCACAGCTTGATGCAAACCAATTGCACTCCTGTTTCAATCGACAGAAGTACCTTGAAATGTCATTATAAAAGAAGACAAAAGGCAATACACGTTGCTTGATATTAGAACTTAGAAGTGGAGAGATGGGCAGGGCAGGAATGTTAAATAATAGAATAAAATGAGTTAAGGTTAATATGGCCAGGTCGGGTTGACCCACGGCTTTTTTGGGTTTTTATATAAATGACAAGGCAAGGTATCAATTATACTTACAAAAAGAATGTTATTGCAATAATTATATACACATTTAAATGAATGATTTAGGAGGTTGTATGCATTAAAAAGGCTGAGAGCAACATTAGACCGGTTTCATTTTTAGGTAACATCGGTATATTAGATCTGTTGGAGATAAAACACTGCCCAATCAACCTATTTATTTATAGGTAAGTGGGTCAAAACTGTCACATCGACGTAAGGACTAAGGATATATGTACGTACAATCCTGCAATGCGTGGCTGGAATAAAATCTCTCCTGTTCGATAACGTTCTTGTGTAAGAGTAAACCAGCCCTCAACAGGAACTTCATATGATGCTTCTGTATCCTTCCGCAGTTCAGCGGCGTAGTCAATAGCAACATAACAAAGGTTCTGCATGGCAATTCAAGCAGTTAAAGTTAGACTTTACGATGAAATGTCGAGGCACTATTTCCTTCAACAACTGATATAAAGCTAGTTACCTCTTTCAGTGTTCGCACTGTATATAACGAAGAAAAATGTAGATTTCTCTGCTGCATTTGTTCCCTAAGGTATCCAGTAAGCTTCAAAGCTCCAACTCCCACAGCTTCCACTCCCACTTTGTGCATTATCTTACCATGTAAAACTGGAAATACCAAATCATGAAGTATATGACAAATGGGTTTGAAGTGAGACAAGCCTTTATATGCGACAAGGGTACAAAGCTTGCAATACGATTGTCTATTAATTCCTATGGTAGGATGATGAAAAGAGCAAAAGTTGGCATACTTGGTACAATAGATGTATGATGAAATCCGATATTGACAAGAATTCCCGAAGTTTTTCTTGCTGCAAACAGGGATAAAGTTGCCTGGACATCTCACAACAGTAACATTAGGGGAGTAGGAGGCAGAACACATACTTATTCCTGTAAAATATGTTCTTCCCAATTCTATTTCAGTTAACTATATTTATACTATTTCAAGGTAGGCAATTAGGTATGATCATGACTATGATCTTATAAAATGAACGAACGAACAACAAATAAGCATTTAGTCAGACCTGGCTGACGGCACAGACCGAAGGAACATTCATGTCAAACATTGACGTGTAGATGGCTTCTTTTAGTTGGCGTCTCGCATTTTTAGCATCTTGTGTATCTATAACATATTCACAAAAGAGTCGTTATAAAGTAGATTCTGATATCACATCACAAACATTAAAACAAATGCCACGAAATGAAATGATAACATAATACAAATTGATCCACACAAAATAATTAACAATGGATGCAGGTAACTAGAGTTGAAATACCTAAACAGAGTTAGATTACACGATATTGGTTCCATTTATTGCATAATTCCCTGGAAAGAATTTAAAGAGGCTTACCACCATACTGAGAGATTGGAATTGAGACTACTGTTGGCTGTGAAGATGATTTCACCTGCATCCTGCATATTCAGTAGAAAAGAAAATAAGATAACAAAAGTTTCTTTAATATGGCTAGTAAGTATTGAGACCGCGCAGAAATGTAATTGACACTGAAGAACACCTGCTATATATTGTTGCAAAAAAATGGCGAAGCCTAGAGTACATTGGAGAGTCAATATTACCAAATTCCTACACATACAATCAATTATCTCAATAATTGAAGTATAATCTCTAGTACCATGCAAAAAGCAAGAAGATAACCCAAAGCAACCATATCAAGAGGTATTTGCAACATTGTTATATCAGTCACTTACCAAAAATGTTGCAGCCCGCCCAGATGGAGAGTCGTATTTACTCCAACCAAATTTGCAATAACCAGAACCACCTTCAGTGAGGATAAGGGTAAGAAACTGAATCGTTAGAATGAACAGCAACATAAGAGAGAAAAACAACTAGCACGATCATATGATCTTTTAATTCATCAAGTCCCATTTATAATTTTATAAGAAAAAAATATGATTATGCGCCCCATTTTACTTTATTTGAGATCAATAGACATAAGAGGAAAATGATCAAAACAGATGGACTTTCGGTCAAAGAAATACAGCATTAGGACAAGTGCACAGAAGTAGATATATAACATACCGTCAATGATGATAGCTCCAGGAATTCGTGCTCGTTGACCATATATATGCATAAATGATTGCCTCTGAGAAGGATATGTTCTGCAGTCACAAGTAAAAGATGCCATACAATCATACATATCAATTATCTGCTTATTGATTATTTTCACGGCTGATTGATGATCTCGAACACAATTATGAAAACATTAAATATGCTTAATTTTTAAAAATAATCAGATTGACAATTACTTAATTTAACCAGATAAGCGTTTTAGGAAAATCAATCCCAAACATCCTCCTATATTAGAATCATATTGATTACAAATTCATAATTCACAATAACTTATGATAGTACAAAACAAAATGGAAACATACCGAAGAGGATAACCAGAGCGTAAGCTAGTTTCCGCAAAAAACATTGAGTCCCAAGGATCTTTCTGATTCTGAAGGTAAGATATCCACAACATATTATCAGAAACTATTAATTTCCATGATTTACAAATAACTGTAAGCTTAGCCGCTTCTTTCGGTCCAATTAACTTCAGGATTTGCATAAACACATCGAGCGGAACTCGATCGAATTCTCCGGTGGATGAAGAACAAACGATCGTCTGATCCGCTTCGGTTACATGACTTGAAATTGAACTGTTGGAATTGGATGCCGAGGTGGAGCTGGAATTAGTTGAATTTAATCGATTTGCAGATTCTAGAATCTTCAATAAGAAAGAAGTCATTTGTGAATCCGGTGATGAAGGTTTTGACCGGAAAGGGTCGCCGGACGGGAAGTCGTGGCGGGCGCTGACGCCTGTGATTTGAAGCCGTCCTAACTACTTCTAACCATTCATCTGTTTGATTTGAAATGGACACTACAATTTCCAGTATTTATAACCCTTTCACTTTAGTTGATTTACCGTTGTAACCCTAAACTTTCACTCCTTGTACATGTTTAGCCCCTAATTGTGGAATATGTAGACATCAACAATTTAACGTCTACCTTGAATTTCTTCGGGTAAATATATTTTGTTGGCATCGTATTCCCCCTGTTTGTTTCGAGTTAAGCAACCTACCCCAAAAACTCCCTATGTATGCAACAAACCGGTTATTTATGTGCTACAATCTTTGCAAACTATGTTTTTACCTGTTACAACCTACAAAATGATGACGTGACAACCACATCATGTGACCTAAAAAATGACGCGTAAGTAATTTTACCGGTTCTCCCGGTAACCGGTTACCATATTGCCGATATCGATACAACATTAACCAGTTTGTTGCATACATTGAGAGTTTTAGGGGTAGGTTGCTTAACTCGGAACAAACAGGGGGTACGATGCCGACAAAATATATTTACCCAATTTCTTCTTTAGTAATTGTCCTATACAAGTTTGAACATAGTTTTATAAAAGTGTAACAATCGTATGATCAATAAGAATTTATTATTCTCTACTTAAACACTTTCTAATTAGCTAAAACTGAAAGTGTACAATTATTTTAAAACGTAAAAAAAGAACATGGTTAATAATGGGACGAAAGTGAAATAAGATTTATGGTACACTTGGTTTGTAAGATCCCTCCCAACGGGAGGGTCGGTTTGAGCGTCAGTTTACATCCCTTAACTTAACTGATGTTATTGCACCGCGGCATCAGTTCATCGTCAGTTTTTGAGCCGTTGCCAAACCGACGTTGAAAGAGAAAGGGAAGTGGGCTCGTGCGAATATAAAATATTTTTTTTTGTTTTTGTTTATTTGTTTAGTGTATATAAATAAAGGTATATTGGTAAATGTGGGTCCATAAAAAACTAAAGTGGTATTTACCGTTGACAATGTAGTGTCAGTTTTGTGTGAGTCCTGAAATATGCTGACGTGACGCTGATTCGACACAAACTGATGCGTTAGTTTGTGTCACGGTTGGGAGTGGTCTAAATAGGTTTTGAATGAAATAAGGCTGGAAGGAAAATTAGAATTTTTATATGATGACACTGTATTAACAAGTCAAAAATTACTCCATCTGTTCTAATTATATTCTTCTCTAACATTTTTTGTTGAATTTAAAATAAGTTTGATAAATGTCAATTCTGCTTTTATATTCGAAGTAAGTTTGATTGAAAATTTTGAAAAAAATTTAATGAGTGAGAGTAATAAATGATGGTAGAATAGAGAATTCAATGATTTCTTATATCTATTTTTTGTAGGTAGATAATTTTTTTTAGGACAAACAAAAATAGTAAGGTGGAATATAAATACTTAAATAGTACACAGATACATATGACTGTAGTGAAATCTATTTTTTGGTCCGTACTAATTTAGAAGGATTAGTTTCTTGATTTAGGAAGGTTTAAGTTTACTTAATGCTCTTAGCATCTACAGTAGGACTTAGTTACAAAATCACATTTAAATATCGTACTAATTTGCCCCCTCCACGTAGACTTCTTAGCTCCGCCCGTGTCACATGCATGTATCTACGAGATTGTGAAAAACACATAAGTTAATTTTTCCTCACGTGAAAGGAGAACGTTTTTTCCTTAGCTCAAGCTTGAAAAGACTAAAAAAGGAGTCAATATATTACGAAGTTTAGGAGCAGTAGTGAAAACAAATGTTTGGTAGTTGGCATGGCCATTTTAGAAAAATCTCGACAAACACGTCACTTTTTATCAACTTGGCTTACAGCCTTACTTATGTATTTTGTATTCTTTTTACCACTGTTGAAATGTTGTATATATATAGTGCGTTACGTCCGTGGTTGAACTTATCAAATTATAATTAAGACTTTGAAAAGTCAAACATAATAATCCTAATGTTTTATAAAGCTAAAAGAAATAATGATTTATATAATTTTATAACTACAATACAACAAAGTGAACGAAACCAAGCAAATCTAATAACATATTCACTTAATTAACCATTCAAAGGTACGTGACAACATTAGAAAGACTTACGCTGTGTTTAGTTTGTGAAAATTTTTAATTTTTTTTTATGAACTTGAAATTTATTAGAGAAATTGGAATTTCAAGGGCTGTGAATTCCTTTGACAAAGGAATTTGATGGCTTTTAAATCAATTCATTCATGAACCAAACATCGTTACGGGATAAAATTGGGATTTTAATTCCATCAAATTACAATTTCAAAAAACAAACGCAATCTTAGTTTCAAACATTCTACACATATATTTTAAGGACTGTGAGATTAATAATTAAATACAGGAAGCATAATTACTTATTCACGAAATGAAATGATCTATATATTACAGATATAATAAAAAACTTCCTTACGTCGAATTAATATAAGTCTCTTTCACTGTTTTTGACTATGCTTTCATTCTTTTTTAAATACCACATTTGATAAGGCTTTTCGTGGAAGGTCGCGTACCATGTAGGAGTATACTATTATTTTTGTCAAAATTTCACTTGCTTCTTTAAACAATTTTTCTACCCTAATCTCTAATTTCATCTCTTGATATAGGCTTGGGTGGGGTTTGCTATTTAGGTAATGTTGGGAATGAAGATGTAATCAAATAAACAATGGAATTGGGACTGAACAAAGTCTGCAATGCGATGGATGATGGTTGCCACACGACAGTATAGGATCACGACGCGACGGACTATGATCACGACGCGAAGTGTGTATTTTGGTGGAGATCGCGATCTCCTGCGGTTGCAGCGCGAAGTCATTGTCAGCAGAATAAGTTAATTACTTGTTCCCAAAGTTTATAAGTAAACCCTAGGTAATTGTGACCCTTGGACTACGAAAATAAAAGTAGAAACTCTTTGGTTTGGCCCAGTGGACTAAACCAATCTCCAAATTGGAAATTGGACATAACCCAGGTTAAATCATTATGTTCGTATTGTTCTTTTATCTTGTTTGCTTGGTTTAAATTATCCGTTTATTGTTTGTGGGTGTAACGCAATTACACGAGCATTTGTTGGGTTCGTTTTTTTTGCTAACAATAGGTTGTTGCTAGTTGGATGTTTCCGCTGCAAATTTCTAACAACTGGTATCAGAGCTCTAGGTTGAACGATTGGGAACGATGACGGATGAAAGCATGATCAAGATTGTTTGTTGATGGTTAGGGTTTTATTGGAAGATATAGAGCTAGGGTTATAGTGGTCAAATAATCACAGTAAATCTAGATTCGATTGATGATAATCATCGGGGGGAACAATTGGAACGACATGCTTTTAGGATTTGTTTGCATCATGTTATCGAGATCGATAGACTCGTTTTCTTGTGTTAGATCACGGCGAACTCGGGGGGTTGATTATTTCCGGATTGAACTAGTTAGGGTTTTTTCTGGTAGGTTGTGACAGCGACGACACGACAGGAGGCCGATTGCGTTGTTGTAACACCCCAAAATCTAAAATATTATTTTGGTAAAAGCGAAATTAATTGTTTTAAGTTATTATAATTTTAAGTAGCATAAAATAATAATAATTGTGATTGGTTTTTAAGTACCAGACAATAATAATTACGGGGAGTATAATTTAACATATATATTAATACACATGTACGTATGCTCACATATATATATCCATATTTCCTTCCAAACACTTCCAGAGATAAACAGAAAGGAAGAAACACGCAGGAACCAAAATCCATTACCAAAATCAATTCCAAAACATCAAATTGAAGCTAGAGAACTCGAATTATTCATCGATTAATCATTTCTAACTTGAGGTAATTACAATTCTTGATTAATTATATCCTAGAATTGGTTTCTAAGGGGGTTTGAGTGATCAATGATTTCTAAAACGAAAGTAAGATGTATTATGATTGAATTGTAGTGTGAAAGTGTAGAAATCAATGTTAGTAACACTAATTAAATCTAAAAGTGGATAATTCGAATTGTGTGTATAATAATTAAGGTGGGTTTTATCCAATTGTTTGATAGGTGTTGTTAACTCACTTTGATTACAAGTTAAAAGAGATTATTATGATGTCTAGTGATGTTTAAAGTGGTTATACAAGTAATCAAATTATATGAGTGGTAAAACATAACTAATGAAATGGTGTAATTATGCTTAATTTACCATAGTTATTGGTTTAGAAGAGTTGTTATTATGATGATATAACGATGTTTAATCATAATCAAAGTGATAGTGTTAGTGATCAAATAATTGAGTCAAGATGATTATGAAAAGTGAGGTTGTTGATATAATTAAAGTAATGAAAGATTAGAAGTTAATATGATCATGTAAAGTAAAGCTATGTTTAGTTGATTAAAAGTCAACTCATGAGGGTAAAGGGTTACTAATGATGATTAGTTGATTTTGATCATCGCTTGATGCTAAATGTGTTGTTACATTGATGTATTATATGATTGGTGATCAAAAGATGTGGCATCCTTAATCAAGTATTAAACCGTGTATGTGCCTAAAAAGCAAAGGTAAGTGATATAAGGGTTAAATGGGTAATGATTGTATGATTTGGAATTGCTTTCGAGCAAGAGGTTCATACAATCAAGTGGAGTATGGCTTGTTTCTTATCTTGTTCTAATTGTTGATTATCTATGTTGTTGTTATGGCACGTTATGTTGAATACGTGCTAAGATGATTAGTGTTGACAGAACTTGTTGATATGTGGAAGATTACGTGGAATTATGTAGAATGAACATTTGTAGAGATTTGTTGTTGATAAGATAGCTAACTGTGGTTAGCATAGAGTTGTTGATGAATGTGTGCGTTGCACATAATGTTGTTATAGTATGCATACTATTGGCCGCGGAACCGCATAAAGTTGTTGTTAGATATGTGCGTAGCACATGACGTTGTTAGCATACATGTCGACGTGATATGGCGCTAAGTGATATTGACCGCAGATCCGCATAGAGAAACAAATAATCTTAACAATTGTTCAGTAATTATCTGCCTAAGCAGATATGTGTTGTTAATAATTGCTATATGTTGTTGTTTTGTGGATTATTCATTTAATTGCTCGTATGCTCACTAAGTTTTTTGCTTACCCCTTCAGTTGTCTTATGTTGTAGGTGCATGGTTCGGTTGAACCAATTGGATAAATGAGTAGATTGTGGTTGCAAGAAGGTAGCGTGGATTGGAGCTTGCATTATGGTTAGACAAACTCTTCATTCTTTTGAATTGTCGTGTTTGATTGCCATTGTATAAATTGGCCAAAACTATATTTTAATGACACGTGTTGAATACGACTAAAGTATCTAGTGATTTGTGGAGTATGCCTTTGACTTGGTAAAGTCAAGGAGAATAGTGGTCAAATTCGAAATTGAATGTTGTAATGTCAAAGTGGGCAGAGATCATGTTGTAAAGTGGTAAGTCTAATTAGATGTGAAATTGTGTGGTTTTGGTCATGATTTTGGTAGGAATGTGATCAAAATGTAAAATATTGAATTTTGGTTGATTTGCGTGGTAAAGAATCATTGGTCATATTTAGTTGTCAAAAGGAAGTAAAATCTGATGTTAAATGATTAGTATGTTGTTGATTTTGTTAATGGGTCAAAATGGTGTCAAAATGGGTCACAATTGGGTTGATCTGTTAAAACGAGTTGAAGTATAGATGGACGTTATTGGTTATTGACTTTTGAGTCAAAATGGTATTAGTAATATGTTGGTAAAATGTCCGAGTCAGAAAACAAGTGTTTTGTGATTTGAGTTGGTCGTAAAAATGATCCAAAATGACCATAATTTGGATATACGTTCGATTTCTTCGTTATCGTGAAATTTGAAAAAGAGTAGAAAGGGAAACCTTTATTATGTTATAGTGGAGGTGTCAGCAAAATTTCAGGTCTTAACTCTTAACGAGTTAAACGTTATGCGCGTCCAAAGTTCGTCCAAAAACCTGAGTTTGATGTGGGTATGAACTATCCGGTTGGTAGCTCCATACCCGGCTGTTATATGTGTTTACCCGACAGGTAACATGGGTTACCCGGCTGGTACTTGTGGTTTAAAATGAGTTCCAACTTCTGATGTTGAGAAATTCATTTATACCGGGCTGAATCGGGTAGTACCCGGAGGATGGTACATTATTTACCCGGCGGGTACCCAGCCAGATTTGATGTTTTTATTTTTAAAGCTTGTTTCAATCATATAATGCTAGTAACGATCAAATATACGCACGCAGGAGTTGTGGCACATTGTTAAGGGTGTTTTAACAGTAAACAAAAAATTGGGTCGTTTCAGTTGTGACGGTGATTGTTCGCGGCTGTAATTGAGTCGGTTATCTGGTTCGATTATTGGTTTGTTTTGGAGAGAGTTTTTGAATCCGAGTTCATTATTCTTTATGATCACGTGCAAAAGAATAGATGAACGTTATCAAACTTGGGGTTTGATGTTGCGAGTGTGGGGACATGATGTCTTGGGAAGTTACTTGATACGGACTGGATTCTCAAAATGAGAGGTTTGTTACGGAGCTCAAGAGGATGGTTTTCTCAGTTGAGTATTTGGGTAATATACGGTACCACATTCGTTTTGGAAATCCACAGTGGGAGTTATCGAGGGAGTTTGGTTGTTGCTCACCGGTTGAAACAGGAGACCATGTTTTTGGTCGGGTATTCCATGTTTTTGGAATGATTAAATAGGTTACAACAACTACACTTGAAAGTATTGGTTGTAGAAGATGTCGGATAGAACGCGTTCGACTGGGCTTGGGTATCAATTGATGTTTGGTTCAACGGTTGCGACTGACCGGGTATTATGAACCAGAGTCTTCTCAAAGATCCGCGGTTGTTATTTTGATTCGTACACTGGGAGCGGGCTGAGGTGGAGAAGATGTGTTCATAGAAATCATAACTATGTTTTTGGGTCGGTGTACCAGCTGGAAAGCGAATTTAGATTGTAGGTTTCAAGGTTGTGACAACGTTCTCACGATACACCTTGATGATAATCTACGTGTTAGTTCTATCGGCGATTTTCTGATTGCTGGGAAGTAAAATCGGATGGACGAATCTATACGGGTTGGTTGTTGACATGTGGGTAGCAGGATCTGACGTGGCTGTAATTGAAGACTTGAAGAGATGGGTGTCACTTTGAAAGAATAATGTGGTTGGAGTTTTCCCACGCTTCAACGAATCTTCTTGGACCTAGAAGATGATGGTGTTTAGAGAGAGCGCTCAGTTTCATGATGTAAGTGTTCTAGTAGCTTTGTGTCAAAAGTCTTCCAACTCTGTGTGGTCGAGCGGCGTGTCCCGAATAGTATACCGGCATTATGAAGTTTGAACGGATGACATTGGTGAAGAGACAAGATTTGTGAAGTATTATGGTTTTTAGATTTTGATTAAATCTTCAAGTGAGAGATTGTTGGGAATGAAGATGATGGAATTGGGACAGAACAAATTTCACAATGCGATGGATGATGGTCATCAGAATAAGTTAATTTCTTGTTCCCAAAGTTATTCATTCCACATATAAGTAAACCCTATGTAATTGTAACCCTTAGCCTACGAAAATAAAAGTAAAAACTCTATGGTTTGGCCCCGTGGACTAAACCAATCTCCAACTTAGAGATTGGACATAACCACGTTAAATCCTTGTGTTCGTATTTTTCGTTTATCTTGTTTGCTTGGTTTAAATTTTCCGTGATTGTTTGTGAGTGTAACGTAATTACACGATCGTTTGTTGTGTTTGTTTTTTGCTAACAATAAGTTGTTGTTAGTTGGATGTTTCCCCTGCAGATTTCTAACATGTAATTAAGAATGACTAAAGGCTTAAAAAGTGTTAAAGAGAGCGAATGTATATAATTGTCCGATCTTAAATGTTTGGAATGGTTTCCTAGTTGAGATAACATATGTGCCATTAACAGAACAAATATCAAGTGTTGTGTGCAAAAGTTTTAAAGATATTTACACTTTTGATCCTCATATTTAAAGTTTTAGTTCTTTTTTATAGCCTGATAGCAACTGATGTTCGAACGGTTAGCTACACATAACATTTACCCGATTATTTTGTTCTCCATGGTAAGAAAGGTAATCGAAGAAAATTTGAAAAAGAAAAAACCGAGGAAATAGAAAGACAAATAGGAAAAAAATGACAACATAATATTCGGGTTTTTTTTACTCTACCGTTGAGTTAGCAACCCAAATAGAAAAAGGGTATTAATCTACGAAAAAAAAATAGAAAAAAAGATTAAAATATATTTGGAACATAAAAATGACTGAATCAGATGAAAAAATAAAGGATTTCCCGCAAAAAAAATAAATTGAAAAAAAATAAATAAATAAAGAACTGGAAAAAATACTAGACCATCCTCTATTTGTATGGTATCAACTAATATGATTTAAGATCAGAGGGGAATGGTCATTTTGGAGGGCAAGGGACCAATTAGCAATTTATGTAAAATTAATTTTTAAATCTTTAAAAATCGCAAACACATAAGCAAAAGGAATCAAAATAGCGAATTCCTTTGCATTTGTGGGAAACGATGTCCACGTGAACACACTTTTTCATACACTACATTACCCCATTAAACCTGGTAACAACTTACAGCTCATTCATATGCAATCTGCTTGATTCTTAATATCTACGGTCTTCAAATAACATCCAAGTTCTATTATTATTCATCGATCAGAGAGTGTAGGAATTGCTGATTTGAGATCAGAGAGTGAAGTATTTCAACGGATATTGAGTTCGCGGGAATTCGGTGACGTCGGAGAGTTGTGATTTGAGATCGGAGAGCATCGACGTGTTTCAATATCTCGTATAACAAATTCTCATCTGACAGAACCGTTAGCGCTGTTTCCTCCGGTGACGGATCTTCACGGATCTTCTTCTTCATCTTACCACCGTCAACGTAGACCGGATCTTGAGAACACGAGTAGATCTCTTCATAGATATTGAATTAGAAACCGAATTTTCTTTTTCATCTCTCAAAAAAAAAAGTAAAATAATTTGATTATTTTAGAGAGAAAAATGGAAACTATGAGAATGAGGAATAGAGGATGAACGTGATTTTGATTAGTTGGGAAAAGGACAGAGAAAAAAAAGATGAATGGGGATTGGAGAAATTACTATTATGTTTTTTTTTTGAGTTAATCTTTGAAATAATTTTATACTACCTCCGTCTCAAAATTATAGTCCATATTTCCTTTTTGGGACGTCCCAAAATAATTGTCCACTTCCCATTTCAACCAATAAGAAAAGAGTTTAGTGAGTGTAAATTCCATTTGAGTGGTTGAAAACTGTTGTGGTCCCACTTTTATTAAACTGTGTGTTTTTTGTTGGTGGACAATAATTTTGGGACGGAGGGAGTATCATGTTTGGTTTGGATCTAATTCGTGTTTTCTTTTTCAGTGTTTGATGTTTGATTCATACTTACATTTGTGCATAATTTGATATAGATCTAAAAAGTTGATATGAAACATATCTAAATCTGTTTTTTAGATCTGAAAAAAAACAACTGCATCCTGCGTTTTTTCACTGCATCCTATGTTTTATCTACTACATCGTATTTTTTTAGTTCTGAAAAAAACTACTATGAAGTAATACTTATTTACTGCATCATTTTAAGATGTAGTAACATTAAGATGAAATGCTTTTTAAGATGCAGTGATGTATTTTTATTAGCGCATCATGAATATTTTTACACAAACTATATGTTAAGATGAAATGTTTTTACTGCATCCTTTTAAATACTATAGTAATATTAATCTAATTCTACTTTCTAGATCTAAAAAAAAAACAAAGTATCGTACATTTCTTTTATTGCATCTTACATTTATTTACTGCATCGTACTTTTTAGATCTATAAAAAACTATGAATACTTTTTACTGCATCTTTTGTATCTTTTTACTGCATCTTATGTATATTTTAGCATTTTGATGTGTTTGTGAATCTTTTAATTTTATTCTTTAATTTAGAAAATTAGTGTTACTTTATTTACAGCATCTTGTATATTTGTTATTGCATCTTTTATATATATGTTATTGCATCTTATATATTTATAACTGCATCTTATATATTTATTACTGCATCTTACGTTCTTTATTTATTTTTGACTGAATCTTGCGTATTAAATAGTTTTATGATTGAATAATTTTTTGAGAATTTTTAGAAATTTTTTTCACGAAATTTTACAAAGGGATCCTTAACTTTGTCAAAATTGCAAAAAAAGCCCTTCATCCTTTTCACAAATTTATCAAAATTGCAAAAAGGTCCCCCTTCCTTTTCCCTGTGCTCATGTGAACCATACCCTTTTTTTTATTAGCATAAATTCCGTAACATTTAATGAAGTCGTTGAATTGTTATTATACAAAAAATATAATCCTAAACCTATGCCATCACACCAAACATTATTTATGATTACCAAACCCAAAATCCAAAACCCTTTAAATAAACACCCCCTTAATATTACGATTCAGGATCAGAGGAGAATGATCATTTTGAAGGGCAAGGAGGGCAAGGGACTAATTTGCAATTTCTAAAAAATAAGGATAGCGCTCCGTCACTTTCTCCATCTCACTGCTCACTTTCTCCATCTCACCTCTCTATAACTCTCAAATTGTTTTCCACTATTATCTCAAATTCTCAATCAAATTCCTAATTTTTACATAATAATTTCCATCCAATAAATTCACAAACCACAATTAAATCAATTCATGGACGCTAAGAACAGCTTCTAGATTTTCGATTTTGTTATTCGTTGTTAATCTCTGATTACCGAATTCCATTTTCATCGTTTTTTTGTTGAAAATGGTATCAACCAATCCGTTTGATCTTTTGGTTGACGATGATAATGATAACCCTAGCCAGCTCATCGCTAAGTTGCCAGCGATTGCTGCTGCTCCGGCTAGTAAGAAGTCACCGGCCGGTGGCTTGACTAAGCCTGCCGCTAAACTTCCTTCCAAACCGCTTTCCACCTGCTCCGGCTGGCACAACATCTTTATTATTTAATTGCTTCGATTATAAGTATATGTAAAGGATATAGATAAGGTTCTAGTTGTTGCTTATCAGTGATTATGTCTGTGTGCATTGATGAATGTGTATATATCTTGTGCCGGGAGACGGGAGTATTATATCTTGTGTAGATGGTGCTTAGGGTTTAAAATGTATTTTGTGCATCTTAGTGATTTTGCCAATTGCTATTACTATTTGATCTCTATGAGTCGAGGTTTAAATTGATGAACTAGGATTTTAATTTAAGAGGTATGTTTAGGAGCTTATGATGCTGTTAGTTTTTTTGAGGAGCGATGAATTAAAATTTGCTGTTGTTGAAAATTTTTACTGTTCATCGTACTTTTTTAGTTTTGAAAAAAACTACTATAGAGTAGTATTTATTTACTGCATCTTACATTTTTTTACTGTATCGTACTTTTTAGATCTATTAAAAATTATGAGTACTTTTTACTGCATCTTTTGTATACTTTTACTGCATATTATATATATTTTAGAATTTTATTGTTTTTGTAAATCTTTAATTTTATTCTTCAATTTAAAAAATTAGTATTACTTTGTTTACATCATCGTGTATATTTGTGACTGCATCTTTTATATATTTGTTACCGCATCTTGTATAATTTTTACTGCATCTTGTATTTTTTTGTTACTACGACTTTTGTATATTTGTTACTGCATCTTGTACATTTTGTTACTACATCGTGTATTTTATTGTTAGTACGCCTTTTGTATATTTGTTACTGCATCTTGTATATTTATCACTGCATCTTATATATTTATCACCGCATCTTACGTTTTTTGATTATTTTTGACTAAATCTTGCATATTAAATAGTTTATGATTGAATAATTCTTTTGATAATTTTTTGGAGTTTTTTCAACGAAAATTTATAAATGGATCCATGATTTTGTCAAAATTGCAAAAAAGTCTCTCTTTTTTTTTTTTTAAATTTGTCAAAATTGCAAAAAGGTCCCTCCTCCTTTTTTTAAATTTGTCAAAATTGTAAAAAGGCCTCTCCTTTCTTTTCCCTATGCTTCTATGAACCGTACCCTAATTTTATTCTTCAATTTAAAAAATTAGTATTACTTTGTTTACATCATCGTGTATATTTGTGACTGCATCTTTTATATATTTGTTACCGCATCTTGTATATTTTTTACTGCATCTTGTATTTTTTTGTTACTACGACTTTTGTATATTTGTTACTGCATCTTGTACATTTTGTTACTACATCGTGTATTTTATTGTTAGTACGCCTTTTGTATATTTGTTACTGCATCTTGTATATTTATCACTGCATCTTATATATTTATCACCGCATCTTACGTTTTTTGATTATTTTTGACTAAATCTTGCATATTAAATAGTTTATGATTGAATAATTCTTTTGATAATTTTTTGGAGTTTTTTCAACGAAAATTTATAAATGGATCCATGATTTTGTCAAAATTGCAAAAAAGTCTCTCTTTTTTTTTTTTTTTTTTAATTTGTCAAAATTGCAAAAAGGTCTCTCCTCCTTTTTTTAAATTTGTCAAAATTGTAAAAAGGCCCCTCCTTTCTTTTCCCTATGCTTTTATGATACCGTACCCTAATATTACTCCGTATTTACTAAGTATTTTATTTTATTTGAATAAATAAAAGGAGAAAAAAAAAATCGTGCGTGCGAGTATGCGAGTAACCGACGGAAATAGGGGTGTCAAAAAAACCCGACCCGAATAGGTAACCCGAAACCCGACCCGACTCAACCCGAATTCCAAGCTTATTTGGCCACCCAAATAACCCGAATAACCCGCTTCTTATTTGAGTCGGGTTTCGGATAAATTTTTTTCAATTCGGGTAACCCGAATAACCCAAATAAGCTAATAAATTATTTATTTTAAAAAATATAATTATATATATAAGTTATTTATGGTTTATACATATATAATATACATATATAAGTAATTCATTATGATTTATACAAGCTATTACTGTCATTTTGTAAAGTTTAAGTTTATTTAAAATACGAAAATTTGAAATATCATCTTATTTGAGTTAAATGAATAACCCGAATAACCCGAATAGGTAACCCGAATAACCCGACCTTATTTGAATTGAGTTTCGGGTTAGATTATAAACTTCGAAACCCGAATAACCCGACCCGAATAACCCGAAACCCGATTAACTCACCCGATTGACACCCCTAGACGGAAACATGCCATGGTGTAAAATGGTTATTAAAAGATAGAATAATGGGGTAAATTGTAAATAAATCTTGATACGTGGACAGAGATAGATAACTATATATCTATGTATAAATCCCCCTCGCTTTCGAGAAATCCATCGCCATATTTTTGCCGGATAATTTACTTTATGAAAATAACGTTCACCATACTGACTAGGGGTGTCACTTTTATCCGAATCCGAATAATCCATCCGATCCAATCCGATTTAGGTTAAATGGACAGGATTATTCGGATTACGGATTGCTTAAACGGATTATGGATTGCTTAAATGGATTACACGGATAGGATAACGGATCAAAATCATAATGTTTGGATATATCCGAATAATCCGAATAAGAATTAAGTAATTAAATAATATATTTTTGATAATATATTACTACGTAATGTTTACCGTATAAGAATTAATTACAAATAAAATCTTTTATTACACTATATATACTACTTCGTAATAGTTTTGTACCATCTACAAGTTTATTTGATTTAGAAACTACGAATCTGTTTTGGATTAAGTTGTATGTTAGAAGTTGAAATTGGAATTTAAATGTTATAATATGATCTATCGTTATGTATTATGTTTGTTTATATAATTGTTTTAAACGTAAAATTAGTCTTACTCGATATCACACGCCCAACTTGAGCTTATTCGGATGAATCCGTTTAATCCGAACACCAATCCGAAACCGTTTAATCCGTATCCGATTAATCCGTTTCTTATTTGGATTGGATTAAGGATCAACTTGAGATTGTCAAAAATCCGAATAATTCAAACCGAATAATCCAAAATCCGAATAATCCGTCCGAATAACACCCCTAATACTGACCAATATACCTTGATAAAGAGTCCAATTTTAATTTCCGAGTTCAAGAAGGTGTGTTAACCATTATACCTTGTTAAATTAGGGTTGTATAACCAACCAAATATGACTTGTTATATTGTTATTTACTACTCCGTAGTTAATGTTACTTTCTACCAACAAGAGTTAATAAGGTTTATGGTACGGATCGCCAACGTATTGTACTTTTTGTCCTAATGTCACACATGAATCGGTTTTATTACTTATGTCGGCAATAAACTTTTTACATTTTGTCCCAATATCATCAACAGACTCATTTTATTACCAATGTCAACAACAAACTTGTTAAAAATGTTTTGAGGTTACCAAAATACTATTTTCTTCAACAAGCTACGTTTTGAATTTGCTAATGTGGTGTTACCATGTCATTTCATTTATGTGACCAAGTTTCCACGTAAGATCAACAATTCTTCATATCAAGTTTCCCGACAAGCTTTCATTATCATTTATCAACAATGCGATTTGATGATTTAGGACACTATTAAGATCAAGATGACCACAGTGATCCTACGTTTATGATGAATTCAACACTACCGTAACTTTAAGAGAAGACTGTAATTGAAAAAGTCAAATCGACCTTTGTTTGTAAGAGGGTAAATTTGTTCTTATGTGCATTTTAATTTTATTGCATAATCTGTTGTTACTCGTTATATACAAACACACACATTGCTTTTGTTATAAGCTATATGAGATTATGAACACCTAGTTGTTACTTTAGGGTTGTTATGTAACCAACCAATATGACTTGGTACTTTGGTAGAGTTAATTATGTGTTTATGTTAGTTAAAATCTGATTTATTATTATTATTATTATTATTATTATTATTATTATTATTATTATTGACATGTGATGTGTTTAACATAGGTGATAAGCTATTGCATTGATGGTTTAATTATCTACTGTTTTACTTTTATAGTTATATTTTTTTGGTAGAGTAAGTAACAGTTCGTGAAGGATGATGATGATTGTTATTATTTTCAGCTCATTTGTTAACAGCTATGTAAAGTTACACGAGCTTGGTTTATGAATTTAGATGCAATTCAAGATCTGTAAAATCAACAACTAACTCTTCATTTTACGGTTCAGTGACAAGCTTTCGTATTCATTGCATCTGATCAAAGATTTGATCAATTGGCTAACTTATATAAATCCATTACATCATCTATATGCAAGTTATATATCTACGATTAAATGTCAGTGAGTGTCGTGTTTGACCACGTCGAATGTTGACTATTCAGTTCTGCCGGAGTGTCTTCTTTTTGCTATTTTAGTAGTAAGTTGACTTAGGAATCTTGTAGCTTGTTGTAATTTAGTAAGCGGTTCAATGTTTTATATTGTACGTTTTATACTCGGGTCAAAGTTTGGGAAATATATGGGACTAATTACATAATGATAGTATTCAGGGAATCAGCTGAGGTACCTGGTATGGGCAACATCAAAACATGAAGTCTATCTTATGTCCCATTTCTCGGTCCTCCATTGGTCTTCTTTAACTAGTGTTCAAGCATAAAAACACCTAAGTACTATGATGATGATGATGTATGAGGAATTAAGCTTGTCACACTCCGATTAACGTGCAAACCCAGAGTCGAGACCAAGTCAATCGAGGGTGGTGAAAGCTCAATTCTTTCAGAGCAATTCATGAGGAATAACTCTGTGGATTTATGAGGTGTTGGCCTGAAATGAAAGCATAACACTGGTATTTATACTCAAACCCTAAGCTGACGTGGAGGGTTTGGTCGTGGGGGAGCACGACACTTCCTGCGTGGATCGCTGACGTAGAAGTTCGGTCGTGGGGGAGCACGACACTTCTTACGCGGATCGCTGACGTGGAAGCTCAGTCGTGGGCGAAGATGACATTTACTGTGTGCCGGCTGACGTGGACCAATCAAATGCCCCGACCAGATTAATGGCCAGGTCATGCTAGTCGTACCTGAATATAACGGTTACGGATTGTACTTCTGTCAGAGAATGTCGGGCTTGCTTTGTCATCTTGCAGCCGTTCCTATGCTACGTTGATGGAGCGGCCCGTACTGCGGTTCGGCACGGAACTTAGCCGAGTCCGCATCCTGTCCTGGGTATTAGTGTCCGAGGTGAGAGCTAAAATAGTTGGGCTCGGGTGTTATCCGGGTCTATGTTCGGTACGGATCCGGGGTCATGATAGCTAGTGCAGTCTGCTGTCCGTACCGAAAGTAAGTGGAGCTGTCATCAGATATCATCCGAGTGCAGGCCCGGTCCGGAACCGAGCCACCCTGAGTGGTGTAAGCTGAGGCGAGATGGTGTACATCATTAAGTCCCCCCAGTCCGTTGTTATATTCCGGGCAGGGGTATAATAGCGGACTTAGAATAAATGACGTGGTGCAATGATGACGGCCTTGCAGTCTAGGCGGTGTGCAATAAATGCATGTCTTTTCAGATGTCATAGCTGGAATGCGATGGGACGGCTTATAGACGCTGCGTCAGCATACAGCTGGATACACGACGGTTCGTTTGCCAGATCGTGAGATCTGTTGACACGTGGCCATGCGAGACGTGGCGAGCAAACGGTAATTTCTCGTTTGTGAGATCTGCCGACACGTGTAGGGTGGAGATCAAAGCCCACAAGGCCCGGCCCATGAACGTTTGCCTATAAATAGAAAAGCCTTGTTTTTACTTCATTTTTTTACGCCAGTGAAAAATCTCGAGAGCATTCCGGCACATTCAAACGTTCGGTCAACTATTCCGGCTTTATCAACCCAGATTCCGATTACTCTCAAACAAACCCAGGTCCGTTACTCGTATCTTCAAACTTTTCCTTCTTTCACACATATATACATACCATGGCTGCTCCTAAGAACGTAGCAGAGGCCCGTGTTGCCGTAACTGGACCCAGCAAAGGTCCGAACGTGGCCTACGAGGTCAGCTCGGTGAAGCCGGAGGACATTCCGGATATTTTGAGGCGCTTTAAATGCCTTGAGAGGTTTAACCCGATAGCACCTACCCCCGAGTAACGCGCCGACGCGTCACCGAAGGGCAAGGTGGCCGTCTACTGGAAAACTATGGAGAATGGTAATCTCCGTATGCCGCCGACCCCGTTCTTCCTAAACGTGTGTAAACACTATAAGGTGGGGTTTAGCCAGCTCCACCCCTTCGGGGCACAGAAAGTGACCATATTTGAGATGTGGTTTAGGTCGCTGAACCTGAGGCCGTCGGTTAGGGTTTTCCAGGCCTGCTTCAAGCTGACCCCGAGTGCCGGTACGGGGTGGTATACATTTGCGAAGAAAAACAACTTCGTAGGTTTTGCCGAGTCGTCTTTGCACGATTGGCGCGACACCTTCTTCTTCATCGATCAGATTGTCATCCCTGATAACGCCGTGGAGACGTTGGTGTGGCAGTATGAGCGTCCAAAGAACGTCAGCCTCACGCCGAAGCTAGAAGGGGAGGAGAGTGACTTGTTGGCGGCGTGCCGGGATGCGAGCCTAGAGATGCGCGAGTATCACTCGTTTGTGCTCGTTATGGGTTGCATCAGCTCGTTTTGGCCGCATGACGGTCAGATACCCGTAGTCAAGCAGGGTGACCATGGTATGTGGTGGGGGTTGTTTTCTTATTTTAATACTTTTGTACATATCCCCTGCTTACCGATTGTTTACGCTCCGTTGGTACAGATATGGATCTGAACTCGATTCTGAAGGCGCCCAGTTTGTCCGGACTGAAGTATGTCCGGAGGTCGGTGGAGGATATTCCCGACAGCGGTAAGGTGACCGGGGCGACGGTTACTGTGGCTAAAGCCCAGCCCGTGATCACCACCGCCGTTCCGCTGACGGCCTACGCCAATGTGGAGGCTTCCGGTGTCCAGACACTTGCCAAACGCAAGGGTCCGGAGGCTGGTAAGAGGGCATCCGGGGCCCTTGCCAAGAAGAAGAAGACGGCGGGAGAGATTGCCGAGGCCAACCTCGCGAACTTCCAGTCCGCGCCGAGCACAGGTGGGGGCTACATTATACCCGAGGATGGTCCGTAATGCTGCCCTATTCTATGCTGGCAAGTAGTGTTTTTGTGCTAACTGTTTGTTGCCTGTACAGCGGAGACAGATCCACTTCTTGCTACTGCGGAGCAGGTCCGCACCGTACTGGTGCTTCAGGACGAGGAGAAGGAGGAGGGTCAGGGCGACAAGCTGGTTCGGCGCAGCCGGTCTTCAGGTATTACTGCAACCTCTTCCGGCACGGTGTTCTCCGGTGATGGGACTGGCTCGCGCCTTGAGGAGCCGGTGATGGTGTTGGACAGTCCACCGCCGGAGTCGCCGGTCGAGCCCGGCCCACAGAGCCCACCGAAGGCAGCTACGCCTCCGCGCCCAGATAGCATGAGGTATTTGCTGGACCTCACTGTGCCTATACATTGGTGTGTATAGCTTTTTAACTTGGTTTTTTAACCAGGTCTGATAGAATAGCTATTCTCAGGTCCATGCTTCCGGAGCAGTTCGTCCCGGAACGCTTCTTGAAGGTTCCCGCTTTTGGGCCCGCAGACTCCGGAGCTGACGTCTTCGTCCCGGCCTGGGATTTAAAGGTTGACAATCTAGCCGTGGATGGGCACTCACTTCGAGAGTTTGCCCGTCATGCCATTCCGCCAGCCGTCTCGGACAAACTTGCCCGATGGCCTCCTGCGGACGCCAAGAAAGCGCGCCTGCTAATGTCTTTCTGGGACTATGCGCTGCAATGTGACGAGCAGGAGCGCTCCGAGAAGATGGCGGAGCAGTGGAAGATGAACGCTGCCGTGCTCCAGCGCCAGGAGGAGGAGATCGGCATGTTGAAGGCCCGGGTGCAAGAGCTGGAAGGAGTTGTGGGACCGGCCAATGAAGCGAGAATGAAAGCTGAGGCCGAAGTCCAGAGGGAGAGGGCTCTGCGGGTGGAAGCAGAAGCAGCACTCGCACCGCTGCAGGACCGGGTGCGGGATGCGGAGCTGGAGAGTGCTGCGCTTGTTGAGAAAGACAGGCAGCTCCAGAGCAGGTAAAATAACAATTTATTTATTACTTCGGAATATATTTGATGCTTATTGTTTAAGCTTGCGTGCAGGTTTGAGGACCTGTCTGCGGACTTGACCGCCGCCAAGAAGGATGTGACGGAGTTGGAGGCCTCTTGCGACCTCCATATCAAAGATTACAATGACTTGGAGATCCAGAAGACGGAGTTGGCAGGTGACCTAGAGCGACTCCGAAAGGGCATTCCTGGCCTGGTTAAGCTGGCCTTGGCATCGGACGATGTGACGACTCCGTTCAAGGAGTTCGTAGCTGCTGTCCAGGAAGTGGAGGTACTGCAAACGATTAACCTCATTGCGGAGTACGTTCCTGAACTCCCAGCTCCACTTCCCGATGCCATTGCGTCCAAGGTAAACCCGGACTGCTTTCACGCGCGCAGCGGGCGGGTGATGCGCTGAAGACAGTCTCCATCCCGTTCATAGAAAGAATAGGTGGTGAGGAGGAGTTGTCTGTTGATGATATTTTGGGAATGCGGCCGTAGACTGATAGGTTTTTGTAGGACCGGCATTCCCGTTTGTGTAAATACATAATATTAATGCAACGTTAGTCTCGTAATTGCATGTGTTTGAACTAGTTCTGTGTGTGTTAAATATTTGTTGTCATGACTTAGTAGATTTCTAGACTACTTTATGAGTTGGTGTGTGGCGGAGGCGTACCTCGGCTCGACCAATTTGTTCCGGTCACACCCCGACGATGAGCACGAGCTCGGGGGGACCTCTGCCTTCAGGAAGCTAGAAGGCATTCCCTTATGGGGGCAGGCTCGCAACGCCTCCGGGCTTAACTGACTGCAGCGGTCATAGGCCGGAGTCGTGGCGACGACGCCTGAGAACAGTATTTTTTTTTTGCAATGTTATGTAGTGTACCGTGCAAAAGTAATGGACTTGTAGAACGGAATAATAATATGCAATCAGAAACTTTTTATTGATAAGGATAAATGCTACGAAGGCGGGGGATCAGTCCGGCCCGAGCTTTTACAAAGTTTGATTACATATAACATTTCTTTAGATTTGTTGCGTGCCATGTGCGTGGCACCGACTTGCCATCCAGAGTGGCCAAAACGTAGGAACCGTTCGTGTTTGCCTCCACGACCTGATATGGGCCTTCCCAACGCTGCCCTAGTTTTCCTGTGTTCTCGGATTTGCTGGCCTCATTGTTGCGCCAGACTAGGTCTCCGACCTGAAAGGACAATGGACGAACGCGCTTGTTATAATAGCGGGCCATTTTCTGCTTGTTCACGGCTTGGCGAATGGCCGCCATTTCCCGGCGCTCCTGTAGCATGTGGGCGTTCTGCTGCTGGGCTTTCAGGCTTCCGTCTTCGGTGAAATTGATGATTCTTTCGCTGGGAACGCTGATCTCGGCCGGTATGACCGTCTCGCAGCCATAGACGAGGCTGAAGGGGGTCTCGCCGGTGCTTTCTTTGGGAGTAGTGCGGTGTGCCCATAGCACGTTGGGAAGTTCGTCCACCCAACCGGTACGACTCTCGCCGAGCCTAGCTTTGATACCGGCTACCAGATCTCTGTTTGTGACCTCAACTTGGCCGTTGGCCTGTGAGTGGTATACCGAGGTCAGTGTTTGTTTCAAGTTGAGTCCCTCGCACCATGCCTTGAACGGGTTCTAGGCGAACTGTTTCCCGTTGTCAGTGATGACTTCGTGTGGTATGCCGAACCGACACACGATGTTGTCCCATACAAAGTTGCGAACCTGTTTACCACTGATTTGGCGCAGCGGCTTGGCTTCAACCCACTTTGTGAAGTAATCAATAGCCACGATCAAGAACATCACGTTTCCGGGTCCCGGTGGGAAAGGTCCCACTATGTCAATGCCCCACTTGAAGAAAGGCGATGCCGATGAAATGGGGATCAGATCATGTCTTGGTGCTCAAGCGATGGGCCCGTGAATCTGACAGGAAGTGCAGTGCTTGGTGACTTCAGCGGCATCCCTGTACATGGACGGCCAGAAATAGCCCATGCGCATGATTTTTGCCACGACAGTCTTGTGGCCGGAGTGCAGGGCGCAGGACCCTTCATGCACTTCGCGAATGACGTTCTCAGATTGTTTCGGGCCCAGACACCTTAAGTTCGGCCCCAGGTATGATTTCTTCATGAGTTCGCCTTTTTCAATAAAAAATATTGGTGCTTTCATCCGAACTTTCCTTGCCTCAATCGGGTCCTGCGGGAGGACGCCGGTCCGGATGTAGGACATGATCGGGGTCATCCAGTTGTCCCCTACTTCTTCGACCTGGGCAACTGAGCTGATCGGGTCGATTGATTTCTGTTCCAGGACCTCCACCAGAACTTTCTTGGTGAGGTGGGCAAAGGTGAGCGATGCCAGCTTGCTCAAAGCGTCAGCTTTTTTGTTCTTGTTTCTCGGGACCTGTTCAATTTCAAACGTTCTGAATTGCTTCACCGCTTTCTGCACGAGTACCAGGTACTGCTTCATCGTTGAGTCTTTTGCCTCGAACGTACCGTTGAACTGGTTGGCCACCAGCTGAGAATCAACGTACGCCTTGAGGTCCTTGATGTCCATCTCGACTGCGACCCGGATACCGGACAACAACGTTTCATACTCGGCCTCATTGTTGGAGGCGGGGAAGCCGAAACGGAGAGCGTAAGTGTGCCCTTCCCCGTCAGGACTGATGAGTATGAGTCCGGCACCTTTTGAGCTTGAAGCCCCATCAGTAAACAACTCCCATGTGGCTGGCTTTTCACGGCTAGGGGTGTTCGAGGTGCACCTAGCCTCTACCCCCCCCCCCCCCCCCCCACCGGAAGCTCGGCAAGGAAATCAGCCATCACTTGACCCTTGACCGCGCTTCGGGGGCAAAACGTAATTTCGTGCTCGCCTAATTCAATTGCCCATTTGGCTAGCCGGCCCGAGATTTCCGGATTTGAGAGCACCTGTTTGATTGGCTGGTCTGTGAGGACCGTGACCGGATGTCCCTGAAAATACAGGCGCAGGCGCCGTGCTGAGTGTACCAATGCGAGTACGAGTTTCTCAATCGGCGAGTAGTTCAGCTCTCCCGGCTGTAAGGCGCGGCTCACAAAGTACACCGGCATCTGTGTTTTGTCACGCATAGCTATGAGTATGGAGCTTACGGCGCACTGAGATGCTGCCAAGTATAGCGTAAGTGTTTCGCCCGGAATCGGGGCTGTAAGGGTTGGTAATTCCGTCAAGAACGTCTTCATGTCCTGGAACGCTTGCTCAGCCTCCGGCGTCCAGGAGAAATCCTTTTTGTTAATGCAACCCTTCAGCGTGTCAAAGAACGGCAGTGAGCGTTCAGCAGCCTTGGAGAGGAAACGGGCCAAGGCCGCCAACTTTCCGTTAAGGCTCTGCACGTCTTTTTTGCTTTGTGGGGACACCATGTCAGCGATTGCCTGAATTTTTTTTGGATTTGCCTTAATGCCTCTCGGGGTCACCATGTGCCCGAGGAATTTTCCTTCCTCCATGCCAAACGAACACTTGGCCGGGTTGAGCTTCATATTAATCTTTCGCAACGAGGTGAACGTTTCTAGAATGTCCGCGAGTAA
Organism: Helichrysum umbraculigerum; assembly: GCA_949592205.1. Classification (NCBI taxonomy): domain Eukaryota; kingdom Viridiplantae; phylum Streptophyta; class Magnoliopsida; order Asterales; family Asteraceae; genus Helichrysum; species Helichrysum umbraculigerum. Next base: position 384,785,401 of record CATIUR010000001.1, read on the forward strand.
CTGGGACTCGATGTTGCTTTTGATGACGATGTCGTCAACGTATGCTTCTAAGTTGCGCCCAATTTGTGCTTTAAATGCGCCGTCGACGACACGCTGGTATGTGGCACCTGCATTCTTGAGACCGAAAGGCATCTTGGTGTAACAGAAAATGCCTTGGTCCTTGTGGAATGCTATTTTTTCTTCGTCGTCCTCGGCCATCAGTATCTGGTGGTATCCCTTGTAGGCATCCAAAAAACATTTGAACCTAAACCCGGACAGGGACTCGACCTTCCAGTCGATCTCGGGGAGTGGGTAGTTGTCTTTTGGGCATGCCTTGTTGATGTCTTTAAAATCGACGCACATCCGCCACGAGCCGTCAGAATTTTTAACAAGGACGGGGTTGGCGACCCAAGTCTGATATCGGACCTCGCGCATGATGCCGGCATGAACCAGCATGTTGACCTCTTCACAAATAAAACGACCCCGGTCAGGGGCCATACCCCTCTTCTTCTGTCTGACCGGGGTTATGTTCGTGTTGACGTTTAGCCTGTGTTCGGCAATCGACTGCGGCACGCCGGTCATTTCAGAGTCTTGCCAAGCGAAGACGTCAGTGTTGCTTGAGAGGGTTTCACAAAGTCTGAGCCGTGTTGACGGACTCAAAGCAAGGCAAACCCGGATTTTCTGTTCTGGAAACCTCGGATTAACAGCCACTAACTCGTCGCCAGTCATGGTGAACGGGCCAGGAGCTGCCCTCGATACCTGAGCACATATAGGTATAGCGGTGCCTGTTGTTTGCAAAGTGGCAACACCTGCCGGAGTTGGGAATTTCATCAACCCGTGGACAGTTGAGGTGATGGCTCCGAATTTATGGAGAGCAGTGCGACCTAGGAGCACGTTAAATCTGGACGGTGCGCGCACGATGACGAATTCTAGTTCAGTGGTCCGACAGTACGGATATTCGCCCAATGTAACATCCAAGACAAGCCTGACAATTGGCCATTTGGTGTCGTTTGCATAGCTGGACAGCGGGGACAGGGGTTCCTGCAATCTACCCTGTATGGGCTGTGGCAACTGTAGGAAGCAGTGTTCATACATGACTTCGACGGCGCTGCCTGTATCAGTGTACACCCTCGAAACCTGGCAGTTGCCGATACGCGCCGAAATGACAACAGGCTCCGGGAGAACAGAACTCCGCAGAGGTGGGAATGATATGGGTGTCAACTGCCAGTCTTGCCATGTGTCTGCCTTTCGTTTCAAGCTTGGCCGCGCAGCCTGGATCATGTGGATGACGGCGTCCGGAGGATCGCGGGGGTCGTCCTTCCGCTGCCACCTGTAAGCTTTAGTGTCGTCCGCTTTTTTAAATTTCTTTCCGGGCAGCAAGTGGTTAAGTTTGCCGGCCTGGATGGCTGCCTTGATTTCCTTTTTCAACTGTCTACAGTCGTCGGTATCGTGCCCGTATTCCTCATGAAAATCACAGTACTTCCCATTCTTGGGGACGTCGCGATGTTCCATTGGGGGCGGAGGGTTAAACGCACTCCGCGTCGCCGTCTCGGTGAGCAGTATTTCCTTCGGTGACTTGGTGAGCGAAGTCAGCAGAGAATTCTTGTCGTATGATTGACGACGGGCCGCCTCGCGATTATCACCACGGCGGGAATCATGCCGTGTGTCGCGGCGGAAATCCCGTCTCTGGTTGTCGCGCCGGCCGGACCTGGATCCACCCTCATGATGGCGGGCCTGAGTGCGGTCATGCTCGACCCGGTGCGAGTCCCGGCCCGGTGTGGTGTACAGATCTTTATCTTCTCCGGAACGTAAGTAGTCTCGAGCCATAGCGATGGCCTCGGAATACACTGTTGGTAACTTCCTCTTCAACCGATAGTACAGTGTGGGATACCTTTCCTTGATAATGCCGTAGATAAAACCGGCAATTTGTTGACTTGGGTGCAGGTCGCTGATCTTCTGACACTCCGTTGTGAGAACTTGAACCTGTTTGATCTCGAAGTGTCTCGCGACTACCCTGTTTGATCTCGAAGACGTCGAGATAGGTAAGCGTGTGCTGCTTCAGATTATGGTATTGTTATAAGAACTTGAACCTGAGATCGGCGTAGCTAGCCACGCTACCAGCCGGCAGTTTCTCAAACCAACCACGGGCGTTGCCTTGCAGCACCTGAGGGAACATGTGGCAAGCCACAGCGTCCTCCCAATGCTCTGTTTTTATGGCGCCCTCAAACCGCTGTAGGAAGTCTTCGGGGTCTAAGTCGCCTGAGTAGGTGCCGATCGTCAGCGGGATGGTAAGCTTCGCAGGTAACGGATGGTTCGCTATTTTTGCATTGAACCTAGCCGTGGTGGTGGAGACGGGCACCGGCTTCTTCACCTTCTCACCCTGAATGGTGGAATAAAAGTTTTCGATTAAGTTATCTGTTGCTGACTCGTCAGAGTATGTTGGCATAGCGCCCGGTGGAGCGGCGCTAAGGATCAGATCGGCCAGCATTTTACGGCTAGCAGCCCTATCCATCCCACCTTGGTACGGCGGTGGTGGTGGCACATTCCGACGTGGCGGGGACGACGGCGGACGTCGTGGTTCAGGTGCCACAACGAAACCCATTTCGGCCAACATGCGTTGGGCTTCGATATTGGAGATAGATTTGGGCGTTGAAGATGCGTTTTGTGGTGTACATTCCGGCGGTGGCCTGTTATCAGAGTCAGTGTCATTCTGACTGAAGACCAACTGCCGTGGATCAATCCTGTTGCCAACCGTCGTGCGAACGATGGTGGCTGGGGGAGATTGATCGGAGAAAGGTGGTGGTGGCGGTTGGTAGGCAGTGGCACCGTCACCACCATCAGCAGGCTCAGTGTTAACCATTGTACCGGGAAGGTTTCCGGCGTACGGATGGTTAAAAAGTGGTCGTTTTCTGGTAAATCAACCGTGGATGACACCAATTGTTCAAGCGTAAAAACGCCTAAGTACTATGATGATGATGATGTATGAGGAATTAAGCTTGTCACACTCCGATTAACGTGCAAACCCAGAGTCGAGACCAAGTCAATCGAGGGTGGTGAAAGTTCAATTCTTTCAGAGCAATTCGTGAGGAATAACTCTGTGGATTTATGAGGTGTTGACCTGAAATGAAAGCATAACACTGGTATTTATACTCAAACCCTAAGCTGACGTGGAGGGTTTGGTCGTGGGGGAGCACGACACTTCCTGCGTGGATCGCTGACGTAGAAGTTCGGTCGTGGGGGAGCACGACACTTCTTACGCGGATCGCTGACGTGGAAGCTCAGTCGTGGGCGAAGATGACATTTACTGTGTGCCGGCTGACGTGGACCAATCAAATGCCCCGACCAGATTAATGGCCAGGTCATGCTAGACGGGAGTATTATATCTTGTGTAGATGGTGCTTAGGGTTTAAAATGTATTTTGTGCATCTTAGTGATTTTGCCAATTGCTATTACTATTTGATCTCTATGAGTCGAGGTTTAAATTGATGAACTAGGATTTTAATTTAAGAGGTATGTTTAGGAGCTTATGATGCTGTTAGTTTTTTTGAGGAGCGATGAATTAAAATTTGCTGTTGTTGAAAATTTTTACTGTTCATCGTACTTTTTTAGTTTTGAAAAAAACTACTATAGAGTAGTATTTATTTACTGCATCTTACATTTTTTTACTGTATCGTACTTTTTAGATCTATTAAAAATTATGAGTACTTTTTACTGCATCTTTTGTATACTTTTACTGCATATTATATATATTTTAGAATTTTATTGTTTTTGTAAATCTTTAATTTTATTCTTCAATTTAAAAAATTAGTATTACTTTGTTTACATCATCGTGTATATTTGTGACTGCATCTTTTATATATTTGTTACCGCATCTTGTATAATTTTTACTGCATCTTGTATTTTTTTGTTACTACGACTTTTGTATATTTGTTACTGCATCTTGTACATTTTGTTACTACATCGTGTATTTTATTGTTAGTACGCCTTTTGTATATTTGTTACTGCATCTTATATATTTATCACTGCATCTTATATATTTATCACCGCATCTTACGTTTTTTGATTATTTTTGACTAAATCTTGCATATTAAATAGTTTATGATTGAATAATTCTTTTGATAATTTTTTGGAGTTTTTTCAACGAAAATTTATAAATGGATCCATGATTTTGTCAAAATTGCAAAAAAGTCTCTCTTTTTTTTTTTTTAAATTTGTCAAAATTGCAAAAAGGTCCCTCCTCCTTTTTTTAAATTTGTCAAAATTGTAAAAAGGCCTCTCCTTTCTTTTCCCTATGCTTCTATGAACCGTACCCTAATTTTATTCTTCAATTTAAAAAATTAGTATTACTTTGTTTACATCATCGTGTATATTTGTGACTGCATCTTTTATATATTTGTTACCGCATCTTGTATATTTTTTACTGCATCTTGTATTTTTTTGTTACTACGACTTTTGTATATTTGTTACTGCATCTTGTACATTTTGTTACTACATCGTGTATTTTATTGTTAGTACGCCTTTTGTATATTTGTTACTGCATCTTGTATATTTATCACTGCATCTTATATATTTATCACCGCATCTTACGTTTTTTGATTATTTTTGACTAAATCTTGCATATTAAATAGTTTATGATTGAATAATTCTTTTGATAATTTTTTGGAGTTTTTTCAACGAAAATTTATAAATGGATCCATGATTTTGTCAAAATTGCAAAAAAGTCTCTCTTTTTTTTTTTTTTTTAATTTGTCAAAATTGCAAAAAGGTCTCTCCTCCTTTTTTTAAATTTGTCAAAATTGTAAAAAGGCCCCTCCTTTCTTTTCCCTATGCTTTTATGATACCGTACCCTAATATTACTCCGTATTTACTAAGTATTTTATTTTATTTGAATAAATAAAAGGAGAAAAAAAAAATCGTGCGTGCGAGTATGCGAGTAACCGACGGAAATAGGGGTGTCAAAAAAACCCGACCCGAATAGGTAACCCGAAACCCGACCCGACTCAACCCGAATTCCAAGCTTATTTGGCCACCCAAATAACCCGAATAACCCGCTTCTTATTTGAGTCGGGTTTCGGATAAATTTTTTTCAATTCGGGTAACCCGAATAACCCAAATAAGCTAATAAATTATTTATTTTAAAAAATATAATTATATATATAAGTTATTTATGGTTTATACATATATAATATACATATATAAGTAATTCATTATGATTTATACAAGCTATTACTGTCATTTTGTAAAGTTTAAGTTTATTTAAAATACGAAAATTTGAAATATCATCTTATTTGAGTTAAATGAATAACCCGAATAACCCGAATAGGTAACCCGAATAACCCGACCTTATTTGAATTGAGTTTCGGGTTAGATTATAAACTTCGAAACCCGAATAACCCGACCCGAATAACCCGAAACCCGATTAACTCACCCGATTGACACCCCTAGACGGAAACATGCCATGGTGTAAAATGGTTATTAAAAGATAGAATAATGGGGTAAATTGTAAATAAATCTTGATACGTGGACAGAGATAGATAACTATATATCTATGTATAAATCCCCCTCGCTTTCGAGAAATCCATCGCCATATTTTTGCCGGATAATTTACTTTATGAAAATAACGTTCACCATACTGACTAGGGGTGTCACTTTTATCCGAATCCGAATAATCCATCCGATCCAATCCGATTTAGGTTAAATGGACAGGATTATTCGGATTACGGATTGCTTAAACGGATTATGGATTGCTTAAATGGATTACACGGATAGGATAACGGATCAAAATCATAATGTTTGGATATATCCGAATAATCCGAATAAGAATTAAGTAATTAAATAATATATTTTTGATAATATATTACTACGTAATGTTTACCGTATAAGAATTAATTACAAATAAAATCTTTTATTACACTATATATACTACTTCGTAATAGTTTTGTACCATCTACAAGTTTATTTGATTTAGAAACTACGAATCTGTTTTGGATTAAGTTGTATGTTAGAAGTTGAAATTGGAATTTAAATGTTATAATATGATCTATCGTTATGTATTATGTTTGTTTATATAATTGTTTTAAACGTAAAATTAGTCTTACTCGATATCACACGCCCAACTTGAGCTTATTCGGATGAATCCGTTTAATCCGAACACCAATCCGAAACCGTTTAATCCGTATCCGATTAATCCGTTTCTTATTTGGATTGGATTAAGGATCAACTTGAGATTGTCAAAAATCCGAATAATTCAAACCGAATAATCCAAAATCCGAATAATCCGTCCGAATAACACCCCTAATACTGACCAATATACCTTGATAAAGAGTCCAATTTTAATTTCCGAGTTCAAGAAGGTGTGTTAACCATTATACCTTGTTAAATTAGGGTTGTATAACCAACCAAATATGACTTGTTATATTGTTATTTACTACTCCGTAGTTAATGTTACTTTCTACCAACAAGAGTTAATAAGGTTTATGGTACGGATCGCCAACGTATTGTACTTTTTGTCCTAATGTCACACATGAATCGGTTTTATTACTTATGTCGGCAATAAACTTTTTACATTTTGTCCCAATATCATCAACAGACTCATTTTATTACCAATGTCAACAACAAACTTGTTAAAAATGTTTTGAGGTTACCAAAATACTATTTTCTTCAACAAGCTACGTTTTGAATTTGCTAATGTGGTGTTACCATGTCATTTCATTTATGTGACCAAGTTTCCACGTAAGATCAACAATTCTTCATATCAAGTTTCCCGACAAGCTTTCATTATCATTTATCAACAATGCGATTTGATGATTTAGGACACTATTAAGATCAAGATGACCACAGTGATCCTACGTTTATGATGAATTCAACACTACCGTAACTTTAAGAGAAGACTGTAATTGAAAAAGTCAAATCGACCTTTGTTTGTAAGAGGGTAAATTTGTTCTTATGTGCATTTTAATTTTATTGCATAATCTGTTGTTACTCGTTATATACAAACACACACATTGCTTTTGTTATAAGCTATATGAGATTATGAACACCTAGTTGTTACTTTAGGGTTGTTATGTAACCAACCAATATGACTTGGTACTTTGGTAGAGTTAATTATGTGTTTATGTTAGTTAAAATCTGATTTATTATTATTATTATTATTATTATTATTATTATTATTATTATTATTATTGACATGTGATGTGTTTAACATAGGTGATAAGCTATTGCATTGATGGTTTAATTATCTACTGTTTTACTTTTATAGTTATATTTTTTTGGTAGAGTAAGTAACAGTTCGTGAAGGATGATGATGATTGTTATTATTTTCAGCTCATTTGTTAACAGCTATGTAAAGTTACACGAGCTTGGTTTATGAATTTAGATGCAATTCAAGATCTGTAAAATCAACAACTAACTCTTCATTTTACGGTTCAGTGACAAGCTTTCGTATTCATTGCATCTGATCAAAGATTTGATCAATTGGCTAACTTATATAAATCCATTACATCATCTATATGCAAGTTATATATCTACGATTAAATGTCAGTGAGTGTCGTGTTTGACCACGTCGAATGTTGACTATTCAGTTCTGCCGGAGTGTCTTCTTTTTGCTATTTTAGTAGTAAGTTGACTTAGGAATCTTGTAGCTTGTTGTAATTTAGTAAGCGGTTCAATGTTTTATATTGTACGTTTTATACTCGGGTCAAAGTTTGGGAAATATATGGGACTAATTACATAATGATAGTATTCAGGGAATCAGCTGAGGTACCTGGTATGGGCAACATCAAAACATGAAGTCTATCTTATGTCCCATTTCTCGGTCCTCCATTGGTCTTCTTTAACTAGTGTTCAAGCATAAAAACACCTAAGTACTATGATGATGATGATGTATGAGGAATTAAGCTTGTCACACTCCGATTAACGTGCAAACCCAGAGTCGAGACCAAGTCAATCGAGGGTGGTGAAAGCTCAATTCTTTCAGAGCAATTCATGAGGAATAACTCTGTGGATTTATGAGGTGTTGGCCTGAAATGAAAGCATAACACTGGTATTTATACTCAAACCCTAAGCTGACGTGGAGGGTTTGGTCGTGGGGGAGCACGACACTTCCTGCGTGGATCGCTGACGTAGAAGTTCGGTCGTGGGGGAGCACGACACTTCTTACGCGGATCGCTGACGTGGAAGCTCAGTCGTGGGCGAAGATGACATTTACTGTGTGCCGGCTGACGTGGACCAATCAAATGCCCCGACCAGATTAATGGCCAGGTCATGCTAGTCGTACCTGAATATAACGGTTACGGATTGTACTTCTGTCAGAGAATGTCGGGCTTGCTTTGTCATCTTGCAGCCGTTCCTATGGTACGTTGATGGAGCGGCCCGTACTGCGGTTCGGCACGGAACTTAACCGAGTCCGCATCCTGTCCTGGGTATTAGTGTCCGAGGTGAGAGCTAAAAGAGTTGGGCTCGGGTGTTATCCTGGTCTATGTTCGGTACGGATCCGGGGTCGTGATAGCTAGTGCAGTCTGCTGTCCGTACCGAAAGTAAGTGGAGCTGTCATCAGATATCATCCGAGTGCAGGCCCGGTCCGGAACCGAGCCACCCTGTGTGGTGTAAGCAGAGGCCAAATGGTGTACATCATTAACTAGCAATAAGTCATGAGTCCTTAATGTATCAGACACGTGGCACCACATACGGTTTGTGCTTTTGGTTCCCTTATAATCTCGACATCTCGTTACATTCAATCTTATGTTAAGGGTACGTACTACATTAGTTTGCATTTGCTACAGGAACAACCTGGAAGTTTTTTGGAGGGATGTACTTAAACCTCAAGTTAGTACTCCGGCAATAAAAGATAATTTGTTGGTTGCTGGAGGATTTTAAGAATATGGACAAAAATGAAACCACGCTTATCTTGCCCTTAATTGAGTACATGACAGGCTGTCAGCATGGTTTGTGTGGCTTCTCAGAGCTCGAGTGTGTATTTTATCAACACGAAGTAAAACAGGGTGTGGGTATAGTTTTTTTTTTTGCTATGAATTGTAGCTTGTATAGCACAATGTGCATTTTCATGGTGGTGAAAAACGGCAATACCAGCAAGAACAGATGCTCCGAAGGCTATGAAAGATATCGGTCATCGGTCGAAAATGAAGTTTTGATTATTTGGGTTACACTTTTTTGTGGTTTTAGTGATTCATATTTGAACAATGTGACCTTTTGTCATAACAAATCTAGTTTTAGCTATGGACGCAGTAGTAAGAAAAGATCTAGTGTTGCATTAATCAACTATCTTCGAGAAATTGTTTGATCAATTCAAGCCTTCTCTTTACACTTTTATCCGTGATGATTTACCCATTAAGCCCCATAAATAACTCCACCGTTAAATAAACATGTGTTCTCTATCTGGGCCTACCGTATTGGGTTCATGAAAAAAGCCCAACTAACTTGGGCCGATTAGATGTATTATAAAAATAAAAAAAAAGTATAAAAAAGAGACCCGAATTCAGGGATTGAACCCTACGTGAATCGAACACGCAACCTTCTGATCTGGAGTCAGACGCGCTACCATTGCGCCAAGGATCCCGTTGGTGTTAAATCATGTTATCTTTAATTAGATATATTAATACTTTAGTAGTTACTTACATGTATTAAGTATTAACATTAGCCGATGCTTTGGTAATATTTGAAAACTTGTTACATGTGTTGATGTATATGAATATTTTTTTGATATAACATAAAAATAAGATATTGTACCTCACGCATTGAACAAAGATGTTCGGACTTAGACATATAAACAAATCTTTCATTTAATCCGAAAGTTATACCTAGTACGTAGTTAACAATCAACTTTTTATATTATTGCTGTAGGGTAGTTTAAAAAATCATTATAAATAGTAACTTTTCTTGATTGAACTATAATCACATTCCGTGAAGAATCTAGGATTTAAACTTATTGGGAGTCGATGTTGTTCTTAAAATCATATTGAAAAAGAAGAAGAAAAAAGTGTAGCTTTTAGTACGAGTCGGATCAATACAAACACCATTCTTAACATCGATCTATCATTAACAATAAAATATAAAGCATTCAAGACTAGTGTTTTAGTTGATACAATTGTTTCTTTCAAGTGTTTTCATACTATGTAAAATTCAATTAAGGAATTTTGTGGTTGTGCGGTCAACTTAAAATTTAGAACCATTGATTAGTTGCATTTTTTTATTCCAAGTATGTACATCTTCAATTCTAGAGGAGCACTGCCAATGGTTCGTCACTTTGCAAAGTGACGGTCGTCACTTAAATGGCGTCAATGGTATGGCTCGATCAGTTAGTCCAAGCGACGAAGATGTGGGGCTAGCAACATTATATAAATATATATTATTGTGTTTTTACTTTTTGTTTATTGTATACAAATAAATGTATATTGATAAATGTGAGGTCCTGAAATTGAAGTGACAGTGTCACTGTTGGCACTGTTGTGTCAATTGTTAGTAAGCTTTAGAAGTGCTGAAGTGGTGCTCAGTTTTTAGAAGTTGACCCGAACGTTCCAAAGCGAATACAAAAGCATCGACAAACACTCAAAGAATTAAGGAAGAATCATTCACATGAATATAGCAAACAAGTTATTGAAAGTAGTAAGCAGAAATATATAGCGGTACTGGTAACTCAATGAACTTTAGTCTACATATAAATACTAAAACCATGTTACCACGCACAACAGTTATATTGATCTAAACAAGTTGGAGAAATGACATTGTTCATAACTCACAAGGAGAAAACATAAAAGCATTTATTACCGCATTACGTGATTATTCAAATATTCAAACAATTAATTAAAATTCAAGTAATAATCAATTTTGTCAAATAAAACATCACAAACTTTAAGGTAAATTACATATTTCTATATGGATGGATATATCATCAGAAAGAATATCGGAGTATTTGATTTCGCTTGCATGATACCTTATTAATTACAACAACAATATCTAATCCTGTCGAAAGTAAAATATGAGAAGGTTAAATGTAAACGATTGTACCTTATTAATTAATTACTACAATAAAAAATAACAACTCTAAAACAAAAATATGAATTACCGGTGCAGGCACTATAAAAAAAATCTATTAAAGGACATATAGTGAAATTAATAAATTGTTACTACAAGTTAGTACTACGTCGTGTCGTCATGTGTGACGTGCATTGTTTGATTAATAAATCGCCAAACTGAATATGATGCCTACTAGACTACTATTGTGACTTCGAGTGCTCTTGCCCTATTTTGACTCCCACTCCCACTAGTTCCTGGTCCCCCAGCTTCAGGTTATTTTCATGGTTGTTTTCATGAGTGCAAAGAAAACGAACTTTTGAAAAGAAGAAAATAAAAGAAATGAAAAAACCAATGCATTTAACATTGCTCTTTATTTGTATAATAAGAATATATCGAGACTTGCATATCGAGTTCAACAACTATAACTGAATTGAAGTAGGTAAAGTCCTTGTTTTAAGTTATTTTTTTATTTTATATTATTTATTTATCAATAATATTAATAATAACAGTTCATGTTTACACGAAATCACACACTTCTTGCATAAAACGTTGATAACCGACAACGATGATCGCTCCACACACCCCTTCACAATGACAATATGTTGAAGGCAATGATGAGAAATTAAACGTTGCCGATTATCAACGTTTTATGTTATTATCACTTAATATCAATTATGAACTACTTATGAATTGTAAGGTGTTTGTCCTTTTGTGATTTGAAAAAGTTTAGTATTAATGTGAATGATCACCTATTTTAAATTTTTAGCCTAACAAGATTTAACTTACTTTGTATTTTACTAAGTGATAATCATTAAACAAACTTTATACTCCATCATTATTTTTATGAATGTATAACTATAAGGGTTTTTTTGTCGAAAAATGGATCAATAGTTTACTTTTTTACATTTTCGGGTATCACTTATTTTTTTGCCAAAAAATTAACCAATAATTTAAAAGTTATCATTTTCGGGTATCGGTGACCGTTTGAAATGGTAGCTGGTCAAAATTTGTGATTAGGTGGCATTAAACGCATACGTGGCGTATACATTCATTTTTTGGGCGTATATACGTGGCGTATACATGCATTTTCGGATACCCGAAAACGATAACTTTTAAATTATTGGTTCATTTTTTGGCAAAAAAAAAATAATAAGTGATACCCGAAAATGCCAAAAAGTGAACTATTGATCCATTTTTCAGCAAAAAACCAAAAGAAAAAATGAGATATTTAAAAAGAAAAAAACGAGCTGGATAATTATTTATCCACGTGGATTGCCACATAGACATAACCGGATGAGTTGTCCTTTTTTTTTGGTATCCGGTACCGATACCCGAAAATGATAACTTTTAAATTATTGGTTCATTTTTTGGCAAAAAAATAAGTGATACCCGAAAATGTAAAAAAGTGAACTATTGATCCATTTTTCGGCAAAAAAACCCTTACTATAATTGTTAACTTATACATTGTTATATATTTTTTTTAAATACACCAAATATGATCTAAAGATTGATATTTCTCGATACTAAGCGCGGATAATAAAAAAATGACTTCAAATGAGGGGTGTTATAATAGTCATGATTGACTACTTTAAGAACACGACTCGGTCATTGTATGACTACTTTTTGATCAACGATTTGGTTACCATCTGATTTATAATGCAAGAAGTGCGGGAAACGAACGTTTTACAAACTGATTAAACCCAAAAACTGTGAATTCACTCAACAATATTGTTGACGTTTTACTATGTTTTTCAGGGAGTTAGCAGCAACATAAGAATTGCATACATACAGGATCAAGCCCACCCTCGAAGATTAGGATGTCATTACTATGTGAAAAACAACTATTTGTTGACATCGATATGTCACAACTCATGTATGGCATTTTAATACAAATGTTCGGATGTAATCATATGCTCTGTGTATCATCGAACCGACCAAGTCACGCCCCGCGCATGTGCTTCCGCTGACCAAACGTTGACTTTATTTTGGGGTGTGACTATATACATAGGCATATAAGATCTAGTAGTGACATATATATCAATCAGTAAGAAAGCATTAAACAAGCAATCTAAAAGAATGTATAGAATAAGAAACCATGGAGGTTCATCATACATTCGCCTGAATTCCTAGATTTCAGTACTACTTCATCATCGAAATCAAATCATAAACATGGATAAAACTTGAAATCAAAGATGATAGCAAATCGATATCTAAATAATATACTGCGAGCGGATACAATCAAAATCCGATATATAATCAACAAAACCTAGAAATCCAATGGATTAAACACATAAATCAACACCTAGAAATCATAATTGATTGAACACATGATCAGAAGACCTAGAAATCAAACGATTGAATACACAATCAACAAATTTGGAACCGAACCTTGCGATTGGAGATATCAGAAATCAACAAGAGGTGATCAAATGGATATAAACATGGTGAAAAGCGATTGAAAAATGAAATTAAAGCTACATAGGATGATATGTTGATTTGAAATTTTGTTTCAGGGACGTTAATACTAAAGCATGTCAAATTCTGAGAGAAAGAAAGAAGTTTCTGGATAAAAAGTGAAGGAATCTCAATTCATTTAAACGAAGGAATTCGCTGGAAATTAGGAATTTTCCATTCCTCTCAGTTTTTCAACCAAACAGCTTATGGAATTGGAATTCAAATTCCAATTCCATTAAATTCCAGCCAATTCTGCGAACCAAACGGGGCCTTATAGTTAAACCACCAAATGCCATATCATAATTTAGCACATTTGTAAAACAATAGGGATGCCACATCATATTTTATTTAGGTTGGTAGCACAAGAGGTCTCCACATAATTTGGGAGTTAGCCAATTAGTATATAGGGTAGAAGTGAATGGGAACCGGCAACGATTATTCGAAAGTATCATACACGTGGCTACTTTAAGGTGGTGGAGAACAAACGGGCAGCATTTACTTATGTTTGGTAACAAGTGAGCTAGGGATTATAATTGGAGCTAAAGCTATAGATTTTTTTTCAAGCTACGAAATAAGCTTCTTTAAAAATGGTCTCGAGGAGTCTCGGTAATTCTTTTTTCAATAATGTTCTCTGTATTTTTGTTGCCAAACATGAAAGGAAAATTGAGATTATCAAAAACTAAAAGCTCAGTTTATTAGATTTCATCTAAATCGTTACGCCAAACACACCCTTAACATGGGGATTGAACATTACGTGAATCGAATTCTCTCTTTAAAACCTTGTGAAATTCCTAGGGATGGGGAGTGGGATGTTATTGTAAAAATTGTATCAAATCCTATTTGTAGATGATATTTATAGATAACATCTGTAAACGTTTTAGGAGCATAGAAGATTTTACAGGATTCCATATAGTTAAGAGGTTTATATATATATTTGTATATATAAAAGTAATAGAAAATTGTAGATAATAAATATAAACCTAACAAGAATTCGGGAATGTTCATTTTTTCATTATTCTTTAAAAAAACACTCAATGGACGGTAACAACGTACACAACCAAAAGATGTTTTAAATAAACTCATCTATCTTCTATACTAATAAAGGGGGGGTTTGGGTGATGTCATGAAGCTGATGTGTCAAGTCATGAGGTAGTAGTTCATGCTGATGTGTCAACGTGTGGTTAAAATGGTGATGTCAGTAACATGTAATAAGCAACTCTTAAAATGGGTTAAAAAGAATTTTATAGTAAATAAATAAATGGGTAAAATTTAATGACTTTTAATTATTAATTATTATATGTGATTTCCTATGCAAGAACATGCGTTATATATTTGAGATTTGAGAAAAATTTTTTTTTTTTTTAATAAATCAATAATTAAGTTAAACCATCTTTTTATAATTTCTAGGGCATGCAAATGAGTTTGTAAATTGAGCAGCCCATTTTCTTAAAAGCATTCACAGGCTTTATTTTATTGATGATTTTCAAGATCACGCCCTTTTATTCTATTGGTTATACCACCGTAAAAAAATGAAGCCTGTGAATTAAGCGAAGCTTTTCAAAATGAAGCCTTTCAAAACACCCCTGTTATACTCAATGTTTTAAAAACCGGTTCGAACCGGCCGGTTCGACCGGTTCGACCGGATCCGGAGGAAGTTCCGAGTTATAATGGACCGGTTTTGACCTTAAGTTGACCAGTCAACGAACCGGGGGTTCGACCGGAAACCGGACGGTTCGACCGGAAACCGGACGGTTCAACCGGTTTTTTTTTTTTTTTTTTAAATAATGGTGACGTGGCCGGTTTTGGGGGTGGTTGGACCGGACCGGTTGAACCGGTTCGACCGGAATCGGTGGAGTTTCCGAGTCGATAAAAAAACCGGTTTTTAAAACATTGGTTATACTATGCACCAGAAAACACACACATCATTATCTCTTCACAGGCTTCATTGAAAGTATCCGCCACCACCACCGCGGCACTGCCTCCCCTGCGGCGGATTCCACGGCTGCAGCCCAAATATATTCATCAAAGATGAGGTACAAACATCTACGCTAAATCGAGCCACCTCTGCTATTTTTTTCCGATTTGTAGCAGTATTTGATTCTCCTAATAATTAATATTTTTGTTTATCTTACTTTTGAAGGTTTTTTAAACCTGGATTTGAAGGCTATATGGGTTTCGATTTTGTAAGTTCAAGTTTTGTGTATGTAGTTTAGGGTTTGATTACACCCTTTTTCTCCATGCTTATACGAAGCAATCAGTCAAGGAAAATACTCCGTAATAATCTCTATTTCTCAAATTTCTGTATCGATTTTGCCTTTTGTGTTTTTTTTTTTTTTGTTTTAATTCACTGTGTAATTTGATTGTGTATGTATATATATGTCTGCAGACTGTGTATAAAGGAAGGAAGAAGAAAAGCATTGAGTATTTTGCAATTAAGAGTGTTGATAAATCTCACAAGTTCAAGAAGGAAGCATTGAGTTTTTTATATTTTATTTTACTTTATTTTTTAGGTATTTTTGTGAAATATTATGTAATTGCAGATCTATATGAATATTACTATTTGTAATTATAGTGTATCCTATGAATTATAATGAATCGTATGATTTCTTCTATATGCAAAAATATAAGCCAGTGAAGAGACAATATTATGGTGAAGGTGTAAGCACACACCCCAAAATTCAGGACGCTAAATTATCAGATGGTGGTGTATGTTTGAGTTTATTGTCTAACATTACCTGTACATGTTAATTTATTACGGAGTATCATATTTAAGATGTTTCAAAACAGTGTAAATTTGACAAATATCTGTTACATACTAAGATCAATTATGCATTGATTATCTGAACTTACTTTACATCTAAACCTATTTTGTGATATAACACGTTCCACAATATTCTATTACAGTCAAGGATGCTTCTTGAGCCAGAATTTGTTCTCGAATATGTCAGTCAAGATCATGCTCGCAAAACAGTAAGCAGAACATGCTTTTGGCTTATATACTGTTGACATCTTGAGTCTTTATGTGATATGGTTAAGACAATTGCCACAGTTAGAGCCTTAGAGGTGGCAAAATGGGCGGGTTGGGTAACAGGTCAAGATAGTTTGCTAACAAGGTTTGTAACGCGACGTGGTTATGTTGACTTGACAGCAGTTTACTGTGTTTTTCTAAACTATTGTGCAATTAATTAATGTATAAAAGTTGATCACAAAAGCTTTACTATTGAAGTAATATGTGGTTTTATCAATCTTGAAACTTTAATTATTCTCTAAATTTAGCTTATTATTCATTACGAAGGTTTTTAAAGGTGTTTATATGGAAGTAGTTTAAGTATATCTAATTGTGCGGTTCAGATCAAGATCATTGATTTCGATTTCTCCTTCTATTTCGTTCATCTTATTCGATTAATTTTATCAATTTCAGGTAGATTTGAGTTGTTTAATTCATATACACAATTCTCTCTTCTTTCCATTTTCTTCAGTTCGATTTTGGTTTGGATTTTCAGTGTGTAAATCGATGATTTTGCCTTCACGGTTGTTCTTATCTTTGAATTCAAACTATTGGATTTAAATAATCGATGGAAGGTGTGCGAATTTAATTTTTTTGGAGTTAACATCTCTAGAAAATAATCTCACTTTAAGATATTGTTTTAAAATTGTTTGTTTTTTAATTGCAGAAATCGGTGCTCAATGGTAAGATGAGAAAGAATACCCAAATCATATTTTGAAAGTAAGTCATTGATTTGGCCATTTACAGTTTTTTATAAACTGGATACTTTCATCTGTTAGTCGTTTTCACATCTGTCTACATTTGGTATTATATTGATGGCTATAAATGGTGGGCTACCTTTTTTTAGCAGATGTCCTAGAGGAAATACTAATAATGACCAAGAATTTGACTATTTTATATCCTCCTCCAAAAGAAGAATATTCAATTGTAACTTGGTAATAAATAGGTAATTTTTGATGCAGAGTACATGTTGAAATACTTGAAAATAGAAGAATCTCAAGTCCCTGATATGTGCTTGGAGTTGTACAGAGAACATGGGACAACCATGGCTGGTCTAAAGGTAAATACATTGTAGTGTCACGTGTCTACAAAATATTTAGCTTTTTATTGATCTGGTTCAATTCATAACTGTAAATGGTAAAAATCATTTCAAGAAAAATGATACGGAGTAGTAATATGTCCAAGGACCATGCCTAATTTGGATCATGGTTTGTTTGACACAGGCCCTTGGTTACAAGTTTAATAACGATGAATTTCATGCTTTGGTTCATGGGACCTTACCTTACCATACTCTTAAACCCGATTTGGTGCTACGAAACCTTCTGCTATCTATGCCACAAAGAAAAATTGTAAGTCACAGCATCTGTATTGTAAATTCACATGTTTAGGTCTGTATAGCGTTACTATTTTGCCATTTGAAAGAATACCCAAATCAACTTTTGAAAGTAAGTCATTGATCTGGAGTCATATTATAGTTTAGCTATATACTTTTAATCATGTCTATATACTATAAATGGAGTACGATGTGGCGTGACTTTAAAAGCACGCAGGGTTCCGATGAAATGAATTCTTGCTTCCGGAGTATACGTCATGATTATAGCCAATTATCAAGTAAATTACGTTCTCTACATTATCATGGCATGGTATTCTTCTTTGTTAATTGCCTCCCTTTTATGTAAATTTTTTTTGCTGTTGCTCAATGGTCCGATGAGAAAGATGCACCTGATGGGATTTTTTTTTGCTGGTAATTCTGGAAGCCTAAGTTGCTATATTTGGTTTGGTGAAATATGCACCTGATGGGAAGTACTCTGTTGCACCCGAATATGCCGATGGTTCCTGATTTCAGTTTGTAAGTTCCTCATTGAGAATCTTTATGGCACAGCTTTTGGAGGGAAATAGTTGTATGACACATCTCACCTACATTTGGATTCTGAAAATTAGCTTTATGATAAGTTTTATGTTCTTTTGTCATGCATGTAATTGTTTTATCCATGAATCAGGAACCATATGAGATCCATTCAGTGCATTCCTTCCAACGAAATTAATCCTATGCTTTTAGAAAGTCTATCCAGTTTGTTGTTACAAGGTATTTGGGTATTAATTGCTACTGATCTTAGGAGGTACTTGGGTTATAGTTAATTGCTACTGCTTTTGGGTTCTAATGGTCGCCCTTTTAGAGGGTCACCTCATGTTCTTAATCCCAGTTGATATGTGGCTAAGTTGAAATGTAACTTTCATATTTGATAGCCTGGCAAATCGTATATTACCTGAGATACAAAATTACTTTCTGACGATACTAACCAAGCCAGCAGTATCCGACTTGCAGCGATAGATGATTTTAGCTTCATTTTTTGATTAGACTTGCAAGATGTAGATGAAGGGATTAATTTGCATTGATGAAATGGTACGATCCTACTGTTAGCGGTAGTGCTGAACTAAACTGGAAATTTGCATCACATTATGAACGCATTAACTGTCAATTTGCAATTTTATAGATCAATTAACGTGCCTTTTGCAACACCCTGAATTCGAAAACAAATTTTTTTTTACCATTTATTAACTTATAAACTCTGTTAATATAAGTGGTACTGAGAACTAATCTCAAAACATACATATTATAATGAGTAACTAGAACAAGCTTGTTCTAGTACTAAAACAAGGCTGTTCTAGCACTGCACTAACACCTGACAGTTCTGCATCACTTAATACCAAAATTCAAACTTTAGACCTCGATAACTCTTTACTCGAACCTCCGTTTGACCTGAAATTTTGCGTGCACGTTTATATGACCAAAATGGAGACTTCCCTTTTTGTACTTTTCCAAAATTCATCATGACCCAATATTTGGACGTGTGACTCATTTTCGACAAAAAAATGACTAATTAGTGAACATACTAAATCTCAAACCTTAGAGATTGAGAAGCTAGACTTTTGGCCACACATTTCTACTATCAAAACAAAGTTGTGAGGCCACTTGCCACACTCCTAACCTTTAGCTAACTCGATTTGGTCCATAGATGCCATTTATGACCCATTTTGACCCTTTTTGACCCGCTGACCAAAAACGACTATTTTGACCCATTCTATAGCTATTCACAATCCATAATTAACCAATAGAATGTTTAACTACATTTTCACTTTTCACATATAATCAAAATGGCAAGTGTATTATAACTTGCACTTTAAGAGTTCTATCAATGATTCATATACTACAAACTACTTCTAATCCATATTTTTTTTGCCTATCTTTACTTTTACCGTTACAACATGTCAAAACACTGTTTGGGCGAACTTTCAAGGGTTACAAAACGATAATTTAAAGAGACGAGCTTGTGTGACTTACAACAAGCTAGCAATCTCCACTTCTATCCCTTGTTCACTTCCTTTCCTTTACCGCTTCCACTTGGACCTACACATACAACTAACTAATTAAGCACATTGCTTAGTGAGAATACGAAAACTAATCATTACAACGCATTATCAATGAAAGCCAATAATAATCAAAGTAAAGAAACTACTTCCCTTTTCTTGCAACTCCACTTTCACAATTCTAATCATATGTGCGCATATCTAATCATTCATTTAGCTAATATCAATTAGCTAATCTAATCAATAATTGGCTAACATAAGTTAGCTACTAATCAAGACAAAGCTAACCTTGGTTAGCTTTTCTAATCAAATTATGGCTAACTCTCATTAACCATTCTAAGTATTAACTTTCATCACAATCATATCATAGCAACAAGCTAATTACATAATCATGATCTATTCATTTCATAAACTCACCTTGATTTGTTGCACAACTTGTAACAAGATGATCAAATGAAGATAACTCTTCTTTAACACCTAATACACATACATATAACATAATATCAATAACTAATCATACTTTCAACTACTAATCATCTAATTCCCTTTTCCCCCAATATGCTCAAGCTAACTTTCACTTTCACTAATTTAGCTAATTACACTTTCATATTCATAATTAAGACTTTTCTTGTGATAATTACTAATTTCTTACTACTATTAACATCCCTAATCATTACTTCAAGTTAAAATACAAGATTCATGAGAAATCCTCATGAACCCTAATCACTATACTCAATTATAAGATGAAATTAAGTTGACAATCACCATTACTAAACTAAACTATCATAATCCTAACAATTACAAGCCCTAATTTCGGATTATAATCACCTCCCATTCAAAACCCATAAATAACCCAAATTCTAGGGTTCATGAAGAGAAGAAACAACTTACTAAGATTAAAAGATGATGGAGGAAAATAACTTGGACGATTTGAAACTTGAATTAAAGATTTAAACTAAATTCTTGGTTGAATCTAGTCTCCTGCGATTTTTCCTTGATTTCTATTTTGAGTTCTGAGTTTGTGAAGAATGTCCTGGAAGAAAGGCACGTACTGTATCTATATTCTTTTTAATTTCCTGTACTACACAGTCTAGAACTAAACATCTATTTACGTTTTCTATCATAACTTATTATTAAAAGATCTACAATTAAAAAGATGTATATATTATTGAACACTAAAATAATACTTTAAAACTGAGGTATTACTATGTATTTAATAAAGTAATACCTTAAAAACTGAGGTGTTACACCTTTTGATTTGTTATTCGAAATGTATGGTTTAAATAGCTCAAAAGAGCAGCTTCAACAAATTTCGATGCAATTTTATAGATCAATTAACGTTGCCTTTTGATTTGTGATCCTAATATCTCATAATACGTCAACCACTATGACTCAATGAATGTGTACTCCGATAGTTGGATGATAAATGGTGTTGATGTTATTCTTCGACCACTTATCTCTCGGTCTGCATGCATCATGAATTACATATAGTGGCTGTTCTATCTGAATCTCCTTTCCTGGAGTTTCCCTCATCAGCTCCAAACGGTATCTTTCACATGTGAAAAAGGTTTACTGTTTACAACATTAAACCTTTCTAAACTATATGCTATTTCCAACATTAATAGGGCAATGCTTAGAAATGACTCTAGGCAAAAATTCCGCTTCAGTAATAGGCATCTTTTCCCCTAAACCGAAAGCAGTTAGCAAGCAATTTTATAAACATTTTTTCTCAAACCTATATTATCATTGGTCAATAAACTAGGCGAAGGTTGAGAAAGTATTTGAGACCCATACTTATGTTAACATTCTTTTACTCTAAAAAACGTTCTCAAAAAATCTTATTACTTAGAGTCTTTATCAAACCCGTATTTTCACGGGTCTTAAAACTAGTAATCAATCAAAATTGAGAATTTCTATTACTCATACGGTTTTCAAAAGTAAAAGAAAACTAGATTATGGGTAACACGTGCGACCCAAAATTAGGAATTAAACAACAAAACAAACGAAAGTACTAAACTAAATTTGGCTTGTATTTTGTTATATGTCATCACATCATCACTTAAGTTCTAAACATAATGGTTAAAGTACATGAAGATGACAATCAACCATAATCTAGCCACCCACTAGTCTACTACTTCAAGATGAGTACTCTCTATACTAAAAGCAGTACGTTTCATTGCACATTTGATAGGATATTTGCGCATTGGGTTTTTCAGCAAATCAATTCCCAAGATACAATGAAGCAAACATACATAGAACAACGTACATCATGTAGAGAAATATTGGAACACAGATATATATAGTCGATTGACATGCAGAAATTCAACACCGGCGTTTACATAGATTTTAACTTTTGACAACTCATTCTCATTGTCAAATCGATTTTTACCAACTGGTTTTTGAACCTTCATCGTCAATGAGAATGTTATTGACGATGAAGGCTTTGGATATACACAGATCATTGATCAAGAATTAAATTGTTGAGTAAGGTTCAAATGAGTACACCAATTTTGAGTGAGAATGAGGGAACCAACAGATTTCTGCCATGTGTCACTTTATTCTCTCTCCTCCACACTTTATTCTCTCTCCTCCACATTTTTAAAAATTAAATATCTCACAAACGGTAAGTCGAAAAATCATGAAAATTGCACCATAAAATTCAGCGTTTTCTCCTCTTCGATTTGCCGTCCCTCAAGGCATACTTTTGACAACTTTTTTTTTTTCTCATTTTTTGGTGGGTTTCACAAATTAGTAACACATGTGTTAGTGATTAGTTGTACATTTAATTTGTGGTTAAGGTTAGGGTTTAGGGTTAGGTTTAGGGTTTAGTAGGGTTTATGGTTTAGGGTTTATAAGGGTTTAGGGTTTAGAAGGGGTTCAAGGTTTAGGGTTTAGAAAGATTTAGGGTTTAGCGTTTTGTAAAGCGTTTAGGGTTTAGGGTTTGTGGTTTAGGGGTTAGGGTTTTGGGTTTAGGGTTTGAGGTTTCGGGGGGAAACCTCAAACCCTAAACCCTAAACCCTAACCCCTAACCCCTAAACCACAAACCCTAAACGCAACACTTTAACACATGTGTTAGTAAATGTAAAACCCATCAAAAAAATGTAAAAAAAAAAAACTTTTCGAAAGTATGTCTTGAGGGACGGCAAATCGAAGAGGAGAAAACGACGAATTTAATGGTGCAATTTTCATAATTTTTCGATTTGTCGTTTGTGAGATAATTGATGTTGGGGGTAAATGGGTTTTGTACATGTGGAACATTCTCTTTGTACACATGGCTTGATATCATTGGTTCCCTTATTCTCACACAAATTCCTATTCTCATTTGAACCCTACCCTTAAATTGTTTATTAATTTTTTGTATTTCTGTTATTGAAATTATATCACAACATTCAATATCATTGTTCTGTGATAATTTTCTAATGATCTGTTTGATATGTTTATTATTTAGTAATTAGTTACCAAATATAAACATCGTATTTATGCTTAATAACTTCCAACAATTTTACAAACAAGCGGACTCAATTACTTTCTTAGTTTGTTCATTGTATGTCATATAAGAAAGCCTTGAAACACAACTTAAACAAAACTGATACATAAATTTCCAGCTACATAAGCCGTATTACAAACATAAGAACAACTAATCTATGATCTATTAATATCCAGACTCCAAACAAGAGGGAATTCATTAATGATATAACTAAACCTTGCAAATTCAATTAAGTGGGTATAACGTCCACTGTTTTGGGCAAAAACTGTAAAACAAACATATACAAGACTACAAGAAACAAGACTGACTGAATCATAAAACAAGAAGCATATCTATATAACCTCTTTTTCAATTTCCATGAATCTTCTTTCGTTTCTCCTGCATCCTCAATCTGCACCTGTTCTGGTGGTGTTGCTGCTGCTATGCTCTTTTGTTGCACCGTAATATTGGTCTGCTCCAGACCATCCTTCAGGTTTTCGATTGTTTTTAATATTACTAGATATTCCAGCTCAGCTGCAATTCTTTGTGTCAAAAGTACTTCAAATTCGGTCCTTATCTCTTTATGATTTAAGGTGGATTCAAGTTGGGAGATCTTGGTGTTCTTGAGGTCAAGCATAACAAAAGCCTCCTCAAGTTTGCTTTGTAAATGAACCTCATTGATCTGATTGGTTTGGAACTCTTCATCGAAAAAGCTTGACCCTGAAGGTTCAACGCAGTCATCAGAGGATAAAGTTTCCTCTTTACCGACATCCCTCAATTTCTGGACTTCTGCAAAGCAATAACATAACAATAACAATTAACAATTGTAAATATAAGATAATTGAGCAATTAGATTCCAAAGTTCACATTTTTCCGTTCGTTAATTCAACATTACAACTATCAAAGTTAATAACTCGTCCAATTATTCTTGCTTTATAATTTCTGGTCATATTACACTTATAGATATCTCTATAATTATAGTCATCAACCATAAAAACATACTGTAATTAACATGAAATATAATAGAGTGTAGTGTGTACAGGATGATTACAAGAATATTGATTCGAGAACATATCGGCAGACTGATACTAGCACAAATACAAACGTAGAGAACAAAATGTTACCTCTCACAAGGGCTTCTTGTGCCAAATGGAGCGGCATTATAGAATCCACCAGATCATCCTGATTCCCTGACCCCACATGATCATCAGCCTTTTCTTCCTTGACCTCCCAAGAATTCTCACCCGCTAGATCTTCATGTGAAACATATTCAGAATCAGCCTCATTCTTACTACATGCAACTCCAACTTCATCGTTTAAATGCCTATCACCATTCTGAGCATCATCACTATCATCTTCCTCATAATTTCCCGACCTACCACTCCTTCTACCATTACTTGTAACAGAATTAGAACCCTGCATAAAGACAAAATTAGAGCTTCTGGAGTCAGATTCCATGCTGGAAATCGAGTTTTCCTTCTTGATTCTAGACCCTCTAGCCTTCTTCGTTACTTTTAGACTTTTCTCCTGCCGATCACTTTGTACTGAAATACCAGAATTCATCCCACTAAGATTCCTAATCGTATCCTTTCCAAATCCCAAACCTAAAACAGGCAACTCGTGATTCATTCTAGGAGCACTAGCTGCTGTTGACGACCTACTGTTTCGATCCTCACTATTCTCAGAATCCGCCCTAGATGCAAAACCAGGTCCCATTCCGGAGCCAAAATCTCTATATTGACCTACATGATCCAACACATTACCGATAACATTCGACATAGCATTCGTTGACGAACTAGAGTCTTCACTTCTTTGTATCATCACAACAGGTAAAGTAACCATACCTCTTTTCCTGTTACTATCAAAATTACTATTCGTTTCGCTACCGGATTCCCTACGAATCCGCCGCCATTTCCTCAACCCCTTCCCTTTCATGGCAGGTGATGGTTCTAACTCCATCTTCCCAACACTAACTTCATCTTTTACATCATCCAATAATTTACCATCAACATTTTTAGTATCACAATTTCCATTAGTTTTCGATTTAACATCAACTTCACCGTTTTTCTCAAATCCTTCAGTATCAAACAATTCATTATCCTCTACTGATCTCTCAATTTCTAATTCCATACCTATAATCTACTGTTCGTGTTTAAATCTCAAATTCAGATCAAATTATGGACACTGAATCTCGAATACGATCTATATAAATAGAATTCGAAATTTCAAATTGGAAGGTGATCGGAATCAATTCGATAACTTAGCACCTTAAACTTCAATCTCAAAACCCTAAATTGCAGATTGCAGAATTAGGTTTAATGGAAGTGTATCAATTGAAGAATTTTAAATGAAATTGAAAGTGAATGAATGTGAAAACGTACCTTTTGACTCGATTGATGGTAGAATCGAGCTTTAATTTGGGGAAATATAGCGATTGTTGATCGAATTGAAGATACTGGAAACCTAATTTACGAAAGTATCTAGAACTTTAATAACGATATAATTTATGGGAAAAAATGTAAATAAAAAAAAGAAGGAAATTAATCAATTATGGTAGTTGGAGGATCTAGAAAGAAGATTTTTTTGGTGGAGAAGAGGGAGAAGCATTTCTGACCAATCATTTCATTTTAAGGTCAAAGGGCATTTTAGTCTTTTCTTATTTCATTATTTGTCTTTTATTATTTAATAATTATATCAATTAATAGTAAAAGTGGTTTCCAAAAAATGAGAAACCGTTTTATCAATCCACTAAAATAGGAGACTATCAACAACAAATCTTTCATTTTGAATTGCAAAATCGGATAATAAAAAATCTTTTTTGATGGACGTTGATTTGCTTGACATTACAAAGGTGTTGTGAAATTTTGCTTAATCGGATATTTAATTGATTTTGCTTTTATTTGCATGATACCTTTAATCGAACAAGATTCATTTCATTTCAATTGTAATTATGTCAACGATATAGTTTAGCATATTTCTTGGCAATAGTTTGTGGGAATTCTTTACGTGCAAGTCGTCGTGGGATAGGGGTTAAAGTTTCGAGTAGTTTCAGAACTAGTTGCGTGATATAGTTCATCCAATAAGATTTATTTCATTGCATTGTAGTTCGATAATAGATATACTGAACGACCTTTGTGAGTTGATTCACCCAAAATCTGTGAAAGTCATCGAACGTTAGATACAACGGAATCAAAATGGCCAACGATGAAGCTACGATGGAAGATTTAGATACGTATTCAACGGAGGAGTCCGATGATATGGCTAGCACATCCGAAGCAAGTAAGAAATTGATATTGTTTTTTCAGTTGTTGTTGATGTTTGCTTAATGTGACGATCATATTCAAAATTATATGCACGTGTTTCTCAATTTTTTTTTTGTTGAATGTTATGTTTATGGTAGTTACAAAATGTTTATTAGCCGGCTATTGTTTGTTATCGACTTTATGAGTTAGTAGCAAAGTAAGTTTGATTCGTTGGAAAATGTTTGATGACTGGTTTAATGGTTTGTTTGAAAACCATGATGATTCAGTATGCATTAGAAGTGGCTCCGAATCATAAAACACTAACTTCACAACCAATACGTACATGTATATTCTTCGTCAATAATGTTTTAATACACCTGTGATAATATGTTTAAACAGATATTGCAAATGTACCGGAAACGAAGTATGTTGGGGTGATGCATGTATCTTCTGAAGGCGTACCCTTTTGGGTTCCCGATGTCCCCGATGAAATCAAACCTGCTATTGGGATGATATTTGATGATGTTGATGTTGCATATGAGTTCTACAGATTGTATGCAAGGCAAGCCGGTTTCCCGTCAAAAAAGTCATCGAACAATAGGAACAAGACGAGCATGGTTTCCAGGAAATATTTCTTGTGTTCTAGACATGGTTTCCCCAAGCCTAAAAACCCAGTTGATAGCCTAGCGGGTGACGGGAAGAAGACACGCAAAACTTCATCCCAAAAGTGCGGTTGCAACGCTAAAATGATTATCTAGTTGAATAAGGTTACGAGAAAATATGTTGTCGAAGAATTTATTGAAATGCATAATCATGATTTGGTACACAAGAGCGATAAACCGTTTCTTACGTCTAACCGCAAGCTCTCATACCCGCAAAAACAGGCGCTTCATAACCGGTCGACCATTAACATAGGGCCCGATCGAGCATTCAAAATTCTGAAGCAAACTTGTGGAGGTTTCGATAAAGTTGGGGCTACAAAGGTTGATTGTAAGAACTTTAAGCGGGACGTTAACGCTTATCTTAAGGAGTATGATGCGGATATGTTAATCGATAAGCTGCAAACCAGAAAACAAGTTTTTCCGGACTTTTCTTTTGAATTCCGCCAGGGTGGAGAAGATGAACTGAATTGTTTATTCTGGGCCGATGGTGAATCTAAAAGGAACTACACTGCGTTTGGAGATGTAGTCGGTTTTGACGCCACCTTTCGCACAAACACGTAAGACACATTATGTTGTATATAATAAAGTCTTTTATTAAAGTGTTTTGTAGCTTCAATTCACTCGTGTGTGTAGGTACTACATGGTCTTTGTACCTTTTACCGGCATCGACAACCACAATCGGTGTGTAACCTTTGGTGCGGGTCTTCTCTCCCATGAGACAGTTGACGCATTTGTTTGGCTTCTGGAAGCTTTCAAGAAGAATTTAGGTGGAGAGCCTACTTTTTTTGTTACTGATCAATGCCCGTCTGTGAAACAAGCAATGCTAAAGGTTTTTCCATCCACAAAGCATCGCTTGTGTATGTGGCACATTACTGATAAGTTCACTGCTAAGGTACGGTGACTAACAAAATTTAAATATCAAATAAATGTATGTGATTCTGTAACTTTAGACACACGCACCATATATGTAACTTTATGATTCAGTTTTTTTTTAACATTGATTCTGTTCTTTTTTCGCATCAGTAGCTTTGCTAATGGTCTTTTATCATTTCAGCTAGGTTCACTAATGTGCAAGTCCGGTGTGCTTGATGAGCTGAATAACATTATCTGGAGTAAGACCATATTGCCTGGAGAATTTGAGGTGCGATGGGCTCAAATAATGGACCGGTACAATCTACAAGAACACAAGTGGTTGTCCGATATATATGAGATTCGCAGTCAATGGATACCAGCCTTCTTTCGCGATGATCCACTTGCTGCCTTGATGCAAACAACTTCCCGTTGCGAGGGTGAAAACCATTTCTTCGGCCAGCTAACAAATGACAATTTGTATCTAATTGAACTGCTCCAACATTATGATATTGCGATGCAATGCCAAAGAAACGAGCAGTACAAGAATGATCATGATTCGCGCTTTAAAAAACGAACCTTAACAACAGGCTTACAGGTTGAAGCAGAGGCCGCAAGTTATTTTACAAGGTATGCTTTCTTTGAAGTCCAAAGGGAAATCTTGAAATCAATGATCAATGTCGGTTCAGATAATACCGTTGAAATTGACGGTGTCAAGACATGTCTATTAAGAGATGTAGACTACGACATCAAGTTTAGAGGCAGGCAAGAGGTAATATATTTATAGAACCGATGCTTTATTGTAACTATTTTTTTTTTTCAGTCACTTTCATTCTGGATTCAACCTAAAGCTTTACATTTAAATTTGTTTATATAGGTGATATTTAACAAGACTGAATCAACCATATCATGTTCGTGTAAATTGTTTGAACTTGAAGGCTTCCTTTGTCAGCATTGTTTTTTTGTATTGAGGATGTCACGTGTGAAGGAGTTCCCTAAGCAATACATGTTGAGGTGATGGATGAAAGATGTGGTGCCCCCACAGCGCGACCCCAAAAGTTTGAAAAGTCGTGAATTAGGTGACAACAAGGAAGAGATTCAGACAATTATACGGAATTCATATTTTTATATAGATTCCGCGATCGATCGGTTAGTTCCTGATGCCGAGAAGCTATCATTGTTCCGTGATAAACAGAAACAATTAATGGAAGAAGTTTTGCGGAGACTCCTTTGCACCAACCCATGAAAAACGCAGAGGTGATAAAGTCGTTAATGGGTATCTCGCAGCCGGATAAACCAAACGTTAAGAATCCTCCGGTTAGCCGTAATAAAGGATGTGGATCCACTAAAAAGGGAAGGATTGAGAGTGCAAAGGAGAAAGCTATTGCTAAAGCTAATAAGCAGGTTCGTACATGTCAAATTTGTGGAGTAGTAGGTCACTATAGAACTACTTGTACACAGAAAGCGATTGACGATACAGCCAAAAGAATCCCTGTCACGAATGAAGAACCCGATGCTGATAATGACTAGCTGTTTAGTTAAAACGTTTGTTTTTTTTACACTATTTGTGACCTAGTTAGACTTTATCGAAGCATACTTGTCATCACTAAAGTTGTTTGATGTTTTTTATTCCCTCTTGCATACAAGTTGCCTGTTTATAGGAACAATTAGTTTATATTTCTCCTATGACTCACTTCTTCATATAACATTGGATGGTGATTCTATAGCATTTCTCACTGATTCACTAAATTTACAACAATAATTCAGTTAAAATACCCATTGATTCAATCTAAGCAATACAAAACAATTAATATAACACATTGAATCAACATATAATCTTTGTCTTCTTCATAACTTGTTTATCAAATGTTTCACTACTGGAACATAAAAAAAAAAAAAAAAAAAAACAGCCTTACACAGGTATTGTTTTGTTCATCAAAATACAGATAAACAATCTGCAGTTTCATTCAACAATTTCTGCAACTACCAAAATAGGACTCCACAGCGCCATACGCTTCTTTACTCGTCCATTTAGAAGGCCTAGCAACTTTATAATTCTCATTTTTCGTGTACTTAGTGATCAAACATCACCCACATTATACCATTCAACATTATAGTTTACAATGCAATCAAACTAAAAACGGACACAAATATGATTCAGTTCCACTTCCACTATGATTCTGCTTTTCAGCGTTCTGATTCAGCTAATTTAAAAGAACGCTTCAGCACAATCATCCAAATTTTTACTTCCTACCTATGGCACACATCCACAACTATTGTTGTCGCACACAACATTATGCACCAGAAACTAAACTTACATTCACAAACATTCAGAGTATCAACCAGTAACATGTAGACTTTAAATTCCCAACCGAGGGAAAAAAGAGTTCTAAACATTACAAAAACGAATTTCAAGAAAAGTATAGTCACAACGATATCAACCGGAATCAAAAATAAAATCATATTCATATGCATTTCTTGCGAACCGTAAGCCAAATTGTTTGCAAACCTCCACAATCAGCACATGCCTTTAGTTGCCTAAAACTGCCAACCTTTCTTCCCTTATTTGATCAGCCCTCACTTTCACTATCGCCTTAGAATCAGCTGGAAGCTTGTCATACACTTTAGCTTCATCTTTTATTTTAGAAACCAGAGAGTTTAAATCGGATATTAAGATCTTCGTAACATATTTCTTTCGCAAATCATCCAACTGTGCCTGTTGTCTGTCCTTCTCGTTTCGTACTCCTGCATCAAAGTTCCCAACACCTTTAAACTTCTCCATGTGCCTCATTAAAAACACCCCGCAATCTGTTCCATTTAAGCTTGTTTGCCATGGCATTGTTACTCTTTGGGGAACCACTCTACGGATACTTTTCATTTTTGGGTGTTTAATGGTTGCTAAAAATTCGCAGAATCGTTCACGCTGTAATTATGATATATAAAATCAACGATACTGCGTGTACACAACTAAATTTAAACAAATATGTTAAACAGATTACAAGTAACGCACATGCTGTCTTTTCCTTACCAAATTCTCATGTATATGCTCGTAGTAATAAGCAGCTGCGTCACCGTCTGCTAGATTGTCTATTACATAAATATGTCCGGTTTCAAGGTTAAAAACAACACACCAAAAATGGCCGCGATTCAGCAGCGGGAAGAAAACCTGGCAACAACATAACACAAACAATAAATTCATACCTAACATCTTAATATCACATATGAATGTAACTTTACAAAAACGGTTTACCATTCCATAGTCGTTTAGATTTCCAATTTTGTATCGTTCCAAACAGTCTGTTATGTTTTTGAGAAACATCTTTCTCCGCTCCTCCTTTGTTTTAGAGGTATCCAAACAAACGTTTGTCTACAAAATATGAAAGCAATGTTAGATCCTTTATATTATTTAACATTTACTAGCCTCAATGAAATACACACGCACCAGATGTGTCACATATATATAAGGCCAGATTCAGCTTTAAAGTAAACTGTGATTCAGAACATATATATCCTGTCTTAATCTAATTATACCAAATCTAGATAGCCAATAAAACCGAAACCACTCCTCTTATAAACTTTTAAGCTACTCCCACTCCATTAATGCAGCACATAATAATACCAAACTTTGGGCTTACCATTATTCCAGTGTTTAGATAAGCGTTCGGCTTACGGTTCATTCCATGGTGCAATTCCTTGTCATTAAGGATCAGAGACCAAATATCTATAACATCCGGGTGCAATTTAGCACCTGGAGCCAAGGTCTCCAACGACCCTCTCATGGTAGTAATTCCATGTTCAGCGTTGAAAACAATATCACTGAATCAATAGTTAAACTTTTAGTCTTCGTAAGCTAAATTAGTTATATAAAATACGACAATTGAATTAAACTAGTCAAACGATTATTACGAAAAAAAGGATCCAAACTTACTCGGCCTCTTCATACAAGTCGAATAACAAGCTAGAAATCCTTTTCTCCTCAACCGTCAAACGTGCTGTCGTTTTCACATCCTCTATCCAGAAAGGTGACCTCTTAGCAGCAGGTATTTTAGTTTCCCTTTTTCCTCTTTTCCCTCCTTGATGAGGTTCGTGCATGATGCTGGGATACACCATAGATATTGGTTCAACAACAAAGGGAACAACCACCTGCTCGCCACCTTTAGAATTTACAGGTGTCTTTACGTTGCTTACTGATTCACTTTGATTTCTACGCGGAACCTTTACTTTTTTTTTCTCAAGATCCGCGACACATTCATTCAACCTATCCTTCTCCACTTTTTTTTTTACGCTTTGATTTACTACTTTTGGTAGGCTTTTTTCTACTTCCTTCACAAAACTATTACTTTCAACGTTTGCCTACTTCTTATTACTAAGGGTGTTTAAGGCTGATTTCTCTAACATTGATGCGTACAAATCGTCTTCAGCCACCTGTGTTAACGTCAATTCCTCAGGCAACACAACCTCAATGGTAGACCACCTTTGGGCAACGGAATCACTACCGATGCCATGCACAGATTTGGGCGTGCCACGATCGTTTGTCCGCCCACATAACATGCCCTTCTCCCGCGCGCAATCAAGGAGGGGTTCATTATTCGGGTCCGTTTCCAACCCACGTTCCAGCAAGCATTCCAGCTCACCTTTCAATGTCGCGATCATGTATAATTTTTTCTTTGCTTGTGCAACAACATCCTACACATACAAAGAAAAAATTTTTACGCATTCACCATGCATGTCTACTTTTTTAACAAATCAACACACCTAACAACTACCTCATTGTCAACATCTGGCTTGTTCCTTTCCTTAGATCCTTGAGCTACATCTGCACACACATAGCGTTTTTTTTAGTAAGAATCAATGCGTTGAATATCCAAAAGTTAGGTAAAAAGTTAAAATAAGATGACAGCAAAACCAAACGAACCTTCGCTGGACGCTCCTTGTTTGCCTTTTTTATACCCGTCAGCAGAACTACCTGCCATAGTTCTTATAATCCTCTCGACCTTCCGCCTCAGATCGGAATCATCTTCCTCTAACCAATAGTTGTTACCTTCCACAGGCTTAACCTTGCCAAACCCTTTTTTCCTTTCCAATACTTGCCTTTCCTTTAAATTCTGCGTCGTATACCCAACCATCAGTGGTGGCATTACGTTCGGTGTCTCCCTTCCTACACATGTACAGCTAGCATACAAAACCTGAAATAACGAAAATGATTCAGCTACACTTACAAAAAGCTTCATAAAATAAGTAAAGTATGTTTTTTGTTTTTTTCACAACTAAGTTCTATATATTGATTCAGCATCCCTACTACACTGATTCCATAAAACAGAACAACTTATTCAAGTTATAGAAACTTTGATTCTATTCTTATAAGGAACTGATTCACCTGCATATACAATAAGCTTGATAAAATAACTACATTATTATTATTTTTTTACACAATTATGGTCTACATACTGATTCAGCTTCTGTTCTAAACTGATTCCATAAAACAGAACTACTGATTCACCTTATAGAAACTTTGATGCTAATTTTATAAGGAACTTATTCATCTACAGTCTGATATATGTTTTCCAATCACATAAAACATAAATTCGCAACAGAAATTTTAAAAAATAAACTTACAATCAGTAATGTTAACGGGCCTGTGAAGTAGGAACTTCCATCTCCTCCTTTCCAGGCCTCGCGGCTCTCCTTTAAACAACTTACCGTGTACTCACACCAATCTATCTCGCACACCTTCTCTTCCGAAGTAATATTCGGTAAAAACTTTCGATTCACTGTCCCCACACCCGGTGCCCCAATTAGCACCGTTACCACTATGACTAAAAAATTAAGCAAAAAGGTTCGCCCACCCTCCGTATCGGACAACATTTTCGGAATTACATTTTTCACCCGAACCCTCTTGACACTTTCATCAAACTGTCCATTAAACTCCTGCACAATTACATCCTCTGTACTAGCCTTCGTTTGTGCTTTCAGTTCATTTTTACCCATAGGAAACCCGTATACTGGGTGGACAACCTCTCTAGTCACCAAAATCTTTTTCCCGCAAACATTCAGTGTGTTAATTTCGGCATCATATTGTTGAAGCAACCAAAAACCGAGTTGCAACGGCAGCTTCCGAACAGTTAAACCCAACACACTCTGGAATCCAATTCTAAGTACGGTGGCTTTTTGTTCATCAGAGAACTTACACATCTCATCAACTAAAACGTTGGGCGGATTCCTAATGGCGACTGACAAAGTTGATTTTTTTGAGACAGTAGGCACACAAACGGCTCTCAATTTCTTCTTATCATCTACCCTTTTTCTCTTCTGGCTTTTGGATACATTTGGAGGTGGTGTCATGAAATCATCATCTGATTCATCGTAACGATGCCTGTTTTTACCTGTCACATTTTCACCAAAACATTAGTCATACTAGACAACTCGCATCCATAAACTAACTTGCACACAAAACATGCATACTAAGATTCTGTTTTGTCCCCTTAAAATATTCAACCACTTGCTATATTTCTACAACACTGATTCAATGTAATATTTATTCAGGTTACCCCCTATTGAAACTTTGTTCCTGTATTCGAAAACCACTGATTCGATTACTTATGCATCCAAAAGCAAAAGCTACACTAGTGTTCAATGTCTTTACTGAAATCATTGAAAACTTGCTTACCACAACGATTTGCTGAAATACAATGGAAAAAAAAAATCAACCTCAAAATCATAGCCAAACAATACACACCAACGATTCACTTTACTATTTATTATGATTCACTTCATACAACCTTTGCATCTCTATTTTTAACAAACTTATTCAATTACTTGCACATACACTGTATGTTCACCGACAAACAACACCCATCTTTAGTCTACAAGTGAACAGACACTTTATTCAAAACAAAAGCATAACATATAACCTAGGTGCAATCATGGTTCGGAATAACAACATTGCTTAACATTGTTCCCCTAATTTTTTACATCACCCTCCAGAATCAAACTCAAATTTACAACCAAAAACCCTATTATACAACACGCAAACTACAATATTACAAAATCATATTTCTGCGCCAACAACAAAATAACAACAACAACAACAACAAAAAAAAAAAAAAAAAAAATACCCACAATT
Organism: Helichrysum umbraculigerum; assembly: GCA_949592205.1. Lineage (NCBI taxonomy): Eukaryota > Viridiplantae > Streptophyta > Magnoliopsida > Asterales > Asteraceae > Helichrysum > Helichrysum umbraculigerum. The sequence goes on from CATIUR010000001.1 coordinate 384,820,583, forward strand.
ATCGCATACCTGGAGAACGGGAGTGTGTTTGATTCTTTGATTTCTTCATTTTTCTGACGCACCAACAACCTAAAATACAATTTTCTGTTTTTGATTCTCGAAAAAAAACAACAGCGGTCTTCCGATTCAAGACGAGAAGAACAAGCGCAGATCTGCAGCAACTACAACATCGCTATGTAGGGTTTTCGATTAAAGCTATTTTCGCCGTATGTATTGGTGAGAGGTTTTAGAGAATCAATCGAACCGTTTTGCATGGAATTCGGATGGATATTACGATCAAAAAGAATAATTATTTAGTTTCCTTTAATATGTTTATGGCAAATAGACCTCTTTGCCCCTGAAACTATAAACTTCCGCCCATTTTTTTAACATTTTTGGGTTGACCAATCTGGACCCTTGAATCATGGATCTAACGGCCAGGATTTCTTTTCCCCTTTCTCCACTTATAAACATTTCTCCCTTGATCTCAATCCATTATGGTAAAGTATTTAAAATAATGTGTGTGGATGAAGTGCAAAGGGCACATGGATGGTACATTGTGCAAGTTTTTACTTGTACCTCGTGCATCGTCAGTGGTACCTTTTGTGGATTTGGGGATCTACTTCATATAATTTGCTTACGCTTATTTCTTGACCAAATAAATGGGAGTGGTTAATATAAAATAAAAAAAATAATAAAAACGTAAATTAGATCATCAATCTATAGCAAATTGCATAGATGAATATTGTGGTTATTTAATCGGAGTCAAATTGCATAGAGATTGCATTTATTTATATCGTGAACAAGTGATATACTAAACCTTTTGAGCTCATAATTTTGAACATAATACTAATAGAGAACCTTATTACATGGAATACTTCAGCAGTTTGTACCATTTAAAAATATTGACGAAAGATGATTAAAGAAATATATTGATAAATGGTAGTGATTCGTACATCGTCAGTTTTTCTAAATACACCGCTAAACATGATTTAAGTTGTATAATACAACAGTCTAAAGCATATTTAGTGATGTATCAAGAAAAATTAGTGGTGTACGAATCATCACTCATTGATAAACCTCCCCTAACGAAAACTGAAGAGATGTGGAGAAATAAAACAATTTGAGCGTAGAGGATGAAAGTACACATGTATTAGAACCAACCCAAAGAAATACTCACGAATTTTGAGATGTAAAAATCAAATTGCAACAGGCTTGATCAACGGGTAATCAACTTCTCATTCTCCTTCTTTACCCTAAAGATTTGATCGCTAACAAGAATAGTAACGTGCCAAATTACTTATTGCAGGAGTTGTCACTTTCGATCATTTTTAGATGAACTTAGAAAATTTGTTCATCTTGTTTTTTGTTTTTTTTTTTTTGTTTTTTTTCTGTTCATATTAATTGGTTTACCGTTTACCTATGAAACGACGGAGATTTCCAATGAAGTGTCGTTCAATCATCTATGAGGGTTAAGTTTTTTATTTTTCTTATTATATTGAGTCGATTTGTTTAAATTTATCTTACTTCTTACTACTATATAAAGCATAACTAGTCTTAAGACCCGTGTCAACACGGGTTTGACAAATAATCAAGTTATAAGATTATATGATTATTTTTGCGTACTACCATATATATTCATATACATTTTACAAAACATATATTTCGTATTATATTGTTTTGTATCATGTTTAGTCATATTTTATATATATTTACTCTTCATGTAAACATTTCACTTCTATTGTATTGTCTATAGTATAAGTTAATGTATTGTGTAAGTTAACTCTACCGATACATTTTATATGATGGGTTTATATAATCAAACTACTATAAATTTGATTTGTTACACAGGTTCATGAAAATTTTTGAAATATTAAATATCTTAAAATATGACTTGACTTAAACCGGTCGACATGTTTCATTGTAGAGTGTTTAGCTTGATTTGCATTGCAATAAGCAATTTCTTTTGCATTACACTAAGAGCAATTATTAAATTTAGACAAAGGAGACGACATAAATTAATCAATGAGCAATTATTAAATTTACTATACATGAGCCAATTGATTTGATGTATATAGTTTTAAAGTCTATACAATCTTACATAAAGTGACTACACCAGTCGTAACTTGTATGACACAAGATATAGTACAACAATAAAAAATCCAAACTTAGAAAGCAGTTTCGTCAAATCCTTTGCCTTTTCATCTGAAAATATAAAATATACCCATCATTAATAACAACACAATGAGCATGGCATACCGAGCTCCATATAACACCCGCACACATTTCCATGTAGTACTCTGCCATGATAAATTCATTAGTCAGAATCAAACACTTCGATATAAACTTCCCCATGAATATCAAATAAACACTAATCTCCTCAAAGCCTAAAACCTGATTTAGCAGAGCATATAGTAGCATTGTATTACACTAATGATCTGTTTATACCAAAGTAACAAACAACGGTCAAATTAACCTTTATGTCAAAAACCTGACCAAGGAATAAGATTAACCTAAAGTGCTACTGTATTGATCACTTAATATCCTTTAACTTCAATCCAGATGATGAAACCAATACCTTATTTGAGGACTGCTAATCTGATGGGTCTGTAAATAGACTGAATCCAACTTCGTTATACCCTTTAAGCCTGTTGGAATATGATATAATGAATTGGATGTACAGTATCTTGATATACATATTCCAAGATAAACACTAATATTAAACCATTTAGAGCAGATCAGAGCCATCTTTTTTTTTTGTAACTATCTTTGAAAACTTTAATCAAGTTGTAAAAGAGTTTGTAGAAGCTACCTCACAGTTAGTCAAATGTTCATCAAGAACATATGAACAAAACTCATGCTACTCCACATAATTTGTCAGGTGCACCTGTCGAAAAACAAAATCAAACATTAAACTTATCTATTGATTTGAAAAATGATATAATAGTATGATTTCCTTGACAGTCTTATACAGAAACATATGAAAAACTCAATAACGTGAAAAATTAGGTAGAAAATCAATAATGCCATCTTCTTGGGAGTCACCAAATGACAAACTGTTATGCTATAATGAAGCTTCACCCAATGCCAAATCTTATTTAACCATCTTTCTTCATTACTGCAATGATAGAAAATGATGTACATCATATATATATATGACCTTTCTCACTATCAATGAAAAACACAGTCACATACCCCTACACAAATGCAAAATCCACCAATCCTAAAATATGAGCTTTCTTTAAAGTATGTCAGATCACCTATTGAAAGAGTTGTAAGATCTTGCTATAGTACTAAAAGGTCAAAACTATTTGATGGTTTTAGTTTTAGTGCCTATTACAATACCACTGGCACTCACCTATATATGAAATCCAACATTTGATAAGATATTATATCGCAAGTCATAGCTGCAACTCTTATAGACAGGACTTTAGATCAACCATTTGAATACAAATAAAAAATGAAAACGGCATAAGTATCAAATAAGACTCCGGATCCAAAGCCATACCTGCAAAACAGGGGACTCGAGTTTAGTACCGCGAAAATGTTCCACACTAAACAGAGGTCTTCTTGTGATCATACGCATTTTCAAAAAGAGGCCATAATAACCAACTATCATTAGACATTTTCTTTATGTAAATGGACTATCAATAGTAGGATAAAAACAACAGCTAATACACTACAATCAGAATTGGAAATACTAAAAAGCAAATAAGATAAATAGTGTGGAAATACTAAAAGCAAATAAGAATTGGAAATACTAAAAGAACAACCAAAGCTAAAATCAAATAATAATGACCTTATTAAATCAAAAATATAGAATAATGGAATGCTTAAAAGGAAAAAAAAATCATAAATTTTACCGAATCAAGGGCGTGAAGGAGCGGAGTAAGAAGAGTTGTGATTTTCCATGATCGAAGATCTGAAACGAAATCCCTCAAATACAATTACACAACTAATTAATATAGGTCTAGACTTACTTAGAAGAAAAGGAAAAAAAATCACCAATGATGGTAACCATTTAGATGAATCTGTGTGAAGAAGAAGCTGTTCACCGTTTTTTGGGAGAAATAGACATGATACACTTGTTGATAAAATCCCAAATAATCAAGGATTTTAAAGAAAAAGCAAGATTGGCCATACCTTTTGGTGAGTTGCTACAGATACTTGCTGAATCACTACAGGTTAGGAAGAGGGGAATCACCTTTGGTGATTGTAGTTGCTTCAATAGGTTGAAGGAAGATGAACAAACAAAGGTTCATAAGTCACTCTGATCGTTGATTGGATGTGCAAATTCTGAAGAAAAGAACTAAGATTAACAATCCAATTATTAATCACCACATAATTCTAACAAAACCCTAACATACATAAGTGAGAAAAATAACTTACCACGATATCATTCTAGTTTTGTTAATAATGAATAAGTTGGAGATGGAAAAATGGCTGTAGAAGAAAGATAGATAAATGATATCAGCTGTACAATTTTTTGGGCGGCGCCTTGATAAATGAGAGCCCAGTAAAATTTAAGCTTGTGAGAGAAGCTTTAAAGTCCCAAGATAAATAGATGGGCTTTTCAAAATAAATGGGCGGGCTTTTTAAAACAAATATATATTATGCAAAAAATTTCATTTTTTGGATTAGAATAATATGTATGGATGACATCACCCTTTTAATCACAACGTAACACATCAGTAGCAAAACATACCTCATGACTCGCCAAGTCAGCTTTATGATGTCAGCGAAACCCCCCTTTATTAGTATAGAAGATAGATGACTTTTTTAAGGAAAATTTTAAGAACAATATTTAAGACTCAACAATTATTATTAGAAACTACATAATTACTAATAATACATTACTTCTACCAATATAATGATTTTCTCCATCATGTAAACCAAACTACATGTATTTTCTACGAATACTTTATACGAGTCGAATGAATACGTTATATGATGAAACGAGGATTTACAAGTTATATTGATAGGCTTGTATCTCCGTACCATTCAAGGATAATTAGGTGTTTATTAGAATAAAGACGGGGTGATATATAGGAGGATTGATAATTTTGGTGGCGATTACCTCGTTTGGTAACTCGGGTTGTATCACAGTTTTACGCCACTAACTCCACGGTTGGAGCCAAAATATTAGGTGTGCAAGAGCCACATTATGAAGTTTGATGAGTAAGATCATTCATACGAAACATGAGAACTGATGAACTAATTAAAGAGAAGTATTTATGAGCTAGTTACTACTCATCTCTCGTTGAAAGTTTTAAGAGAGGGTGTAAAGCTGATTATAACTCAATAACATTGTAAGAGTATATCTTTTCCCTAATGCAAAGTGTCATATTTGTAGGGGAGTTTGTGTTGTATTATTTGTGCATGAACCCTTAACTTGGTTTTGTGCTTGAGCAGCATGCTGGATAAGTGCTTGAGTAGCCTAGGTGTGCATGAGCAGCCTAGATGTGTGCTTGAGCAACACTGTGCATACACATCCTTTGGTATGCTTCCTACATACATGCATGGGTGATGGGTGTGTGTCTTGGTTTTATAACAAGCATGTACATGACCATCCCTATTAATCCCCTTAGTATATGTATGTTAAATGTACATGCAACATATATAGACTTACGGTGACGGACACTCACTTTTCTCTGGGATCAGGGGCGGAGCTAGAATAGGGGCAGCTGCCCCACAATAATTTTGAAATTATGTAAAAAAATTTTTTTTAAGGTATTAATAAGGTTTTTAAAATTTTGCCCCCTCAAAACTATAAAGAAGCACAAGATAATTTTATTTTTCCCCCTCCACATATACTTCCTAGCTCCGCCCATGTCTGGGATATATAAGATTATGTTGTATGTTAATGCATGTATTGCATTGCATTGCGTTTTGCAATTACGCAACCGTCACTTATATGGATGGAACGAATATACAATGGTTGGCTTTGCATATATAACACCCCTCATTTTATAACCATTTAATATAATATATCGGAAGCGCATGTCCACCAAACCATTTATAATTTACATCATTTTACCACTTTATAAAATTCAACTTACTTTAAAGTATAGTTTAAAAACATGGATGTTATATAAAACAAAAGATATCATTGATTTATACAAATCAATATCAGAGTAACACCTCACGGTCAAACATTCCTGCTAACCCAACTTCTTGCCCACCTAAATATATCAATAACCTGCAAGAAGTGTTTATGTGGGGGATTAGCATAAAACTAAGTGAATGAATAATTAATCAACAGTTCAACTTACTATAACAACTTTGCATACAACAATTAACCCTAAACAAACAAGTACACAATATCACCATTTAGCAAAGCAACAGGCAACTGTTCAACTGGTCAACTTAGCAACTAGTCAACTATTCAACAAAGCAACTATTCCACAACCAGGACTTAATAATGAGGCATCGGTGGCTCTTACGATATCATAATACCCGGGGATTCCGCAAGAACACTTACCCAACCATATCCGTATGGCCATAACGGACGAGACCGATAGCTAGTGGTTATTCTCAACTAACACAGGAGGTGTGTTAAACCTTGAATAACCAACTAGCCCAACCAACAGTTTAACAACAACTCGTTGACCTCATTAACAACTGATGCCCGAAGGCCAACAACAAGTCCAGTGATCACATAATCAACAAATCACATAATCAACAGGTCAACGTTATCATATCAACAATATATTATTACTAGCTATCATAATTATCATGGCAACTTAAACAGTAATAATACGTTAATCGTTGTAACCAAACTCGTTACAACTAAATTAGACTGAGGATTAAAGATCCACTCACCGACACCTCAGGCCTCCACTCAGTAGTCTAATATCACTGAGCCTTCTGCACATCTGAGAATTAATAATTCAAATATAAGTTAGTAATCCATATCATCAATACTAAACGTATATTAATCATTAATATTAGGAACATAACATAATCAGTATGAACATTATTAGTCCCTAATCATATATTAGTTATTACAACATAACTATTATCATTTATGAACCTAGAACAAATATCAATCACATTACAATCGACAAGTAATATGAAAGGCCAGACTGAGCCACCAAGCCGCCGGCTTCCCTAGAAGCCGCCGGCTTCAAACCCTTGTTCACAACCAGTCTTATACCCGAACCCACAAAATGAAGCCGTCTCACGAAGCCGCCCGGCTTCCAAGCGAATCAGCCGGCTTCCAAAAGTGAAGCAACCGGCTTCAAATCAAAACAAGACCAAGCCGTACGGCTTCCCTCGAAGCCGCCGGCTTCACACTAAACAAAACCAAGCCGCCCGGCTTCCCACGAAGCCGCCGGCTTCCCTCGAAACCGTCCGGCTTCCCACCTTCGTCCCCAGCGACCTGCGTTCTGTTCCAGCTTCTAACTTACGGGTTTAATACCCATATCACCAAAACTCGATTTCTAACAGCTATATACCTCAAATAACTTCATATAAAAATTATATAACAACTTATAACAAGTTTCTAACATCCACTTCTTCCAAATCATCAATTTACCCAAATTTGAATAAAAACTCAAATTTCAAAAACACTTACAATTAATTATGATGATGATGAATCAGATGTTGAAACTCAATCCAGATCACAACTCAGGTTAGTTTCCATCTTCGATTTAAACTTCTAGGTTTGATTTCTCAATTTGGGGTTTAGGGTTTCAAAGGAAATGAAAGAAGGAAAATAAACTTTCCTTAAAGGGAAAGAGTAAATAAATAAGTCGGCCCAACCTCAAACCGACTTTAATTACGGGTATAATTGAATACCCCATCACAATCTATTGTCTGGAACCCGAAAACCATTAGCGAGTCCAAACATTTTATTTTACCGTCAACTATATTAATTTACAACAATTAATAATTTACTTAACACATTGGAATATTCGACTCCGATTCCAATTATTTCGACTAGTTCAAATAATATTATTTCCGAACACTTTTAATAATACTTTAAACTCAGGAAATAATATAAAACAACTAGACCCATTTCGAGGATGTTACAAATCTCTCCCCCTTAAAGAGATTTCGTCCTCGAAATCTGATCACATTCAAATAACTTAGAGTGTCATACTCCCATATTAGTTACCTTTCACTCTAATAGATTCACGTACATCAATCTCTTGAGGAACTTATAATATTAATTATATGTATTGAATTCTTTCCACATGCACATCTCCGAATGTACATGCTTCTATCTTCACCCATGCACATATACTACGCGTAAACCCTATTTCCATTCACCAAACGATTATTTACATAAATCGTCTATAATAAACCACATAACCACTTTAGAACAGATAATCACTTAAACAAGTGGAATACAAAACCATCTACACCCAGTAACTAGCAACATACTAGAGTCTTTGACCCATATCCCTTAAACAACAACTACAACAACAACAATAACAATAACAACAAGTGAAACCTAAGGTCACTTACCGGGTCTTTACAACCAGAAATTAACAATGTGCTAAAATCTTTGACCCCACCACAATTACTTATCACTTTTAGCAATAAACAACAGCAACAATAGTGGTTTTAAAACTACACTACACATATCAATCCTGAATATTCACATTCAGTTCATGACTAACAACCAACCAATAGTCACATATCACCTTAACAAACAAAGTAGAGGTCAAACTCAGTAGGTAAAACCGCAATCAACAAGTACTCTGCTATATCAGCATACGTACCATCATGTCATATTACCTACATTTCACCAACCTCTACATTGTCTTATTTCAACTAGCAATTCTTCTAACCTGTCATCGAGTATATATAGCAACTTACAGGATTTCACATACTCATGTAATAATGGAAATATAATCATCATTTCCATGATTTCAATTATTACTCTCATATAATATATATCACCTTCTTATCAACTAAATATATATCATATACACTTTATACATCTTTCTCAATTAATGGTACAACATTTTCAATCTTTCAAATTTTAACCTTTAATTTTTATATCATCACATTCATATCAATGGTTATTACAAACCATTACAATTTTCAACTATCAGTTTATGTCATAAACCCATAAGCACATAACCATACCAATAGGAAATGGAACTTACTACAAATCAACTAATGATTAAACAATCATATAACAACAACTATTATGCACATACAAAGTACGTGCAAATCAACTGAGCACCTATAAACACATGCAATCAACTACTAACATTGTTCACCTCAACAATGTTTCACATATTATCCAATTCACATGCTACTACTAGTTCAATTAATTAATCAACAACTTATTTAATTAACTACAGACTCAACTGTGAGAACTTATTGCTTATAAGCAATCTACAACTCACACCACTATTTAATATTTCAACATGCACCAGACACTTCACAATTAGTCCAAAATCGTGTCTTAACTCAATTTAAGTCACTTAGCAATTCTATACGAATCGCTTCACAACTAACTCATCAATCCCTGAGAATTCATATCACAATTCACTTGTTAATAAGTTACATCTTTTATTCACACTGTTTACATATTAATTAACTTAACACAATTACCGAAGGTTCCATAACCTTTAACAACACTTTTAACTCATTTGAGTTATACACATCCCAATTAACATCATCAACTCCTTTAAGAGTTTAATCATATTTCAAACAAACACTACTAAAGTTTATACATATTCAACTCTTTCAACACTGTTGACTATTTGTCAACTTCAACCTTATCAATTTATCAACTAGTCACCTTGGCCATTTTTCTCAAATTGGACTCAACTAATTCAATCATATTCCAATGATTTCACATCATACACTAGACTCTTTATTCACAGTCGACTTTTAAAGTCAACTTACTACAACATTTATATTTCTACTATGTTTAACCTCGAACATAGATTTCTACAATTGCTTTCAACAACAATGTCCCATTCAACCAACAATGGAACCACCACACATTAACTCTAACCAATTACCAATCAATAACCAACTAATAACTCATTACAACACCTGATGAGTTATTTACTCATGACTTTTATCATATATATCTAACATCTGGTAATTATTTCAAGTTTTAGATTCAACCAAATCATAAACTTCAACTCAATGTTTTCACTATTACTAATGACTTAATCATCACACAGAGTCATTAACACAACTTGGCTTAATACAAGCCATCCATACATTAGTAATCCGTTAGGATATTATATAACTCACTAATAGGAAATCCACTCCCATTAGTCACACAATCACATTTCAACAAATTCAAAATTTTTGCAAGTACCATACACACTTGCAAGTTTCTATTACTAATTATCATAACTTCCACTAATTAACCTTTACCATGCAACCAACAGTTAATTAATTTAACATCATTCCCTATTTTCTTTCTCTTAATTACATTCAATTTCTTTGATATTTGGTAACCTCAACAAGTTCATGTGACACAGCATAATGTAACAACGGTGATCAGGCGTTGCTAAATTATGTTCTTCACACTTCCTTCTCAGGCTACTTCATATCATTATTCAACCATGTAATTTATTTCACTTAAACACATATAATACTATGTTCTGGTTTTCAACACTACAAGAACATTTTTACAATCTTTAACAATAGATACATACTTACTATCGATTTATTACTTGCATAATTAACTCTACATATGCAATTTATTTCACATGTACATCTCACACATACATATAACATCTTTGTTAAATATTAATAACATAATAATATCACGTGTAATTTCCAAACACGGATACTCAACATTAACAATCAGTACGAAGTACAACATCAAGTACTAAGTACTTTATCAACACTTCGTGCAATTCCAAGCACGTTTTAAATAATAATCAACTTTACTTGCTAATATAGCCTCCCATGGCCGATTTATTTAAATGATCAACTCAACATAAGGAAGTAATATTCCCTACACAATAAACATCTTCACAAGGCATTTGTACTTGCCTCCAATCAACTAACACTTAGCCACACATTAATAACATATAAGGTTTCATCATTTCGTATGTTATTAATTCAACATTTATATCTCATCGACTGGTTCATATTTCATTGACTATTTAAGTTACACACAACCAGTTACACTATTGATGTCCTACCATAATCTTAAAACACCAATTTCTCATTAAAGTCATTATCTTTATACCACTAAGAACAAGTATTCAACAAAGATTTTCACAACTTTATTAACACACATAAAGGTTTATCAACTACCTTTATTTTATATTACTTTATTATATTACCTATGAACATAGATCATAATTCAACCAACAATTATGATCAAGGCCACAATTAAACATCTAGTCATCTTTATTACTTTATCACATTCAATTTCAACTTAGCCTAATTAAGGCACACGTTTCAACAATTATACACTTTTCATTTTAAACAACAATATGACTCTAACCTATTAATTGCGATATACCTATATCTCATTAATTTCAATTTATAGAGTCACATTAATTCAGTTTATCACTTAACAATAAATTTCCTAGCAATGTCTCATAATCACATCTTGTATTTAACAACTAATAATCATGCAACTGATTATATTTTCTGATTCAACATTGTAGACACTTTTAAGTTTAACTATATCACTATTAACAACTTATTCAACACTGTGTCTACACAACTTAACACCTTTTCAACAATTTCAAGTTCAACAATAACTACCCAGTTTATTACATAACATATGATAACATCAATTGACTCAAAACTAGGGAATCATATCAGTCTGACTCAACTTACTTTACTATTAATCAACATCATCATAGCAAAGTACACTATTCAAACTGAATTAAATTCGACAAGGTTATCGAGAATCACCTGATGCACTTAAGCCAGCAACAATTGAGGAATCAATGAGAATACCAGTCGGTTCCTCACGTTCCTCCGTCCCTGCAACCAATACAACAATCTTGCATCTTGTTATGGGTTAGTACATATTCAACTAGATAACTTCCCATCCAACCACTAATCCCACATTCAGAAATGTTTGACTTGACACAACCATAGATTTGGGATCGAACACCTTACAATGTCCAATTCACCCAAACCTATGCTCTGATACCAACTTATTCAACTCCCCTCATTTTATAACCATTTAATATAATATATCGGAAGCGCATGTCCAACAAACCATTTATAATTTACATCATTTTACCACTTTATAAAATTCAACTTACTTTAAAGTATAGTTTAAAAACATGGATGTTATATAAAACAAAAGATATCATTGATTTATACAAATCAATATCAGAGTAACACCTCACGGTCAAACATTCCTGCTAACCCAACTTCTTGCCCACCTAAATATATCAATAACCTGCAAGAAGTGTTTATGTGGGGGATTAGCATAAAGCTAAGTGAATGAATAATTAATCAACAGTTCAACTTAGTATAACAACTTTGCATACAACAATTAACCCTAAACAAACAAGTACACAATATCACCATTTAGCAAAGCAACAGGCAACTGTTCAACTGGTCAACTTAGCAACTAGTCAACTATTCAACAAAGCAACTATTCCACAACCAGGACTTAATAATGAGGCATCGGTGGCTCTTGCGATATCATAATACCCGGGGATTCCGCAAGAACACTTACCCAACCATATCCGTATGGCCATAACGGACGAGACCGATAGCTAGTGGTTATTCTCAACTAACACAGGAGGTGTGTTAAACCTTGAATAACCAACTAGCCCAACCAACAGTTTAACAACAACTCGTTGACCTCATTAACAACTGATGCCCGAAGGCCAACAACAAGTCCAGTGATCACATAATCAACAAATCACATAATCAACAGGTCAACGTTATCATATCAACAATATATTATTACTAGCTATCATAATTATCATGGCAACTTAAACAGTAATAATACGTTAATCGTTGTAACCAAACTCGTTACAACTAAATTAGACTGAGGATTAAAGATCCACTCACCGACACCTCAGGCCTCCACTCAGTAGTCTAATATCACTGAGCCTTCTGCACATCTGAGAATCAATAATTCAAATATAAGTTAGTAATCCATATCATCAATACTAAACGTATATTAATCATTAATATTAGGAACATAACATAATCAGTATGAACATTATTAGTCCCTAATCATATATTAGTTATTACAACATAACTATTATCATATATGAACCTAGAACAAATATCAATCACATTACAATCGACAAGTAATATGAAAGGCCAGACTGACCCACCAAGCCGCCGGCTTCCCTAGAAGCCGCCGGCTTCAAACCCTTGTTCACAACCAGTCTTATACCCGAACCCACAAAATGAAGCCGTCTCACGAAGCCGCCCGGCTTCCAAGCGAATCAGCCGGCTTCCAAAAGTGAAGCAACCGGCTTCAAATCAAAACAAGACCAAGCCGTACGGCTTCCCTCGAAGCCGCCGGCTTCACACTAAACAAAACCAAGCCGCCCGGCTTCCCACGAAGCCGCCGGCTTCCCTCGAAACCGTCCGGCTTCCCACGAAGCCGTCCGGCTTCCCACCTTCGTCCCCAGCGACCTGCGTTCTGTTCCAGCTTCTAACTTACGGGTTTAATACCCATATCACCAAAACTCGATTTCTAACAGCTATATACCTCAAATAACTTCATATAAACATTATATAACAACTTATAACAAGTTTCTAACATCCACTTCTTCCAAATCATCAATTTACCCAAATTTGAATAAAAACTCAAATTTCAAAAACACTTACAATTAATTATGATGATGATGAATCAGATGTTGAAACTCAATCCAGATCACAACTCAGGTTAGTTTCCATCTTCGATTTAAACTTCTAGGTTTGATTTCTCAATTTGGGGTTTAGGGTTTCAAAGGAAATGAAAGAAGGAAAATAAACTTTCCTTAAAGGGAAAGAGTAAATAAATAAGTCGGCCCAACCTCAAACCGACTTTAATTACGGGTATAATTGAATACCCCATCACAATCTATTGTCTGGAACCCGAAAACCATTAGCGAGTCCAAACATTTTATTTTACCGTCAACTATATTAATTTACAACAATTAATAATTTACTTAACACATTGGAATATTCGACTCCGATTCCAATTATTTCGACTAGTTCAAATAATATTATTTCCAAACACTTTTAATAATACTTTAAACTCAGGAAATAATATAAAACAACTAGACCCATTTCGAGGATGTTACAGCATACACATCCATTACAAATACTATAGAATGTGGATTTACATCTTTTTCATTTTAAGATATTTATTTGATATTGAAAATGTCTGCTAAGAACTTATCGTCTTTTCGAACTTACGCTTTGTATTTTGCTATTTATATAGCTTTTATTCCCTTTAATGGCGGGATGATAGCGTAGTGTGAAATTTGACACTATTTAATGTACGTACACATTAAGCTTTTTGTAGCCTTTGATCCCTCTAATGGCGGGAGGAGTGTCGTTGCATGCGACCATGTCGCTTTGAGCAGATTTTAGCGTGATAGCATTTCACGTCTTTGAGCAGATATTCTTATTTTAGCCTGATAGTATTTCACGTCTTTGAGCAGATTTTCTGCTTTTAGCGTGATAGCATTTCACGTCTTTGGAGTGGCTATATCGCTTTGCGCGATAGGTTTCGCGTTTATATGGAGTGGAACATCCGGTTTGCATCATAATGCTTCATGTCTTTTGAGCGTGCATGACGCTTTTTACCGCATGATCATGTGTCGAGTACCATGATGAGATACAAAATTTCTCAAACATTTATAAGAATGAATCTCAAACCAATATTTAATAAATGTATCGGTTATTGCAGATAATCACACAATATTTATTCCATTGAACTTGAAGTACAACTTACTTTTATGATATACATACTCTCATACATTGAGATATATGCTCGTTGATCTTTCCCAATATTGTCACAGTTGAGACTTGTATATGGACTTTGTCAACTTACTCCATAGACTCGCGAAGTCGATTCTCAATGTTCGCTTCATCGGCCCTTATAAAACCATTCACCTTTATATATAGGTCTTCTAGTGTCATCGGTGGTCAAGCGATTAGATCTTTAAAAAGTCTACCTGGACGAAGTCCACTGATAAAGGCTCCGGTCATCATGCCATTTGAACGATCAGTCATATGTAATGTTTCATCTCCGAACCTTGCCAAGTAATCTTTTAACAATTCGTTTGATCGCCGTCGAATGCCAAGTATTTCGGCGTGATTTTCTGAATCGTCTTTGTTGCAAAAATTAACTCGGAACTTGTTCCTCGATTCATGAAAACTATCTATAGCTCCTGGAGGCAAGTTATCATACCATAACCTTGCGGCCCCGCTTAATGTGATTTGGAAGAATCAGCACCAAGCCTATTTTGGGAGCTTATGTACATCCATGGTTCCCATGAACACCGTTAGATGATCATCAGGGTCAGACAAACCATCGTACGTATGTTTTCAAGTTTGTTGGAACTTTTAGTCCATCTAGCATTTCATAATCTCTTATTCGCTTTGTGAAAGGAGATGTCTAGATCACGAATGTTCCTTTCATATACTTGGAATACAGAAGGTTCCTTACAGAAAACATCGTTGGTTATGGTGTTTTTCTTGGTGGACCCGTCGCAGTGGCGAATCTAGGATTCACATCAACTGGGGTCCAATTTTGTTAATTTTGTTACGGGATGAGTAACAAGTTAATAAGGGTAATTTTTGTATTGTCGAATCGTTACATAAATAAAGATAGATAAATTTCGTAGCCGTTTTATTAAACTCTGAACATTTGAAACTGAAAACTAATATGATAGATGATACACTTGTTCCTTACGAGTTGTAACAATCAAACATGTGCAATGTTCAATATTATAACATAAATCATGATATTAAGTAATTCAATTGTTTTATGTAATTCGATAACTCAAAGAATTTAAACACATTATATAACACAAAGTTACAACTATGCTAATAAGTTATTTGTCAGTTACAAAAATATTTAAATTTTATATAAAAAATTACATGAGTGAGTACTATTGTTAGAGTTAATCGGAAAAAGGAGAAGTAGAATAGAGTAATTTGCAGTAAAATCAAATCTAGAATTATAGATAGCAAGTATAGACTTTATGTAGGATCGGAAGCGCAAATTTTATTTGTAACCGTTTGTTAAGGAAATGGTCATGATAAGTTAAATTTGATGAACTTTTCTGTGTAATTGGGCAATATGATTGGGCTCAGTATCAAAGTTGATGAGTTTTTATCTCTAAATATTTAATCTTTGATTCAAATGGGGTCCAAAGATAATTACAAGTGGTGTCCTTTATGTATTTATCTAATCCTTTGTAAAGTAATTTGAAAATTTAGTGGGTGCAATGGACCCCACATTTATTATGCAAGAATCGCCCCTGACTCGTTGATACTTGGGTCTAGCTGAGTCCTTCTTGGCTATACGTGATGGTGTGAGCTCGAGTCTTTTTCAACGGTGGATTAGTTGGGGAGGTGGTGTCCACTGTCTTTAGATTTGCTACATTAAGTGCTTCTTCGGAATCAGATTGCCCCCACTCAGTGATGGGTAGATTGCTGACTCCATTATAGAGATCTTTTGGGGGGACTGCCTTTCTTTTTGAGGGGAAAGCCGAATACATGGCATTGATCTGATTGAAATGCTTTACTATGAATTGCATTACGGGATCATTTTGATTGCATTCGGTTTGACACTCGGGTGCCTTGTTCCCGTTCAAAGTCTTGTCCGCCAAGGTTGTAGTCGTGAGGATGTTCACTTCTACAGGTTGTTCCCTGCGTTCCAAATCGCTCGGTCCTTCTCCATTGTCACGAACCGGTGTTGTGAACGGTACTTCTCGTGTCATGGTGTAGTATGTTGGCTCAACTGGTATAATTATGGGTTTTTTATCGGTCCCACGGATGACGCCAATTGATGATACGAGGATTTACAAGTTATATTGATAGGCTTGTATCTCCGTAGCACTCAAGGATAATTAGGTGTTTATTAGAATAAAGACGAGGTGATGGGAGGATTGATAATTTTGGTGGCGATTCCCTCGTTTGGTAACTCGTGTGGTATCACAGTTTAACGCCACTAACTCCACGGTTGGAGCCAAAATTATTAGGTGTGCAAGAGCCACATTATGAAGCTTGATGAGTAAGATCATTCATGCGAAACATGAGAATTGATGAACTAATTAAAGAGAAGTATTTATGAGCTAGTTACTACTCGTTGAAAGTTTTAAGAGAAGGTGTAAAGCTGATTATAACTCAATAACATTGTAAGAGTATATATTTTCCCTAATGCAAAGTGTCCTATTTATAGGGGAGTTTGAATTGTATTATTTGTGCATGAACCTTCAACTTGGTTTTGTGCTTGAGCAGCATGCTTGATAAGTGCTTGAGCAGCCTAGATGTGTACTTGAGCAACACTATGCATACACATCCTTTGCTATGCTTCCTACGTACATGCATGGGTGATGGGTGTGTCTTGGTGTGTTCGCTAGCTACTTGTTAGTCACACATGACAAATATATATATATATGTTAATATTATAATGTGTGATATTATCTATTGATTTATGCCCATGAAAATGGTCAGATATTGCGACTATTAGTTTTATAACAAGCTTGTACATGACCATCCCTATTATTATACTCACCGATTCATTAGCATAACTAATTCATCGGAATAAAAACAACATTCAATATTAATTAAAATTCAAAACTCTACTTTTAACATTGTAGTTATATTAGTATGATGCAATATATAGTTAACTTTATTCGACATCTCAAATCAACAATTAATCTACAATAAAATCTTTGAGTAATGAAAAAAATAAAACTTAAAACTTAATAATTAATCGCATTGCGCGGGCCACTAGTTAATTAATCGAGGATCGTGCAATCAATGTATCAATAATAATTTAAAACCTCTTTAAAGCCGTACACAGTTACACACCCATAAAACTTTGAATCAAACTTATACTACTATCTTATCGTTGTAAGTAGGGAAGGGATTAAATTAAAATTATTTCATAAAGAATCCTCATTATTCCACATTATTTTTTCGTTAAAATTTTTCACTAATTTATAAGTTGCACCTGTAAAAGCCTAAAAGAGTAAAAGGGTACAAAAACTACAAATCACTTAACCTAAAAAGCATATTTTCGAACATCCCATTCACAAAAGGCTTCACTTTAAAGGTCTATTAGGTGTGAGAGATTCTACTCGCTTACAGGGATTAAGATCTGAGTTTTGATCATATCTGGTTCTTATGACTTAGAAATCTTGTTTGGTAACATGAAAAAGATGAAAATTGTTAGAAAAATGATCCAATGAAATATAAACCTTTTAAAAGTAACTTCTAAAAAAGAATCATCAACTACCAAAATCTCTAGTCACAATTTTTAACTCTAGATAGTTTGTTATTAAACACACCCTTGATCGCTCGAATGTCGCATCTTGTCATTTTAGCTTTTTATTTTTGCTTTTTCATTTTTAGAAAGTAAAATACGTAGTATCTTATAACTTACATAAAATATCTCTCCATTTATCTTAAACTTAGACCCAACAATGTTTAAAGACTAAATTATCCTTCATAATTCATTAACTACTCAAATTTTTCAACCAATCATCGATTTGTAATATCTATATTTATAACAAACTTCCATTTTAAACTTTGCATATCCTCTTTGAAAATTTTTAACATATCATTCCATTTATTTTAAACACCATCACTTAAATAAATCATTAAAATGACATCACTTAAATTTAAAGTCGAATTTTTCACAAATGTTTGCATCTATTTATCATCTCAAGCCTCTTATCCGAGCAATATTTCGTACAACTTAACCTATGTTATTGCAAATAATAATAATAATAAGATACCGATTATATGCATTACTCCCTAGCACATAATCACTACAGAAGCGCACATACAAACACCATCTAGAGACGTTCACCCAACCCGATTACTTCTTTTTATAAGTTACAATATACTTGGGATAAAATGATAAATACTATACTACTTTAATGATTTTTACTTTATTATAAATAAATAATAAGATAAGATAATTGTACCGTATAAATATAAATAACTTGATGATACACATACCTAAACATATGCATAAAAATATTATGTATATTAGTAAAATAATTGGTAAATATAAGGAAAGAGAATAAGCGAATTTACATGTCATTCACTATAATTATAAAACATATTTTTTTAGCATATATTTTAGTCATATAAATAATTAGTTTTTTTAGCTTTTATAGACACATCAAGACCTACAATTTGCATTAATAAAGAAATAATTGCTTGGCAAATATAAAAGATATATGGGATATAACAAGAATAAATAAAAAAAATACATACCATCAAGAAAACAAATTTGTAGTCGTTTGGTACTTTGGCCACTAGAAAAGGTGATGCAAGCATATCAACCATAGTGTTCAAAACCATAAGATTGTGTTTCGTTCGTAAAATTTATCAAAATTTGATGGAATTGGAAAACTTTCACTTTATGAGGGTGTTTGTTTCAAAATTGGATTGAGTTAAAATTTGAAAGTCATGAAATTTCTTTGCTCAAAGGAGTTTATATTCTTTGAATTTCCACTTACTTTGATGAATTTCAATCGCATCAAAAACATTTCACGAATCATATGTAACCTTATTGTTTTAATGGTCGTTGAGAGGGAAAAAAAAATACATATTCATTGTCAATAGTTTATTTAAGATCTTATAGCTCGGATTAAATTTTTAATGTGAATCAAGATCTATTCATCCTAGCTGTATCAAGCATTAAAAAAACACATAAAATTCACCATTTTTCTGCGTAAATCAGAAGAAAATGAGAGTGAAAATGAGTAAAAGGGTATGGTGCTTATTTGATACATCGAAAAGGCATAATTAATGGTGGGGGAAAGTATGCCATACTGAAAACATCAAATTTGTATTCAAATTCAGAAACACTGTGGCCATCACCCACATGTCAGACAAAAGGGGAACAATATTTTTAACATTTACCCTGGACCTGAACTTGGCTGGCCAAGGAATCAAACATAATTAATAATCAAATTTAATAACTAATCTTATCTTATTATCATTCATTAATCAATTAATAAAGATCACCATTGCCAACAAGTTCTGAGCTTTCATCTCCCCAAAGCCTCTTTCATCTTGAAAATTTACTTTTAGGACAAAACCCCATGTTAGATTTCAGTCAATCTCTCTGTCCAGTTTAGTAATTTCCCAAGATTTTGAATTGGATACTAGACAGCACATAAAACAAAAAGAAAATGCCTAACCCCAATAAAAATGAGTTCTTTATGTTTAAAATGGTTTGTTTATACCATAATACACTCACTGCAGCTTCTTTTTAAGCCACTTAATATTAATAATTTATGTTCAAAACCTTGTGGATCTAACCCATTTGGTCTTACCTCCTGCAGATCTTCATGAGAGAGAGGTAGAGTTCTCTGAGTTTTTATTTCAATACTTTCAGTTCTCAAGATTTGCAGGTAAACTTGTACCTTCTGTATTTAAAGTTGTACTTCATTCATCTCATATCAAGTAACTGTTGAAATTTTTCAATATTTCATACTATCTGTGAAGGGTTAAAAACGGTGGGGTTTGGTGGTACTTTTGGATTCTGACTGGTGAAGGCCCACACATGAAAGAAGATGATGTATTATTTCACATGTATGTAACCTCTTCTTCATGCTCATAAAGTCTACTGTTGCATTCATTTTCTGAATCACAGTCACAATCACCATCACAATCACCACCACAGATTTCAATCCTTTTTTTGACTTCTGTCGGCATAAACTTGAGGAAACTAGAATCTAACTCGTGTTCTTGATTGAATCCCATAAAGTTTCAATCTTGAATGAATTTGACAACCCCTTTTAACGTGATTGTAATCTTCGAATAAAAATCCATTCTTTTTTGAATATCTTGAATAAATTCCA
The DNA here is from genome assembly GCA_949592205.1 of Helichrysum umbraculigerum. Lineage (NCBI taxonomy): Eukaryota > Viridiplantae > Streptophyta > Magnoliopsida > Asterales > Asteraceae > Helichrysum > Helichrysum umbraculigerum. The sequence goes on from CATIUR010000001.1 coordinate 384,841,537, forward strand.
TAAATATGAATCAAGAAAGAGCACCACCATCAGCCACCACAAACCTCACCATCAAAATATCAAACTCAGCCCAAAAGCCCCGGAAAGAGATAGTAACCAACATTGTTCCTGCAACATCAGTTTCATCATCTCCATATAACTCTCCGTCTCTAATCTCACCACCATCTTCTGCCTTTGTTTCTGCTCTTCAGTCCCCTTACATATCTCCCAGAGCCACTAGAGATGACCCAAATCATCCTCAAGAAACCGAAACGGCCACTGTGACCACCACCGGTGCCACCACACCAACTACCTTCACTCACCCATCAACTCCAGTGTCCTATAGTGGGTCTGGGAACGACGACATTCCGAGCACTTCCTACACTCCTCCATCAGAAAGATACGATTTTTCGGATGATACGAAGCTCAAAATAGTCAACTGTGTTCCTATACCTTCTTTGGATACTAGTACTAATACAAATTCTAATAATGCAACTGCACCGCGTATTTCATTCTCGTTTCCTGTTCCTCGGGTTTCATTCCAAAAAGGCTCTGTTTCGCCTGCAAATGCGAAGCTAAGAAGCTGTGATGTTTATATTGGATACCACGGTCAAAACCTAAACTTGGTTCGGTTTTGTAAGTGGCTCAAATCAGAGCTAGAGCTTCAAGGAATTGCGTGTTTTGTAGCAGACCGAGCAAAATATGCAGATTCACAAAGCCACGAAATTGCTGATAGAGTCATTTGTTCGGTCACATTTGGGGTTGTGGTGGTCAGTAAAGAAAGTCTTTTGAGTTATCTAAGTCTAGAAGAGATTATATTTTTTGCTCAAAAGAAGAATCTGATTCCATTGTTCTTTGACACTGATTCAAATGAAATTACTAATCTCCTTGCTCAGAGTTCTGACAGCAAAGAATGTAAGGAAGCGATTGACGGGTTAATGAAGTCACATGAGTTTAAACTCGAAGCAAACGAGGGAAATTGGCGGTTTTGTGTGTCGAGGACAGCCGGAATGTTAAGAGGAAGGCTTGGGAGGATGAGCGTAGCTGAGAAAGAAATCGAAAACGTCGACGAAATCCCATTTCCCAAAAACAAAATTTTCGTGGGTCGAGAAAAGGAGCTTGCGGAAATTGAAACAGCATTTTTCGGGTGCGGGGAGTTTGAAAACGATGGTAATGTTGCAAACGTCACGAAAGGAGGAACACCCGGGACATCAGAAGGGCTTGCAGATGAAGAGAGTGAAGTTGATGGAAGTAGAAATGGGAAATTCATAAACTTGGAAGTTGGTAAGTGTAAAGAACCGAATTTAGAAGCTTGGGTCGAACCAGTTATCGGGAGAAATTCTCTCAAAAGGCCTAAATACAAGAAAACAAAGAGTGGGAAATACAAGAGTTTTGGAAGTAGCATTGTGTGCATCAATGGAAGTCCAGGAATGGGGAAAACAGAGTTGGCATTAGAGTTTGCTCACAGATATTCTCAAAGGTATAAAATGGTGTTATGGGTCGGTGGGGAAGCCCGATATTTCAGACAAAATATACTGAATTTGTCATTGAATTTAGGGTTAGATGTAAGCGCAGATGAAGAGAAAGAAAGGGGAAGGATTAGGAGCTTTGAGGAGCAAGAAACAGAAGCTTTCAAGAGGGTAAAACGGGAACTATTTCGTGATATGCCTTATTTACTGATCATCGATAATCTTGAAACAGAAAAGGATTGGTGGGAAGGGAGAGATTTACATGATTTGATACCAAGAAATACTGGTGGTTCACATGTTATTATCACAACTAGGCTCCCAAGAATAATGAGCTTTGATCCAATGCAACTTCAACCGCTACCATTAAAAGATGCAATCTTGTTGATGAAAGGAAAACGGAAAAAAGAGTACCCGGGTCAAGAAATTGAAATTCTTGGAAAATTTGATGAGAAATTGGGAAGATCGAGCTTCGGGTTATCAGTAATTGGGTCGTTGCTTTCTGAACTTGCGATCGCACCCTCCACCCTCTTTGAAGCCATAAATCATATTCGTTTGGACGAATCTTCATCTCATTTCAATGAAGTATTTTGGGGAAACAATAAGTTTCTACTCAAAGTCTTGATCTTTTGCATTACTATTTTGCATGAAGCTAGCGGGACTCGGAATGATGTCGCCTCAAAGATGCTTCTAGTTGGAGCTTGGTTTGCTCCATTACCTGTCTCAGCAAATTTACTAGCTGCAGCTGCAACCAACATAAACGGTTCCACCAACAGGTTGAAGAAATGGGCCAAGTGTGCAAACATGACTTTCTTTTGTTGTTCAGGGTTTCTCGAGAGTCAAACTTCAAAGAGTGAAGACGATTCAGCTCTTGTGTTAGTCAAACTAGGGCTTGCCAGAAGAGCGAATAGACATCCAGGATGCTATATTCTGTTTCACCCGATAACTCAAATATTCGCGAAACTAAAAGGAGGTTTACTCACAGCCAAAGCAACGATTCAAGGCATAAGGACAGTTGGAAACCCGATTTTAAACTCAGACCACCTTTGGGCTTCTGCTTTTCTTGTATTTGGGTTCAAATCTGAGCCACCATTAGTCCAACTAAAAGCCAACGACATGGTTCTCTTCATAAAGAAAACCGCTCAGCCTTTGGCAATAAGAGCGTTTACTACATTTTCAAGATGCAATTCATCTTTGGAGCTGCTAAAGGTCTGCACAAATGTTCTTGAAGAAGTGGAGAAATCATTTGTTTCACAGATTCAAGACTGGTGTCACGGTTCCCTCTGCTGGAAGAAGAAAATGAATTCACATCAGCGAATTGATGAATACGTATGGCAAGACGTGACACTTCTAAAGGCTACTTTATTAGAGACACGAGCCAAATTGCTGTTGAGAGGCGGGCATTTTGACAACGGTGAAGAGCTATGCAGGACATGTATCAGTATCAGAACAGTTATGCTTGGCCATAATCATGCTCAAACTTTGGCTGCTCAAGAAACATTAGCAAAATTAGTTAGAATGAGGAGCAAGATATGAATCTTTTAGTTTAGATTAGCTTTTTCGATACATTAGACAGTAGATCAGTAATCAGTTTTCCCACAACATAATGTATCATGTTGTTTGAGTTTTACATTTGTTCTACTCAATTTTCAATCTGATTATGACATAATTCTCTTACATACATCTTAACATACGCTCAAACATAACTTGAAGCCAAGATTAAAGATTCATTCCCTATATTGCATTTCCAATCACTGGCATTATTTTGCAACTAAAAGGGGTTGATTGTTCTTTACTGTATGACAAAATATTAGTCAGGGTCAGATATTGGACCACATTTGATGTAATTATATGAGTCAAAGTCAAACCTCAAATCTGAAGTTCAGAAAGCCCAGATTATTAGGAATATATATTCAACAGTTATATACTCTCATTATAGTTCAAGTTCACTATATAAACACAGTAGAAATATCACATATGCATATAACAACAAAAGTAACAATGTGAATCAAAAATTACAAATCAGACCAGTAAAAATATATATAAATAATCAACAAACATCACAACAATCCAAAATCCCCAAATTCAATCAATTAAACACTATCACACAAATCACTGTCAAAAGAAAGAAAGAAAAAAGTTGAGTCAGTAGAATTAGGTCGAAATAATACTAAATGGAGAAATTGGAAACTCTAGGTGAAATCAATCCTTCAGAAACGGCGTCGTTTTCGTCGAAATAGATTCCGTTAGGGTTTCTAAAAACTGCATGAACAAACGACACCGAAACTCCAACTGCAATTCCAATTAACAAGCTGACAACAAAGCCTATAATCCAAAAACAAACTCCGGTGATCAAAACAAGTCCGGCCGTCACGATATGATCGTGAACGTGATGTCCGTACACAAGCATCGGATCCTCACGGAAGAAATAAAGTACAAGCCATAAAGTGAACACCGAACCGAAGGCAAATAGCGTAATCGGATCGGCGATCAACGATACGGCGGCGCATACGGTGGTGATAATGCCGTAATTTACGTTGAAGTATTTCAAATTGGCGCGAATTCTGGTGGCGGCGAGGTTGAGTGAGTCAGGCCGGTCGAATGATGCGGCGTTGGAGATGAATTCTGGCCAGGGACGGTGGAGAGATACGAAGGATGAGAGGTTTTGAAATGATCGGAAAATGACGTCAGTGCCGGAGATTGGAAGGGTGGTGTAGGTGGTGGTGGTCGGCGGCGGAGATTGCATTGTTGAGGTGTATGTATGTACGACTGGGGTTTGACCGTAACGAATTAAAACTAGTTTGTATGTAACGTGCTATGCACTACTACTGCTTTCTACGGAGTATAACTTTTTTATTTGGCTTTTAAAGAGGTAATATATAAATTAATAATGATGAATTCTTTGTTTAAAATGAGATAATTAAATGGTAAGTTTATTTGAGTGTAGGCATTTTATTTAATACTAATATAATAAGGCTATTATTTATGATATAGTGAATAATTTAGATTTCTCGTGTTTTGATAATTTGGGTAAAACTGATTATTCGGGGACCTCTTACCTACTGGTCTCATGGTTAACATATGAAAGATAAATCGTGTAACTCGTGATTAAAGAAACATAAAATGTAGATTGAACTCATGACTTCCGCATTTATACATGTTCCACTGGTAAAAGGCCATCGCGGAGACCGAGTGTGTTGATAATAAATTTGCCTAAAAGTCGGTCCTATCATGTTTTTAATTTACTTATCGACCAACTCCACTTAGCGTTGTTCTCTATACCTTGCTTGACACGTAATAAATACTAATAGCAAAATATAGACGACCAATTTGTAAGAGTAGTTCTTCCAAGTTTGGAACCTATAATTAAAAACAATATCACAACAATCAAAATACCTTTGACAAGTCTTTTATCACCTATGTAATCAAAATACCATTAACACAATTTTATATAGTAATGCAAGGTAAAGATTTTTGAATTTTCTATTTTTTTTTTAATATCATTTCATTCTCCCTTATAAAGAGTTTACATTTTTTCTTCTATGCCTTACACATTTAAAGATAAACAATTACACAATTACCCTTAAGTATAATATAAAAGTCAACATTACCTTTACCTAAATTTGGAAGTAACCTATATACTATATTAACAATGTACGGTATATATTAAAAATAAGTTTTCATATTCTCCAAAAGTAAATAATTGTATTTATGGAAATAATCCTAGTCAAGTATATACTAATTAATATTCTTTCCCTACTAAATATTGTAATTACTGCGAACCGTTCAAGCTTTATTGTACTAATCTTGTGAATTTTTTATGCCAATTCTTCAATCCTTTAACATTTGTTTTACTCATAATCTTATCAAGCATTCAGATTAATACCATGCGATCTTTTGCATAGGAGATGTGGTGAAATCATTAATTTTAACTTTTTTATGTGTGATTGTTTTAATACCATTAGTTAACAGGTGTGATACACGTTTTCTTCTTGGAAGAAAGATGTTATTTCTGTCTTCAGCTAAAACATACGGTGGATGAGACAGGGCTTTTTAGCGGACAAATAATATGTGATATATGTGGATTTGACTTTAAGCTTTATAGATATAATAATAATATTGTCGATCACCATTATATCTTTTTAGTATTCTCGCCGCGTAGTGTGGGTCTCTACTAGACAACTAGTATAAAATAAAGCCCGTATTAAATAAGTAATCTGTAACAATTTAATTATGAATTTGTTGTTGCCGGGGTCCGGGGATACTTGGCCCCTAAAAGGCCCAAATACAAGTAAGATTTACATTATTACAGGCCCATTACTTTAGATGTAGTATTGTAGTCTATGCCATAAGCATTTTTAGTTTAACTCGATTATCATCACTCGGTGAAACATAAAATTGTCAAAAGTGAACAATTTTTTTTTTTTTGAAAGGCAGTATTGGGCTCAGTGGCATTGCCTCTTCATATACCCATCACCAAATCCAGGGGAAACCCGAATATTTCGAGAGAAAACCCCTGTCTCCATCCCGGAGAGCATTTTGCTCAACTTTTGACTGGAATGGACTGAGTACTAGTATACTTAGAAATGAAATCACTTTGGGTCGTTTCAAAATTGTAAATAATGAAAAACACCATAAATTAAAACGTTTTTCAAATTACACGCGCGTGATACTCCTGTAATCTTTCTACGTTGGAATTACATATTAAAACTGCCCTGTATGAGTATACATACGAGACACATAAGTACATAACTGTTTTGACGGAAAGGACAGAGTTATGGATTAATTTGAAATTAAGAATTTAACTTAATAAAAAACAAAGGTGGAAAAGGTTTATAAGAATCAATCATAAATATATAAAATTACAAATTAAACGCTTCTTGGAAAAGTTATTTAATTTCAGAAGATTATTATTCCAGGACTTTTGTAGGTTGGTAACGAACTAATGATTCATTTTTCCTCTTTAAACCGTATCTACCTAATCGAGTTTATAGCAAACACTAGTTAGTTAATATTATCATCATTATCTTGTAACCAGGTTGTTAAGATCGAGATCTTAGATATGATCGTTTTTGCCTTCACAAAATCGGGATCTTAAGATCGAATCGGGATCGTAAGATCCTACTCATACACTATAGTCTCGTGCGTGTGTGTTATAAGGTCACTCCCATCGGCTTCTTCGGTTGCTAATCGGTCGCAACCGATTAGCCTTTCCGTGCCATCGGTTGCAAATCGGTTGGCAACCTTACTCGCTAAACCGATTCTCAATCGGTTGTGTTTGTGGGCCCAGGTAAAAAAAAAAGAATTAAAAAGTTAGCCGTAAAAAAAAAAATTTTAAAAATCTGACCGTTTGGGGCTAACGGCTCAAAAAAAAATTCAAATTTTTTTTTACTTGTTATTTTTATCATTTAAATTATACCCACTCACTAATATATATATATATATATATATATATATACACACACACACTTCACACTACTATTTTCATCAAAAACTCTCTCTTTTCATACAATACACACTCATTTTATACACCAAAAATTACACACTACCGCACCCAAATTATAAACAAAAACTACACACTACTAAACCCACACATTACACAAAATGTCTAAATAAAAAAAAAAAAAAATTCTTCATCACAATCTCAAGCCCAAGATATGTGGAATCATTTGATAAACAATCACATTCCAAACACAAACCCAAGCATGAATTCACCAAGCGGTTCTAGTTCCGCGCATTCAAGTTTTCAATCACCATCTCAACCGATCGGGTTTTCATAATACGCACCACTTACCACTAACCCATTATCACAACCATTTTATCGACAACACCCATACGCTTCACATTACCTAATCCCACCAACACAACAATATTCACAACAACCCACATACTACGGCAACCCATGGCAACAAATTCCCAACCCAAACGTACATTTCCAAAACAACTCGGATGACGACGCCGAAAACACTCAAGTTGATGAAACCGTAGCCGAAACCCAACCACAAACTGAAAAGGCGAAAGGAAAAAAAAAAAGCAAGTTCGGTGGACCGATGAGGAAGCTCGAATTTTAGCCGAACGGTGGGTACATTGCTCCGAAAATGGTGTAATCGGCAAAAATAAACCGATAAAAGTTTTTGAAAAAAAGTCATCAAGGACTATAATTCGTGCATTCCTGAAAAACGTAATTATGCACAACTCAACAGCAAGTGGAACAAAATTGCACCATACGTAAAAAAATTCAACGCCCTCTACAAACACTACACTGAGATTTAACCCCAAAGCGGTGCGAACGACAACGACATTTTAGTCACCACCCGAAACCACTTTGCACAAAATGAGGGCGGCCGTAAATTTATTTACGAGCAATGTTGGGAAGTTCTAAAACATTTTTCAAAGTTTTTTATGGAGCCGGGGGTAATGGGAACAGACGTATGTTCGAGGACGACGAAGAACCCATCAATCTTGAAGCCGATAACGTAGAAACGGGTACAAACGTGCAACCTGGAAGCTCAAACCTTGCGGCTAATATGCAAAGGTTATTCCGCAATGACCTGATACGTCGTCCACCGGGTAGAAAGGCTTCAAAAAGTTCGGCCTCGTCGGACGTGGCTACATCTTCAAGAAGCGTAAAGTCCAATAAGCTTGAAGCAATTGAAACGGTTAAAAATACCTCTCTGAAATACCAAGAAGCAATCCATACAATTAAAGAGAATTCTACAAAAAAGTTGGCATTTAAGGCGTTAAAATATTTACGTCTAAAATACCTAAAGAATGTCAAAAAAATAAAAGGTGTTGCTTAGAAATGCTCGTGCAAATGTGGTACAACAATACACTCCAATGTTTCCTCCAACCGAAGCCGGTTCCAACGAAGACGAAGACGAAACCGACGACGAAGAATCAAGTTCCGAATAGATTTTTTAATTTTAGGAAATTAATGTTTTATTTTAACTATTATTTTTTTTGATACGTAATGTTTTATTTTAATTATTGTAATGTTTTAAATTTAATGAAATATGTTTTATTTTATTTGTTTTGTATTAAATAATTCAATGAAAATAAAGTGGTTAAGAAGTGATTAGTCATTGATTGCAGTGAATAATCAGTTGTGAATCAGTTAGTGGAAAGCTGAAGTAACGCTGAGGTGGCAGAAGTGATTTGAAAACGGATGGGAGTGGTCTAATACATTTAAAAAACCAAATGCATAACAAATTAATTAAACTTTTATAGTTTAAACACTATAATATTAATTCAATACTTCTCATAGCGATTTAGATTACTATATTTGTTATCAAATATATGGATATTCACGTGTTAAACTATTTATTTAAGTAATTGATCCAGTCTTACGTGTACTAGTTCATTCAATGATAAGCCTCTTGGCCAACTTGTTTATATTTTGTTAACTCATTAATTCATGCTGAGTAGGATCGGATCGGGATCGTAAGATCCTAACTCGGAATCAACTTAAGATGGGGCTTCTAAATAGATCCTACGAATTTAAGATCTTATCTAAGATCAAGATCGTTAATGTTCATGAAAATCGTAAGATCTTCATATCAAGATCGGAATCTTAACAACCTTGCTTGTAACCATTACAATTAGACAAACGTGTATATTAGATCGATACAAATATGAGTCTTTTCATGGAAATTAAAAAAGAGATTACTATAAAAAAAATGATAGGGATAGGGATTAGGGGGTAATTAAATAGTATTTGGAGTTGATGGAATAATGTGGTGAGTTGGCCCACAAGCATCAAACCCTTTTTAGTCATTTTGAATTAAATGAATAAGTGTGTCCCACTTTCAGCATGCAAATAACACCATACACGTTCACATCAAACCCCATACGCTACATAGATGATGGAACTCTATATACGTACGCTAGTTGTGTTACGGAGTATTTCATTTGGGGTCCCATGTTTTTATCGTTTCAAAGCTACACTAATATCCTTTTTCTTTCGTATACTAGTTTCCTTTTATTAAAATCCAATAGTTGTACCCACTATATATAAAGTTTGTATCAACAAGCAAATACTTTAAGTAGTAGTAGTACTATTCATTTTATCAACATTATTCCATAAAGATAATGCACAAATATTTAAGAGTTAAATGCATAGAAATCTGATTAATTCAGCCGTATATTCTATGTAACAAACTTGTTATTTCTTACATTGTATGTATTTTGATGACGTTTCAACTTGTAAAGATGACATGTGCCACTTTATATAGATGACATGCTAAAACAACACCGTTAATTACATACAATAGCGGCAAATAAAAAGTTTCTTACGTACAATGTATGCTCAACTAGTTGTGTATACACAATGAAATTCGGAACTTATTTAATTGTATTGAATGTATTTTGTTAATGTGTCAACTTATAAAGATACCACGTGACACCTTATAAAGATGACACGTGAAACAATACCGTTAATTACATACAATAGCAGGAAACAACAATTTTCTTACGCACAATGTACGCTTGAGTAATTGGGTACACTATGAACTTCGAAACTTAGTTGATTGCATTGTATGTATTATGGTGATGTTTCAACTTATAAAGATACCACGTAACACCTTAAATAGATGACACGCGAAAAATTACCATAATTTACATACAATAGAAGCATAACAAGTTTATTACGCATAATACAAACGAGTAAATTTTGACTCTTAGTTAATTCACTTAAATCTAACTTTTGAGTTTCACAACATAATTTTGTTAAATTAAATTGAAATCCTACATGTATGTCCCACGCTCATCAAGTGTATTATAAGTAGTACCGAAGAGAAGGACATTTCATGGTGGTCCAAAATTTTTTTCACAAGGCAAATTATTTTCTTTCTTTCTTTCACTTTTTCACATTGTAGTAGTGGTTCAAGTTCAAGTTCAACTCACCTAATGATCATGTTGAAACGGCTATATTTCATGCAATAATGTATGCACACATACATGCTTAATGTATGCATGGATTGCACATCAAATAATGTTGATGTAAGGATATGGGTATGGTCAAATTAAGACCAGATGTATTTCAAGTAACACATGAAATACAAAAATAGTGACTATATAGTTAAAGAGATCGAGATGCTTATAATTATTTTGATAACGTTATTAAGCCTCAAAAAGGTCCTTATATATATAACTCTAGCTAAAGCGGGCATACTATAGCGAAACAAACTATATGTAAAAAGATATTTTGACTGGAAAAGTACTCATCTGTAAGCTAGCATTTGATGCATCAATCTAAGGATAGCCACGAGGATAATACGCTCTTGAAGGTTGCAAATGAGACGTTGAAGACAACGATGATGATGATAGTGATCCAATATTCAACTTGCTTAAGTCACCATTAACAAAAGAAGTTTGAAACCCACCACCAGCAACATATGGAGGGTACATTGTGTATAACTGATTCGATTGCCCCTGACTTCTTTTCAAGAATTCATTTCGCATAGAATCATCACCTTCATGTATAGGAAAATTATTATAACCATTTCCTCCACTTACTGCTTGAAAATTGAGAACGTTATGACCATGTTGGGACCTTGTCTGGGCCCCTATGGGCTCCAGAAAAGAACCATCATGACCATAACGATCCATAGGTGTCATGAAACCACCATAATTAGGCCTCAAGTCCGCATTGCTTCTTGTAATACTCCATGGTTGGGCATTAGAATGTTGAGAATCAAACCCATTTTGGTACTGACTAAACATCACGGGACATTGAGGAAGTTGTTGACTTGACTGTGGAGGTCTAAATTCATCATCATCTGTCTTAACTACGGTTAAGTTTTTTCCCATTAACCTAAGAACAGGTTTTGAAGGACTAACAGCCACATCACGGTCACTAGAAACCGAGAATCTTTGGCTGGTCGGAAAACTCGCAGTTTCAGGCGTTGGTGAGGTTGTGTAGTTGCTTAGTGGAAACATATCAGATTTGAAGTTTAAACTGCTTGGAAAACTCCTGTTTGATTCAGTCGGTTGTTTCCTTACATTAAATGATTCTTGGTAATTTAAAGCAACCTCCTTTCTCGAGCAACAGCAAGGCTGATCATTCTTGAAACTATTATGTGATGAACCAATTTCTGTAAACCCCGTACCAAAAAACGTTTTTTTATATGTATCATCTTGTACAGAAGTAGATCTTGAATTAGAGACCGTTGAAACTGGAGAATTAGACGTAGAATCTTGATTTTCCGTTGCATAATGAGGTTGCTGGTTTTCACTAGACGGAATCCTAATTTCTTGAATTTGTTCTTCAGAAACCGAATCTCCACCTGGGCTAGCTGGCAAGAATGATCCGGGTGGACCAGGAATCGGTATAGGATCGACCTCTTGAAAGTAATTTTCATGTTTTTCAACATCATTTGGAGCACGGTTAGTTGAACATATCTGATCTTGATACAGCTCAATGCACTCCTGTTTTGAAAATTCTGGTTTGAAAGAGTTGCTCAAACCCATAAAACTAGGAGCTGGGATGGATGATAATGCCTCGTTTCCAACAGATTCTACATCACATAATTCATCAACATTAGCAGCTTGAATCCCCACAGAAGAATCTCCATTTGAACTTTTTGAAGTAACGGATCTTAAATCTTCGTTCTTCTTAGAAACCGCTTGTTCTTCCATTCTATATTGTTCTTTTAAAGAGTCTTGAGATGACTCATCAACAGATTTGACCCAAGATTTATCAACAGCTGAATATTTTCGTTTCAAGTTGAATTTAGAAGCTGGAAATGACAGATTCTTGGTCAAAGATGAAAACTTTTCCCCCTTTGGTCTAGTATCAAGACTATCAGAATGTTGTGATGGACATGCATCTGGAGAACAAAAATCTTCATCATCATCATCACCACCATCATCATCATCATCTTCCTCATCCTCCTCATCCATATCCTCATCCTCACCATGCATACGGTTGCCTTCCTTTCTAAAGTCCATCTTATTACTATTAAGAGGCTGCTTGATTAAGGACAATGAAGCTATCATTTTCTTCTTATTTTGAGAAGAAACCGCCTTGTTAGATGAGTTGCGGGGAATTCCTAAATCACATTCTGAAGAAAATTTATCACTTTCAACAAACATATCTTTCCTTTCATGACGTTGCAATTCCATCTTTCTATTCTTGCCACTTAACTTTTTCGAAAGACCAGTTCGCTTAGAGCATGCCCATGGTGGCCTTATTATACCCAAATTAGTCACTTTCAATGGTTCTCTGTTGCAGTTTTTAACCATGACAGCATCTTCTTCATTACCACTTCTTACCTGATCAACAACATCTAAACTTAAAATATTTCCAAAAAATATGCATACCAATTCATTGAAAGTCAGAAAATTTACATACAAAATATAAAACACTAAATTACCTGATGCTTTGGTGAGCATAACTTCTTGGCATTAGGGCTAGGTTTCAAAACCTTATGATGATTTTTCTGCTTATAAAGACTATTGTTTTTCTTCTTACCGGCCATACTTTTACTCCCTTTGACTCCTTTTACTAAAGTCTGAGCTCCATGATTATCTGATAAACCTGCTCTTGGAACTGACAAGATCCGAACTTTTGTGCCATTGGTGTCGATATACACCTCACCTTCGTTATCAGCAACATCGGAATTAACTATAGTCATCTTTGGATCTTCTTTATCTTCTTCTTTATCCTCCTCTTCACCTTGAAACTGAAATTCTTGAGCGGGAAAACTCGAATTAGTAGCCCAACTTGTACCATTTCTTCTATCGAGTTCCTCAATGGTACAATGTGGAGCTGTTTTGTATATATCCACCATTAACCTCATCTTCCGAGGTTTGACTTTATGTTTGACTATAACCTTGGAATTATCGGTCCACTTCATAGTCCCTTCCCCGGTTAGACACTGGTCAATGTGAGCATTCAGAGTCGTGTTTGAAGATGATGAGAAGATCTTGCAAACTGGACAAACTTTAGATGCCACTGTTTCAGAGACAATGAAATTATTTGGAGCAACTTCTTCAACTCGTTCAATACCCGCATTTAACTTCATTACGAATCTACTCTTTTTAATTTGAACAGAAGCATTAACTGGTTTTTGAGAAGATGCGAATTTCTGAACCTTTGATCTCTGACCTTTTGAACCACTTGAATTTGTAGTTACAGACTCCAAGGTTAGTTTTTCCATTGATTTGAATTCGTTTGTGGGCTTCCCATCAAAACTATTTACGAGTTCTTCATCGGTCAAACGATTTTCAAGACTGCATCTGGTCAAAGATGAGTTGTTTCTTAATGAACCAAGAGACTGGAAAGGTGGCAATAAATTCTTGACTCCATGTTTCAAGCAAAGTTGTAAACTTGTTGTAGAAAAAGGCCAATTAGTAACGATATCTTTGCTCCTTAAACCAAAAACATAATCCCTGCAAGACAATCAAACCAACCTTAATTTTGTCTAAAAAAGTTAAAGATTTAACAATACAAACACACTAAAGTTCTTACAGAAACTATATCACATGCCAATAAGGAGTAACTTCCATGAACCCAAAACAAAATACTATTAATTAAAAGCTAGACATGAAATCACATAACAAGATTTATGATCAACTAAATGAAAACATACAACTTATTCACAACCTGAAATGGGTAAAAACAAAATTCATTGAAAGGGACTGTCTTGATAAGAAATAAGATGAAAGGAAAAGGCCAGGCTGGGGACAGTATGATCTTTACATGAAATCTGAGCCAAATACTCACTGGGTTGGTTAATCTTGAATCTGACGCAGTAAAAAAGATCAAATCTTGAAATAAATTACAGTCACAAAAGTGGAGTAAATAATAATCATGATACTGGGTACTCTTAGTTTTTCTACCTTATAGAGAAATTTGGTAGTTGGTTGTTGGTGTCATCAAGATCAGCATCTGTAAACTTCAGATCTATATCAGAAGACTTTAGATCATGAGAAACTTGTTGTTGATGATGATGAGATGATGACGGATCTGATGGTGGATGATCATCACTGGATATCATCTGCTGCTATGATCTTATGTCTTCTTGTGCTGTCTAAACAGTCACAAGAACTCTCCTCAACAACTGCTCCTGTAGCCTTCAGCATATATAACAAAAACACACTAGTACCCTTCTCACTCTAGCTTTCTCTCACTAGAATTTCAAAATGAAAGCCCCACTTATCTGTTTAAAGGCATGCTTGGTTAGGGAAGATCATCAGATAACTCAAGCTTGATTAAATTAAAAACCCATGATTTATTCAATTAAACCTGCAAATAAGACCATATTTTATGTGATCTTGAAGGATAAAAATAACAACTTTCTTTTGTTAAGAATCTAATTGAACAAGAAAGGAACCATATTAGTTGGCATAGTACAAACCCACAAGCAAAGATTGAAGTTATAGAGATGAAAAGTAACTTCAACAATTGTTATTTTATGTGGGTTGTAATAGATACTTCTCACACAAATCAAGTAAGAAATTTTAAAAATAAAGCTTCACAAACTGTATCCACTAACATCAACATCATCTCACAATAAAACAAACACGAATTCAGGCTTTAAATCAAGATGGGTTTCAAAGATTTCAAAGATTTAAACTTTTCTCAAAGAAAATTTGACCACAAGTTTATACAAATTACAAACATAAGAGTCAAGATCTAGTTGTAGGGGGGTAAAATGAGGATTAAGGAGAAATAAAGACCAAATTTATAAAGTCAGATCTTTGGGTCTAGTAAGTGAACAGTATCATCACCATATAAAAAAATATGTATAAAGATTAACTCTAGAAAGAAAACAAAAAAATAAAAAAGACTGAATTGGGTTTAGATGTTGATAATTGAAATCTTATTCAGCTCATCAACACACACGGAAAATATCCAATCCATGAATTAAGTTGAAAATATCATAAAATCACAAGCACAAAACCTTCATCTCTCAAACCTAGACACCAATCAAGTTCACATTTTTTAATTTCTACTTTAGGTACCTTAAATTTAACTCACACCCACATATATAGTTATAAAAAAAAAACAAATCTTGATGAATTTCATGATTGGGGTTTAAAAAAGGAAGAATTTTTAAGAAAACCCATCAAGAAGCAAAGATCCACAAACAAACTAGCTTGTGGAAACCATAGAAATCAAGAAAGAATCAAGCAAACCTTATCTTTCTGAGCTTTTATTTCTGGGTCAGTTGAGAAAATGAAAGAGAATACAAGAGGAAAGAAAAAGAAAAATAAAACAAAAAAGGATGAGATGAAGATTAGGGCAGGAACAGCAGCACCACCACCAACTTACACATCAAAAAATAAGAATCGGGTTCTTCAATTCTCTCTATCAAAAAGCAAAATTTAAACCATTGACATCACTGATTCACCTTCATCTATGAATATGCGTGTTTAAGTGTATATGTATATATATACATATATGTGTGTATATATGTAATTTTTGTACTGGTATAATGTATGTATGTGTGAGAGAGAGATTTAGGAAGAAAAAAAAAAGGAAGAGAGAGGTGTTTTTTGGTACACTTCAAAGCTGTCCTCTTAAACCTACCCTACATTTCTACTACTGTTTCTACTATTTTCTTCATCTCTTTTTTGTTGATATTATTTGGGTATTATGAATTGTCCAATTTACCCCTATACATCAAGGGTAATTACATAGCAAAATTCTCCACTGATGGCTATAGGACAAGACACCCCTACCTATTAATTAATTAAGACATCATTGTCCAAATGCAGTTCATCTGTTTAAAAAAATTGTACGTTTTGTACTAGTTTTTAATTTATACGTACATAGTGAAGTTTGTACACTAAATTTTAAATTTTAAACTTTGTTTTGTGATAGCCTTTACGATTTTTACGATACTTTGATTCTTAATTTACCAGCGTTTGATTTCCAAGGATGAAGTAAAATGGTTCTTTCACCAAGAACACTTCTATCAAGACTTCAAGAGAAATATATGGCGTAAAATTTATTAACCCAAATTTTCTCTCGGTTCTCTTCGGCGCTCCTCGGAAACGGACGGATGATGACAGGGTAATGATCCATACACCACTGTTTTTAGCCATACACCACCAAACATGTTATAAAGTGTTGTACAGTATAACACTATAAAGCACGTTTAGTGTTATATGTCTAAAACCAAATGTGTTTGTACAGTACAACACTGTAAAACACGTTTAGTAGATGTGTGTGAGAGCTAGGGTATGCACTTGCATACCCTATGAGCAATTTTAGTAGTGTAAAAAATCTGATTATTCATGAGGTTAATAGAATCTTAACAATAAGTGCATACCTTGAATAAATGATGTGCATACCCATTTCAGAAGATAATAGATCAGTCTAACATTTATTAGTGAACGTACATCTAAAAGACTCATAATATTATTTGCATTCACACTAGATCTATGCTCAAGTTAACAATTTATAGTAAAATTAACACATAAAAGCTAATGCTCAACTTTTCGTTAAAGATTTTATTAACTTCGTTTTCTTTTCTTACGTTAGTCTTCACCAAATACTCACTATTTCGTTCCTCGCTGACAATCTCGGGCCTCAATTTGTGTAGTCGGTAGTCGCCCTCTGTTCTCCGTCGTCCGGTTCTTGGCGCTTTCTATAAAGCTCTGTACAGCTTCTGCACCGCATCTCGCCTGTTGGACTTTCATTTCTCCTCAATTTAGAAGTCAAAAGTATAAACACGTTTCTATATATGTAACTAAATTTCTAGAGCCAATTGCTTGTTACTATTTTGCACTAGACTTGTCTACGTCTTTAGTGTTTATTACAATACTATCAACTGATACTATTCTTGAAGATCTTTTACGTAATTACTTTCTAACATTTTTTATAGATCGTAAATCTAAGATTGGTTCATTGAAGAAGCAAATTTGCACTCAAGGGCTCTTTGATCTACTGATTTTGGGTTAAATTGTAAGTAAATAAAATAAATACACTAATGGAATCAAAAACTGACCCTAGAAAACTTAACCCGAGAAAAATGTACAACTTATTGTTGATTGTCGTGATTAATAAAAAAAGTTCATTGAATTGTGCATACCCAATGACGTATTCCTGAATCCACCACTGTATACGAATCACTCCCCATCACGACTTGGTAGTGCCTAAGGTTTTCCTTCGTACTTGTGTGGAAAATGGATGCTAAAGATTTAAATAGTTAACTATATGTGACATTATATATAAACTTATCATTCAAAGAAAATACTGTTTAGATGTTCAAAACTTTTCTTTTTATGGTAGTGCATGGTTCGACCCGCCTATGTGTTACTATTTTCCTCAAACCAAAAATATATAATATTCTGTTTTCAGTTCGCGTTCTCAATTTCAAATTTTCCAAATTCGTTTAAACTGAAAATCGAATTCAAAACTAAATTAACATTTAACAAAATACCAAATTATAAATTGAGAAACTTAATTAGCTATCATGTGTGTAAAAAAATATAATTGTTTTGTTTGTATTTACATTTACGTGCATTGATACATAGTTTTATATTTTGTGAACTCGAATTTTGTTTAAAACTATCACTTATTAATAGTAGTTAAATTTTTGTAACTTGTATGAAATAATCATGTATATTTTATATTTTTTTATGTTGAAGGGTCTTTTGTTTTTCGATTTTAATCAAATCGAATTCAAACTTGTTTTTAGGTTCGACTTTGCTTCAATTTAAACATTTGAATTTGGTTTTCGGTTCGACTTTGCTTCAATTTAAACATTTGAATTTGGTTTTCGGTTCGACTTGGCGCTCAAAAAATTCAAAACCGAATAAATCGAAAACCAAGTAAACTGGAAAAAACTTGTAAAATGTAAACCAAACCGAAAAACACCCTGACTTATAATTAACTTGCAAACAACATTACTAGTTTATCAAGATTTTAATAAATTTGTCGTGGGATATACGTACTATGGGACTACATCCGCTAACCCACAAGGGTACCAACAAACACCTTCCCGTTTCTCACAAAACATACTAGAAAGTTCCGACGAAACCGATCCCGAACCCGAAGCGGAACCCGAGACCCAACCGGATACCGAGCCACAACCGGATCCAAAAAAGAAAAAGGGGAAGAAAACTAAAGCCGCTCCAATACGGGTTCAAGTTAGGTGGACCGACGACGAAGCAAGAATTTTGACGGAACAGTGGATTCATTGTTCCGAAAATGGCATTATCGGTAACAATCAAACAAACGAGAGTTTTTGGAAAAACGTCCATTCGGGTTACAATTCGGAGGTTAAAAGAGAACGCAACCTCAATCAACTCACGGGAAAATGGAACAAAATATCTCACGATGTCAAGACTTTCGAGGGGATCCACCGTAAATTTAGAGAATCGGGTCATCAAAGCGGTGCCGGAGACAACGACGTTTTAAACGCGGCAAAAAAAGGTTTTCTCCAACAAGTGAGAAGAAAATTCATTTACGAACCTTGCTGGGATGTTCTTAAACATTACCCGAAGTTTTTCACCGAGCAAGGCGTAATGAGCAATAAATGCGCTTTTCAAGCCGAACCCGAAGCCGTCGATATTGGTGAAAACGACAACCCAACCGAAACCTACTCTAGAAGCAAACATGAGGACCTTGTTCCGCGACGACTTGATTCGCCGTCCAATGGGCCGAAAAGCGACAAAGACTTCTCAATCCTCGGATGCCGGCTCGTCTTCACGAGGTAGTATCTCGTCCGAGAGACTTGAAGCGGTTAAAGCTAATGCTTTAAAATCCACCGAAACGCTTGAAGTTATTAAAAAAAACAATGTTAAAAAAGCGATGTTCAAGGCTTTGAGTTTTCTTTCTAAAAGTCTTCCAAAACGAGCAACCAAAAAAGAATTAAAACTTATCAAATTGGCTCGCAAAGAAGTCGTTGAAGAATATCAAAATGTGTACAACATGAACGCTTCGGATGAAGACGAGAACGAGAACGAGGATGCGAACGAAGACAAGAATCGAGCTCAGATTAGGCTACTTTTATTTTCAATAATTAGTGTAATGTTATTTTAATTATTGTATTTTTTTAATTAGTGTAACGTTTTATTTTAAGTATTGTAATGTTTTTAATTTGAATGAATTGTTTTAATTTTAATTAATTGTGTATTGTTTAATTAATTAAATGGTTGAGAAAAGTGTAAAAAAAAACTGACGGACCCCTGTTGGGACGGGTCCGTCAGTTTCTGTCAGTTTGGTGAAAAAGCTGACGTGGCGCTGATGTGACGCGTCGGTTTCTGTCAGTTTCTGTCACTGTTGGGTGTGGTCTTACATTTACATATTACATAATACATACTCCGTATTAAATTTAAATAATAAATTAAATTAAATATAAATATATTAAATATACTTGGGTCAGATGAAGACACCGAGCGGCGAACGATGCATGATTATACAAACTATAAACTTCCAGAATTTTTTTGATTACTTAATTGAAAATTATATAATAATTTGATTGATGGCTTTTAACTCTGTTTAAAGATACGTTGTGTGTGAAGATAATATAGAGTTTAAAATGTATCACACGATTATAAAAAGATATTTGTAAAACTCATATTCGCAAGTCGTAAAAGATGTTATACAGTCTATTTTATAGTTAATTTACTAGTAAAGTTTGTCGGTTGTGTTTAGCACAACCCAGTTACGTTAAGCCTATCATATAAAAATCACATGAATATTGTATGTTTTATATGGAATATGTAATATCATTAATAGTTTATTATATGCATTTCATTAGATACGGAGTCAACCTTAATAAAAGAGTTATATCAAATATGCGCTTATGAGACTTGTATATATCCGAGAAACATAATTATTGGATACAGACACTTAACTCAATAGATTTAAGTTTCCTTAACTTTTTTTTTAACTGTTATTAGATATATTATAAATAATTGATGTTTTCATTTATGTTAGAACTTAGTATTTATAATAACTATAGATCTTAGTTATATAAATGACCTAACTAACTGATTAAGGATTATTTTTAACATGCATTTAATGATGTGTGAACTGTAAGACCCGTCCTTTTCATCAAACATATTTTATAATATATATCACGTGGAAGCGCAAGTCCCAAAACATATACCCGTTATTTACAAACCATAACTAAGGTTTAATACTTACAACATGTAACAAAAGATAACTTTTACTAAGTTATACTTACAAACCATATTAACTAAAGTAAAACGGGTGATATATATACTTTCCAAAACATCATATTAACAAAAGTCAGATTAGTCAAACACCCCGTCATCATCTATAACCCGAACATTATCAACTAACCAAAATCTGCAAAACATTTAACAACGACGGATTAGCTTATTGCTAAGTGAATGGAACCGTAACCGACGGTTCAATCCATTCATAACAAATCTTACAACAAAATAAACTTAAACACATAAGCACATAAGTACATGAGGATCGGCGGTTCCTGTATGCTATTCTCAGAAACCACGACCACTGCATGCTATTCTCAGTGATCTACCGATAGTCTGATTACTACCTTCACTGAATAGGTTAATTTTCAACTATGTGTATCCAAGAAACCTAGACAGCTACACAATAGTAATCAAACCCAACCATTGTTGACCTCACTCCGAATCATCTCAACAACTTGTCACATAAGGCATATCATATGCAATTATGGAAAATCAACTGAACAACTTTTACAATTGGATCAATCAAACTCAATCAATATAATCAACACCTGAATAACTGAAATTAGCATGGCAATAACTACAACTGAAACTATCCTAGTTTACCCGTTGTAACCGAACCCGTTACAACTGGGTTGAACCGAGGATTATAGTAACCACTCACCGATAATCCAAGATCTTCAACTCAGTGGTCTTATATTACTGAGTTGTCGTCCGCTTATCTGAATAAACAAATAATAACCAAGTCAGTATCTCATCCATAAACTTCTAACTTATTCCAATGGAAATCAAGAATCAAATATCATTTACACAATTGATTATAATTTACTCTATTTCACCTTATGAAACTGAATACTACTTAAACATTACAAGCACAAAGTCCACAAGTTAACACATTCATCAATTTATAACAGACAAACTCGATCCGGGTTCACTGGCCGGGATCGCGTTCCTTTGAAGGAAAACTTTCGGCAACCAAATATAACTATCAAACGCGATCCAGGAAAGGAGACGGGATCGCGTTCACCTTTGAAAATCTTTCGGCATTCAAAAATAACTGCCAAACACGATCCGGGATAGAGGTTCAGGATCGCGTTCACAAGAACAAAAACGACTCGGCATCAAATTATAACTAGGGAACGCGGTCCAGCTAAGGCTTCTGGGATCGCGTTCAGGCGTTTTACAGCTAAGTCATACCTGAACTTCAACATACGAGTCCTAACTCAAATTTATTACAAAATCATTATCATCTCAGATTCAATGCTTAATCAAAAGCATAGCTTTAATACCAATAACAACTACTAACATATTGCACTACAAACAAGCTATTTAACATCAATTTCAAGCATGCATCATCATCAAAACCATATAATTAAAACCCTAACTCTTAAAACCCAAACTTAAAGAACATAAACAAACCCTAGCATCAAAACTTCATATAATCATCAAATATCATCATGTAATCTTCACATATCAGTTTATTACATAATTTCACCTTCAAATTTCATATATATAATAAACCCTAACTCTTGAATTCAAAAGAGATGATATAAACTATTAGGAACCCTTACTCAAAGATGAAGAACAAGATAAGAATGGTAAAAATCTGATGATAATGATAAACTATGATAAATCCCAACTCTAGCTTTCCATTTAATCTTTCTTTTAATTTCTTAATTTTGTGAGAGAGAGAGACTAGGAAATGAAGAAGAATTAGGTAGGTGAGACATGATCCAGATAACTCCCACCGCCCCCAACTTATTTACTGTAGTATTATACCCCTTCTAATTTTATTGTCTGGAACTCGAAAATACCCGTTATCCAAAACATTTTATTTTACCGTCAACTTTAATATATTGAAACAAGAAATATTTTATTAGTCACAATAAAATCGGTGACTCTTTCAATTATTTATTTTCAATAAAACCAAATAAACTGTTTCCCACGTTTAAAATAATCGTTTTTTTCCTAGGCCCAGAAAACATGATGTTACATGAACTTTTTTAACGTATAAGCAACAATCGTAAAAGAAACATAAAATTGTTCAAAAGTTTGTGATGTGTTAATTTTTAAAGTCTATATATGTCCTTTTTTATGGTGTTATAGTGAGATAAGATTAAAATATAGATTAAAGATTAAGAATAAAATATGAAAAGGATTAATACTTATGTGTTATTGTTTAGGTGTTAAGATTTTTTTGTAATGCTTGTAATTATATTTAGAATCAAATTATAATTACTAATACATAAATAAAATTGATGTAAAAATTAGTGATTATGATTAATAAAAAGTGAGGAAAACATTTCAATTTTAGAGGAGATGATGTGTTATTACCAAAAGTAATAGGTTTTTAATGAAATGATAAAAGATAATAGAATTAATATTAGTATAATTATTAATTATTAAATTAGAGAAGAGTTAAATTGAGACCATTTATTTTGTGTGAGAATGGGGGAACCAACCACAATATGCCATGTGTCACTTTTTTCTCTCTCATCCACGTTTTTAAAAATTAAATATCTCACAAACGACAAGTCGAAAAATCATGAAAATTGCACCATATTTTTCAGCGTTTTATCCTCTTCGATTTGCCATCAATCAAGGCATACTTCCGACGAACTTTTTTTTTTCATTTTTTTGGTGGGTTTTACATATTAGTAACACATGTGTTAGTGATTGATTATACATTTGATTTAGGGTTTAGGGTTAGGGTTTAGAGTTAGGGTTTAGCAGGGTTTAGTGTTAGGGTTTAGCAGGGTTTAGGGTTTAGTATAATTTAGGGTTTAGAGTTTTATAAAGCGTTTAGGGTTTAGGGTTCCCGAAACCCCAAACTCCCAACCCTAAACCCCAAACCCTAAACGCAACACTGTAACACACATGTTAGTAATGTGAAACCCACTAAAAATAATGAAAAAAAAATTCGTCGAAAGTATGCCTTAATGGACGGCAAATCGAAGAGGATCAAACGCTGAATCTAATGGTACAATTTTCATAATTTTTCGATTTGTCGTTTGTGAGATATTTAACTTAAGGGGTAAATGGTTTTTGTATTCTCTTTGTACATATGACACCATATCATTGGTTCCTCTATCCTCACACAAATTTTTAGTCTCATTTGAACCTTACCCTATTAAGTTAAATATAATTAGATGGTGATGATGTGGCAAGCTCACAACAACTTAGGTAAAACTATTAAAGGTTAACATATACTGTAAATATGAATGAGATATTATTAAAAAGTTATTATATAAGTGAATTATCATTAGAAAGTTAATTAATAATTATTAAAGAAAATTTGAATAAAAATTGGAATGATTTGTTAAAGTATGATGATGTGGCAAAATTCTAAGCTACATAAGCTACATAGTTTTCTTTATATATATAGAATGAAATGAAATGAAATGATATTTATATTATACATATCGGTTCCAATTATTTAATCATTTTCATGAGTAAATTACAAATTTTCTAAATCAAAACGTAGGGTCACTCCATAAGTTTCATTGTTCCACCGCCTACTATCGATCGTATAAATAACACTAGGTAAATTTCCGGCCGTGCTTAACACAAACGTGTAGCTACAATAATACAACAAATTCATACATATGTGTTATCCGAAAAATTAAGAGTTACAGTGTCAAATTTACTACTAAATTTCAATATTAGACGATCTATGTATCAAGAGAGGTTGCTTTCAAAAATAGAGTATATTTTTCTTCCTTATAATGCTTATCACAATGACATATAGATGATCACAACTAGGGCTGTCAATGGGGCGGATCTTGACCCGGATCCGATCCGATCTGCCCCATTTATAAGATCCAATGGGTCAAAATATTTGATTCATGGACCCAACAAGTGATCCAATGGGTCGACCCAGATCTAGATCCACAAATTTAGTTGGATTTTGGATCAGATCAAGATCCATTAACTAATGGGCCAGATCCAGACCCATTTAATTGGATCTTGTGACCCTTTGGATCTTGTCTAGATCCGACCCGACCCGCCCCGCCCCATTGACAGGCCTAATCACAACCTCATTTAATTCAAGATTTCAACTTATATGAAAAAATAATCGATAAAGCTTCAATACAATCAAAAGATATAGCTCTTTTATTATAAGAACACAATCGTTTTCATTTCCTTTCCTTTAATACAAATCCATTAATGAATCTTTCAATTATGTCCACAATTTAATTTGCTATATATGTTTAGTGTATGTTGATGATAATATATGTTCCATCATATCGCCGGGTAAAAAAATTTCTTCCATGGAGCGGTTTTACAAACTTATGTAAATAAATAGTATTTGATTGAAGATATGTCTTTAAGATTAATTAGGATGTATATTGTAGAACACGTTTAATTCTTTAATTTAATTAATCATAAATTATATGTTAGTTTTTTAATTTAGTAGTTAGATGTTTATATTAGTTAGTTAATTAATAGTTAATAGACCAAGTATTGTCCTTAAAGAGCTTTTTTAATTAGTAATTATAAAATGATTTGTTAATATCTTAAAATGTGTCATCTTTAGAAACTATATGGTTTGCTTTATAACATAAGTAATGATAATGATAATGATATTATAAGATTATTATCATTACCACCAAGATTATTATTATTATTATTATTATTATTATTATTATTATTATTTAGTTCTTTTTATATATGCTAATTCTCATAAATTGACATGTGTCAAATTTTTAAGTGATATAGGTTTGCTTTATATATATACTAAGATAAGATAAGATAAGATAAGATAAGATATTAAATGAACTAATCATATATCAAACGTATGTCTTTGGACCTATAGCGAGTGCTACCCCTAACTTATACGTAGCTCCGCCCCTTCATGTATCAAGGAGAATATATGGAAAACAACGTTGAAAATACGTTTCACATTAATCAAACGACCTACTATATAGCTTGTTCACGATAAGTCAAGCAAATCACCCCTTCGGAACCAGCTTATGGGCTACGCGTCCAAATACCGAATTATAGTAGAGGATCAAGGAATTTTACTTTGGTATATTCAGGAGATTCTTAATCTTTCATCACTAGACTATTATTCAAAGTCTTTTTATTAATTTTTTTACTTTGATATTAAATTTTAAGCTCAGTATACGATAATTGCTAGGGATTGCGGAACAAAACATTTATCAAGTTGTTTAAATTTGAATTTGACTCGAACTCAACTCTACATCTTGAAATGTTGTCCCACTAATTCGTCTAGCAGTTTTTATTCAAACTCGATGTTGCCTGGCCTGCGCGATTATTAAGCTAACAATTATAAATAAGCTATGAAACATTCGGAAATTGAGGAAGTTGATTGACACCAACTTATCTTTTTAAGGTAAAACAAAAGGCCTTTCACCAATAATGATCATATTCCTGCTAACATTCGTTTAATAAAACAGAAGTAAAATCATGACCAATCACATAATTACTAGCTATAGTACGTTTTGATGATCAGTAAGAACCATATTGG
The DNA here is from genome assembly GCA_949592205.1 of Helichrysum umbraculigerum. Taxonomy (NCBI): domain Eukaryota; kingdom Viridiplantae; phylum Streptophyta; class Magnoliopsida; order Asterales; family Asteraceae; genus Helichrysum; species Helichrysum umbraculigerum. Next base: position 384,867,610 of record CATIUR010000001.1, read on the forward strand.
TCATTCAAATGTTGTGTTCTAGCTGGTTTATACATGTAAATCAATCAACTGGAAATTAAATTATTGTACGTGTTTCAAATTTTCAATGATCATATTAATTCAACTATATATATATATATATATATATATATATATATATATATATATATATATATATATATATATCCATCATGGTGGAATTATAATTATATTACGTACACATGCAAAACAAGAATGTTGACTTTGACTTACAATTGCACCCACTAACAACCTTCGATCTAACAATATACTATAATTATTAGTCATACACGAATATTAGAAATTAAGAAATGGACTATATATCAAGAGACCTCTAACAACCAGTTCCTAGAGACACGCCATCACACCACCACCTTCATTTCTCGATATTAATCCATCAAGAGGAAAATGGGATACATTTTATTAACAACCTAAACACATGAATAATCAATATGATTTAGTTTATTAAACGGATTCTTTCATCTGTCGGTATGTGATATATATATGTGTTAAGATTTTTACTTCAAACGTATGTTATATAGCAAGGTTTTCAATAGGTGAGACGTGTCATAATGTGTTAATTTGTCGTTCTAAAAAAAAAATTATGTGTCGGTCCATTTGATTTTAGGTTACCCTCCAGGGAGAATCAGAATTATATGTTTCTCTCTCAAAAACTATCTAAATTACATATTTTCTCAAAATATAAATTTGCAATGCATAACGTCCAATAATTTTAATGCATGTTAGAGAAAATATACATACATAATTTAAGTGGTTTTTAAGGGAGAAATATGTAATTGCCCTCAATTCTCAAATTCAAACGTTAATTATGTTACATTTCATCCGTCTCATTTCAAAGGTATACTTCGAAGATGCATGGAGTTTTAAATTTGTAAGTCTACAATAATAAATATTATTTTTATCTCTAATTTTACTGATCATAATTCGAAAGGATAAACTTGAGTTAGGATGATATACAGAATAAACACTTAATTTGATGACGAATCAAATAATATAGTAATAAAAAATATACGTACTTGCTTGCTATACATTCAACTGGTAATTTTATTTAATTCAGTACCATTTTAATTTAATTTATTTTTACCGTTAAAAACACTGGAGGTTGGACCATACGCACTTTTGATCTTTGACAAAAAAATAATCTGTCTATGTATTAAAAAAAGTGAAAGTGTAATAAATAGAAGAGCGGAAAAAAGGCGCTAGGAAAGGGATGTGACGGAATTTGTATTAATGTATATACTCCGTATAATTTTATTTAAATTTAAAAAATAAGATGATGGTACGTGGGGTCCGCCAAAAAGATTGGTCTGCTGACGTCATACGTTGCCTCCACCGTGTTGTTTGGTCAAAACTTAAAACGTGTGGGTACACGTGTGATCGTATAGACATTCTGTTAGTTAACACAATAAAAAATTAAAAATGTTATAAGTACTACAGTAGTATAATTTTGATTTGATTGAATCAAATTATTAATGAATTGTCTTCGAGTATGGTTACAATTTTATTTTTCATCCATGTGCCTTGATTAAATCTTTTGGCAATAATAATTCTGAGGCCCCTTATTGATTTAGGTAGTTTCAATAGCACAATTAGCTCATCTTATTGATGCATATGATACAACAGATATAGATACACGTTTGTAAGACGTTTAGGATCCACCTACACGTTATCTTTTAGGGATGGTGTTAACGAGATTTCTAGGGGTTGTCAATAATAAATTTGAACGCACATAAAATTATTGTATTTCTTTGCTTCTTTTTTTGTTCCCCAGAAGAGTAGAAAATATAATTGTACTTCAACGAAAATTTAAAGGGTCATCTAGAATTCAGGGGTCATCATCGACTCATTGTATCTATTATGGTGAGAGTACAATAGCCGGTCTTTTATCATTTTCCTATATTTTATGGTGTAAACTTTTTAGGATACCCAATCCAAGAAAAAGGAAACTCCACAATAAACATAACGATATTGGTGGAAACAAAATTTGTTTTCGGCATTCATTAGCACAACATCAGTCACGATAGGAAGTCATTTATAACGATCAACTGATATGTTTCGGATTTTTAAAGACAAGTAGTATTGTACCTGTGCAATACGTTGGGTCGATAGCAGTAAGAGGTGGCACTAACGGTGGTGATAAGAGAGAGTGACGAGAAGATGAGTATTTGTGTGTTAAAAGTATGTAATATGTGTGTTGTGATAGTAACCACAACGAGCCTAAGAGATGCCAAACATAGGAACCTTGATAAATCATAACGGCCATGGACATATTTGGTGAACGTCTCGTCCATTGGCAGCCTCCCCTCTCCTATTTAACATAATAGTCCACCATCGTCCTATATGTCATTCAACGATCAAGTGCTCATCCTATATGTCATTCAACGATCAAGTGCTCATCGATCTTGGTCGGATATAAGTCAACTGACGGGGATACGATTTTTACCTAATGTGTACATACTTTTGAGGATAGATCTAATCGTAAGATGTCTAATGCTAATTATCCAGGTCTAATGCATATGGAATTTGGAAAGAGTGTATCAAGGATTTTTACAATGTCTAGGTGTTATCTGTATATTGAGGTTTTTTAAGAGTGACTGGATTGAATCACTGGTGCGCGTTGTCGGTACATCAACATTTTGGAAATACCACATTCGCTAATGCTACTTGAAAAATTTTCTAAAACGTCAAGATGCACCATATATACTTCATCCAGATTCCAAGTTTCCAACTATAGAAAAACCTAAGAGACAGGTTGGGTAGAACTTATAAATTTTATGAGTTGATAGGGTATAATAGATGGAACCATGGATACACTAAAAAGAATTGAGAGCATAAGATCAAGCACTATACTTCCATTCAAGTACCATAGGGAAGAATCGAAAACATCAATGGATTTTGTCCACAAGATTTGTCTTGTATAACAATCAGAATTACCGGCTATACTATATATATGAAATATGAAACTAAACAAACTACCCAAAAGTATAAGATGGCCTAATATTGAAGGAAACTAATTAATATGGCATCATTTATTACAAATGAACATACCATATCACACATCAATATATCTCAGAGACGAATGGTATATGCAACGTTCTATCTAATAGCGCTTATTGTATCCCTGTGAAGGCTGCTGATCCCAGACTGGCACAAAACCTGGCACAAACCAAAAGAATAAGTAAGGACACCACAAAGATATGCGGATTAGTATTCAAAATGGAATGGCAAAACCAAGATTTAAGGCACTTAAATGAACGGGTTGAATCAAACTGGATGACTTGACCCACCAACACTTTTAATTCCATTTTTCTATTTGTTGAGCAATTGATACTAATTATGATGGTTACAGAAACTATAAACGATCCAGCCTTATTAAGTAAAACAAATTAAAGTATCCTCGACACTAACTATTGACTTTTTTTGGGTGGCTCTCCAAATGTTCCTTTTCATATAATATTTAACTCTTTTACCAATTCGACCTCTTATCGGTAAACTATGACCCTAATTGAAAGATTTAAACAGATTCGTCTAGCCTACACTACCGAGCCAGCAGGCCGGTACGCTATATCAAAATTGTGCTCGTATCAAACCCAAGGGTCATCCAAACAAAATTTTCATTTGTGGAACTAGAAGCTACATGACAGCTGATAAATGACAATCAAGTCACAAAACTGTAAGCACCATCAGTATATACAACTGATAGCACAGACATAAGCATGACAAAAGATCAAAGCTTCCTAAGGTGTGATGATAACATATCATCGCATTGTGATTATAACGTTGAACATATGAACACATACAATAGTTTTATTAATTTAATAATAACCGATATTACCACTATAACTAAAGTTGTGGCATACTTATCGGTATTTCTCCCAGTGACATGTATATCGACTCATCATCATCAAGAATCACCTGAAATAACCATCAACCCAATTATTTATCAGTCAAATTAATGAGAAATTAGCAAACTGAAAGTGAGCAATAGTTACTAATTCAATAATTACTATCCGTACCATGATGGACGAAATTCTTTAATGAATACTAATGTAGTAATGTATATCAAGAAATCTGACTAAAAGATGAAAGTCAAAGATTTGATGTACACACCTCTTCATTTTGGAGGCTCATTTCATTATGCATAGAATTAACACCTGTTGATACACTAGAATTAGGAATATCAGCGTCTAGCAACTCCGATATCATAAGCCCATAACCATCCTGAGGCATGTCACTGACCCTCTGCATACTGTCAGGAAAGCTCCCAAGATCTGTGAATATAGCTTCGTCCCTGTATTATTGAAGATAAACCAATCTATATAGTAAGGATCAAATAAGCATACTTCAAAAGCAAGGGCGGTAAGAATGCATCATTCACACAATACAAGAAGTTGACAAAATCACTAGATTCACATTTTATGCATCTCAAATATGTGAAGAAACACGAATGTGCATTTTTACTCGCATTTAAGTCCAAGAAATTCAGGAACCATATTTAATGCATTTTCATCCATTTTTCTATACATATTTGAGATCTCAAAATGTAAATCTAGTGATTTTGTTAACTATAAGTGAATATGATGCTGTTTAAAGTGTCCTTACTAGAACCTTATCCACCATCTATGTTAGGTTAAACTAAAGCTAATACAGTGACACTTACTTACTTAATATATGAAAGAACTTTTGGTAATTTTATATAGGTAACATAGCGACAAAAAAATCAACTTATGTTACTAAAAAGATATAAATTCACTTGCCTTCGCTCCGGATTATTGTTGTCATTTTGCAGGGAATCACAATCCAAATCAATGACCTCCACCCCTTTGCCATCAGGTCCGCGTCTAATATGTCTATCTGCTATAGCACAACTACTATTCATAGTCAAATCAAAGTCAACAGAAACTGGCTCTTGCTTCGACTGTCCAATTGATGAATATCCAATCACCGGATTGGTGCCATGATTCTCATGTACATCTGAAACTCCCATTAAATTCAGGTCACAAATCTTAAAAGAACTAGGAAAAAATTGTTTTTCTTCTGCGTAAGAGTTGCATTGTTGAGTAATTCCTGACCTACCCTCTTGAGAAAGATGCAAGTAATCATTTGACTGAAGATTTGCGGAGGTCCAATCCCGAGACTTCTTGGCTGATTCTGCCGTATCGTTGATTTGCAATGGCCGTTTCTCGCCTCTAACCAATACAGCAGAGCTGCTTCTAGTAAACTCATGATTTTCCTCACTTAATTCTTGCTCAGAAATGGATGATCTTTGAGGAAAAGATAGTGATCGTGCATGTAAACCTTGTCCAAATTTAAACATAAGATCCTCTTCAATCTTCGGTTCACATTTCAATACTTGTTTTTCATCATCCTTCAAGGAATTTGAATTCACGGGTTCTCCAAAGTTCGGGTTTACATTCCTGTTTTCATCTCCGGTAATTAAAACTGGGTCACATTTCGACCCCTTGGGATTCACAGAAGAACGAGTTCTGGTGGGTACTTTATTAAACCTAATTAGATTTAACAAATCACTACTGTTATTATTTGCAGCATCATTATTTTCCTCTGACGACTCTTCTTTAACAATAACCGATTTTTCAGACTCTTGGTCACCATCTTCCATCACCACGTCATTTATACTCGTATTTACGTTCTTATCAATACTTCTCTCCTCAGACTCAACATTATCCTGATGTGAAACATCCGAAACTGGGGTCTTAACTCCCTCATTTTCATCAGGCGATTGACTTTGTTGGTTCACAGCTGTTGCTTCTAGATTCACTGAATTGTAGCTTTTCGATTCTAGTTCATCCGATACCGATTTTTGCTCCTCAGTAACACCATCTTTTCCTGACTTTTGTTCTTCTGTTGATCCAGAAACCAGATCACCATCTCCTTGTTTATCTGATGAACTTCGTTCAACTTCACGATTCATTTCAACCCTCGGGTCTTTAAAAGATCCCATAGTTCTGCTAGCCCTAATTCCATCTCTTGAACCTGTTGCACTACCACTCCCACCGCTACCACGACCGATCGGAGTTTTCATATTACTATTTTGCCATTTACCATTACCCGAATTCGGCGGGATTAAACCTTTTGCAACTAAATACTCAGCTGCTAATTTCCCAGCTTCCATAAAAACATCAATCCTACGTGGCGGAGGCGGCTGACCCCTACCGAAACCACCACGGTTAAAATTCCGGTAACCCGGACCACCGGCAGCTACACCACCGCCGCCACCCATTCCGATAGGATTAGACCTAAATCCATTCGGAGGATTACGATGCCTTTGCATAATTCCTGATATCTAATTCCAATTGGGTAACTAATTTTGCCCTAAAAATTAGGGGAAACGAGATAGACTGCGTTTGACTATTTATACACAGCTGAAACTACAACAATCAGATCAAAATATATTTAAACAGGTAAATGTATAAGCAATCGAGTATACAAACACATAAAAATTAGCGAAATTGTTCGGATCTCGAATCGATTTTATAAATTAATTGAACTGAAATGATGAATTTGAAGACCTAAAGTTTGACTTATTTGAATATAAACATATACTAGTGTGTGTATTTTTATCATGTTGACGTACCTTTACTGGTAGAGAGGGAATTTAGGGGAAATTAGTTGCAGGAGTGATTATGTGGGTCAGACGATAGATTTTGACGGCGTTAGTTAAATTATAACGGTGGGGAGTTAATAATAGACGGTGGTGGACGTTAGTAGTGATGGTGCGATCGCCGTTAATACGGCGGAGAGAGAAACCATCTGATTATGTTTGTTTGGTCGGATGTACTGTTAATGGTAAGCTTTCTTCTTTTACAGAGAAATGAGAAAATGATTGGGCTTAAATATGGGCTTTTATATTTAGGATTGGGCTCGGTGTAGAAACATAATACTCTAATATTATCTTGTTTAATTTAATGTTTAAGTTAATTGCTAATTTTGTATCTTGAAGATATGGTAGGTAAACTTGCTTGATCAATACTTAGTATGGTAATATGAATTTGTAGGGTGATAATGTGTGATTCAAGCTTGTTAGGTACTTGTAAATAGCCACTTATATACGAAATTTCCAAAGTAAGCAAATCGGAATCAACTTTCAAATCGAGAACTTGTACATTAATGAAGCGGTTTATGTAAATTAACAAGTTTTGAAGTCTAAAGTAACTAATTGATGATGGATCTAAATCAATCATGTGATCTCATGACTAAATTATAGATGATTCATATAAATTGATTCATTCTTGATACATCACATTTCATTTCAGTATATAATACGAAAATATGGATATAAACGGACCTATAGACGTACACATTCTATAGATATGTAAAGTACAACTGTACAAGTATAACACGTTACGGTTAACTTAAACTCCCATTAGAAGAATGTCAAGAGTAGCAATTTTTTCTAGATTGCCCAACATCCAAAAACAATGTTAGCTCATCATTATTCATCGACTATGAATACATTTGGAGATTTGTAATAGGTACTAATTTTAAACGATAATTGTGATTCTTTATTTATTTGTTTATTTTTTTAGAAAACTATAATAAGACCCGCGGAATTCGCGGTTTTTAACAACAAAAAATATATTTTAATTGAAATTTAAAAGAACACAAACAGAAAAAAAAATATTGTGATGTGTACTGCAAAATTATATCCCGCGATTGGAAAGTGTTATTCAAACTTTAGTAAGTACTATAAAATATATGTGTCAGAACATCTGGAAGAACTAATTCTGGTGGCGAGCAACCTAAAGTGTGCTAAGCGCATGTAGCCGAGAGAAATAGTTATGTATTGCAATAATGGCATGTGCAGATTGTGTAATCGTAAGTATTGCATGGATTTGTTGCATTGCTTTTTCCCGCAAGTCATCAGCCTGAGATATGACAACGTATGTAAGTACAATTGTATGTAGCTATAATGACAAAATAAATGACTAAGAAAATATGATGCTAAGTTAAAAACTAATAAATTTTATTGCCACAGAAGTGTTTATTAACCAAATCTATAGTCATTTAAAAATAATTTTAGGTGAATCATGTTAAGCGGTAACAAATGTTGGCGAATTTTTCATGTTTAATTAGACCAACGTACATTAGTAGTTGTGATTTGGTTTCCCTGGCGTAAAAAATGATGAAGTGAACCCAAATTTCCTATGGCCATAGACATTTGACTCATGTAATTACCAATATCAGATGAGCTAGTTCATACGACCGTTGCTTCACTCTTCAAAGTTTCAAACAAAGTTACTCAGTTCGATATGGTTCCCTTCTTCTATTGACTATTCGAAATCATGCAGTACGTTTTTCTTAACGCTGGCATAAATCTTATTACCCTGTGAATGTAATGTAATAAAACGTGAGCATTAACATATAGAAACAAGATTTATTTATCACTTACCGTTCACAATGGCATCACTTCAAAATCATGCAGCAGCGTTTATTTATTTAAATTTAAACCATGTTTTTCCACTCAAAATATCTAGAATACCTGACAGTTTAGGCAAGATCATCTCTCAGCTAGATATTTGAGTTGTAATATTCTTGTACATTTAATGCCAAACGTGATGCACTCTAACACATATTACCCAGTCATCTCTGTTACCATTCAAATCGCACAAAGGAATGTAAATAGGTTGACCGACCATAATGCAGTAAAAAAGAACAGAAATAAATATTTGCAAGAAGTGTTTAGGGTTTAACATAGGTAAGAATTCATGACAGGAATAAGTGGTATTTATACTACATCTCATTTCATACTTTGATTTCAAATTTTGAGGATATGAATGGGAAAATCTTTTTAACTTTAGGAATAATCTTATTATAATTTCACCTAACAAACACCTAACAATATATGATTTGCTGGATCTTGTAGCATTAAAATCATTCCAAAACTAAAAATTCAAATACGCGTATAAAAAATGATTTTGTTTTTAAAAAACTATAAATATATATTTTTCAATTATTTCTAAAGTTAGTGACTAATTACTTCTGTTATTACCCATAATAAATCGATTGACACAATCACATAAAGATTAAAACACTCTAACGTAATTAATTAGAGAAAAAGTAGTCATTATACCTCCGATGGTTTCAATCGTTTTTCAATGCTCCAAAACAAGAGGTTTCCGATAGAATTGAACATTTTGAATCGCCATTTACAGACGTGTTGAAGAATCTCGCGTTGGTGAAGACGATGATTTAAAGCGGGTGTTCAATGTTAGCATCGTCTGCAAGTCTGCAACTGGTTATCTGATGGGGTTTTTTTATTTGGGCCTAATCCTACATATTTGTCACAATACCATGTTGGACTATGTTTAAAGATTTCCTTTTAGCCAATGTATAAAGTCAAAGGCCCAATGAAATCTATACGTCTGCATTAATGTTTCACGTAATTAATATAATTAAATCATTATTTTGATTCTAATTAACTCATTAGTTTAATTATTAAGTATTAATTATCAATTATTATTATTATTAACTAATAAATTCAATGCTTTTCATTAATGCTTAATTGGTCATCATTTCCTTAATTAAAGATCTAAAGACTTATGATGTCATAAAGTATTTTAATGGTGAGATTAGCAAGTTGCTAATTAATCAAAGGGCCATCTCTAATGCAAAGTTTTTCTTTTAAATTATAAGATAGATTTTCCGTTTGGTATGCTAGCACTAAGTGTGCCATCATTATCCACAATTCCACAAGTAGCATGAGATTCCAATTGCTTTATATTCTACACGTTTCCTTTTGTCATTATTTTTTTGACCACCTTTTTTAACTATTAGCTAGTTTTATTGGGGAAAACAAATGTGTTATTGACAACACCTTTTGTTAGATGTGGAATTTTCTATCCCCACCATAAGTAGTCATAGGTTTAAGAGTAAATTACATTGCCAGTCCTTGGGGTTGTCCTTATATTACCGACTCAGTCCTTGGGTAGGGTATTGTGCGGTTTTAGTCCCTTGACCCGGATTTTTGTTTCATTGCCGGTCCCTCCTCCAATTAGAATAAGGGTACAATAGTCTTTTTCTTATTTTCTTTTCATTTTCATATTATCTTTCTTTAAATATAATAAACTAATAAGATTATTATTATTATTATTATTATTATTATTATTATTATTATTATTATTATACATATATCCAAAATATATAGTTGCAGAAAGGAAAGCAGCAAACGAAAGCAACATCTTTTTTTTTTCCTTTTGATTTCATTCTCATTTCTTAGATCAATATACATGTATCCAAAACGTTCACAAACCGATCAAAAAGAAAGCAACATCTCAATGTATGTACCGTCATTGGAGAAGAATCAAGCTGTTGTACAAGCACCGTCGTGAAGAACCGCCTTCGCCCTTCAGATCTGGGCGACGGTGGCGGCGGGTTTTCAGCGGATAGCAAACGGGCGCCAGCTAGCTCTCCATCGCACACCTCCACCTCAATCGTTCACTTCATTCCATCACCGGAGTTGTTACCGGAAAAGACAACCGTGTCTACTGTGATCGTGATATTAACGACCGATAAAGAGAGTTGAATGTGCAATTGTGGATCTCTAGCAGTGTTGAGGTGAAGGTGTGGTTGCTTTGCTGCCGGCGAAAATGATAGTCGCCGGAGGTGCGTGGTTTGATGGTGGAAGAAATGGAAAATCTTTGTAGACTTGTAGGTGAAGAAACATGAAAATTGTTGTGCTGATTGTTGTGCGTATAGAGAAACATGAATTTTGGGAAAGGGTGTAGCCTTGCAGGTGAAAGGTTGAAGAAGATGAAATGATTTTGTCATTTTGTGGCTTTACCTATTTTTTTATTATTTAAATAAAACACATTTACAAAGTAGGTTTGACACGTGGAATATAAAAATAGATAATATATTAGAAAATAAAAAAATTTAAAGTTTAAGGGTATTTAAGTCATTTTAATCGAACTCATATGGATGAGGGACTGTCAATGAAACAAAAATCCGGGTCAAGGGACTGAACCCGCACAATACCCGACCCAGGGACTGGGTCCGTAATGTAGGGACAACCACAGGGACTGGCAATGTAATTTACTCTAGGTTTAATTCATATTCTCATGTTTCTTTAACCGTTATTTACCTTTTTTATGTTGGCGGTAAGATCGGTCGATAAGAGTTGCCGAATATTTTATTATCATTTATTATTTTTTATTCTATTTTTGAGGTGCAGATTTTTCTCTTAAAATTTTCATACAAACATGATTAGCCGTCGGCCGTTACCATTTTTTTATTGCACACCTTAATCAATGAAGGTAAGCTTGCGTGTAACTAACATCATATTATTTACCCATTCTATAAACAAACTTGTAACTTTGATAATGTAATTTAATCAAATAATAACAATGAAACATCACAATTGAAGAAATTTTGCGATAAATTGAATCTAGGGATGGCACCCGCGGGTCGTGGGTACAAATATGCCAAACCCATCACCCACCCGCGACGTATTTTTTGACCCGCAAACCCACAAACACCCGCTAGCGGGTTTATTTTTACACCCGTACCCGTGACCCGCGGGTACCCATGGGTCACGGGTAACCCGCGAGTTTTAAATAATATAAACATTTTATCAAAATATCAAATAATTTTATATAATTTACATGTATAAAAATGTTTTAAAACATGTACCAATAAATGGATCGTAATTTTAACGAATTAAATTGTTAAAATTTAAGACATGTGGACTAATAGTTCGATAACTATCCATTTATTTGATAGTTTTTTCTTGATCATTTGATAAGTTTGCTATTCGAAACATGAAAACTATATATTTTAATCTCTATAGGAATAGTTTATTATATATAATTCAAATTAACCATCATGTATACATATATATGCAATAAATTATACAAATCCACTTGTAGGTATCTATAATGTTGAAACACCCAGAAATTTAGAAAAATTTTTTTTTTTTCCATAAGGTCCTACATTTAAAATATGACATTGTAGACTTGTTGTATCATTCCCTCAATCAAATAAGGATTTAAATAAGAAAATGTTGAATTTCTAAGAGATTCCCCAGGAATGACTCCCATTCCCCAGGAATGAAGCATGCTGTTAACAATTTGAGTCGGATTCCCCATGAATGACTCCTATTCCCCGGGAATCAAGCCTGCTGTCCATATTACCATTTATCGAACTTCAAACGTGCATATCTTGAAAATGACAATTCCAATGACCATGAAAATTTGCAGGCACGCGTAAAATGATATTTCAAACATTTCCCAATTTTCACTTTTCGTAAATTCGCGTTTTATCAAGAATTGGACTAGTGACCTCCTTATGGTCATTTTCGACCCATTCTAAAGACATACCAAATTCCAATCCATCCAACATTAGACTTCAACCTTTTTACCACATTTCTAATACCATATTTAGGACTTAGTGCAATATTTATACTCGTCATATCATAACCCCAACCTATTCTAGTCATTTACTCATTAAGTGACCAATTTGGGCACTTTTATGACCCATTTGGGTCTTTACCCATGTAACCACCATTCAAACTCTCAATTCACTTTCATTTGACTATTCTAAGTCAACTTAGGCCAATTTCACTATCTATACTCCAATTTAACCATGAACATCAAAATTTCCATAAACTACAATATTTACATCATTTACATCAAGGGTTCAAGATTATCATTCCAAAACTTCAATGATCATTGACCCAACTCATTGACTAGTTTGACTTAAATACCATATCAAGTTTGACTTTGACCATCCACATAACAAGACCTTGACTTTTAACAACATGTGACAAAACCATGTTTTCTTAACAAAAAGGGGTGACATCAACATCAAGAGCATGATCAAGGGATAAGCTTGTTACCGACAATGAAACAAGCTCCACCACTAGCAACCTTCGGGCCGTTTGCCCGGATCCCGTTGGGTCCCACTTGGCTCACCTAAAAACATATAAACATGATAAAGTAAGCATAAAGCTTAGTAAGCAATGGGCTATCAATGATCATCAATATCAATTCAACATACGTATATTAAGGATCCATAATATCATATGCTAATTCCCGCAAGAATTAACATCTTCGGGCCTACACCCCGGTATATAATCATAACACATCAAGTAAATGACATATCCATTACCGGTCCTTCCAAGTAAATGGAACAAGCATTACTTGAAGAAAGATAGCATCATCCATTAACTTACCTCGCGATAGCCCATACAATCAATCACTTGTAACACTTGGCATACTTTTATCACCTATTCATATAATCATATAAACACATATCAATTACACATTCAATAATCATTCATCATATAACATAGATGTTAATTCACTTAACACCTATATCCAATTCATACTCAACCTCCAATTCATTACTTGTATCATATTATACAAGTATTAATTTCATCATAAGATCTCATCATATGTTTCATACAATTTACTCATAATCATGTATAAATGGGTAATTATCATTATCACATCATCAATTTCATCAATAATCACCAAGAGCATCATCTCTTAGTGTATAATCATATTCATCATATATCATTTACCCATTTATACATGACTTTCATTTCCTTTACACAAGGAATATAATTCAACATGCTAATTAAATGAATTCATTCATCAAATCATTATTCTTTCATCAATTACCAATTACTATCATCATTTACATAATCAAAATCATTCATTTACTCATAAACACAAGGTTATGAGTTCTTTTATAAAAATTTACATCATTTAAACCTACTTCATAACTTAATCATGTGTATGAAACATATATAATTCATTAAACCATTAAGCCTTTAATTTCAAGAAGCTAGGGTTTACACAACTTGATTCAAATCATGAATTAAGTATAAAGACATGTTCTTCATCATGTATGAAACCTTAATACCCAATTACCCGTTACTTTCCTTAAGTTAGGGTTTATCCCCATAACTCAATTTCACACATAATCATCTAATTAAACAAGAAGATATTGTTAATCATACCTTAGAAGTTGTAAATTTGAAGTTAGAAGCTTCAATTCCACAAAACCCTAACAAATTTTGGATCTTTGTTCTTGTTCTTCCTTAACCGACTTCACACAAACATATAGTAAATATCTTTTTAGTTTTCAAATGTAAAAATGCAGTAGAAGTTTACAGAACTAAGTTTTATACTGCATATTTCATTTAAACCCCTTAACTTATAATACTTGTCATATTTAGTCCCTCAACACATATTTCATAATATTACATGTCCTATGGGCATAAAATAGTTTACATAGTTAGTCCCACTAACTTATATAATCAAAATTGTATATTTAAAGTTTTAAACTTACAAATTTTGGGGCGTTACAACTCTCCCCCACTTATTCAGGATTGTGTCCTCACAATCCATTCCTAATGTATAGCCAGATAATAACAATTGATCTCTTTGTTTCTCAGATTCTTAATCTTTTCATCAAGAATCATAACATATTACTCAATATAATTTAGTCGATCCTTAATTTCAATTTCATCCATTGATACATAAGCGGTTTCATCAACCATACATTTCCTCAAATAGGACACATGAAAGTATTATGAATTCCAGCTAACTCATTAGGCAACTCAAAGCGATAAGTTACCTTTTCAACCTTTTTAAGAATTTAAAAATCCAATAAACCGAGGACTCAACATTCCTTGTTTTCTAAATTAGATAATATCTTTCCATGGAGATATTTATAGCATTACAAAATCTCCGATTGTCAATATAGGACTTTTATCAATTCTGGGCTATTTTTAACCGTTCTCTGAACAATGTTAGAATTTCTCAGATCTTTTCTAACCAAATTCACCCCAATATATTGGAGTTCAATATTTTCTCCCATAGAACATCTAATAATGTGGCATTCTAATATCCACATAATAGCTATTTCTATAAAAACTCAGCCAATACTAATTAAGTATTCCGGCTATCACCAAAATCATTGGTACATGTCCTCAATATGTCTTCCAAGTTTAGATTATTCTTTCACTCTGTCTGCAATCTGAGTATGATATGCAGTACTTAAATAAATACGAGTACTCATATCTTCTTGAAATTTAATCCATAGTCTAAAAATGATTCTACTATCGTTGTCAGAGACAATATAATAGGCATACCATGTCGTACTACAACCTCTTAGATATATAAATCAGCAAGTGCCTTAAAATTATAAGTTCCTTAACAGGCAAAAATAGAGCACTTTTCGTCAACCGATCCACTATCACCCAATTATTGTCATGATGACATGGAATTTTGGGAAATTTAATGATAAAATCCATAGTAATGTGCTCTCTTTTCCATACAGGTATTTTCAACAGTTGCATTTTGCCAACCAAATCTGTAGACAAATCAAACTCAGTTTCACATTTATAAAATTTCACGCTTCATCCCAGATCACCAATAATCAACTTTCAATTCATGGTACATATCTATTGCACCAGGATGAATAGAATATCTATATTCTTTCATAGTGTGTCTTTCCACCTCAGGAATCCGCAACAATATCATTAAATTGATCCTTAATATTTACACCTTAACATTTTTAGAATCGATATAATACCTTGACTATTCATTACATAACCCAAAATTTGGACCTCACAAAGTCAAAATTCATATTTGGAGAAGTTGGCATAAAGTCTCTCAATTCTCCAAATCTGTCCTATCTGTGTTAACTGAATATCCTGCTCATCAGCAGATTTAGAATAGATAAGAATATTGTCACTAAATACCATTTCAATTCATCGAGCACAATTCATCATACTCAATTCATGAGATCTACAAAAGCGATAGGAGCATTGGTCAAACCATAAAGCATAATCAAGACATAATTCACTCTTTGAGAAAAGCTAGCACCTTGTTCACCAATTGAATAAGACATCAATCCTAGTTAAAAAGGTACCCATTCTCAATGGTAACCTTGTTCACTTCTCTGAAATCAACATACATATACATGGTGCCATCTTGCTTTTTAACAATTAATATCAAAGCTCCCAATGGTAATTTACTCCAACAATTAAAATCTTGCTCACAAATTGGTTTCCATTTTGGCAATATCATGTCATTTCATAGTTCCATGATATCCGTGGAAGATTAGTTATAAATCCAAATTTATAAGTCTCGATTAAAATCATCTTTCGAAATTCTCCTTCAAATGAATTTAAACACAAGACTGAACAGTCTTTAATCCTCTATAATCATTCCATCAATGTCTCAAGCTAAATAGCTTTCAATCAATCCACTAAGTCAGGAAAATTCCAAACATATGAGGTAAATCCTGTCACAAGTCTTTTATAACATAATACAATCTACAACCACATTATCTTTTCCCCGAATAATATCAAATTTCTCCATTAAAATTATTTATAAGTTTAACCATCAACACTGACTCAGTTAAAAACTCCTTCGAAAATATATACCAAATCCTTCAATGATCCGTACCATTATCGCATTGTAGTACCATCCAATCAATGTAATACTGAAATAGCAACCTGACTCAAAAACTGTTTCAATGTCAAAAGACTAAATTCTGTTGTTTACTCTACAATTAATCCAAGAATTCTTTGAATTTCAAGAAATCATCATTACAACTTTGGATAATCCATGTTAATCCAAATGACATAACTAAAACTCGCAATAACCATACCTGTGCTACAAGCAACATTAGGTATATCCTCTAATTGCAACACATACTCATTCCTGTCAACATCCTCCCCCAGTGAGGATGACATACCAGACTGACCATGTTTCTCTACATTTTTCTCTATAGGAAGGCATCCTGCCTAAGGGAACTATTAAGGGTAATAATAACACATTTATTAAAATTTTCAAATTAAATTTCCATACACAACAACTATTTCAAGGTAACGACTATATGTCATCACCCAAGTGGACTAAAGTCCCACGTAAACATCACACTATAACTCGATCTATTTAATTTAGTGTGACACTACTACAAATACGTTCCATATAATCATGCACAAATGTGCATTCATTTTATTCATACTTTACTCAATAAGAATCAATACACACCTTACACATTTTCATAACACGGTCACATTAAGTCTCTCTGATATTTGGCAGCCTCAATAATTTTATGTGGTAGCATAATATAGCTGCGTTGATCAGGCGTAGCAATATTATGTTATTCACACTTCCACTTTTAGGCCACTTCATATCACTGATTCTCACAATGACTGTCATTCACTTAAACATATAACACATAATGCAACAATTCAGCAACAATAATAATTAAATTATAAGTTGCCGGTCACAAAACTATTTTCATAGTGGCAAACAATTCTACTTAGTCAGTCAACATCACGTAAGAGGTATTAATTACTACCTCTAATACTTATACTTTACATAATCATTCAAATTATATTTATGAGGCATTCATTACTGCCTCTGCCCTTTATCATTCCACATAACGTTCTTTATAGAACAACTGACATAAGTCAGTATTTCTGATCATTCAGTATTCTCATACACATATAACATATATCATCATATCAGTTGTGGCTAACATAAGTTAACAATTATTTCGTCCAACTCATAACATATTGCCAATATACATATTAGCAATTTTCTACACATCTGAACTAATATAAATGAATATGTAAACATACTCTTTTACACGTATCTATACAATTATCAAATCAATTATCTGTTCACATTCCTTTATTTTCTATAACGCCCACATTATATACTTTCATGTTTTCTTTAACACTTTCAGGCATACTTATGTTCATTTAGAACTACTCATAAAATCAACTTGTTTCGTATACATTTTTAAATACTAACGATCTTGAACACCCGAATTAAACAGTATGTATGCAGGTTTAATATTAACAATTAAGGTACCTGTCCACACATCGGGGTTCTTATCTCCTTCCAACAATTTCTAACGTATTAAAGTTCAATAAGAACTATTCAAATCTTTAACATATTATCAAACGGTTCTCTACAGGGAAATCATATCAGTTCATTTTATCAAGCTTCACTATTGCACATAATCATAATAATTAGTCATCATAAATAATCATGCTCAACATAAATAATAATGGCTTAAGATCAAGTACCCACTAATGGTGGATACCCGAATCCCTTAAACCAAGCTCTGATACCAACTTGAAACACCCCGAAATTTAGAACAAATTTTTTTTTTTCATAAGGTCCTACATTTAAAATATGACATTGTAGACTTGTTGTATCATTCCCTCAATCAAATAAGGATTTAAATAAGAAAATGTTGAATTTCTAAGAGATTCCCCAGGAATGACTCCCATTCCCCAGGAATGAAGCATGCTGTTAACAATTTGAGTCGGATTCCCCAGGAATGACTCCCATTCCCCGGGAATCAAGCCTGCTGTCCATATTACCATTTATCGAACTTCAAACGTGCATATCTTGAAAATGACAATTCCAATGACCATGAAAATTTGCAGGCACGCGTAAAATGATATTTCAAACATTTCTCAATTTTCACTTTTCGTAAATTCGCGTTTTATCAAGAATTGGACTAGTGACCTCTTTATGGTTATTTTCGACCCATTCTAAAGACATACCAAATTCCAATCCATCCAACATTAGACTTCAACCTTTTTACCACATTTCTAATACCATATTTAGGACTTAGTGCAATATTTATACTCGTCATATCATAACCCCAACCTATTCTAGTCATTTACTCATTAAGTGACCAATTTGGGCACTTTTATGACCCATTTGGGTCTTTACCCATGTAACCACCATTCAAACTCTCAATTCACTTTCATTTGACTATTCTAAGTCAACTTAGGCCAATTTCACTATCTATACTCCAATTTAACCATGAACATCAAAATTTCCATAAACTACAATATTTACATCATTTACATCAAGGGTTCAAGATTATCATTCCAAAACTTCAATGATCATTGACCCAACTCATTGACTAGTTTGACTTAAATACCATATCAAGTTTGACTTTGACCATCCACATAACAAGACCTTGACTTTTAACAACATGTGACAAAACCATGTTTTCTTAACAAAAAGGGGTGACATCAACATCAAGAGCATGATCAAGGGATAAGCTTGTTACCGACAATGAAACAAGCTCCACCACTAGCAACCTTCGGGCCGTTTGCCCGGATCCCGTTGGGTCCCACTTGGCTCACCTAAAAACATATAAACATGATAAAGTAAGCATAAAGCTTAGTAAGCAATGGGCTATCAATGATCATCAATATCAATTCAACATACGTATATTAAGGATCCATAATATCATATGCTAATTCCCGCAAGAATTAACATCTTCGGGCCTACACCCCGGTATATAATCATAACACATCAAGTAAATGACATATCCATTACCGGTCCTTCCAAGTAAATGGAACAAGCATTACTTGAAGAAAGATAGCATCATCCATTAACTTACCTCGCGATAGCCCATACAATCAATCACTTGTAACACTTGGCATACTTTTATCACCTATTCATATAATCATATAAACACATATCAATTACACATTCAATAATCATTCATCATATAACATAGATGTTAATTCACTTAACACCTATATCCAATTCATACTCAACCTCCAATTCATTACTTGTATCATATTATACAAGTATTAATTTCATCATAAGATCTCATCATATGTTTCATACACTTTACTCATAATCATGTATAAATGGGTAATTATCATTATCACATCATCAATTTCATCAATAATCACCAAGAGCATCATCTCTTAGTGTATAATCATATTCATCATATATCATTTACCCATTTATACATGACTTTCATTTCCTTTACACAAGGAATATAATTCAACATGCTAATTAAATGAATTCATTCATCAAATCATTATTCTTTCATCAATTACCAATTACTATCATCATTTACATAATCAAAATCATTCATTTACTCATAAACACAAGGTTATGAGTTCTTTTATAAAAATTTACATCATTTAAACCTACTTCATAACTTAATCATGTGTATGAAACATATATAATTCATTAAACCATTAAGCCTTTAATTTCAAGAAGTTAGGGTTTACACAACTTGATTCAAATCATGAATTAAGTATAAAGACATGTTCTTCATCATGTATGAAACCTTAATACCCAATTACCCGTTACTTTCCTTAAGTTAGGGTTTATCCCCATAACTCAATTTCACACATAATCATCTAATTAAACAAGAAGATATTGTTAATCATACCTTAGAAGTTGTAAATTTGAAGTTAGAAGCTTCAATTCCACAAAACCCTAACAAATTTTGGATCTTTGTTCTTGTTCTTCCTTAACCGACTTCACACAAACATATAGTAAATATCTTTTTAGTTTTCAAATGTAAAAATGCAGTAGAAGTTTACAGAACTAAGTTTTATACTGCATATTTCATTTAAACCCCTTAACTTATAGTACTTGTCATATTTAGTCCCTCAACACATATTTCATAATATTACATGTCCTATGGGCATAAAATAGTTTACATAGTTAGTCCCACTAACTTATATAATCAAAATTGTATATTTAAAGTTTTAAACTTACAAATTTTGGGGCGTTACAAATGTGTTTTGTAGGTTCGCGGGTCGGGTTTACCCGCGGGTATAAGTTCATACCCATCACCCGCCCGCGACCCACCAACGGGTAGAAGTTTATACCCATAACCCAACCATGGGTAAAAATTTCACGGGTTTACCTACCCACGATGGGCGGATACCCACAGGTCGCGGGTTTTTTCTCGCCCATTGCCATCCCTAATTGAATCCCTATCTCTATGCTTTTAGCGTTGAAAACACAAAAAGCGGACACGAAAGTTCCCATTTTGTCGACACACATTCTAGTGCTACTAGTGGGGAGCGCACTCCCAACTTCCCAAGTTACATTTTTTTATTTTTGGAGCACAAAGTATATAACCAACGTGGTTAGTCTTGAAAAGATGATAAAAGTAATATTAAGCTAGATTTGTGATGTTATGTATGGCTAAATTTGTGACAAAATGGTCTATAATTGACACCGACTCAAAATTAGTTACCTATTCATGATGTAGGATATACCTGACTCACTCAATACTTGTATTTATGAGGGTGGTTAGGCTCGAACCTGGACTTTATGCTATTTGTGACAAAAAATTTCATTACCTATTACCAACTGAATTACAAGTCATTGAGACCATCTCCAATGTATACACTATTGCACCAAATTTGATGTTTTGGTGTAAAGTTACTTCTCCAACCAACTCACCAAATTTGGTAGTTTTAGTGCACACCAAATATTTCAGGATATTGCACCAAATTTGGTGCAAGAATAAACTTTGCACTAACTTTATAATATTTCATTTTAATCTATATGTTTGAAATATTGTTATTATTTATTCGTATGATTCTTTTAAGTGTGTTATATTTTAGAATACATAATATGATTATCGAAACCATTAAAATATAATTGTAAAACAAATTATGATAATTAAAACATTGATTTATGCAAAGAACTTATGCAATTGAAATGTTACGAAAGTAAATAACTAAATATACAGTTAGGTTAAGAGTTTGGAAGATTAATTGATCATAAAAATAATAATTTAAAGTAAAGTATAATGTAAAAAAAGTTTATAGGGTAATGTGAAAATGATGAAAATCTTTTTAGTACATTAATCTAGTGGATATGTTAGAGATTAAACATATTTGGTGTAAGCTTTTTTTTGAAAGATTCTTTTATTACATCAATTTTGATGTAACATTTAGTGCGTACGTTGAATATGCCCTAATCCTAATACACTAGTCCTAAGTTTTGGTTTCATTCATCATACAATAATAGAGTTAGCATATCTTTATTGTATAATGAGCGTTTAGATTTAGATATGATTTTTATCATAAAATGAGAAGCACACTCTACCTTTTGTTGTTATAAATATGTTAGTAGATATCGTTAACCTTTTAAGTAAGTTAAAGGGTTTTGTTAACGGAAGTCTTTAGAGTTTTGTTTAATAAAATCTTACGTGCATAAATTATTGTACATTCAACCGAAATTTAGAGATTTAACATAAATTCACATAATATTTGTTATGGTATTAATACAACTTTATAAGTATTAATAAAAGCTCTAAAAGATGTTGTTATCGTCTTGATTTTCAAAAAAAATAAATAATAATAATAATAGTCGTAGTCGTAAATGTTAAGATTACGAGTCAAAGTCAATATTACATTATTACCTCCCAATTTCCATTTCCTTTTCCCTTTATTTACTCCGTATTATATTTACGCCGGTAACCAAAAACAGACCATCACCGGCGTTCACACGCCGGTAAACCCTAATTTTTACATACAAATCGAAATACAATAAAACTTGAAGTCGTCCTTTTTTAGGCTAAAATTCAGTTAGCATTTTTTAGTTTGTTTTCAATACACAAGTTAGCATCTCACGCAATCGCAATAATATGTCAAGGCAGTTCTTAAATTGTATAAAAACTTAAGGTGTAATCAAATTCATTATATGCGTAAAAAAATAAATATATAAAAAATGG
Source organism: Helichrysum umbraculigerum (assembly GCA_949592205.1). Lineage (NCBI taxonomy): Eukaryota > Viridiplantae > Streptophyta > Magnoliopsida > Asterales > Asteraceae > Helichrysum > Helichrysum umbraculigerum. The sequence goes on from CATIUR010000001.1 coordinate 384,890,146, forward strand.
CTGAAGGTGATCACAATGATCACGGTATACTAAAGCGATCATCTTCAGGTAATGATTTAGAAGGCCAATTGGATCGACGGTTTTCTGGTCGACGTTTTACTATTAACCGCCGGTCGCCGGAAAACCGGTCTGATTTTGATCATGCCACGGCGATCAGTAGCGGCGGTGGTGGCGATGAAATCCTAGGAGATGGTGCTCCGCCTGAATGGGCGCTGCTGCTAATTGGATGTCTGCTTGGCCTTGCTACTGGTTTATGCGTTGCTACATTTAACCGTGGGGTTAGTGAATGTTATGCCTTAATTTTATTGTATTATTGAGCTTATATTCTGTTGAATTTGACCTCCATTACTAAAATATTTCAACACAAAAATCTAGTTCTTTGTCCATTATGATCAAGTTGTCAGTTTAGTAATTAGATTACTTTTGTGCAAGATCTCCAAAAACTCAGAGACGACTCTGTGTCTGTGATGATATGACTAGTTATGTCATATGTGCCTTAGTTATTAGGCGTATTCAAATTCGTAGCAGTGTAGCATTTGATTTACAGTTTAGAGATGGTAAATTGTGCTGCTGTATCATGGTTGATTGAATTATTAGGTGCATGTAATACATGAATGGTCATGGGCGGGTACACCAAACGAAGGTGCTGCTTGGCTACGTTTACAGAGAGTAGCTGACACGTGGCATCGGATACTTTTAATACCTGTCACTGGAGGAGTCATTGTAGGGGTGTTGCATGGTTTACTTGAAATATTTGAGCAGATAAAGAAGTCAGCTCCTGGACATGACTTTATCCTACTTTCTGGAATCTTTCCGGTTGTGAAAGCTATCCAAGCTGCTGTAACGTTAGGTACTGGTTGTTCTTTGGGTCCTGAAGGACCTAGTGTAGATATCGGGAAATCATGTGCCAATGGATGCTCATTTATGATGGAAAATAATAAGGAACGTAGGATAGCTCTCGTTGCAGCTGGTGCAGCTGCTGGCATATCATCAGGTTTGACTTCCTCACACGAAGCTTATTGGTGTTCTTTTGATTAAAGAAAACTTCCGTTTGATCTTTGCCTGTCTTCTGGTCTCAGGTTTTAATGCAGCAGTTGCTGGTTGTTTCTTTGCCATTGAGACTGTGTTAAGGCCTTTACGTGCTGAAAACTCTCCCCCTTTCACAACGGCAATGATAATATTAGCATCAGTTATTTCATCAACAACATCAAGTGTTATACTTGGAGAAAAAGAGGCTTTCACAGTGCCGACGTATGATTTGAAATCTGCAGCTGGTATTTTGTCTCATTTTAGTTCCGTTAACTGTTGCTGTAAAAATTTATGCTTATGATTTGATTTCTGTGGACAGTATCTTAGTTCATTCCACGGTTACTATTGATCAATGTATTATCGAGTTAGTAGTTCTCTCTGCCAATATTGAGTGGATTGGACTTATTTTGGACATCTAAACAGTTTGAAGGTCGCACAAAGTGACATTACATTCAATATTCTGAAACACATTATTAATACATTTATTGATTTATATTCTTATTTTATTAATATAGTTTTCTAGTGTTAGGGAGTCAACCTGGCCCAGCACATTTTGACCTAGACTAAACATGGCCATTATGACTAGAAGCTCTCATTTTAAAACATTTCAGACCTGGCCATCTAGACTAAACATGGACATTATGACTAGAACCTTGTTTCATCTATAAACCTTGCAAGACCTGCCATCTTGTCACCTCTACAGTCTTTACTTAATGTGCAAACAACAGTCTAAACTCTGAACGCTAATGTGTTGTCTCTTTTGCAGAGTTACCTCTCTACCTGATTCTAGGCATGCTATGTGGTGTAGTTAGTGTGCTATTTGCTCGATTGGTAATTTGGTTTGACAAAGTATTTGAATTTATAAAGGAAACTTTTGGACTTCCTGCTATTGTTTCTCCGGCTTTAGGTGGTCTAGGAGCAGGGTTGATAGCTCTTAAATATCCTGGAATTCTGTACTGGGGTTTTACTAATGTCGATGAGATTTTACATGCTGGGAAAACAGCTTCGGCACCTGGAATCTGGCTATTAGCCCAGTTAGCGGCAGCTAAAGTTGTGGCTACAGCTCTGTGCAAAAGTTCCGGGCTCGTTGGTGGCTTATATGCACCAAGTTTGATGATAGGTGCTGCAGTAGGTGCTGTATTTGGTGGTTCAGCAGCGGAATTGATCAACTCCGCTATACCTGGAAATTTTGCTATTGCTGAGCCACAGGCATATGCATTAGTAATGCTTTCACTTTTCTGCAATCACTCCAATCAGGGGTGGCGTTCAACCCGTTTAGTTATGAATGAGTCGATTTGGGTTATGTTCTACTCTGAAGGGTTGATGGGTAATATGGAAAAAAAAAAAATAGCTGAAGAGGAAACGGGTCATATGGGTTTAACAGGGGAAGTCATCTAAAGTGTATCCTTGAAGCATAAAATATCCTAAACCTATTTTATCTAATAAAGTTATAATTGAAGTAATATGATTTTCATAAGGATTTATAACAAAAAAAGTGAACAAAATCTCTTGCTGTAACCCAATCTGACTCTACCCGTTTTAACTTGTAACATTATTACCCATTTGGACCTGAACCAGTTAACCCAACTTGTCCAACCCACTCATTTTGCCACCTCTAACTCCAACTTTCGCATGTTATTTTGCTAATTCTGACTTTAATCTTACACTACAGGTTGGAATGGCTGCTACCTTGGCTTCATTTTGTTCTGTACCCTTGACTTCAGTTCTACTTTTGTTTGAGCTGACAAAGGATTATATGATCTTGCTTCCTCTCATGGTAAAATTTTCTTTGAAAATCATGTGAAGTAAAATTATCACTTTTTAGGAAGTTTGAGTCTGACGTCTGCATTTAGTAATAATATATACTTCCCGTTTTGTTGTCATGAATGCTGCAATCAGGGGGCTGTTGGATTAGCAATATGGGTTCCATCTGTTGCCAACCACTGTAAGGAGGGCGAGGGATCTGATACAAGGAGTTCCTCAAAAGGTTACTCCGTTCTTTCACCAATTGATGACAAAATTGACGAGTGGAGACAAAATGGTGAAGATGATTTGGAGCTTTGCATCATGGGACCTGGTGATAACCATGAAGCAGTTGATGAAGATATTATTCTCGAGGATTTGAAGGTACTCAAAAGTCCTGTTAACCCTTGTGTTTTCAGTTTGATAATGTATGGGTCTGATGTAACGTCTGTAATCAGGTTTCTCAGGCTATGTCAAACATCTACCCGAAAGTCTTATTATCGTCAACTGTTAAAGAGGCTGTAAAATGCATGGATGACAGTCAACAAAGTTGTGTGCTTGTTGTTGACCCTAAAGATCATTTAGAAGGAATTTTGACATATGGTGACATCAGAAGGGGAATTTTTAAGACCTCTAATGAATCCTTCAACAGTGGTTCATCAACTTCAGATGTATGTTAAATTTTGGTTACACCAATAGTACGATACCATGCACTTTCCACATGCATGCACACATCCAGTATTGGCCATTGGCTTTTATAACACGATCAAACTGAATTCTTTTGCAGTTAAGCGAGTGTTCTGTTTCTTCCATCTGCACTCGAGGGATAAACTATCGTGGGCTAATGCGAGGACTTCTAACATGTTATCCTGATACTGATTTGGCAATTGCTAAAAAGTTAATGGAGGCTAAAGAGATAAAACAATTGCCGGTTGTACAGCGTGGTGTTAATTTTCAAGAAGAAAAAGGGCGTACTATCATTGGCATTCTCTATTACCATTCAGTCTGGAGCTGTCTCAGGTGATAATAAAACTCTCTACCAGGTGGTGTTTGTTTACGTTCAGGAATCACTTTAGGGTATGGGCTTGATGCAAGGGTGGAGTGAGGACGGGAATGTGTAGGGATTCTAAACTCACCCCTCTTTACTCAAAGTCTCAAACCCATACCCTTGAACCAAGCAGTCCCTTATTGAACCCACACCCTCGTATCAAACACACCATGACATCTGAACCCACACCCTCGTATCAAACACACCATGACATCCTTGAAAGTGACCACTCTTGCCTAAACAGTTTTAAGTATTACTCACGATATATTAAAAGCATATTGTGACAACTTTCAAAGTTACATATTATGTTCTCTATAAGAAAGATTCATTAGTCGTTTTTAAGGATAATCTTATTAATATCACCCGTTCTACAATTTCTAAAGATGCATTGCTCAAAATTATGATGCAGAGAGGAGCTAAAGCGAAGGGGATTAGGGAGGACAGAAGACCATAAAGAAGAGAAGGCTTCCAGTGAATAGATATTGGAACTTTTGTGTAGGTATTGTTAGGATGACAGCAGGGTATAGTTTGATACTTTGATGATGCTCTTTTATACATAGCAGGCAGTTTAAATGGGTGAATGAAGGTGGTGTCAGTTGTTATATACGGATATACCCCATGTCTCTGACCATAGCTAGGAATACATATACTAGTAGTTTCATGTCTTAGAAGGTGTCACCTTTTTATACAAGTAAATGTTTTTTTAATTCAATATAGCAAATATCATTTAGGGTATGTCTGGCGCACAAGCTTATTGTAACTTATGGGATCTTAAGCTTATTTTTTTTAATGCTCGAGCCAGTAACATTGTTTGGATAACAAAAATTCTAGGGTTCACGAACAAAATAAACTATATAAAAGAAAGGTAGTTAATCTAGCTTTTAAAATAAATTTCTAACTTATGAAATTATAAACTACATAAATACACTTTATATGATTATTTATTATGTATTCTTTTGTACTGTCATGTCAATTCACACTTATAAGCTTCCAGTTCCAGATAATTTATCAAACACATATAGAATATAATAATCTCCAGCTTGGAAAATAAACTCCAGTTATCAGCTATAAGCTTCTGACTATAGCTAAATGTTAGTTTCACCAAACATACCATTATTATTAATGGCATATATATAAGAAAAAATGATTTATTACTTAAGCATTCATTATGTTAGATAAACAAATAAAGATAGAAGGTTATTTGATTACAAAAAGTTGACTAAAAGAATTTATTATGCATCAAATTGTTCAACGGTATGAAACTACGAATATTATTGACCATAATGCCTGTGCGTGTACATTTATATCTATTGTTGACTAAAGGTTTTACTAAAACCAATAATGGTAACGGTTTTTAATTGTGCTAAATTTATGAATGGTTTTGTTAAAGAATCTTCCTTGATACATGTTAAGATGCATTTAATAAGTCTGTAAGTTTTTTAAATATTAGAATTTCTATGTTTTAGTACTTAAGAATGTACTCCGTATTATTTTAATTATGTCTCTAGAGCAAAGATGTAATTAATATGTTTCATTGTACTTACAAATTAATATCCACTAATTTGATGAATTATTTTCTATCAAACCCGTGTTTTCACGGGTCCATGATCTAGTAAAAAGTAAATATTAGATTGTGTGTTCTTCGAAAAACCCGTGAATGAAATATTTGGTTCTTGTTGAACCTTTAAATATAACTAACAATGCAAACTCCCACTTCTTGAAGACTAAAATAAGTATTCTAATCATTTACTACTAATACTATACTCTATTCAGTTTTTCAAGTGATTGTCATGTTTCTTTAAATGAAAATAAAACAAGAATTATTATTTAATTGATTATATTTTTTTAACTGCAATATTTTATTAAAACGCTAGCAAGATACTAGTTTGAAGAAATAAGTACAATGAATACAATTAATTACAATTACAATTCTAATTAATCTACCAAATTAAGAGATAATTTTTTTCCCTTACTCGATATCCAAGTGATTAAAATGAGTTTGATATCGTCACTTAAAACATCACTTCTTGGCTTCTTATGAGTGAGAACGAGCTCATTTTTTTAAATGGAGTTGTTAGCCAAAGTGGTAGGGAGGAAAAACTTATTTACCATTATGGCGGTTTTGTAAAAAAATTAACTAATAAGGTGTTTTCATATAAAAAGGTATTGTTTTTCTTATAAATTTATAATGAATTATTTTTAAAACTTGTTTCATTTGATTTGATTTCTCTTATCTGAAATTGCTTTAAATTAATTTAGTAATATATTACATTCTAGAGCTCTATCATATAGAGTATTTTTAAACAAAAGTCATATATGTTTTGAGTTTACGTACACATTTTTATACATCTTATTTAATTTAACAGATGTCAATCTCTTAACAGTTTTTTCTATCTAATTAACTAGATCATAACCCGCGAATTCGCGGGATATCATATGAATTACAATTTTATATTTATATTTATATTTATATTATTATAATGCATAGATTTTAAGATGACATATTTTGAGGTTGATATTGTCAAAATGTTTTAAATTGAGGGAGAGATGTAAATGTGCAAATAATTGGTTGTTTACATTTTAATAAACGATTGTTTATTCATAATACACAAGGAAATATACAGTAAAATTGGGAACGATAAAAGTGTTGATGATAGCCTGATAGGTGGTGTAAAATAATGAGAATATGATAATGTATGATATTACATGTACAAATTGATTATACATGTTTAAGATACGGTATAGATGAAAAATAATTGAGTGGCCGTTTCATCTTGCGGTTCTAATCCGCGTATACTTGCTACTATGTTGGCAAGGTGGTTGTACCATTTTTAGATTTGTATATAGCATAAATAAAGTTGTAAAGGAAGCTGGAGAATGAATTTGAAATTTTATTCTATATAAACTAAACACTTGTTGACTCGAGTACCTTAGGAATGGTGGAACATTTGCACCTAATTCACCTACAGAAATTAGCACAACCAGCAAATGAATTGAATATAGTATAAACATCAATGTCGTTCATACATATCTGTAGATAGGTAATCAAAGCCAAAGATTTACCCATTTTGACCCAATCTTTCCATTTCCCCTCTGTGGCTGTTTGTTTTATTTACAATTTCTTTTGCCTCTACTTTGAAAAGTTAGCTAAAAAGTGACTGATTTTGGCTATCAAAAGTTTTTCAATGATGTTAGCTATCAAATAGTGTTTCACGTTGAAGGTGAAACTCGTGGTACACCTGTTAAACTTTGATAACAATTGTCGAAAATGACTGACATGTATAATTTGATATCGTGAAATTATATCAAAGTCAATTATCAAAAAATAAAATTATAGAATTTAAATGGGCAAAAAGGTAATGGAGTATAGTATCATCTTATTATAGTAGCCATGTGTCTTATAGTGTGGTGAGACCAGATAACATGTCAACAAATAAATCAACAATTAATTCATTTCTATCTAGTAACGTTCAAATTTTAAGCATTAATGAAGTCAAAGTAACACGCACAATGACTACACTAACTTACATATAGGAAACATGAATTTGAAAAATTCAAAATGTAGCATGAACTCCCTTTATGTCCAAGATTCCTTAAAGGAAAAAAATAATCCAAAAGCTCCTCTGCTATATTTTCTAAGTTACCAGCATATTCTACATGAAAACCCTTCATCATTATGACTATAAAAACATTATAGCTTCATGCCATGTTGTGCATAGATGTAGAAAAATGGGCAGGCCGGCGGGGAGGCCGGGTTGATTAAGAGTGAAAAATGGTTTTTGTCATAATGTCTAAATTGTAACGCGTAGGTCGGTTTGGGTCAACCCAATAACATTGTCCGACACATTGTACATGACAAAAGTTAATTACCGTGTCAATTACGATAAAATGTTAAATTATCTTAGTAAGAATACCATTTCTTTATAAAATGATCAAGGATGTGTAAGGCTTTAAAAAAACCATTTTTGGATCCATTATTGTCAAATATTCTTATTTTTCCCTTTTGACCCATTAAAAAGAAATTACGGGTAAAAAATATTTGAATTCATATATACTCAACACATAATTAATCTCATGTTTACCTGTATTCATTCTCAAGATCATGGAACTCATAGATGTTTGAGGCGCACGAAGAAAGTACTCTACCGATCCATATCAATAGCTAAGCACCATTTCTTTGAACATCTACTCCACACGCTTTGTGTAATGATCCTTTGGCATTCTCTCCACTTTATCTAGTAGTTCATAAGATATCTGCAATCCATTTTTTAAGTCAAGAATTCAAGATCATCAGATAATCGGTGACAAACATATACTTTTAAACATATTGTATAGCACATAATATATTTATAATAATATACTGATATAAACTGAACGAACAAAGTAACATAATTGGGTCCAAAACTGCTGACTTCAACGTCAAAGGTTTCCCAATTTATCGCATGACAAAACACATATTCGAAAGAGCAATTTTCTTTTGGTGTTTTCGGGTCAGTTTATATCACATCAAACTTACTGAATAAAGTAACATAATTGGAGGTTGTCATGTGTTTATATGCAGAGGTGACTTATGAATGAGTTGACGAGTTACCATCTCAAACGGGTCAAGCAAAGTTTTCAATAAAAACGAAAGATGCCAAAACGGTTAAAATTTGACAGAAATGTATGATTAGTACAAACAACTTCATACTTCATTTGATTATGAATTCTGTTTATTAATTAAAGCGATTTAGTTTTGTAAATCCTACCTAAGGCACTAACTTATTTCTGCAAAATTTAGTGAAAAAATGGATTTACAAATGGGTCGATTTGGGTTATGTTTATCTCTACAGGGTGAAGTGTAAAGTCATACAAAAAAATGCACATTCTTTAATGACATGTAATCTCTTAATCTTTATTCGAACATCAAAAACAGATTCGTTTGACGCATTATCCAACCTACCCGACCCACCCACTTTGCCACCTAACTATACATGTATGTGGCTATCATTAGGGACTATTGTATCATCTCTTTTTTGTGATTGTTAAAAGGTATTTTAGACACTTGGCTAGACTTCAACACACTACTACAACAAAATAACTAACTAATGCCTGAAAGTTAATTTTAGCAGTTGATTCAGATCACAAAATGAAAGAATAAATGAAAGCATAACGATAACGTACCAATAGATCTTGACATTGCAAAAACACCAAAAACACGATGCCCCTTCCATTGTATGCCCCTGCCTCCTGCTGCTTCAATTCTTGCATATTACTCTTCCCGGTTTGGCTAATAATCCACAGTAAAACAACATATTCATCATTATAAGATTATAATTCACAAATTGGATCCTACATTTAGCTCCAGAAAAAGTAAGAAAATAGTATCATTAACTTTTGTTTATAGTCAATTCTAATGGCGATTCTAAGTATACATGTGTGTATAAGTAGAAGTGTTACATATAGTGGTGAAACATAAGTAGAAGTGTTTTATCTTACTTAATGATCCACAGATTTATCTTTATGAGGAGTGCATAGTAATGTATTATACAGTAGGTTCTCAGTGCCCTAAGATCCCAATCTCGGATTGAATTCCAATCGCAGTATTGTTCTCAAGCGAATGACTTTTACACAGCCTCAATTGATTCAGTTGGAACCTCCCTTTATGTCATTTTTTCCTTGCAACTTGCAAGCATTAGTAGTTTAAAGGATATATATGGCATGAGAAGAACTAACCTAAGTACACAAGACTTATTTCAGATGAATATAGATAACATTGCATATGAATTACTATACTGTGCATTTAGAAGGGAGATAACATTACCCTAGAGAACTGAAGAATGACCAGCTGAAAATTGCAGGGCCAATGAGGGCAACGACAGCCGATATAATAATGACTACCTTGATGTGATTCTCACCAAACCCATCCAGCCTCCCTTGAAATTTTCGTTTCTAATTTGTAATAGAAGTATAAATTGTTGCCACTCAAATTTGATCTTAATCTAACTATATAAATAATAGGTTGAGTTCAAAAGTCACATTGTGTACCTTGGTTTAAACAGAAACAATCTCATCCTTGAATTTCGCATATGAAGTTGTTATAGCAACACGCCTATGAGACTCGAACTATATTAAAGAGCGATACCTATATTAAAGAGTCAACGATAGCCAATGTGAGTTAGGAAGACCAAAACAACTTGGAATCCACAAACTTCCAATACTATAATTTTAAGGGAGTAATGTTTTGCTTATATAGATGCACTATATAAGCAGAGGTGGCAATTTCAACCCATATAGTTAAAGACGGATTGACTTGGGTCATATTTCTACCCTATCGGTCAAAGGAACCAAAATTAAAAACAAAGAGTCCAAGCAGATCATACGCGTACAAAATAATCTGAAGTGTTTTTTTGAATGCTAGATAACTTCTACCTTTATTTATTCAAACAACTTGAATATTAATGTAATAATAAACATATATTATTAATATTTATCAGTAAAAATTAGACAAAAAAAACTAAAAATGTATAAATTTTATCAATCCAACCTGACCCGACCATTTCGATAAGTGTTGAAAATTACCCATTTTAGCACCTCTATCTAAACGATAGAGTCAACTTCTTGAGCGTCACATCAGGTTTTACAGCAGATATATTCAAGTCAGAGTCTTCTTGAGTAACCGAATACGTTTTGTTGACGGATAGAGTGTTAAGAGTCAGAGGCGGGTCACTGAATGTATGTTGCAAGAACAGTGAAATCAACAAATACTGATGATGCTGCAACAATTATAGCTAAACATCCATAATCTGTTTATCGTTGTAAAAGAAGTACTGATTTTAATAAACTGATTATTGATCATATTTCAACTACATCCTTGACAAAATAAGAACTCCTGTCATAAAGTTCAAGATACGTAGCCATACATGCTTAGCATAGACTTTTTCTTACACGAACTGATAAGCTATCAAGGAATATGAAGCTACTTAGACGCTAGATGGACTTAGATTATAAAGAGCATGATGGATGCTACCATTTATCTAGCTATAAAAGTCATGAAATAAAAATGAGATGACCGTAAGAGAAAGAAGTGAACTTACAACAGAACGTTAACCAAAAACATACAAGGGAGTGCATCAAATAGCAAGGGTACAGGGAAACCAAAATATAAGAAAATTAAGATGCACCCACCACCTAATGGAAAGTTACTACACATCACTTAGGTGGTCTTCATTTTCGGAGCCTTCTTTGTGGTCGAAGATCTTCTTGAACGGAGTTCCTCAACCTAATGAAGAACATGAGTCCCCCCAACAATGCCAAACTATGCAAAAACCAATCACTAAGAAGTGCACAGTTTATAAAATGACACCAAGGAACTACAAAATCGTAAAACCAAGTCCAAAAGATTGATTTCACTTAGAATAACAGAGGTAATTTATCAAAAGTCAGGCCACGTGATATTAGGGGTAGCAAAACTTGTAAGGGTAATGGTCAAAATAGTTGATTTTGCTACATATCGGGTTGGTTCACCCAAAACACTTCTCCAAATTTGTGTCATGACAAAATTTATTATGTCAATACTTATCTGATTTCTCTTATTAAAACTTGTAACCCATAAGACCCGTTTCGTTTTAGCTATTTTTTGTTTTACCCAGATGACCAGATTGAGATCAAACATTGAAACATTCCCAAATCATCTATTTTAATTAATGGGTTGAAATATCCACTTTTACAAAATATATAACATTAATATATTGTACCATGGCAATTGTAAAATCTAGTTTGTAATTGTGTCTGATTTTCAGGTACGGGCAAATGTGCATCAAATGACTAAAAGTACGCATTCAAAGATATTATGAAGGTATCCTATTAACAAAAGATTCTGTCATTTATTCTAACCTGATTATATTTGATGAACAGTTGTAGGAATTCCTTTTTTTTTATTTTATTGTGAATATCAGGTTTAAAACCAAAGGTCAATAAGCAAATGTATTACCTGTCCACTACCAAACACGGCTCCAACTTAACGACCTACTTCCAATGTGTCAGAATTCATGATGTTTGTAGCAGACCTTTCAAGTTTGTCTTGAAAGTCCTTGGCATCCTGAAACATTATTAGGATCACAATGTATTAAATATATCTTTATGGTCTTATTGACACAGCTCTAATATGCGTTACCAGTAAATATAAAATGCATTAAAAGGCGAGAAGGTGATCTACATCAACTGTGTACTGACATAAATGCCATGATCGACAATTGTATCATTAAGTGATTATGTAAATGGTGAAGTTATATAGTATACCCGTATGATGTCGAATTGATGTGGTTGTAAAAGACGCAGAAACATCAATTTTTATTCTGGTGAGACGCTATACTTTGAGTTCCTGGTTGCTTGGCGCGCATGACAACCTTGTTGTGCAGTTTTAGTTGCTTTCTGTGAACTTGTAGCTTTATAACCTGCAGATTACAACCGATATATAATCTGTAAAAGTCTTCATGCAGTCTGTTTCTAATGTACAGTCAGTTCAATAAACTCAATTACATAATCATAGACTGCACAATTAGCATATATCAGAGACTATCGCATACAAAGGTTTATAATGTAATGGCATACGTGGCATCCTCTGATGATAGTGAGTGTGTCATAATAACGTTAACGCTTGCGTATGTATATTGTTATTTTAGAGGATGTCTACACAGTATGACAGTTGGTAGGTAAGTGAGTGTAGCATAGATGGCAACAAAAGTAACATGTAGTGGTTGGCTGACCACCAGTTGTGTCGTTTATGGTTTATGGTTTATTTGTATTGGAGCCATTAACAACCAATAGACAATCAGATGCGTTTATTTTCCTTTATCTTAAATAGTAGTAGATTTTATGTTCTATAAATGAAGCTAAATCTAGATTGTAAGGTTTAATAGTACTACATCCACACAATATCAAATGAGCCTCGTTCTAGAATTGCCCTCAAAAGACGGCAACCCAAAAGAATACAAGTAAAGAGACTGACATACTAATATTTGCTTTTAGACCATAACATGTGCCACCAAGATTTGATGTCTACACCAGACCAGAACGATTACTACTATTTAAGCAAATCGTGTAAAACTTGCATCCAAGCATTTAATCAAACACTTGGTGTGCATAACCAATGTTTCGTACATCATATAATCTGTATTTGAAACTCATATTACAAACAACAAAACCATAACCAAATCCCAGAATTCATTCGTGGCTAATTAATACACAAATTGAAAAGAATGAAGAATCAACAAATGATAGATCTAACCTTGCCGGTACTAATGCGAATTTTGATTTGCTTTAGGATCAGGTGGCGTCAGATTGATGCGATCGTTCGTCAAAAACTAACCCAATCATTGAATTATTGGTTTGCTTGAATCAGGGTTTGATACGGGACAGAGTGGATTGATTCAATCGGTTCCAGATCGGTGCTATCAACCAATCGCTTGCTTACCTCTGGGTATTTGAATCGCTTGGTTTTTGTGGATGTGGTTTGTGTGTCTTACGGCTGGTTTGTGTGGGTAGAGGGTTGATCGATATTTTTGAACAAAAGGGAAGAGACGGGTTATGAAGGCATGAGGGTATATTTGGAATAAATTAGGTAAAAAAAGATTAAGATTAATTAATCATGTTGGTAATGGTAATTAAGGGCTGTGATTAGAGGAGCTAAACCATTGTGAGGTGGAGATTAAATTTTGAAGGGTGATTAAGGAGAAGATTAGTTAATTAAGGCTCTATTTTATTAGATAAGAGAGATTGTGTGGGTATAATTATGTCAAAATATGGTAAAGTATTGTGGGAAGTAGCTTGTTAGTTTTTAACGCAAAATGGATTATATACTAGATCATAACCCGCGAATTCGCGGGGCTATCACAAAATTTTAATACAATGATTTTGGCCCTCAAGGTTTAATTTACATATAGTCTAGACTTGTGTCTCTTGTAAATTTTGTATTAATTGATTTATTCAGTACTTTGTCCTTATTAATGATGCAAATATTATGAACAAAATGGTTATGAGACTGAAGGAAAGACAAGCTAATGTAACTATAGGTGAAAGCAAGTCATCATTAGGATGAATAAAAAATGCCTCTTGACGTAAATTGAAATGAAACATCTTAATAGTTAAAACAATCTTATACCAAGAGATCAGTGATCACCTTTAAAATTAATCTGATATACAAAAACGAAAATATTTTTCTAGCTATACGGCTAACTCTGGGGTGTCAAGTCGACTTCGGTTTTGCAACGATTTGAGATAAGTTTTTCTAAATAGTATTTCATATGCATTCTTATAAATATTCCATTCATACTCCGGCATGAGAATGTACACCATATGTATTGTCATGGTTGCAGAACAACATGCTGAAAACAATAAAAAATGTGAGGATTCATAAATATATACTTAAGAAACTTACTTGTATGGAACCAAAAAAGTAACCCTTTTGACCTGTTACCCGGGCTACCCATCTTGCCAGCTCTTAATTATTAGTCAATTAGATAAGGACAAATGATGAATTTGTTTGTGTGTTTGTACCTTTAGTTTCATCAGATGTGTGCAGTTGGCCTTTTGATGCTTCATATGATGAGTGAAACTTTCACAAAAATCTTTTTCTTGATGTTTTTATCGGCTCTGGATCACGATCACCAATATCCACATGTTTAAGTCTTTCAATTCGACGCTTGGCCTGATGTGTTCAAACAATTTATAAGAATGCAGAATAAAGAGTAAAAAATATAGAGACTGGTTTGTGAAATGGCCATTTTACTTCTAAAAGCTGACCCGATCACGACTTCATCAGTCTTAAGAGTGTCATTCGAGTTTTCTGAAAGACAAATTGTGTGACACTGGCCTCAAATTCCTTGATAAATCTTGAATCATCATCAATTCTTGAAGTACAAGCAGTGGCTTTTGCTGTTCTAACATAATCATAATGCACTATAGTTGGTCCAAAATTGCCCGTTATCTCCAATATGGGTGGTCTTAGCTTATCTTTAGAGCAAGATTGCCCATCCACCTGTAGAAGAACCCAAAGATCAATATATAACGTATAGTTTTCTAAGGATTCGACTACCTATATGAGTAACGACTTCAGGATGTTCGTCTATATATGGCGGGTTCAAGCAGCAAGAGGGTAAGGATAAAGGGTTAGACGATTATTAACCCTATCAAAAATAATACTCAATTTTTGTCTACATACTAAAGTACCCGCCAATTTTGCGACTCTGAAGGTTACGACAATAATTAATTAAAGACAATTAACTTAATCCATTAGTCAACCAGAATGTAAGCTAGAAATATAATTATCTGCTTGTATAACACCCCTCAATCTTACGTAATATTATTATATTGAAAACACGGAAGCGAAGAGATTTAAAACATATTTAATTACTATACGTTAGAATCAAAGATCATAAACCGATCATAAGTTAAATCATGTCAAGTTAAACATGGTTAACAAACACATAATACGGGGTATTATATAAAACTTAGCATTAACTGTTACAAAATATTATCAGAGTAGCAAGCTGTCAAAACATTCCCCAGCTCCTAGAGCATCTACTTTCTGCTACTCACCTATTCAAAATATAATCTGCAGAAAGTAAATACGAGGGATTAGCACAAAGCTAAGTGAGTGAGTTCATAACACAACATCTAACTTAGCATAATCATATAATTGCTTCAAACAACCGCAATACGATATTCAATAAATCAACAACAACTTAACGAGGATCGGTGGCTCTGGGGATAACCGTAATGCCCGGGTGGCTCCCCCAAGAACACTTACCCAACCATATCCGTATGGCCATACGGACGAGACCGATAACTAGTGGTAGTTGAACTCAAATACAGAATCAAACACACAACAAATGAAGTACGACTCTGTATCATTCATTCAACCCCTGCCTAGTTCAACCAACCATTTAACAACCTGTTGACCTCGTTAACAACTGATGCCCGAAGGCCAAACACATAGCACAAAGGTTCACAGTCAACAAGGTATATCAACTAATCAACAAAACATATTCACGTTTATTCGTTGCAATCAAATGATCACAACTAAATTAAATGGTGAGCTCTGAATCCACTCACCAATACCTTTGCAGTCAACACACCCAGCTACTAATCACTGAGTCTTTGGAGTATCTGAAACATCACGCAACAACACAAGTTAGAACTTGTCATTAATAAGTGGTACTTAAGCAACTAACGACTTTACACTAGTATCTATACTATTACACACTCACTAATACAGTTACATCATAACATAATTATCTTGCATATTTGGTTTCCAAATACACCTATACATTGCAATTACAATTCAAAGAATTTAATTATTTTATTTCAAATTTTGATCATAGCCGTTCGGCTTAAACGTCCATAGCCGATCGGCTTAGTTATCATAACCGATCGGCTCAGCCATAGCCGATCGGCTTACCCTGTTGATTTTCAGACTTTAATTCGAGGTCCAAGTTCTGAGGTGATTTTTAACTAACATAGCCCATCGGCTAAAAGGAGCCGTTCGGCTTTTATAACATAACCGATCGGCTTTGGCATAGCCGATCGGCTTCCACCTAAAAACTCAGCAACTCAGATCGATCAAGACACAAACCGAAAACCCAAATACCAAAATCACAATTTCGACCAAATATGCAACAAATTCAATTCCTAATGCCACTACAACTTCATATAACCACTAGCTAACATATGTTAACAACAATAACATTCGATAATCATATATTTACGCCAAAATCACCAAACCAAATCATATTATCAAACTACATAAATTCTTAACTCAAAACTTGTATTTGATGCATCTAACTAGTTAATAACTATTACATATCATCTTATATAGCAAGTGATCATCATACAAATGCAAGAACAATTTCATATAACCAAATATTCATCAAACTTAGCATTTGAAATAAACTCTATTTACCTTAAAAAATGGAGAAGATGGTGAATAGAGGATGTAGAAGATGATGATGATGATGATAGCTTAAAGATTACAACCTCCAAACTCTTTCTAGTTTGATGATTTCCTTTGATTTTACAAGTTAGGGTTTGTGGGTTTATTTGAAAGAAGAATTGGGAAAGTGATCAAGTATTAGGTCGATCCCCTAATTTAACCAACCTACACTATTGGTAAATTATACCCGCTTTAAATCTATTGTCTGGAACCTAAAAATCATTTGCGAGAATTCTATTTTATTATACCGTCAACTTTAATAAATTAAAACAAGCAACATTTAACTATCCACAATAAGTCCTAAGGCCTAGTTCACCAACTTTCATAATTAACCAATTATACCGAAAAAATTTATTTAAAACTATTAAATACGCAAATATAAATAGAAAATACCAGGCTGTCGGAGAGGATGTTACAAATCTCCCCTCCTTAAGGAGATTTCGTCCCCGAAATCTCAGCCCTATCAAC
This sequence comes from Helichrysum umbraculigerum, assembly GCA_949592205.1. Classification (NCBI taxonomy): domain Eukaryota; kingdom Viridiplantae; phylum Streptophyta; class Magnoliopsida; order Asterales; family Asteraceae; genus Helichrysum; species Helichrysum umbraculigerum. The sequence goes on from CATIUR010000001.1 coordinate 384,907,404, forward strand.
CAATCCGAGATATCTGGATTTCATCGACTCTTCGGTCTCCCAAGTCAAGTTGGACCCTAAACTATGTTTCCACTTTACAAGCACCATAGGAATTTGTTTCTTCCTAAGTTTGGTAATTTTCCTATCTAGGATTTCTACCGGTTCTTCAACTAACTTTTGAGTTCTATCAACTTTTAAATCCTTCAAAGGAAGTATTTGTGACTGGTCCTCGATGTTACACCTCCTCAAATAACACACATTAAACGTACTATGAATACCCGAAAGCTCGGAGGAAGATCCAACGTCACCGACTGTTCGTTAACCACTTGTCGAATCTTAAACGGACCAATGTATCTAGGTGCCAACTTTCCCCGTTTTCCAAAACGAATTACACCTTTCCACGGGGAAACTTTAAGGTAGACTAGTTCACCTTCAGAAAATACAACCGGTCGCCTTTTCGGATCCGCATACTTTTTCTGTCTATCGCGTGCAGCTTTCAACTTCTCACGTGCAATTGCTACCTTATCCGCGGTCATTTGCACAATGTCGGGTCCAGCAAACTGTTTCTCACCGGCTTCCAACCAACATGTCGGTGTTCTACAACGACGGCCATACAACATTTCATACGGAGGCATACCGATACTCGAGTGATACGAGTTGTTATAAGCAAATTCGACCAACGGAAGATGTGAATCCCATGAACCTCCATATTCCAACACACACGCACGAAGCATATCCTCTAATGTTTGAATTGTGCGTTCTGATTGACCGTCTGTTTGAGGATGATACGCTGTACTTAGATTTACACGGGTACCCAATTCTTGTTGAAGACTCTGCCAAAAATGCGAAACAAAACGGGAATCTCGGTCTGACACAATTGACACTGGAATACCATGTCTTGATACAATTTCATTAAGATACAACTGGGCGAGCTTAGTCAAAGAGGTGGTCTCACTCGCAGCAAGAAAATGCGCACTTTTTGTCAACCGATCAACAATAACCCAAACCATATCATTACCTCGAATGGTACGCGGCAGTTTAGTTACAAAATCCATGGTTATATGTTCCCATTTCCACTCGGGAATTTCCAACTGTTATAGTGATCCGTACGGCTTTTGATGTTCAGCTTTAACTTGCGCGCAGATATGACAATTACCAACAAACCGTGCAATGTCAGTTTTCATCGTGGGCCACCAATACAAAGGTTTTAAGTCGTTATACATTCGAGTACTACCGGGATGAACAGTTAACTTAGACTTATGAGCTTCATTCAAAATCGTATCCCGAAGTCCACCAATTAAAGGAATCCACACCCGAGACTTAAAAGTTTTCAATCCTCTAGAATCGTCCACTAATTCATCTTTTCTTTTCAACATAATTTCGGACTTTAAGTTGTGATCCAACAAAGCTTCTAATTGTACAATTTTGATTCGATCAATCAAGTCAGAGGAAACATTTACCTTGAGATAAAAGATTCGATCCGAAGCACCCTTTCGGCTTAGAGCATCCGCCACCACATTAGCTTTGCCTGGGTGATATCTAATTTCACAATCATAGTCTTTGATTAATTCAAGCCATCGTCTCTGGCGCATGTTCAACTCCTTTTGGGAAAACACATACTGCAGACTTTTATGGTCAGTACAAACAACACATCGAGTTCCGTACAAGTAATGTCTCCAAAGTTTTAAGGCAAATACAACCGTTGCAAATTCTAAATCGTGAGTGGGATAATTCTTTTCATGCGGTTTTAACTGACGAGAAGCATAGGCAATAACTCTATCCCTTTGCATAAGAACACAGCCCAAGCCTGAAAAAGAAGCATCACAATAAACAATGAAATCATCGGAACCGTCCAGTAATGCTAACACCGGTGCCTGACACAACATTTGTCTTAACGTTTGGAATGCATGCTCCTGAAGATCAGTCCATACGAATTTCTCATCCTTACGGGTTAATTTGGTTAACGGACCAGCAATCTTAGAAAAATCTTTTATAAACTTCCGGTAATAACCCGCTAATCCAAGAAAGCTCTTTATTTCCGAAGCAGACTTTGGGGCGTTCCATTTCATCACAGCCTCGACTTTAGTTGGATCCACTTTCACACCATCCTTACAAATTATGTGACCCAAGAATTGAACCTCTCGAATCCAAAATTCGCATTTAGAAAACTTAGCATACAACTGTTCTCGCTTCAAAGTATCCAGAACTAATCTTAAATGCATGGCATGCTCCTCTTCAGATTTCGAATACACGAGGATGTCGTCAATGAAAACAATAACAAATTTATCCAAGAAAGGTCGACAAACCCTATTCATTAAATCCATAAACACAGCTGGAGCATTCGTCAGACCAAAAGGCATAACCAAAAATTCATAATGCCCGTACCTAGTACGAAAAGCAGTTTTCGGAATATCTTCTTCACGAACCCGGACTTGATGATAACCCGATTTCAAATCAATTTTAGAATACACTGAAGAACCCTGCAACTGATCAAATAAGTCATCTATTCTAGGAAGAGGGTACTTATTCTTTACAGTTCTCTTGTTCAACTCTCTATAATCGATACACATGCGCATAGACCCGTCTTTCTTTTTCACAAATAATACTGGTGCACCCCACGGCGAAGAACTAGGTCTAATAAAATCCTTATCTAACAGTTCCTGTATCTGATTCATCATTTCACGAATCTCAGAAGGCGCTAACCTATAAGGAGCTTTAGCTACAGGCGACGAACCCGGCACAAGATCAATACGGTACTCAACTTCCCTAACTGGTGGCAACCCAGGTAACTCATCTGGAAATACCTCAGAGTATTCACACACAACCGGTACATCGGAAATAACTTTTCTTTCAAGTTTAACATCAACTACATAAGCTAAGTAGGACTCGCAACCTTTGGATAATGACTTCCTAGCCTTCATCATCGAAATCAGGGGAATAGACATACCATCCCGTTCTCCTCGAGCCACAACGTATGACCCGTCGGAGATTGGGATCCTAATCAACTTTTGGTGGCAATCAATGCTAGCCCTATTCTGACTTAACCAATCCATACCAACTATTACGTCAAAACTAGGGATTGGCATCAACAAGAATGAAATAGGGAAAGTTCGGTCATCAATCACAATATTAGCTCCAGTCACCGAGGTGGTAACAGGAACTAATTTACCACTAACAATTTCTACTTCTACGGGTTTGGTTATCACTGTAGGCACTAATTTCAACTTGTCGCAGAAGCATACAGATATAAAAGTACAAGTAGCACCAGAGTCAAATAAAACACGAGCCGGTACAGAGTTTATAAAGAATGTACCAGTTATAACATCTTCTGTATGCACAGCCTCATTGACTGTCATTTGAAAAGCCCGACTGGTTGCTGGTGGAGGATTCTTCCTTTTCTGACCGGAAGAAGCCGAACTTCCGACCGAACCAAGCCCCGATTTCCCCGCCTCTGGACATTGCCCCACTCGATGTCCCTCCTTCTTACAAGTCCAACACACAAAGTTCGGATAACGACAATTTCTTATCTCATGACCAAGATCACCACATTTCAGACACTTATTTGTTTGCGGAGTACACGGCCCTGAATGCCTAGATTTGCATGTACTACACCAGTTCGAACTTCCCGACGAACTACTCTTACTAACATACTTCTTTGTCTGACGATTACCTTGCCAATTTGATTTCCCTTTACTAGAGGAATCCGCTCTAGACTTTGAAGAATTATCTCTAGATCGTGTTTCACGAGACCCTCTAATGTCACTATCCACGGATCGAGCAAGATTAAAAGCCTGAGATAAACTAGTGGCTAGTCTCACGGTAGTACGATAGTTAGGGGGTAAAGTATCCACAAACTGCTCTATCTTTGTCTTCTCCTCCGGAACCCATTGTTGTACAAATCGAAGTTTTTCCGTAAATTGAGCTATCAACTCCTCCATGGTCATATTATCCGTTAATTGAAGATTTACAAAATCTCTCCTAATTTGTGCCATATGGAAATCAGAACAATATTGATTACGCACCACTTGATGAAATTCATTCCATCGTAAAGATTCCTTTTGTTGTGGAGTAAAATGCCCAGTAATTGAATCCCACCAAACCATGGCATCGTCCTTCAGGCACTGCACAGCAAACTTGACCTTGGATTCTTCCTCACAGCTAATCACATCAAACTTGCGTTCCATATCTCTTAACCAATTCAAAGCCACAGTTGGATTGGTACTTCCATGAAATTCCGGTGGTTTGCAAGACATAAAAGTTTTAAATGTACACATCTTATTAGTCTGAGAAGATGGACTAGCACCAAACACCGAAGATTGTTGTTGCAAAAGTTGCCTAGCTGCAGCTTCCTCAGCTTTCCTTTTAAAATCTCTCAGAAATATCAATTCATCTTCTATCTCATGTATATACTCATCCCTATTGGTTTCTTCACCGCCTTGATGAGACGTACCTTCCCGAACATTTGTCACAACAGGAGGAACAACATACCGAGAGGCATTATTGGGGTTGGGGATCGGTTGTTCGTCATCTGCCATTTCTGAAATCAACACAACACTTGAAACTTGTTAATCGTTAGTACCTATATACTAACAATTTCACAACCAATGCTAAATCCCTTACCCAGGAATGTTTGACATACCACGCTACAGTTTTGGGATTGAACATTCTACAATGCTCAATTACCCCAAAACTATGCTCTGATACCAACTTATAACACCCCTCAATCTTACGTAATATTATTATATTGAAAACACGGAAGCGAAGAGATTTAAAACATATTTAATTACTATACGTTAGAATCAAAGATCATAAACCGATCATAAGTTAAATCATGTCAAGTTAAACATGGTTAACAAACACATAATACGGGGTATTATATAAAACTTAGCATTAACTGTTACAAAATATTATCAGAGTAGCAAGCTGTCAAAACATTCCCCAGCTCCTAGAGCATCTACTTTCTGCTACTCACCTATTCAAAATATAATCTGCAGAAAGTAAATACGAGGGATTAGCACAAAGCTAAGTGAGTGAGTTCATAACACAACATCTAACTTAGCATAATCATATAATTGCTTCAAACAACCGCAATACGATATTCAATAAATCAACAACAACTTAACGAGGATCGGTGGCTCTGGGGATAACCGTAATGCCCGGGTGGCTCCCCCAAGAACACTTACCCAACCATATCCGTATGGCCATACGGACGAGACCGATAACTAGTGGTAGTTGAACTCAAATACAGAATCAAACACACAACAAATGAAGTACGACTCTGTATCATTCATTCAACCCCTGCCTAGTTCAACCAACCATTTAACAACCTGTTGACCTCGTTAACAACTGATGCCCGAAGGCCAAACACATAGCACAAAGGTTCACAGTCAACAAGGTATATCAACTAATCAACAAAACATATTCACGTTTATTCGTTGCAATCAAATGATCACAACTAAATTAAATGGTGAGCTCTGAATCCACTCACCAATACCTTTGCAGTCAACACACCCAGCTACTAATCACTGAGTCTTTGGAGTATCTGAAACATCACGCAACAACACAAGTTAGAACTTGTCATTAATAAGTGGTACTTAAGCAACTAACGACTTTACACTAGTATCTATACTATTACACACTCACTAATACAGTTACATCATAACATAATTATCTTGCATATTTGGTTTCCAAATACACCTATACATTGCAATTACAATTCAAAGAATTTAATTATTTTATTTCAAATTTTGATCATAGCCGTTCGGCTTAAACGTCCATAGCCGATCGGCTTAGTTATCATAACCGATCGGCTCAGCCATAGCCGATCGGCTTACCCTGTTGATTTTCAGACTTTAATTCGAGGTCCAAGTTCTGAGGTGATTTTTAACTAACATAGCCCATCGGCTAAAAGGAGCCGTTCGGCTTTTATAACATAACCGATCGGCTTTGGCATAGCCGATCGGCTTCCACCTAAAAACTCAGCAACTCAGATCGATCAAGACACAAACCGAAAACCCAAATACCAAAATCACAATTTCGACCAAATATGCAACAAATTCAATTCCTAATGCCACTACAACTTCATATAACCACTAGCTAACATATGTTAACAACAATAACATTCGATAATCATATATTTACGCCAAAATCACCAAACCAAATCATATTATCAAACTACATAAATTCTTAACTCAAAACTTGTATTTGATGCATCTAACTAGTTAATAACTATTACATATCATCTTATATAGCAAGTGATCATCATACAAATGCAAGAACAATTTCATATAACCAAATATTCATCAAACTTAGCATTTGAAATAAACTCTATTTACCTTAAAAAATGGAGAAGATGGTGAATAGAGGATGTAGAAGATGATGATGATGATGATAGCTTAAAGATTACAACCTCCAAACTCTTTCTAGTTTGATGATTTCCTTTGATTTTACAAGTTAGGGTTTGTGGGTTTATTTGAAAGAAGAATTGGGAAAGTGATCAAGTATTAGGTCGATCCCCTAATTTAACCAACCTACACTATTGGTAAATTATACCCGCTTTAAATCTATTGTCTGGAACCTAAAAATCATTTGCGAGAATTCTATTTTATTATACCGTCAACTTTAATAAATTAAAACAAGCAACATTTAACTATCCACAATAAGTCCTAAGGCCTAGTTCACCAACTTTCATAATTAACCAATTATACCGAAAAAATTTATTTAAAACTATTAAATACGCAAATATAAATAGAAAATACCAGGCTGTCGGAGAGGATGTTACAGCTTGAATTTAAGACCAAGTCTTGTAAGCTCTCGGTTCCTTCAAAAAATTCAGTTCCTTAAGTATGGGTCATACAATTTTACATTATAGGTATCATGACAACATTTAGTAATGTGACTTGGCCAGTTCAACCCAATTGATTTGTACAACCCTTAACGCTAAATAATTTGTATGTCCCATTGTCCCACACAACCCAAATCAACCGATTGATTAGTAAAACTGTTTAAAATTTCCTTTTGGATTCAGTTTTAAAGACAGGAGCTACAAATGGAATCATACCTTCTCAATATCATCTTGTTCCTTCTTGCTAAAACCACTCACAGAAAGTTCCTAAGCAAGAAAGCCTAATGTTGTCTAAAACATACTTTCTGCAAATTAAATAAGATTGTAAAAACTAAATAACCAGGTAAAAGCGTACCTCTGCGCATTGAAATACTGTGAACCCATATGAAGTTACCAATACTGAGCGTACCCATCTCAAGTGAACCCATCTCAAGCGTAAATCTGCGCATTGAGATACCGTTAAAACTTAGTGTCCTTTACCTTTGTATTTGTAGACAGTTGTGTTTTTGCCTAGGATATTTGAGAACAAACATAGCATGGAGATCTCACTACAATAATGCTCACAACAAGCATACAAACATAGAAAGTAGCAATGGCAAAATAGATGGGTCAGGCAGATTGGATAACTGGCTAAAAGAGGTATTGTGGATTTTTGGTACAAGACGAGCCGGGTTGTGGGTTGACCTAAAACAGTTTGTCCAATATCGTTGAAATAGGAATACAAAGTTAATTATCTTAACACTCATCTAAAAATGAAAATAATTATTTAGGAGTTTTTATGCATTAAAATTCACTTCAGCCTGTTTCCTGTTGGGCTAATTTTTATTATAGTTTAACCTATTGAATCGTCATATATAAAATATACCTTGAATCGACCTATTCACAAGTAAATGGACAGAAAAGTACCATGTTTCATGTATAAGGATCTTCATATACCTGACATAAATTTGAAGAACGTCAGAGTTAGAAAAGACCTCCTTCTTAGCTTTCATTGTTTTTGCATGGTCCAATTCTGTTCAGGTGTGCCCTAACCAATAGAATATGATTTGTGATTTAGACTCCAGCGATATAGATCTAAAAAAAACTTCCACATATTGGTTTCACATAATCAAATCCTATTACAGAGGAAGCTAAAATAAGCTTTTAAATGGTGCTAACTATGAATCTTGTAAAGCTTCTGAATTTTCTAAGCAATTTTATAACAAAATCAAAATGCTATCAGTGGATATATCATCCAGGTTGAGTGTTCATAGATATAATGAAAAAAGATCAGATAAGATTCTTACACGATACATGCCATTATAATTTATCAGGGAATACACAAGTTTAACGAATTTGGCAAAAGGTTATTAATCTGCAATCTACTCTAATTCAAGCAACGGAATATAATGTGATGAATGACAACAATTAAGCTGATCATTAAACTGGCATTAGTACCTGTAACATCCTCGTTTTGGGCCTAGTTGAAATTTGTAATTTCTTTATTTATTTAATTATTTACTCGTGTTTTAAATAATTAATGTCTTGTGGATAATTGAAAAATTAATAGGCCCATTAGCTAAATAACTTATTGTGAATAGTAAATTATTACTTGTTTTAAATTAATTTAGTTGACAGAAAAATAAAATAGTTTTCTCGCAAATGGTTTTTGGGTTCCAGACAATAGATTTAGAAGGGGGCAAAACTAGTACACATAAATTGTAATATATGTGTAAAATACGGGTTTTAACATCACAAAATATTCCAGTAAATCGATATAGAGCGAGAGAAAGATTGAAACCCTAATTCTTACCTAAATCATCTTCAATCTTCAAGTCTTTGATAAATCAAAAATGTTCTTCCTCCTGGTTGGTGTCTGGACCGTGCGTATCAACCACAGGGACGATTTTGAGTTGTGAAACAAGGCTTTAGGTGGAATTGAGTTCATATAACTTTGATTCAAGCTTCCAAAACGTGAGTAAATCATCATTTAATCATCCTAAACCCTTTGTAAGTCTTAAATTCTTGATTTATATAAACCTAGAAAATGGGTTTTTGAGTAATTTATAAAATTGGGATGACTAACTTGAAATTGAAGCTTGTAATGCTTGCATGATTGTTAGTTGATGTTTATATATGGATTATAACCTAAACCCTAGTTTAAAAATGGAGAATTTGAAGTATGATCATATAGATAGTTATAGGTTTAGTTGAATATTCATGAATTGAAGTTTGTTGTTATGTTAGAGTTGTTAGTTAGTGTTTAATTCATGATTATAACTTAAGTCTAACTTAGAATTTATGAAATTGATATATGTTTATGAAGAAAGTCTTGAACTTAAAGTGTATTTTAAGAATTAAAGCTCTTAAGCTAATATGTAGTTGTTACTAGTTGTTAATGATCATATTATTGTAGGTTATTGATGATGAAATGTGATTAAGTTGATGGAATCACATATATCAAATTTTGATACAATTGAGTAAAGTAAGAATGAAAGTTTTAAGCTTATGTTGTGACATATAATTGATAATTGTTGTTAATATGATTGCAAGTATTGAACTTAATTACTTGTGAAATTGTATGTTAATTAATTACCACTTGATTATTGATAATAGTGACATCAAGTATTGAGGTAATGGTGTAATCATAAAAGGAGTTGTTATAACTTGTTGATTTATCCTAGCTTGCCATTATTAAGTTAAATGAGTTATATGATATGAGTTAATTACTAACTCATTGTTTATAATGTTCATAGATATGGAGAAGACTCGGTGACATTAGACTACTGAGTGGACGGCGGAGGTATTGGTGAGTGGACCTGTAACCTTCAGTGTAACTTAGTTGTAACAGATTTGGTTACAACGGGTAAATATGGTTTTACTATTTATAGACTGTTGATTGACATGTTGCCTTGATAGATATAGATTTTGTGATATCTGGCCTTTGGGCATATGTGCTTACTTGGAGGTCAACATGGGTTGGGCTTAAGGATACTATTGAGTTGCCAACACAGGTCCTTGTACACGGTTGGTTATAGGAATACTGTGTTGTGTGGGTAAAGAGTACCTAAGCTATCGATTTACCACTGTATTGGCCTACAGTGGTGTGAGGTTTCTTGGAGGGCCACCCGGGCATGAGGGCGCCTCAAGGACCGCCGATCCTCTTGAATTATGTGTTTACGATGCTATATGCTGTAAACAATGTGTTGTGTTTACGATGCTGTTGCTGTAAACTCGTTTATTATGCTATGCTTAGTTGTAAACTGATTTGCTATGCTAGGTTGCACTGTAGGCTATTGGTTCATTCACTTAGCATTGAGTTAATCCTTCACATTACTACTCCTTGCAGGATATGATTAGATTATGGGATGAGCAAGGAGCTGTTGACTGGATGGAATGTTTGACGACTAGATGTTACTCTGATCTTTGATTTTATAAATCATTATTGTCTTTCAAATTATGTAACACCCAAAATGATAAATTATGTTTTGAAATAGATTGGCTTTATATGACTATTATACAATGTAAAATTATCAATGTTTGTTGGACTTTCGCTTCCGGTTATAAAAAAAAAAATGGTTCTGAAATTGAAGGGTGTTATAGTACCGGTCCCAATCACCATTGCAGCAACTGTCTTTATCATAGAATGCCCAAGAGCCAATGTTCCCGCACAATCATTAACCAGTTAACAATGGATCCATTTATTAAATTTCATTAATGATGTTAAATGTTAAATGATACAAAATTACAAATTCAAAGACCAACAATAAAAACCAATGTAATATGCTTTCAAAATTCATATAAAAACGTCAGCAAATAAGTTTTTAAAAATCTGAAAAGGAATCTCACGCCACAATTATTTTTTAAATAACTAACCCATGTGACGCGCCCAATTTATCACCTATACTAAGAACGCACATTAACATTTGATTAGTGAGCAATGTATAGTAACATAAAAAGGCTCACACGATAAGAAACTTACTTTTTAGTATAAACATTGGACTACTCGTGATAGGGCACAATAAAGTTTTTATCTAATCCAAACAGTCAATAGGGTGAAGATATCACTTGTCCCTGCCTTGTCCTCTATATCTTCCCCAGCAGTAGCGTTCTGTATATTAAATACCCAAAGCTTATATTAGAAATATGAATAAACTATTCAAGCCTATAAAACACAGAAATGTGCCCGTTGTCCCAAATGAATTATATATACAAAGAATGATATAAAAATATAGGAATACCTGAGGCACCTTTGCAGAGCTAGAAGCTTTAACATCATTAGTTTGTCCATTTTCAGAAACATTAATTTCTAGAAAGAGTATCTGCCAAAAAGCCAGAAACCACATAATTGCTAAGTACCCAATATTTATAAGTAAACGGGCGAAATTTCAACATCTTATAAATAGTGTAAGTAAATTAAGAAAATACCTTGACAAATTAATCCGCTGCGTTATTCTGAAGAGCAAAATGTTAACGCGTAATTTTGTATAATCAGCACGAGTGTATTAAGAAATTACCTTTTGAAAAGGGAAGTTCCAAAATCCATACTTCTTAAAGGGCTTTTGGCACAATGTTTCCCAAAAGTTTCATGCCCAATGCATGCATTAATCAGATCAACCCATCAGCTTTAATCAAATATTTATATGAATATGATTGTTCAAGAAACTAAAGAAAAAAACTATACCTGTTCAAGTTCTTATAGAATTTGATGGAACGTTCAAGATCACCGACAAAAGCATACTTGGCAGAGGGTTCAGGAGTGTCATCATAACTAAACCCCTCATGCAACAATATCACCTGTTAAACTTAGAAGCAAGAAAAATTTTATTTGATTAGCTTGATAATCAAACCATAATATAACTGATATGTTAAAGAAGTACTCATTCAGTAAAATAGCTTAAAAGCACAATTACATGGAGTCCACCAAATCGTTTCACTTCCAAACCTTCAATATAACGGTGGACTTCACAGTCATTAAAGAACTAACATATAGGCAAGGTCAATGCATGGACCAAGAGGGTACATCTCTGTTTGTACTCTGTTCCTCTACATGTATTTCCAGCTCATTTAAACTTACTGATTGGCTCATCTCTTTTGACTCTGAAATATAAAATTTTCCTTCTCATATGTCCAGTTCTTGTTCTCACTTTTGGATAAATATATTGAATCACACTAATGTCAAAAAACTATTAATGAGAGGGGGGGGGGGGGGGGGGGGGGGGGGCTGATTCACCGTGTGAGCCTCTCTAGCAGCATACCGAATGCAGTAGATTTAAAATTAATCCTAATAAACTTGAATTCAATAAAGATAATCAACTAACAGATTCTACCCATTTGACCCATTCTAGATAGAAAAAAAAAAAAAACCACTTTGAGCCATTCACATTTACCAGTGTCATTTGGACACCTCCAATGAATAGGAAATTCGGTACCCCTTATGTGAAGTAAAAGAGTAATTCACAGTGCCTCAATATGGTTTACACCGTGTATTATCTAATACGAATGATAAGCGTCATGATGGTACTTGAAATAAAAATCAGCAATCCAACTAAGCACTTAGTTTTCATCACATAATTGAATTCATAGAAGCAGAATAGTGATCAAAGTGTACGTAGTAACATAAAGGCTCAAACGGCAACTACATACATATATTAAAAATCAGAATATGTGTAAATGATAAAGCATTGATTTTTACCTTACAATAGCAATTGACAAAGTCTAGCAACACCATAACCATCAAGATCCACCATGAACTACCACAAACACCCGAAGTATATATATGTTTGTGTATCTATGTATCTTATATGCACTATGCACACATATATATAAAATGGTATTGAATATACGTGCATATATATACATAATATATAAAGTTATATAATATATATATAACTGGAGCTTTTTGACAGATTCTACAATCTCAAAATCGATACCTTGCCAGTTAACAGAGTGGCGTGGATGGGATCAGATCAGATGATGAACTATAGTTCCAGAATTCAGTTGATGACGCTAGGGTTTCTAGTAATCGTGAAGATATTGTGAATGATTCGTTCACGCTTTGTAAACCATTGATTAAGGCACCACGATTGAATGAAAATTTAGGTTAGGGGGATTTTGAGAAATTGAAGAAGAAGATGATGATGATGAAAGGAATACCACGTTATTGATTAAGGCACCACGATTGAATGAAAATTTAGGGTAGGGGGATTTTGAGAAATTGAAGAAGAAGATGATGATGATGAAAGGAATACGATGTTCTGTATTTTTGCATAATAAAGGAAAGCAATTATGTTTTTTAATTCTCACGATCAATATCTCCAAGTTTTGATCTAAACTTTTGAAATTTGATTTTGAATTTTAAATTACACCTAAACATTCACGCACTAAATGGCTTTTTGCATCGGTAGGGGTAATTTGATAGTTTACTAATTAGGCTAGATATTTATTGGCTAATCAAATGGATTCTTAGCTATAAATTTGGCAAAACTAACTTATAGGTGATTAGATAATCAATCTGTCTTATTATATTAAAGAGAGATTAGCTTTAGATCAGTTTATGCATGGCTTGGTTGAAAAAGTCACGTTAAATTATGTGTAACAAGGAATCAAGTGCTGTGATTGATATTGAAAAGCTTGAAATGTTATTCTTGTGGTAATAAAAATTGATAACACTTTTGTGTGAAACATACTAAATGATATAGCAAGATTCTCATTGTAATATGTTTCTATATTTGTTTGAAGCAATTTCATTTAATCAACTAAAATAAACTAAGAGTAAGGTTCAAATGAGTACACAAACTTTGAGTGAGAATGAGGGAACCAACAGATTTCTGCCTTGTGTCACTATATTCTCTCTCCTCCATATTTTTAAAAATTAAATATCTCACAAACGGTAAGTCAAAAAATCATGAAAATTACACTATAAAATTCAGCGTTTTCTCCTCTTCGATTTGCCGTCCCTCAAGGCATACTTTCGACAACTTTTTTTTTCTTCCATTTTTTGGTGGGTTTTACAAATTAGTAACACATGTGTTAGTGATTGGTTATACATTAAATTTGTGGTTAAGGTTAGGGTTTAGGGTTAGGGTTAGAGTTTAGTAGGGTTTAGGGTTTAGTATGGTTTAGGGTTTAGTAGGGTTTAAGGTTTAGGGTTTAGTATGATTTAGGATTTAGAGTTTTGTAAAACGTTTATGGTTTAGGGTTTGGGGTTTAGGGTTTAGGGTTTGAGGTTTGGGGTTTCGGGGAGAAACCCCAAACCTCAAACCCTAAACCCTAACCCCTAAACCCCAAACCTTAAACCCTAAACGCAACACTAACACATGTGTTACTAATTTGTAAAACCCACCAAAAAATGAAGAAAAAAAAGTTGTCAAAAGTATGCCTTGAGAGACGTCAAATCGAAGAGGATAAAACGCTGAATTTAATGGTGCAATTTTCATAATTTTTCAATTTGTCGTTTGTGAGATAATTGATGTTGGGGGAAAATGGATTTTGTACATGAGGAGCATTCTCTTTGTACACATGACACAATATCATTGGTTCCCTCATACTCACACAAATTACAATTCTCATTTGAACCCCACCCAAGAAACTAAATGTAACAAGCATAAAAATAACTCGTTATAAATTTACAAGAAAAACAAAACCTTTTTATGTGAAAAACACCTTATTAATTACGGAGTAATATTTTTACAAAAATACCATAATGAAATCTGTTTTTCCTCCCCACCATTCTCGCTAAAAACTCCTGAAAACATTACTATATAAAGAGTTGGAATCATTAGAGTATGAGTTTTTCCAAAAGAATGGGAGAACCAATTACATGATGTCATGCTATGTGTACAAAAATTCATTTATCCCCATTTTTTCAAAATTAAATATCTCACAAATGGCAAGTCCAAAAATTATAAAAATTGCACCATAAAAATCAGCGTTTTCTCCTCTTCGATTAGTGATCTAACAAGGTATATTTTCTACAACTTTTTTTTTTGTCATTTTTGGTGAGTTTTACAAATTACTAACACATGTGTTAACGTGTTGCGTTTGGGGTTTAGGGTTGGGGATTTTTTCAAAAAAGCCTTGTCACACCCCCGATCTCATGATTTGCGGAAGCGATCATTCGGGTGTGACTAATCAATAATCAGAACACCAAAGTACAAGCAAACGACTCTACATGAGACGTTTATACATTTTACAAAAGTAATACATAGTTTAGGTCATAAGTTTACAACATTAATGAGTTCGCATAATTAGATCCCGATGATTTTAATACATAACCGATTAACAAAAGATAATGCTATAAAATCTTCATATGTTTATAGATGCATGCTACTCGTACTAGCTAGCGTATCCTGTAGGCCATCATACTGTTGCTGATCACCTGAGAATACAACACTAAAAGGTCAGCTATAAAGCTGGTGAATCTCACAGGTTTAACATAAAATATGATGTGATCAACATGATTATCCGACGATTTAATACCGACAATGATTCAAGAACATAACCAAACAATGATAAACCAATTAAGGTTTTCGAACAATGATTAAACCAATTAAGGTTTCCGACTAGATTTACCGACAATGACATTGTATTGCATTAAGTCATGGTTCGAGGCCTAACCCGATTTGTGCCTCCCGAACGGTGTCAACACCCATAACAATTACTAAAATGCCCGTTTGGACGTGGTTGTAGCTAGCAACCCGGACGGGGACGTCACTCCCATGATAGATCTATCTTTTAGTAATCGCGCCTTATTAAGTTAACGAACCATGCAATGATGAGGACTTTCCCGTATTAAAACACTCATGCAATACCCGAACAAAGAAAATCAAGACCGACAATGATAATCAAATATGTTTGACCGTGTTAATAATTAAATTAACTAACCGAATAACTGTGATCACGGAAACAAGTAAGTGTTGTATCTCACCCCAAGTTTTAAATCAGTTAAAGCAATAAAAGTGGGGCTGTGAGACTCACCTGAGCCTAATGAGATACTATCAAGCACTAATGATGGTGAACAAGAGAAATGATGTCGTCTCCAACGACTGAAACCTGCTAGGCGTCCTAAACGCGCAAGGTTTTAATGATTAGATGTCTCAACAGACCATCTATGCTAGTTGTTCATCCAACTAGTAATGTCCAAATGACTATGATTTGGTTGATTAGTTTGCGTTTCAAAAACGTGTACGGTCCGTTAGTGATTGTTTGTAATAATAATCTCAAAGCATTATTATTATGATATCTAAGTGTTATACTTAAAAAAAATATATCCCAAGTGGTTTAGAAGTCATATCGTACAAGTATTAGTGGTTATCTAAGTTCGACACTTAGTGATATTTGTGTTTTCTAGATTTTGTACTGCTAGTTATGATTCCCTTGTTTCCACTTCTAGTTATATCCGTTTCCACTGCTAGTTATATCCGTTTTCACTTCTAGTTATATCTGTTTCCACTTCTAGTTATATTCGTTTCCACCCCTAGTTCTATCGTTTCCACCCTTAGTTATATCGTTTCCACTTCTAGTTATATCTGTTTCCACTTCTAGTTATATTCGTTTCCACCTCTAGTTATATCGTTTCCACTTCTAGTTATATTCGTTTCCACCCCTAGTTATATCGTTTCCACCCCTACTTATATCGTTTCCATAAAATAGTCAAAACCGCAAGTTTCCGACAAAGGTTTCGAAATCAAGTTTTTAGTACTTATTTGGACATCACTAAGCTAGATCAACAACAAGCAAGTAAAATAAGTAAAATATAATAGTTTTCGAAAATGTCAGGATTCTTACAAATCGTCGCGAGCAAAATCCGAAAAGATAGATGTGTAGCTCTTGTCGTTGTGGTCGTTTTTCTCCAAATGAATCTTGTAATTTAAGGTCGTTTGATGGTAGTTTTTGAGTGATTCTTACGAAATAAAAATGGAACCGTGAGGATGAAGATGATGAACTCGATGATGATGATGAACCCGATGATGATGATGATCAAAGATGAAGATGATGATGATGATGATGTTGTTGTTGTTGATTGTTATTGTTGTTAAAGATAGAGAACCGAGAGATAGAGAGGAAGAGATTGAGATGATGAATTGAAAGAATGAAATGGAAAGTGAAGGGTGTGTTTGGTGTAGTCGACCGGCTCCAATTATTGGAGTTGGTTGGCTCTCATTCGCAGTACAAAATACCCGTGTTTTTGTACCCGATCGTAAAGTAGTATAATATTTTCAAATGATAAATTTCTAAATATGAAATCGTATATGTTTTTAATCGAAGTATTTTATAAAAATACTTTTATTGAGATATAAAATTATATCTTTGTTTCACTTTGGTTTGACGGATAGTTTTCAATGTACAAAATGTTTTTAAACTTTCAACCGAGTAAATAATTATTATTCTCATCAATAATATATTATTTAAAAATGTTTTGCACCAACCTCCGTATTTGAGATTGCGCGTTCTTTCAGATTTGTTTGTATGTGATTATTAAATAATCATTTAACGTTATATATATATATATATATATATATATATATATATATATATATATATATATATATATATATATATACATACATTTATATATATATTATCCGAATACTTTCGTTTGAACACGTACCGAGTACGAGTATTTGAGGTTTAAATTAGGGGTTAATTTTGCCCTTTTTGACCGGGTGTCACAACCCTAAACCCCAAACCTACCTTAAACCCTAAACGCTTTATTAAACCCTAAATCATACTATACCCTAAATCCTAACCGTAACCTTAAATCAAATGTACAACCAAACAATAACACATGTGTTAATAATTTGTAAAACCTATCAATAAGTGAAAAAAAAAAAAAAAAAACTCGTCGAAAGTATATACGTTGTGAGATCTTAAATCGAAGAAGAGAAAACGCTGAATTTTATAGTGCAATTTTCATAATTTTTTGATTTGCCGTTTGTGAGATAATTAATTCTTAAGATCTTGTGGGTAAATGGGTTTTTGTACAAGTGTCACAATCTCATTGGTTCTGCCATACTTTCAAAAAAGTGTTGTATCCTAAGACCACTCCCAATGGTGACTAAAACTGACTGAAACCGACTAAGCCACGTCAGCGCCACGTCAGTTTTTTCAAAAACTGACTGAAACTGACGGACCCCTGCCATTAGTGATTCGTCACTTTTAAATTTTGGGTCCCACATTTACCAATTTACCTTTAATATTATACACAAAAAAAAACAAAAAAAAAAAACGCGTCGGATATGTGACGAGGAAAACCACCAAGACGAAGTGACGAACCGGTGCCATCGGCGTCACTTCGTCAGTTGAAAACTGACGTGAGCCGACGGCTCCCACTAGGAGGAGTCTAAGACCACTCCCAACCGTAGTTTCGTCACTTCTTTCGTCAGTTGTGCCACATCAACACATCAAAAACCGAAAAAAGAAAGACACAAGGATGCCAATGGTGGTTTCGTCACTTCAATTTTTGGGCCCCACGTTTACTAATATACATACATTTACATACACTAAACAAAAAATAACAATACATTAAATATAAACTGAACCCACCTCACACAAAATTTGTTTCGTCGCCCAGCCGAAGAAAGCCAACCGACGAGGCCACCGACGAAACCGTACCAACGGCGTCGGTTCGCCGGGCTCGTCGGTTCCCAACTGCACAAACCTGTTGGCACCGGTCTAATGAACTTTTCTCACTATTTAAATTATAAACATGAACATTGGCAATTATTACACTGTTTTCTCTAATCCCATAGTAGTTGAGTTTATAATACTAATACATAATATGAAATGCACCGACTACAAAAGTAATTCAGATAACCAAAAACAGTAAAGTGGAGAATAAACAAAAAGATACTAATTACTGGAGCAACAACAAAATCGCAGAGCACTTGAGTTAAACTGCCATATAATTCTAATGAAGTAAAAATTTGATGTATAAATAATTAAACCCTTCCCCCCAATGTAGTTTCAGAGTCTTGCAATAAGTACTTGAAAGCAAAAAAAACCCCTAAGCGTTGCAACAACAACAAAAAAGATAATGTAATATAAAGTTTAAATATTTCTACTCTTTCCCAAAAATTTAAAATCCCTTTAAAAGAGAGAATGCATGTCTTCTTGATCAATTCTTTACATCTGAGGCCCTAGCGGTAAGCGGTTCATCATCTGATGGTAGGTAGGTGCACCATTGCCTAAGTTAAGACCAGGCTCTGACATGGGCTCCACCTTTGGCTCACCTTTTGGCACCATCAATCCCATTTCGTTCATTTGACGTGGTTGGTTTATATAATGATGACTAGGAAAAACAGGCATTTTCCCTTGGTTAGCCATAGCCATATGAGCTAGCCCTCCTGGTCCTTGATGGCTCACTGAGTAACCATAGCCATTGGATGAAGCGGGACCCATCTGCTGACCACCATGCAAACCATAGGGAGACCTTTCGAACCTAGCCATGTTGTTTTGCATTCGAGAGGGATCTGCCATGTGAATTTGAGGCTGCATTGATAGAGCTTGTTGTGCAGCCATGTTGTTGTTGTTGGCATGACTGCTGTTACGGGCTGCTGGGACATCATGGTTGTGCTTCCCTTCATATGTTGTGATCACTGATTTAAGGTCATGTGAAGCCCTCTCAACATGTTTCCTTACTGTGCAGCCTGTACTTGTGCACTTGTAGTAACTCCTGTGCCCAAAATAAATATTTTCAGAAAAGCTAGCAGCTTTGATCCATTTACCTAAGAATCAGTCAATTTTGTATAGAATGTATCGAAGGTCAAAGGGGTAAAGGTTTGACAATTAGCTAATCATCAAAGGGGTTAAATGCTGCCCGACTGTACTCGCATGCTTACAATCTCCTAAATCGATTTACTAGAAGAACGATACAACTATTAACTTAACAATATAGTTTTTAAAGCATATTTTGCGATAAAAATTATTCTTCTTGACATAAATTAACCGGACTTGCTACCGAACCCACCCATTTCACCGCATCTGGCCAGTTCTAGAGGTGATAGTGTGATACCTTTGATCCAATTCTTAACTAATTACTATCTCTTACCAACCGATCAAACATAAAATATAAAAACATAACCAAATACAAAAGGCGGTCATATGAATCAACATTCAAGTGTATGCATATACTTACAAGTTACAACCTAGTAAATCAAATCATCTAAAAAGGTATAATTAATACTATAGCTTGTGTATTCGTATTTCATACATTTGACCAATTACCCAACCCAGTTTGTCCCATATTAAAGAATGTTCGTTCTCATTTAAGCCCATTAGACTGCTTACCCGCCCCGTCCATTTTCCCAAATCTAACCAACTAGCAGATTCGATAACAGACATGGTAAACAGCAAAAATGATAACCTGGGGTTTGGATTTCCTTTCACGACTTTCTGTCCGTACTTGCGCCAGCGATAACCATCATCCAGAATGTCCACCTCACTGGTCGTTTGCACAACAACTCTAGGTTCCCTGATGGCTCGGGTAGCCCCACTAACATCTGCTGCATACGCTTCAACTTTCCTAGAATATCACAAAACTTTCAAGAGTTAAGGATATTCGGGCATGCAATTTGAAAGGGTGTATTATGTTATACTGAGTAACCAGAAGTTCAGAACCCTATTATCATAAGTTGTACTAATAACATGATGCCAGAAATACTATCTGCTTCGGTTGTTTGAACTAATAATCACATACGACGGTGTTGAGTGTTTTGAAAGATCAGATTATTTTAGTAACTCAAAAAAATAGTCTATATTACATATACATATGAACGGGTCAATTTGGTCAACTTTATCTCTAACCATAGCATAGTAGATAGAACCTTATGAATCATTCTATTCAAACTAGATCATCATCAAAATAATACAATATATGTAAATCATATTAAACAAATAATTATTTATAGCAACCGATTAATTATATTAAACAAAAAGAGTTTCAGGTCCACCCAACGCGTTTCGACCCATACGAAAACTACCACTTTGAAGTTTGACCCATTGCCCTCTTGCCCATCCCAACTTTTTGCTACCTCTCATAAATGTTGTTACAGCTCGAATCATATTGATTATTAAGCATCCACTACTTGACCCTAAGTTACTTGATCGTAACTATTAAGAAAGAAAAGTAAGAAAAGGGTAATCAAACCTTCTTTTTGACTCGGATTCATCTCCTTCGTTATCATACCCAAGTGACACACTACCATGTGTTGCGCGGTCATCTTCTTCATCGTCATTTGAAAATGTCGTGGAGCCATCCACGGCATCACTAGATTCAAACTGACCACTGTTCGGCCCTTGCATAACCATCCCTGAAGACGTCACCTCAATGTTACTTTCCTGCCCCCACTGACTACCACTACCCTTTTGTTGCATATTTGTCCCCCAAACAGAACCTCCATCAGCACCATTCCCACCTTGTTCATTTACCTCACCTTGCATATCACTCAACACACCTGAAGACCCAATTCCTGATCTCCGATTAGAAGCAAGTTTAGGATGATTGTGGGCCCCCTTGTAGATTATCTCAGTAATGTGACCCTCATGAGACCGTTCAACTTTCTTCTTTACAGGACAATTTGGTTGAGTGCATTTGTAATAGCTTCTAGGATACTCACTACCTTTCACTTGTTTTTGTCCATATTTCCGCCAATTATATCCGTCATCAGATGACGCGCTATTAGCATTAGCAATATCTCCATTTGTTCTCTGATCTACATCATTATCATGACGTACTTCAAGATTCTGTTGAGATCGCTCCAAATTGCCATTAAGTAATGAGAAGTTCTTATTATTAGTAGATGCTACGGAGAAATCCGAAAAATTTTGGGCTGGTTCAATCTTTTGAGGTGGAAACTGTTTCTCAGATTGAACTAAAGCTTGATTAGCTTGAAAAGATTGTGCAGACATTAAGGGTGGATTGACCTATTTGATCAGAACGGAACAAACATCAGCATTTGATACTAGATATTTGTATAATATAAATTGGATAAACAAAGATAAAGGTGACAAGTTTGATTTATTTACTTCAATAAGGTTGATATTCCGGCAACCCCAACCGGCCCTTGTCAGACCGTCTCAAGCCCATCACGTGAGAGGTAAATCAAGCTAAACTAGCGGCCCACCCAGACTCATATACTTATGATTAGGTCCATTCAAGTAATGTATATCTCTAACGGGTCAAACAGGTAAATATAATAGCTTATACGAAACAGTTGTTAAGCCCAAAGTGTATTTTTAATTTCTAAAATCTCCTAAATTATCTTATTCAAATATATTTGAAATATAATTGAAAGGTATAATTTCCGTGAGCATATTTAACAAACTAACTAATTATTACCCATTCTAAAGAAATAATATGTTACGTGTCATTTGGATCCGACCCGGCCCTTTTGACACACCAAAAAGAACTCCTATTAACCGAATTTCACAATGACCCATTGGCCATTACCAACCAACAGACCCGCAACTTTGCCACCTCTACATAATATAATAATAAGTTTCAAGTGTATGTTACTTTGCTTACATGGTGACGAAGTAATGGAGCTGAATCTGGAAAAGGTTTAAAGGCAAACGACGCATTATTAGGTTCTTCAAAGAAATTATCTTTACTCTTATTGGCGGAATCCGAGAACATCAACGAGCTTCTACCAGTACCATTGCCATTGCCATTGCCATTACCATTACCATTAGCGTTCCCATTTAGAGCCAATTGAAATTTCCCAGTCGTAGGAGAAGGTTGAGCCTACAAAATAACCAAACAAGATCATTTCAGATGATTCCCTTAATTTATAAAATAATTGAGAACCCAAGTCTAGGCTAATTGAAAAACAAAAATAAAGCAATATATGAAAATACATGTGTTCATTCTGCAATATAAACAAGCCGTAAAAAAGACTGACAAGGAGTTTAAATGTGCATAAGAGTACTTATCTCAGGTCACGTATATCAGTTTACAATGTTTAAGCAACCTGCTTCTTAAAGTAATCCGATTATTTAGGATCTAAATAATTTTAAACTAGCTGAAACAAAAAACAAATAATCAGTGGAACAAAAATGACCTTCATACCCTTATAATATCTGTTAGTTCAATAATCAGTATTTTCCAAGCACTACATCATTAAAAGTGACTATTAATACAATCAAACGCAATCTAACGTTCCGCCTTTTCAGCTAGCTATCTGACTTCATTCATTGAATCATAATCATTTATAGCACATCAAGCAAATAATCTGGTTCTAATCATTCAATATCACATAACTATTTTCAGAACACCTTAAATCATATATGTATATATAATTTTGAGACAAAGATTCCCATGAACTTACCAACGAGTTTGACAGAAAGACAGGTGAATCCAGAAACGAAGTCGGGCTAAGACCAGGCGGAATGGTCAAGTAAGGCGACTGATTTTCTTGACTTTGCGAATTATCAGCAGGTTTCATTATATCAGTATTCAACCTAGGAACACTATGGCCAGCTCGGGCCGCCCTTCTTTCAACAAGGCCACCCCTCAAGCTCGTTTTCTGCTCACCAAATTCACCCCTTTTCGACAATTGATCAATCACTTGTCCTCGTTGATTTCCGTCACCATTTTCAGCACCAATTTGTCTATTAGGTCCCGGAAACGTGAATCCACCATCATTACCGTGATCATACTTCGGAGGCTCGGTAACTGACCGTGCACTCACATCATCGCCCAACATTGCCGCAAAAAGAGATCGCGGGCTAGGGCTAGGAGGCATCCAATCAATTCTCCCACCATGATCATCAAATCCACCCATCAAACTCCAAAGCTCCTTCCTTAAATACCAGCCACCAATTACTGAATTACTTCAACTAAAAATACATCATATAACTACACAAAGACCCAAATAGATACAGTAAAAATGCAGCTTAAAGACATTAAAGTTTTGATCTTTTTAGCAAATAAAAAAATCCCCTATATATTAAACAATGATGATGATGATATTTTATGCACCCAAAAACAGAATGATTAAAAAACAGCAGTAAATAAACCCAAACAATTGATTTCCACTTTTGGTAAAACAATCAACAAAAAATCATTCAAATCATCCACCCAAATGAAGTTGGTACTGGGTATAACACACTTGTAGTTCTTGTTCTAGAAGATTCACTATAATAGAAAAACATATGTAAAACTTTTCCTAAAATTATAACCTAAAATCAATGTCATTCAAACATACCCTTTTTCACAATTTTGCAATCATACACCAAATAAATTAATTATATATAAATGATCTAGCTAAATTTTACTCATTAAAATTAAAGATCTGAATTCAAGGGCAAAATTTAACCAACAATATAATATAAAATCAAAAATGATCATTACTTCGTATACAGAATTGGATGCACGAAATGAAAGTAAAATTGAAATTAAAATTCAATAAAAAAGAAAACCCAATTCCAAAAATGATGAATTGATGGAAATGATATAAGGGCTGTGATTACAAACCTGATAACAAACAAGACACCAGAGACAGTTTAGGGGTAAGCTCTGATTATTATTCGTTGATTAACAACAGTATTTTCCCATTGGATTAAATAAATAAATAATTTGTTGATGGAATTTTTTGGGAATTTATTTTCTTTTTCTTTTGATTTTCCCACCTCAGCCCTCTTTCTTTCTTCCAAGACAAATCTTATTGCAGGAAAAAAGAAAAAAATAAATAAATAAATGTATGGTTTGTTGGGGGTGGACCCGAAATGATTGGAATTTTAAGGGTCTACCAGTGACTTAAAATTTATTTTATTTTTCTTTTTCTTTCTCTAGTCTTTATAAAATACTTATTTTTGTCTTTATCTTTATTTTTTCCTTTCTTTGAGTAGTGATATTAATATTATATGTGTTTTTTAACTTGTAATAATTATAGAAACTAATTTGTACAATAATTGAATGAATATGAAAATAACATAAACGTTTTAAAATGGTAATTTGGTATAGCTATATTTAATTATTTGTAAGATATTATAAGTGTTTTTTAAACTTTTACGAATCATAGAGATATCATGTAGCGTGTGTTAAATACAACTGATTCTAATGACGTAAGATTTTATGCTAAAACAAAATAGTAATGTTGTAAATACGCGTATTTTTGTTAGCGTTAGTCATTCATCTATTATGTACGTGGTATTGGTAATATTCGTTTGATCGTCTGTAATTTATTACACATGTAATATTGGTTATGATCGTTCGTCAACGGAGTTTTTTTGAATGTTTGTTTGTTCTATAAATATTTTGTATACATATTAATCCGAATAGAATCAATATACGATACTTACGAGTAATACGCAGTATAGCGGTTTTCATTTATAAGTTTTCATCGACTTATTATTATCAATAGCATTAAAATAGGCATTTGATCAGTAGTCAAATACTTTAAATTAGATAGATTATAATAAGAAAATACTATAAACCTTTAATTTTTAACCAAATATGATATTATGACCTACGGTAAAAGTCGTTGGTCAAACTATCTCATTATTTACACTTTAAGGTAACTTTGAGACAATGATATTGTATTTACTATTTACCTTATATATGATATTATGATGAATATAGTATTTGGTTGACTTGAAAATGGTTAAATACAGCATTTGACCAATAATTAATTTAACAAGAATGTTTATGACCAAATATGTATATAGGATAATTATCTAATTTTGTCAACCATGTCAGGTTTTGTGAATCTATAATTGTTAGAAGTTAGAACCCTTTCTAACATTTGCTTGGTGTTACGTATATTGTCTAATTATCTGCTAGACGTTGTTCAATGATATAGATTATAGAGCAACACACTGGACGTATGATACGTTCAAAACTTGCAAAGTAAGATATACTTTTATTTAAAAGATACGAATTATTACAGGTTTTAAGAGACTTAACGTATTTCTTAATACGTTTAGGATCAATGTATAGCATTTCAATAAGATACCAGCGAGATAATTCTATACTAATGTACTTTATTTTTGCATACGCAATAGGTACAAAGAAAGTTTGTGACATTGTAAGGAATGATTATGAACATCAAATACGCAACAAATAGTTATACACATATTATTGTACATAAATACCACTTTATTTAATTAAATAACTTTATGCCTAAAGTCTAAAGATGTGATTCATAAATCAAGATGGTGTAAGTTATAGTCGAACATGATTACATGACACAATTTTATATATGAAGATATATCGTGCATATGTTAGTCGTCATTGGGTTTCTATTAAATGTTACTTATAACGATTACGTTACGGGCTTACCGCTTACGGCTAAATTACGGTTAGTTATATGCAAGTTGAAATTTAATAAAGTATCATTAATAAAAGTGATGTTGAAGAATAATGAACAGAGTTCAAGGGGAAAAAATGATTAATCTAAAGATGGCTGATGAAAAATAGGTGGACGAGAAGTACGGGTATAAATGAGTCAAACTAACTGTGAGCTATTAAAACACGACTTTTTAAAAGTTTGATGTGAGCCGAGCTTAACCGAGCTCAAATCTGATCTTAAACAAATTTTGGATCTCATTTATTTACGAGCATTAGAGTAATTTTGATGGTATCTTAACCTATATGACTTAAGTTCAAATGAGTATGGGTATTATTGATGAGAATGGAGGAATGAATTTCATCCATTGGATCAACAAAATCAATGATCCACATTTAACCATCAATTTTTAATTCCATTAAATAATCTGAAACAAATTTTAGGCGGAGGGGTAGTCTCGTAAATTCACCTTTTAATTAATTAACTCTCTTTTTCTTTTCAAACACAAAGAACGCTCATTCCTGTTAGTTCTCTCTCCTTTGCTTCATCATTGTTCTTGCAAAAATCTATTAGGTAATGCTCTATTAATCAAATCAAAGTTCGTATTCATGCATAAATCATAGTTTTCTTCGATCAGGTTTGTTTGAATCATCGTTTTAACCGTCATTTTTGGTCAATTTGGTTTTCTACAAACCCTAATGCAAAAAAACCCTAGAAACGGACGAAGTTTGAATTGAAACTGTGAATATCTTCTTTAAATCAAAGTTTTCTTTGACTACGATTGTTCGAATAAACGTTTGTACAGTCGGTTTGTATCGATTTTGTTTTATTTGATCGCTGTTAAATTCAACCCTCTACCATGAACAGAACCCTAATTTCATCAATTTAACAATTAAAATGGGTTTACAGCAATCTAAAGACGCGCTTTTGTATGAACAAGTCGCTTATGGTACCACTGAAGAAATCAAAAAACTTCACAGCGAAGGTGCTGGTCTTGAGGTATTATCATTATTACATAATTATCATCTCAAAGTTTGTTTATAATTAGTTTGTTTGAGAAAAATTAGTGGTGAAATTATGTTTGAACTGTTGTTGTTGTTTGTGGTGTAGTGGATAGATAAGGAAGGAAGAACACCTTTGATATTAGCTTCCATGAATCCGCAACTTTTTGATGTTGTGAAAACGTTGGTTGAATTAGGTGCTAATGTTAACGCGTATTGTCCAGGTACGCTGCTTCGTGTTCGTTAGAGTCTCTTATTTGATTTTTGATGTATGATGCGTATATGATTGATTAGTATATGTGATTTAGTTGTTATGTTAACGAATGCCTATAGGACATCACCATTTAGATTGAAATATAATTTAGTAGAATGTCGTCACCATCATGATATAGAAGCTTGAAATGATAATTTGCATATATTTTATATATTCTAGAACAACTTTACATATGTATCTTAACAAACTGCACATGTAAATTTCTTTTTATGATACAGAACATGTGAGTTGGTGATTTGCTAAAGCTTTGCTAAGTTAAGTTTTTTGTAACAGTAGTTAAAATCATTTGGAAGATGTACATGTTGCAAGGGATGTTTATCATCGTTCAATCATGTGTTTGATAGGTGAGGCCAAAATCGTTGATATATGTTTCATTATATCTGATAGATTTAACTTCTTTAGACTCTTGGTTGTTGGTTCAGAGAAGCTTTTAAAGTGGAATCATCATCCGATTATACAAAGAAAAGCTCCTATTGAGGTCAGTGAACTCAGCTCATTATATGGTGCATTGATGTGGGCTTCAATCTGTCTACTTGTAATGTGCTCGTGAAGATAATAAGATGGATGAGGGAAGCTAGCTGTTAGGTAAGATTTTATTTTATTTAATCTTTAATTGATTAGTTGCTAGAAGTTAAGTTGGACTTCTTGTAAGTTGATCTGGTGTAGTTACATAATGATTCATTGTTTTTCCGTTCCATCAATTTTTGCAGATAGATGATCTCAATATGCAAGCTAACTACCTACATTGCCAACGAAAAAATCAAAACGGAGTCGATGAAGCTTGGACTTTCAAGTGTGATTATAGATATAGTTATTTTAAGACATTGTCTTTATCATAGATTCACAGGAATAGTAATTGGTTCTGATTATTGATACTGGTCATGTATCTTTTTTTAAATTAATATATTTGTTTTTTAATTAAGTTCAATGTGATTTTATTTTGTTCATATATCATGCTTTTGGTTTGGTTTTGATCATACAGCAACTAAACTTGTAATCTTGTATGTTGTATAGCTTTTCTGGATCAAACGAAATAAGAAATTAAAAACTACATGGTTAAATACCGGTTCTAATTGGATCTCTGTATTTATATAACCGGTCTATAAAACATAACCGGTCTTAATAATGGTTATATAGACCGGTTCGATAACCGGCCTTTATGTAATATTATAATTAGACCTCCGCTATGTAGACGTGTTCCAACACCGGTCTAGATGAATTTTTTAACCGGTCTTAATGATGCTTTCTGTAGTAGTGGAGGAAACTTGTGATTTGAAATGGTAACCTACTTTTTTTGTTTTGTTCATTCCCTTGTCTTCATTTTCATTTTGAACCATATCACATGTGGTATTAGGCATTACCACATGTGGTATTAGGCATTTACCACATGCGGTATTATACATTACCACATGTGATATTAAGGTAGTACCACATATTTTCATGTGTATGCCTTTTCCTTGTTTTAACCAACTTCTATGATATTTTTAGATTCAATAACACATGTGGTACCTTATAGTATCACATGTGATACATCATTTTTTGTAAAGTACCATTTGTGGTAGCAACTACCACATATGGTAACAACTAGTACCACATGTGGTATTGCGTAGTACCACATGTGGTAGTGCATAATACCTCTTAACTTAGTATCGCTTGTTGTACCTCTTATTATCACATGTGATACATCATTTTTTGTAAAGTACCATTTGTGGTAGCAACTACCACATATGGTAACAACTAGTACCACATGTGGTATTGCGTAGTACCACATGTGGTAGTGCATAATACCTCTTAACTTAGTATCGCTTGTTGTACCTCTTATTATCACATGTGATACATCATTTTTTATAAAATACCATTTGTGGTAGCAACTACCATATATGGTAACAACAAGTACCACATGTGATATTGCGTAGTACCACATGTGGTAGTGCATAATACCTCATAACTTAGTATCACTTGTTGTACCTCTTATTATCACATGTGATACCTCATTTTTTGTAAAGTACTATTTGTGTTAGCAACTATCACATATGTAACAACTAGTACCACATGTGGTAATGCATAGTACCACATGTGGTAGTGCATATTACCACATGTAGTAGTGCATAATACCTCTTAGTATCACTTGTTGTACCTCTTATTATCACATGTGATACATCTTTCTATCACATATGGTACCTTATGATTTTTGTAAACAAAGTAACACATTTCACATATTATTTACAAGAAAACACTATATGCTATAAACAATTATTAAATTATTATAGTTCTAAAAAATAAAATATACATAGTAAACTAAATCATCTCTCAATCTAATAACATCCGATTATTGAAAGTAACTTTGAGAAATAAAAAAAATTTAAACTCTTCAATTGCCATCCTGCCCTCCTTGTCGTGCTTCTTCTGTTTCCCTTTATTTCTCTTCTGCCTGTTTTTTAGCTTCTGATTTCTTCTTATAACATGTTTGTCTATTATGGCCAGGTTCTTCACACATTCCGCACTTTTTCTTACTTTCTATTGCCTTCTCTTTCGAACTCTTCAACCTTTTGTCTCTTCTGCAACCTTTATATCTTAACACATCTGGATTTTGAATTTCAACTTGTCCTACAAAAGGTTTTTCTTCTTTCGAGGTTTGCGGTACCCAAACAGTACTTCCACTAGGTGTTTGAATCTCAGTTAAGATTAGTAGAGTAGTGTTGGGTGTTTTTTTGTAAAGCTGAAAAACAGTCGTGTAAATTATCACAAGTGTTAGTGTACTGTACCACATGTGGTAATGTCTAATACCACATGTGATAATGTCTAATACCACATGTGGTAATACGAGATTTCACAGTTTGCTTACACCACATGTCATATTTTAGCTATTACCACATGTGGTATAATATGTTATGAGCCTTTGTTGGACCAATATTTAACATCCCGAGTTTAAAGATGAAATGTTGCTCCGGATACGATAACTCTCTTGCTTTTCTATATTAGCACAATCTACTATCACATGTGGTACAACTAAGTTTCTGTAATTTTATATGATAATTTAGCACAAACTAGTACGACATATTGTATTGTTTCAGTTTTCGTCTAAATAATAAATATTACCACATGTGATATATTTCGTTTTCACTATTTTTTTCATACCTGTAGTTTTTGCTGTAGCTTGCTGTTGCACTGGTAGGTCACATCCGTGAATTACAACCATCTGTAATACAATTCGTTATGGAAGAAATTAGTTTTAGGTGTCAATTAATTTAACGTATTATTACACGATTCCTACGTCTCTTAATCATCTTCAGTTTTTTATCTTCCTAAATTAGTTGTTGAATTAATAGAAAACTGTAGAATATGTAATTACGCATCAAAATATACATACAAATTCATAAAAAACTTGTGAGTTGTGACTATCTTAAGCCTAAGCAATTTATCTTGCAGTCGAGCAAACTCGCTATAACTTCATCTGCTAATTTCCTTTTCTTTTATCACTACTTGTATGAATTCGAACCGAACCATAATTTATGCTTTATATCTATAAATGGTTTGAATATCTTTTATGGGGTTTATGAGGCAATAAATTCTTGCTTGGTTGCATTTTTCATTTCTTCAAGTTCAGCCGCATAGGTGGCAACCTGGATTAAAGTAACCCAATTATTACTTCATTCCTTTCTAGTTCTTCGCACGAATTGCATCTACTTAATTCAATTATGTAACACAAAATGACATGAGTAAGTATATTTACCGGAAAGTTTGTGGTTGCAGTCGGTCCCAGTATTTTAGAGCAGCCAAATCATAACTATGCGCTACCTTATCCTCCTTATCATAATATAACACCCCTCATTTATACTAATTTAAATATAGTCAATCGGAAGCGTAAGTCCAAATAGATAGTGTTAAATTACATAGTTTTATCAACTAATAAAATTCAACCTTTTCAAAACACAATTTCTTCAACCGAGGTGTTATATAAAACATTTTAAAACATTATATTATACAAATCCATTATCAGAGTAATGCCTCGTGGTCAAACATTCCTTCGGCCCAACTTCTTGCACACCCATTATTCTAACCGAAACCTGCAAGAAGTGATAATGTGGGGGATTAGCATAACGCTAAGTGAGCAGATAACTAATCAACAGCCTAACTTAGCTCAACAACTTTGTGTACAACACTTAACACTAAACAAGCAAGTACACCATACAACAAATCAACAATACATCAGTTCAACTAATCAACAACACCATAATGAGGATCGGCGGCTCTGGGGATAACCATAAACCCGGGTGGCTCCCCAAGAACACTTATCCAACCTAACCGTATGGCCATACGGACGAGACCGATAGCTAGTGATTATCTTCAACTAACACAGGAGGTGTGTTAAACTTTAGATAACCAACTAGCCCAACCAACAGTTCAACAACTCGTTGCCTCATTAACAACTGATGCCCGAAGGCCAACAACAAGTCCTGTGATCACATAATCAACAAATCACATATTCAGCAGGTCAACGTTCTCTTATCAACAATATTATCACTAGCTATCATAATTATCATGGCAACTACAATAGTAATAATATGTTACTTGTTGTAACCAAACTTGTTACAACCAAATTACACTGAGGATTAGAGATCCACTCACCGACCACCTCAGGCATCCACTCAGTAGTCTAATATCACTGAGCCTTCTGCACATCTGGAATTACAACAGAATACACAAGTTAGTCACTTGTCTCAAGATTATGCAATAATCCGAATTATTCAACTTCATATCAACTAACCCAATCATCTCTATTATCAATATGCTAACACATTTAATAAGTATAAACTTCGTAGTCACTAATCACAATCATATTTAGTCTAATGAATACTTAACCACATAAGTTCACACCATTCTCTTTAATTATCGATTAAGTGTTCTAACGGATAAACAACACCCAATTCACCATATAACCCGCTAAGATCATAATGATCATTGTAACCCCCATGAACACTTAATCAAGTTATAGCTTAAATTATGTTACTCATCATTAATAATCAACTATTATCAATTATTCACTAATACATCAACTTAAAACATTGATTCTTCAAACATCAACTAAATACACAAACTTTATTAATGATCATTTATCAATTTCATCACTTCTAGATTAAAGCTTAACTTATAATCATAATTCCATTATCAATTAACCATTCTAATATGATTACAACTTTCAATTCATGAATAATCAACTAAACTCATCACTTTATATATAATCATACATGAAATTTACATTTCTAAGCTAGGGTTTATATTGCTTTGTCCATCTAATCATCAACTAACCACTATTAAGACATTACAAACTTCAATTTCAATTTAGTTATAATAATTCCATCATAAACCACAAGAACCCTAATTGATTTCACAAACCCTAGTTTATTTATTGATACTCATCATCATTAACATGCTCAAATAACATCAATTTAGCACCCTCAATCTTTAATTTCGAATTTAAAGTCACTAATTTGTTAAAACCCCAAAAACCCAAATTCTAGATTTATATAATTCAAGAGATAGGGACTTACAAGATGATTAGGGGAATTAGAGAATGATTAATCCATGCTTTGAAGCTTGAATTTGAACTTGTCATCTTCAATTTTGATGGAAGGAGGTGATTTAGGAATTACTCTAGGGTTATGTATGTATATGTATGATCGTACATATGTATGTATGTAGATATATAATGAAAACAATAAACCGACCTAATATTGTGGTGGTATACTAGAAGTGTCCAAATTTCATTCCCCGTACTTTTCATTGTCTGGAACTTAAAAATCATTTGCGAGGGAACACTATTTTATTTTACCGTCAACTAAATAAAATTAAAACAACCAATAATTTACTAGTCACAATAAATTATTCGACTATTATCACTATTTATTTCAAATAATACAACACACCTATTCTCTGACACACTTAATAATAATTCACAGTTAGAAAATATTAAATACTACTAGACCCGAGGACTGGGTGTTACACATAACCACCTGAGAATCCACTTATCACCGTCATAATCAAGTCTACGCTTTAATAATTGTATATCTAATGTATCATGTACGAAAAACAATGATTGAGGTGCATAATACAATCGTAGAATATGTAATTATGCATACTGTAGAATATGTAATTACGCATCAAATTATGCATACAAATTCATAAAAATTGTGAAAACTCGTACTAATTTCGCAGTTCGTACTTTTTGTAGTTACGTATATGAAAAAAACAACGAATCAGTTGAAATAAGTAGGAATCGATCGTATATAGTGTGTAGTTTACATAATTGATCCGCGTTAGTGAGATCCATACCTTCGATTTGTTGATTTTGGGAGATTGAAGATGAGAAATTCGAAACCCTAGAGAGAGAACGTACAGAGCTGTGTGATTTTTCTGTTATTATCTTTGTTTTTTTATTTTTTTTAAAATGATAAAATGTTGAAGGACGAAACTACCCTTCCCCCTTGATGGAAATGGACGGTTGTGATGCATTCTTTCATTCTTTTTGGATTTCATGTTCTCAAATGAACGCAAGTCTAACCTATATATCATATTTCAATAGTACGCGTCCGTCCCATCCGCAAGAATTATCCGTACATTACAGCGAATAGAAATATAGAACAATGTTCACTAAGGTGTTTTCGTTTTGCCTTTTCGATCTCAAAAATTAGAGTAGATGTAATATCATATGTATAGTAAAACCTGTATAAAGTAATAATGTTGGGACCGGGACATTTTATTAATTTAGCCAGATATTATTATATCGATAAATTAATTAATTATTAATTTAAAGAGTTGGCTTATATTCGTGAGCAACTCTCAAATTAATGCATCGACCTTCAAAATTTTCATGTTCCTTCACGGGTTAATAATGGTTTAATACCTAAAATTTCATTTTTTTTTTCGTTTTAACCACTCAACTTTTTTTTGAATGTTTTAACCACTCAACTTAGGTTAATAATTGTTTAATCCCTGAACTTTCAATTTGTTTTCGTTTTAACCACTCAACTTTGTTTTGAATGTTTTAACCACTCAACTTATGAGTTGATCATACTTTAACCACTAAAGTTCATTTACCCATTTAAAAAACCCTTTCGTTAACTTATAATGAAAGTTAAGATCGGGATATATAAAATTTGAACTTACTTTTTTATCGACTAAGGTTGTCAAGAGAGAGATCTTACCTACAATTTTTTTTTGTATATATTCACAAGATTGAAATCGTAAGATCAAATCGGGATCGTAAGATCCTACTCATTCATTATGATCTCATAAATGTGTATTATAATGCATATAAACGATTAATTGCATGACAAATAATAAACCCATTAACCTTTTATTGGACAAAAATTAACTAATTTATATTTTCTTAACTTATATTCATATTAAGTAAGATCGGATCGGATCGACATCGTAAGATCCTATGCTCAAATCGAAATCGTAAGATCTTACGATTCCGATTTGATCTTACGATTTCGATCTTATGAAGACAAAAAAGATCCTAGGTAAGATCTCTCACCTTGGTCGATAAAAAATCAGTTCAAAGTTTATATATCCCGATCTAAACTTTCATTATAACTTAACGAAAAGGTTTTTTTAAATGGTTAAATGAACTTTAGTAGTTAAAGTATGGTCAACTCATAAGTTGAGTGGTTAAAACGTTTAAAACAAAGTTGAGTGGTTGAAACGAAAACAAATTGAAAGTTCAGGGATCAAACCATTATTGACCCTAAGTTGAGCGGTTAAAACATTAAAAAAAAAGTTGAGTGGTTAAAACGAATAAAAAATTGAAACTTTAGGGATTAAACCATTATTTACCCTTCATTCACTTTACCTATTTGAATAAAACATAAACAAGGACCTTCAAAATTCTCATGTACATTCACACATTAATGAACTTGTCTAGTTCAATGTACATAGATCTAGATTGATCACTAGACAATCCTAGAATTTTGGAATATTTTAATAATTATTAATTTATAGTTTCGCATGGACCAATATATTTACATAGGGATTTCAAAAAAATTATTATTTTATCGACTGAGGTCCAATTTTGTACTGGTCCCAAGTTGGGACCGGACAAATTATAATTTTATCAAGGTTATTAATTTATCGAGTATTAAATTATAAAGGTTCTACTGTACTTTAGAGTTAGATTATTAAAATATAATAGTTAGGATCGTGTGAATGATTCTAACCATTAAAGATAAGTATAATATAAATATTCATTTTACTTTTGAGTTTTGTAAGTGATTTATGGAACATCAATGTATCAATTGTTTACATTTTATCCTAGGTTTTATTGTTTTGTTATGTATTACACTTTACATTATTTATTATTGTATGACACATACTTTGATTTGTTATATTGTATGTATTAAACTTGCAAATATTGTATATTGTATGTGAATTTTCTTTTTTGGTTAAGGCTAAAAAGGAAACTTTCATATTTTAGCATTACTCAAAAAGGAAAGTTTACATAATAGACGATATTTTTGAAGTTCAATACATACAATATCTTACACCCTTATAAAGGGTTTAATCATTTCCTTCAATGCCTTGCATATTTAAAGAAAGGAAATAACCAGAATACCCCTATATTCAACAAAATAGACTAAACTACCCTTAGTTAATTTTAGAAATGATCTATAATATTAATTAGATTTAGTCCATAAATAAACAAGTGTATATTTAAAAAGAACTAAAACCTATAAATAAACTGAATCATGAATAACGAAAATAAAATATACATATCCATTCAAATTAAAAAAAAAAACAAGAAATTTTCTAACAACATATAATG
The DNA here is from genome assembly GCA_949592205.1 of Helichrysum umbraculigerum. NCBI lineage: Eukaryota > Viridiplantae > Streptophyta > Magnoliopsida > Asterales > Asteraceae > Helichrysum > Helichrysum umbraculigerum. Next base: position 384,943,594 of record CATIUR010000001.1, read on the forward strand.
GAATTTACTTTATTAATACTTATATTACGATATTAAACGGAATAATTACCCCGCTGCTTTAAGCGGGTATCTGCTAGTAATAGTAAAATGTATAAAGTTTAATAAATAATGAAACAATAAACCCTTTATCTTATTTTGTTGTTACAAATGAAATACTCTTAAACTCGAGTTAATTAACTAGATTCCAAACTAGCACCGATGAATATATACCCGTATTGAGAATTTTGTTATTATTAGTAAGATGCTCATTTGCTAGTTAAAGAAAACGTTCCATGTTTTGTAAAATGCAACTTATACATGCATGTTCTCCTTTGTTCTCGTTTTGAAAATATCTAAATTAGACATTAGAGGGGATATATAATGGGTGGTGATTTGTACACCACCAAAAATTAGCCATCCACCATTTTTATGCATTGTCGTGTTGTACTGTACAACACTGCAAAGCAGTTTTAGTGGTGTATGACTAATTTTTGGTGGTGTACAAATCACCACCCATATATAATACATTCTCATTCTCATTAAAGTATAGGGACTTCCTACTATATATGCTGTATTCAGGCAATTAGATTTAGTTAAGAATATGGATAGCCCATTATGTCATTTTTCGGGTTTGGACCAGATTAAAAACAAAATGGTTTGACCAGGTCATTGTCTGGAGGTTGTCTCCCCTCACGGTGCAACCTCTAATAAAATTACGAAAGGAATATTAATTAGACTTTGTGATTTATTTATATCTAAAAGATGAAGATAAAGATGAAGATGAAGATGAAGATTATTATATTACTAGTTTTAAGACCCGTGAAAACACGGGTTTGTTAAATGATCAAACTTATATGATTATTCAATATTATTTTGTAAGTAAAACAAAGTTAGATGTAACTCGTATGTATTAACCGCTCAATACCGACGTGTTGTCTCTTATTCTTTCAATTCGATCTTGGTGAAACCTAAGTCGTCCAATACCAAAATATAATGAGCATAAACAAAATTTCTTCCTCCAAACCCATTTATAATCTAGTAATAATTCAAAATAAGTTGTAAAAATATATCATTACAACATAGAATCAAACCAAAAACATCATAGAATTAAGCCAAAAAAAACTGCATACAAAACACCCCCAAAACAGTACCAAGATAACAAAATTACAACACAAAAAATAGCTTTTAAATGCTGTAAAAATGTAATATTACAGCAGCAAAACAGCATAGAATTCAGACTAAAAACTGCATACGAAACATCACCAAAACAGCAGCAAGAAATTACAATTACAACACCAAAAATAGCTTAAAAATGCTGTAAAAAAGCATCATTACAGCAGCAAAAATTGCAGTTCAAACTATTACATTTTGTAGTCATTTAAAGTTACTGGACCAAATTAATGTTGAAGCAACATTCCATCTACAAAATATCAAAATAAGCCAACTGGACCAAATTAATGTTGAAGTAAAACCAATTGCTTATGTTCACAAACTTACATTAACATAAATGCCCATTGCCCACTTAAATTAAAACTTACATAAGTTCTTAGTATCAATAAGAGAGCCGGTCAGCAGCAATGGAGACCACATCTAAGAAAGTCGGTCCCGCTACAAAATTAAAAGCATAAGAAATTAAAGAAGGCTGAATCATCATGACTGAATTTGCAACATTTTCATGATTCATAACCATCCTATAATATATCATCTCATATGGGCTATTATTAAATACATGTACTAAGATAGCAGACCTTGTCTTCCAGAAATGAAGTAGAAGGCATCACTCAAAGCATTGCAGGAAAAACTAAAACGAATATTGAAGTCAAAGTAATCGGTTAAATCAACCCTTGCAACGAAACGCATAATTTTACTTTAAATAATGCTTACACAAATAAGAGATTTCATTTTCAAAAAACATAAATATATGACGATCCATTTGTTGTAATAGCAGATCATACTTTCATAGTTCCATAATTATTCTCTACTTTTCTGACCCAAAAACAACCACCACCATGATTAATGAACTTCTCTTTACTTAAATATAACCACTCTTCATGAAATCAAAAGGCAAATATAAGTATTTTATTCCAAAATGATCCAAGACAAATATACACCAATTTTAAATACCAAAACAGTCTTGCATTAGCAACAGACACCAGACAAAAAGACTACTTCTTGGAAAATCACCGAAGTTATGAATAGTTCACCACTACATTCTCATAAACTACCTTTTTCAAGGAAATCAATATGATCCCATGTGTAGATGCAAAACCCTCGCACATTAAAAGACTAACCTGAGACACTAAATATTCAGATTAAAACATTGAAACAACATATACATACAATCAGGAAGAAAACCATAAAGACCCTGTACACATCATACGCACAACATATTTAGTTTAAATGTCTATAGCATTATGCTACATAACTCATCTAGATCCGCCCATCTTGACACCTCCACTATAACTCAACAGAGATGGTATACTTTTTAGCAAAAGGTTTCATCGCTAAACTCTTTGTTATAAAGCCGTTGACTATTAAAATTCAAATACTAAAAAAAAAAAGGTTGTAGCTCGTGTTTATCAAGAACTTGCATCCATTGCCTCATTCGGTAGCATTACCTAAAGGTATAAGCTTAAGTCTTACGGCACCAATTTTGATAAATGATTAACAAAGGACTGTGGTATTAATCATTGAGTAGCCGACTACACAAATCAACAAAATTGCAATGGTGGCCAGCTTAAATTGCAATGATCAAAGAACCAAGTTTTTAATCAGTTCTTAGCCTCTACTGAACAAAGCAAGTTGGGAATTCGGACATTATCATATAACACTTTCTCGTTTTTGAGATGGAGGAAATCTAAAACCAAAGGATCAGTCCATGGACACCATGGGGTCATTTTCTCTTGTAACCCTCTCTAACTGGCCACTTTTAGGCGTAAAGATTAAAAAACGATATCAGTAGGAATATTTGTCAATGCATCATACATAAGAATCCCACTCTTTTATAACATGATCAAGAAAGACATCTGTAACAAATAAGAAGCATCAAGCTCTTCATACGTTTCAGTATATACATTTATAGATAATAGATATATGTTTAAGAATGAACAAAACTCAAATCTAAGTCTCACATGAAGAATCACATAATAAACACAATTTTAATAAACAATATCAGTTTAATAACACCTTTATACCATGCCAAACATTCCTACTGATGTCAGATAACACCTTTAATAACACCTATATAATAGAAACACTATATTCAAATAATCAAATTCAACTATGTCAGATAGGAAAAAGGTCTCCCGATACATGTGAATAATATATGCTTCATTTTGAGGCATCTTAAGACTTTTATACCATGCCAAACTCCAAAGGAAAAAAAGAGAGTAGAAAATAAACTAACTTGGCTTCATTCATTTTGTGATCATCTATTTCCCAATCCTTGATATTAAAGTAGCAGTAAACCTACTGCTCAAATTGATTTCATACAGATTTTGGATTTGAAAATAACCTGGCCTTATTCATATCGTGATCAACAAACACTTATACAAACTGTGTTTTGTAGACATTTAACAACTATGATCAATACTATGATCAATGCTAACATAAGATAGTCAATCCTACTTATAATTTCATCTTGATTAATGGTTACCTTTTGAACCACTCCCATAGCTGCATGTACTGGTGTCAAGTACTCGTATGCAAGCTGTACAAACAAATATAGAATATGAATATCAATGTGCATACAGTACACTAAAAACCATTATCAATGTCCAACAAATATACCTTTGCGGTTAGTAGCTCCCATAGAACAATACCAAAACTGAAAACGTCTGCCTTGAGATGTTTTGTGCTCAATAACCTACGTTGTAATAAAAATATCATAAATAAATGTAATTTTAAACGATGATAGTTAATAAACGGTAACGTAGACAATTGCTTTAACAAATTAGAGGTTGCAATTTCCATGGAACACACACAAAAAAATGAAGTTTCTAAGCTAATTTACCTTAATAAAGATTTCCTAAAGGAGTAACTGGTTGAGCAATTCCAACGGGTTCAAAATCACCCAAATCTGTACACCATACAAACCCAAAGCAACGTAATGTATAAATGACATAGTTATGGCAGGTAAGTGTGATAAGATGCATCTTTTCATTGACACATTATATCAAACACTTGGCGTGCAATGTATAAACGACATAGTTACACTACCACCAAAAAAATCGAACACGGAATTAAAAGTACCAAAACCAAAACAACACATAAACATCTAAACAAAAATAAGCACCCAATTTATGCACAACTCTTAGTGATGTACATGATAGCCCTCAAATGCTCATATTTTAAATGCTAAAACTTCAACTTTCTGCTCACCAGTAATAACAAAATTAAGATAAAGTGTACTTAATCAATAATTTCAGTTCTCGAGTGAACAACAAATGTTGTGTGTATGTGTTACCTATTGTGACGAAGATTGAAGAAAATGAAGAAAGAAGATGGATTTGTATACTGAAGGTTTATGTTCATCTTCTTCCCTGGCTTCTTCATCTTCCTTCTTTTATGTAGGTAACCCCATCACCGATTTCAGACGACCCTCCTTTCAATTAGCGAGAAGAGACCGAAGCAAGTAAGTTATTTGATAAAAACTAAATTTACCTCACCTTTTGAATGTGGTACAAAACCCAGCCTAGTGAAAACAAAATTCTGAAAATAATAGTGTAGTTGATGAAAGAGAAACAAGATGGAAATGAACAACTTGAATCAAAAGGAAAGATGAACGAACAGCTGAATAGCTCTAGGTGCAATAAACCAATCAAGTGGGGTGGTGAAGGACCAATAAAAATAAATACGTGCAAATAAATTTGATATTTCCAAGGAAATGGGCGGTGCACAAGGAAAGAGGCATGATATTGGTTGTTGGGAGAGATCAATGGAATTAAACCAATGGAATTAAAAAGTACAAAGAAAGTTTACTATTACATGTCTAGAAACACACATCCTTATCATTACAATATTTTTTAACCTTACATTTTTAATTCACACTTATTACATAATTATGACATCAACGGTTTAACCACATTGCGACACATCAGCATCAAAACATACCTCATGACTTGCCAAGTCAGCTTTATGACATTAGCTGAACTCTCCTTTATTAGATAAGAAGATTATTATTATTATCAGGGTTATTATACTTAATTGTTCTTTCTCAAATCACAATGTATATTTTCTTGACTTAATGGTTAGTTTTAAAATATGGGAAGTAACTTTTTTTTTAAGTTCTATTCTGCACACTTCTTTGTATTTTGTTAACATATAACCTTATATATATTTTTACAAAGTAACAATATGTTGATTACTTAAAATATGTAATGGATTGTTTATTTAATTCAATAAAGGGAGTAACTATCACTCGTAATTATTATTACTAGTAAATGACCCGCGCAATGCGGCGATTATAAATGAAATGAAAATAGTGGTGATTGTCGGTGATATGTGACGATATAAACAACCAAACCTTCCTCTAACACATGTTCAAAAACAGAAAACAAAGCCTTTTTAACTGTGGCCTGAATTTTATCACCCTGAATATAATTGAAACAACCATCAATAATGCATTTCTAGTGAAATAGTACGTAAGTTGACGTAAATTTACCTACCCTCTCATCCATAAGTATCATGTCAATCTGAAATGTAGATTTGCACAATCGAAGTATGCACACATTTAGCTTCCAAGAATCCCTGAAAGTGTCAAGATCAGATATGAAATTCAAAGGCTGATCGTCCATTGAGTAAGGTGAGAAAATGTGGAATGTGAATGTGCAATATTGAACCAAAATGACAACCCTTTTATAGACAAATTTCGAAGGAGATAAGAAAGATAAATACAAGGCATATAAAATATGCGATGAGAGGAAAGAATAAAAGACACACATAATAGCAACAAATTTACATGCAATTTGCATATTTTTTTAATATGCATGTACTTTGCTTGTTGAATATGCAAAGACCATGCATCAGACTTTGAATTTGCATGTTAAGAAACGGATTTTTAACCAATGGATGGAAGAAAATTATAATAGCCAATGCATGATGATGCACCGTCATCAGTATATGCATATAATTTCGTCCTCGATTTAAATTACTCGAGCATGAATTCAGCTCACTATTTGAGAGATATTAAGTTTTGATTTTAATGGCTTTATTGTCGAAGGGTAGATTGGGGATTTCGCATCTTCATATGTTTAAGATTTAGTCCCATGGTCTAAACCATTTATAAGGGTTGTAGATAATTGTATGAGTATAGTGTATATCTCTGTATACTATATGAGATCATTTGCGGTCCAAATGTCGTACAAGAACAATGTCACATCAACACGACAATTGAAAAATTGTTTCCAATAATAACACACTATGGGTGTGTTTGGTAAAAGTAGCTGGTAGCTGGAGCTGGAAGCTTATAGCTGTAGCTAGTAGCTGGAGCTTATATTTAAAGCTAGAAGCTTGAGCTTATCTTTTTTGTAATGTTTGCATAAAACTAGCTGGAGCTTGAGCTTAAAATATGTAAATTGACATATAAGGACAAACAAATATATGATAGATAATTATATAAAGGGTATTTATGTAATTTTTCATTACATAAGCTCATAGCTTAATTTAAAAGCTAGTTCTACTAGCTTCTTTTTTAAGAGCTTATTTTTTAATAAGCTCTTAATATTTTGTCTACCAAACAAAGCTTAAAGCTGGAAAAATAAGCTTAAGCTTCCATAAGCTACTATAAGCTCCGTTGCCAAACATAGCCTATGACTAAAACCTGAACCTCGCTATTTTCTTTAATTTCGACTAAAAAAAACAAGTACATGCAACTACAACCTTAATGTAAATACACATACATTATACTGTATTTGTTATAGTGTTGCATTGATAAATATACTTATCTTATAAAATGTTAACAAGTTATTACTCCATCTGTCCCAAATTAAGTGTATCGTTTCAGTTCCTGAAGTTTTTTTTTTCAACTTTGACCTTAAATATCTTTATTTGTGTTATATAATACTTTGTAAAAATTACACTAACATAAATACATTTAAAACTCAATCCATTAATATATTTTGCACACTAGCATAAATACATTTAAAACTCAATCCATTCATATATTTTGCATCATGTATTATATAACACAAACAAAAATATTTAAGGTCAAAGTTAAAAAAGAAAGACTCAAAAGTCAAAACATGACACTTATTTTAGGACGGAGGGAGTAATATTTTTGTATTGGCTTATGCCTAAATTTTAAAAACTGTTGAAAAATCCAAACTCACGTCACATACATAATTAGCCTTAGCCAAACATTACACATAAGGGGCGGATCTTGAAGATATAAATAGGGGCGGAGCTTGAAGATATAAATAGAGGGGCAAAAAAAATTATATTTATTTCTTTTATATTTTTGTGGGATCGAAATTTTTAAAATGTTATTAATACGTTAATTTTTTTTTTACGAAATTAACTTTTTTTTAAGGCGACTGCCTACACTGCCAGCACTCTATCTCCGCCCCTATCACACATAACTTGCTTTTTTGCATGAACATGATACTATTAAATCGTAAAATGGGACAACACTTCACTTAAATTCTACTAGATGTGCCGGCGAAAGATTGTCGTAAAAAGAAAAGGACGTAAATGAAAGTGATACCCCGACGGCCCGACCCGATACTGGACGTCTGGACTCTGGACCCATGAAAGGGATATAATTGTGGACTTCAAAATATCAACCAGATCACGTCAGGCCCATTCCCAAATTATCCATCTAAAAGTATCTAACCACTTATTTTAGCTACAGTAAATAATTATGAACAAATATTTTAAAATTAACTACACTTCCACGTATTTCAATTTGAGATACACGATCATTATTTTTTCAATTTAAGATGTCGAACTTTCAATTTGATCGCAAGTATACAAATCGATTAAGTAGATATGTTACTTATAAAGAATAAATCGATGACAACTCGCATATTGTGCAATTTTACGCAAAACACGTCATAACTTGATTATTGATTACAAATTATAAAGTTCGATACCCAAACCTGTATATCTTAAATTGAAATAAGTGAAAATACAGTATATGTTTGCGTACTTTTAGCCTTTTAAACTACTCGTATATCTTTTTAGTTCCTATTTGACGTTTAAATATAATGAGCACACAACATTCTCTCTAAATCATTCTCTCTAAATCTAGTAATCTACACGTTAAAAACTCATTGAAATTAAGTGATCAACAATCAATCTTCAATAGATGACAATCATCTCTTTAAACTTTTTAAGCATACTAATAATATATATCATGACTATATTAGTAGTGATACTGATAGAAGTCCGATTTGGGATGGATTATATTCAAGAACTAAGAAAGAACTAGATTATTTTGTATTTCTTCGAATCGAACCACAATATTTATAATAAAGAAAAAAAATAAAGCAAGCCTATGAAAATGGAATAATACATTCATGCACGTGATTACATCTACCACTACTACTAACAATAAATATAAGCTAGCAATGTTGATTGATAGTGTACCCCTACTATTGGGCTTCTACATAGCCTAGCCCATGGGCTTTTCTCTATTGGGCTTCCCCCTCCCCATATATAAGGGTACAAAACCTAGACCTCCACAACCTCTCACACAATTACACACACAATACTGTGTGCAGCCTCCATAGGCTCTCTCCACCTTCAAACCCCATCTTCTTAGATGGTTAATTAATCACCCTTTACCACCCTCGACGAGAACTATCTCGATCCGGGTTACGACATGTGTGCAGTGTAAAGAGGTGATTCCCCATCCGCACTCAAGCCGAAATATGCTTGAACAATTGGCGCCATCCGTGGGACTCGAACCCACGACCACGTGGTTAAAAGCCGAAATACTACTAAAATTTTTAGTACTATTGAACTGGGGCAAGTATAATAAGATTAGGCCGGGTTCCACCGTCGGATTCCGCGATGCCGCTTAGTTCCGTCGCCGGGCTCCGCCGCGGGTTCCGCGATGCCGCCAGTTCCGTCGCCGGGTTCCGCGATGCCGCCAGGTTCCGCCCCGTTGCCGGGTTCCACCCCGCCGTCGTGCTCCGCGATGCCTTCGGGTTCCGCGATGCCTTTGAGTTCCGCGATGCCTCCGGGTTCCGCGATGCCTTCGGTTCCACCGCCAGGTTCCGCGATGCCGCTTAGTTCCGCCGCCGGGTTCTGCCTCGCCGTCGTGCTCCGCGATGCCTTCGGGTTCCGCGATGCCACCGGTTCCGCCGCCGAGTTCCGCGATGTCGTCGGGTTCCACCCCGCCGCCGGGTTCCGCCCCGCCGCCGGGTTTCGCCCCGCCGTCGTGCTCCGCGATGCCTTCGGGTTCCGCGATGCCTCCGGGTTCCGCGATGCCTTCGGTTCCACCGCCGGGTTCCGCGATGCCGTCGGATTCTACAATGCCGTCGGGTTCCACGATGCCGCCGGGTTCCGCCCCGCCGCCGGGTTCCGCCCCGCCGCCTGGTTCCGCCCCGCCACCGGGTTCCTCCCCAGCTAGTTTTCAAACATGGAAAACAAGATCCACAAAATGTGGATCTTGTTTGTTAAATAATGCAAAACCACCACCACCTCAATCATTCACCATCTTTCATCTCTCTCTCTATCTCTCTCTCCATCGTCACTCTCTCTCTCTCTCTAAATTCAGTCCAAGAACACACTAAATCACCACCTTAAACCACCTTGAATCACAAAGTCGATTGAAGCAAAGACGATCACGAGAACGAGAGCTACGTTTCCATCTTTTCGGATCCTCAATACGATCATTGTAAGAATCCCGACACTTTCATAAAATACTTGTATTATGTTTATATAGATGACATATTGTTCATACAACTTGATGATGTCCAAAAATTATAACGAAAAACGTTTTTCATGTGTATATATATAAAGACAGATTCTGTCCAGAAATTTTCGTCACACCAAAACGTCTATATCTTGAAAACTAGGAAGAACCAACTCTCGACATCTAAACGAAAAATGTTCATTAGGATATCAGCTACAACTTTCATTTTTGGCTCTCGGACCAGATCCTCACGGATCATGGTGAAAAACGTGGATCTTTGGACTGAACTCATCTCCGAACACAATCTGACTACGTCTCATGTTCATTTTTGTTAAAAATACTAAATGAATTTATAAAATTATCATAAAGTACAGATCTCCACTATACCCGTAGGGGAACATCTGTGATTTTTAGTGGGTCTTGGTTCGGACTAAAAAGTGTAGAAAACGAGGAGTACTTTGAGTCAAAAATCTGGAAAAACTAAAGGGGAGTAATAACAAGTTATAATTAGCAGTAATAACAAGTTATAACTAGGAGTAATAACAAGTTATAACTAGGAGTAATAACAAGTTATAACTAGCAGTAATAACGAGTTATAACTAGCAGTAATAACAAGTTATAACTAGGAGTAATAACAAGTTATAACTAGCAGTAATAACGGTTATAAAGAGGAGTAATAACAAGTTATAAAGGGCAGTAATAACGAGTTATAAAGGGGAGTAATAACTGAGATCGCAACATACAAAGGCAGTCATAACTCATAACTAACAGCCTTAACCATAACAAACAGTGATAACGAGCGTCATAACTTACACTGACAGTCTTAACTATTGTATACTAAGTGTCGAACACGCGCAACCTCAAACACTTATACGATGCAACTCCAACTCATATAAAAAATGCTTTATAAGTACATTATAACAACATTATAATAATTATATTTTGGAATAATTATTACAAATCACACCAATGGGCCGTACATGTTTTCAAAACACAACCAATCCAAAGCTAATCATTTGGACATTAATAGTTGAATGAGCAACTATCATAGATGGTCTGATAAGACATCTAATCATTATTATAACCTTGCGCGTTTAGGACGCCCGACAGGTTACAGTCGTTGGGACAACATCATTACCTTGTGTATCATCATTTCTACTTGCTTAGCAAGTCATCAGACTCAGACTCAGGTGAGTCTCATAGCCCCTTTTTAAATGCTTTTACTTAGGGGTGAGATACATGCTCAATTTGCTTTTACATGCAAGCACTGACTGGTCAAACGGACGCATTATTATTTGTTCATACGTGTGTTGATTAGGCCCACGCATAGAGGCACCCTCGCTAAGGCACTTAATTGTGATCCTGACACCTCAGTTAAGCTCAGACTATGTGCTCATGGCTGTATATACCTATATTTGATTAATTTCAATTATCATTAGATCTTGTGGTTCATACATTCTGTTTATCATTAAACCTGTGAGCTCACCAGCTTTATAGCTGACCTTTTAGCATGTATTCTCAGGTACTCGGCAGTAGTAGGACTGCCACTCAGGATGCCCATTAGTTCGAGTCGCATTCAGACATCAAGAGATTGTCATGCATTACTATATTTTGTATAATTTAGCTATGCCATAGAATCTCTATCATTTGACTCAAGGTATAACACCACAATATTTTAAGAGACATTTTTTTTAAAACATATATCGGAAGCGATTAAATACAAATCATGCACTATATATTGCGTATAACATAATTCCTAAAACACAATCTATGCCTGCATGATAAGTTGGTACAATAACCACATCAGCTACAACATTAAGTTAGGTGTTATTTAAATTCCAAAACATAAGTTTATAAACGACTACATATCGTATAGTCAGAGTAGGCAGTCAAACATTCTTCAAACCAACTTCTTGCCCACCCACATCAAAAGTAATCTGCAAGAAGTGAGGAGAGGGATTAGCACGAAGCTAAGTGAATAGATCACAACTATCAATCTAAACTATCATAGCAATTGATCACCACAAAGCATCATAACAAATACATCAAAGAGGATCGGTGGTCCTTGAGGTACCCTCATGCCGCGGTGGTTCCTTAAGTAACACTTATAACCACTGAAGGCCAAACAGTGGTCTTACCGATAGTTTAGTACCATTACTACATACGACATGATTTCAATAAACAACACATGTACAAAGTCATCATGTCGTCCAAAGTAATAGTATCCAAACCCAATATCATATTGACCCCTGACAAGATAGCACATTCCATAATCATCATGGCAAAATGTACTTATTCAATATATAACTGCAAAACCATGTTTACCCGTTGTAACCGGATTGTTACAACTAATTCAGAAAGAGAGTCAATGATCCACTCACCCTTACTTCACAATCTCCACTCAAAGTTCTTATGTTATTGAGTCTTCGGTTTATCTGGGAACATAAACAATTAACGAATTAGGAACCCATTTGAAATAATGTAATTCATGTCAAATACATCACTTAATAATAAGCTTAAGGTTCCACATTTATTTTCATCTATCAAGTTTTACTTAGCGCACAAATGTACATATATGCACAAATACACACACATATATATGTATATATGCACCGAAGTATGACACGACAAACTGATTGTTGTCCACATTTAGACCCAAAGCCGATCGGCTAAGGGTCCCTAGCCGGTCGGCTAAGCCCAACCGATCGGCTATAACATAGCCGATCTGCTTTATTAGTTAAATTTCAAGCTTCGGTTCAAGTGGCTGAGTTCTGTGATGATTTTGAACTAACATAGCCGTTCGGCTAAATTAAACCGATCTGCTTTACTACCTTAGCCGATCGGCTTCTTCATAACCGATCGGCTATGAAGAAGAAACCCAGGTACTCAGTTCCTTATCACAGCCAGATCCGAAACAAAACCCCAAATCACCAATTTAAAGACACACTACACGATTTATACATGAAAATAACTTAAAGCATCATTATATATCAAGTTCTAACAATAATAATCTCATCAATCATCAAATCTACACATTTCTACTCATTTCACTCAATTTCATCAAACCCTAACATATACATACATATATTCAAAGTAACTTGAACTTACAATCGAGGTAGCAACTAGGTAAATGATGATGATGATAAGTGATAACCACGAATCCAAGCTTTAATCTATTGTTCCAAGTTTTCTCTTTGATTTTTACTTCAACTCAATGTATGTGTGTGTTATTTTTGGGGAGTTAGAATAATTTGGGAAAGGGAAAACAAATAGGCCGATCCATCCCCAAAGGTAGGTATAAGCCAGTACAAATTATACCCGCTCTAAACATATTGTCTGGAACCTAAAACTGTTTACATGAAAATATATTTTATTATACCGTCAACTAAATTTATTTAAAACAAGTAATAATTTATGTATCACAATAATCGTTTGACCATTTACCCTATTAATTTCAATTAGGCAAATAATTCGAATTATTTCTAAACTTAATTAAATAATCAAATGAATTGAGTAATTTACCAAATTTCTCCTAGGCCGGTAATGAGGATGTTACACAAGGGCTTTTGTAAACTATATTATAACAGTGTAAAACCTTTATAATATAAATGTATTTGTAAACGACGCATGTAGTGGTCGTTCATTAAGTATCTTATGTGCTTGTGATTATTGATTAGTCGCGCCCCGAATCGACCCGCTTCCGCAACCCGAATTAGAGGGTGTGACAGATTGGTATCAGAGCCTAAGGTTATAGTGAACTAGGTTGCATTAGTGGGCCTAGACTATGACCGTTAGGCAGTATTTTCTGTTAAGTATGATTGGTTCAAGAGTTACATCATACAAGTTTAATTTAACATAGCTTGATCAACTATGTACAATTAAATAAAGATGATGTAAGGCTTGAAATGATTATACTGGAATAGGAATACATTAGTTGACTCTGACCTCGAGAGAAATCGAAACTCTTACTCATTTTGTGCTAGATACACTCTAGGCCATTATGTGATATAGGTGTATACACATACATAGGCCTCACTCTTTATCTGTACTGTTAGGCTATTATATATATTTTAGGTATATATGAATAGGCCTTACCCTCGTACAACTTTCTATGTAATTATATAAATCGAATATATATATAGACCTCACGTGATAATCACTCGTTAACGCTCGCGTCACCGAAGCTGACACGTCTCGCTGTATCGTCACGCACACATTTGGAAGATATTGCTTCATATTCTTTTCACCTTATTATCCTTCGGGATCACGATCGAAACATACTACTAGGAAAACTACTACACTTTAGGCTATATTATATGATAGGATATGATATGAATATAGGCCTCACTTGTTAAACGCTCTCGCCATAAAAGATGGCAGACTCATCATCTAGACAAACTACACGTACTTTATCGTTTATCACTCACTTACGTCTCAGCCACTCAGAAGCACTCGTGACTAGATGCACTGTTAACTCATATCGAACCAGACCATATCACAACTCAACCGTCATAGAGGACGTATCTGCGATAGATCGTCATCGAGCTCTTGCACATCAGTGGAGATGGTTACCAACGGCTGTTGCTACATGGAGAATCGAGAAAAACATCAAAATCCCTGCTGATGTTGGAAGATACTCAGCCATGGATCTCTCCCCTTATACTCAAGAACCGACACATCTCACCGTGCCTGTGTTAACTACCCGCTTGCATCATCACGAACGTAGGTTACACTACTTATAAATCGAACAACATGAAACTCGTTCAAATCGGATGGAACTAGCTCAAGGCCGCATCGCACAGATATACTTGGATCAGGAGGGCATCTCCGAAACTATCCATCGTACTCACGATCAAATGGAGGAAACCACCGCCACCGCGGAGATTGTTCATGATCAAGTAATTTGTAATCGGAGCAAAATCTTGCACGTACAAGGACTTCCTTAGCTGCAAACCTCTAAATTTCAAGGGCACCGAAGGTGCTATTGTGTTGTTACATTGGATGGAAACAACTCTAGAGATAACAAAATAAAGAAGTCTGGAAATCCCAATCAAAATCAACCATCATCCAAGAGGTCTGATATTGTTAAGACCTGCATCTCTGGTTCCGAAGCCGAGGAGGGTTATACTAGGAATAAACCCTTCTGTTCAAAGTGCCGCCGACATCATGAAGGTCCTTGCGGTACTCCTTGTGGAAAATGTCAAAGGTATGGGCATCTAGACAAAGATTGCAGATCTATCAATGTCAACCTCACCACTGGCAAACCTAAGTCTTGCTATGAGTTTGGAGACACATGACACTTCATGAATGAGTGACCGAAGCCAAAGAACAAGGGCAACAACACTGCTAAAGGAAGAGCATTCGTTCTGAACTCGAGGGAAGCACATCAGGACCCAAATGTGGTCTCGGGTAGAACTTTAATCATACAAGGGGAGATCGGTGGGACGAGATTGACTATCATTTCCTTCATAAAAAACCCGAGAGTATTTGAGAAAGGGTTATCAAGCTATTCTCGCACACATTATGGAGAAAATGTCAGAAGAGAAACGACTTGAGGATGTGCCCATCGTTAGAGATTTTCCAGAAGTCTTTCCTGAAGACTTTCCTGGTCTTCCACCACCGAGAAAAGTAGAGTTCTCAATCGAACTCGTGCCCGGGGCAGCACCCGTTGCACGAGCCACGTATCATTTAGCCCCTTCAGAACTTCAGGAGTTGTCTATTCAGTTACAGGAACTCCTGGATAAAGGTTTCATAAGACCGAGTTCTTCACCTTAGGGAGCTCTGGTCCTGTTTGTGAAAAAGAAGGACGGTTCATTCAGGATGTGTATCGACTACAGAGAGTTGAACAAATTAACCATCAAGAACCGTTATCCACTTCCTCGCATTGATGACCTATTTGACCAACTTCAGGGGTCAAGTTTCTATTCGAAGATAGATCTACGGTCAGGTTATCACCAGTTACGAGTACGTAATGAAGATATTCCGAAAACCGCTTTCCGAACTCGCTATGGACATTACGAGTTTCAAGTGATGCCACTTGGTCTGACAAACGCACCAGCGGTATTCATGGACCTCATGAACCGAGTGTGTAAACCATATCTCGACAAGTTTGTCATTGTTTTCATCGATGACATTCTCATCTACTCGCGCAATGAGCAAGAACATGCGCAACACCTGAAAACCATTCTTGAGTTACTCAAATATGAAGAGTTGTATGCCAAATTCTCAAAGTGTGAGTTTTGGATGCAAACAGTTCAATTTCTTGGTCATGTGATTGACAGTCAGGGAATTCATGTTGATCCCTCAAAGATTGAGGCTATCAAGTGCTGGCAAGCACCAACAACACCGACCGAAGTACGCCAATTGTTAGGACTGGCGGGTTATTATCGGCGTTTCATTGAGAATTTCTCCAAAATAGCCCAACCTCTCACAACACTGACTCAGAAGGAGAAGAAGTTCGACTGGACTGATAAACAAGAGTCAGCATTCCAGCTATTGAAGCAAAAACTTTGCAGTGCACCTATCTTATCATTACCCGAAGGTAACGATGACTTTGTGGTATACTGTGATGCCTCTCATCAAGGCCTTGGTTGCGTATTGATGCAACGAGACAAGGTTATTACTTACACCTCCCGACAACTCAAAGTTCACGAGAAGAACTACACCACTCATGCTCTCGAATTAGGAGCCGTAGTGTTCGCACTCAAAATATGGAGACACTATCTGTATGGCACAAAATGTACCATCTTCACCGATCATAAGAGCCTCCAGCACATATTCAATCAGAAGGATCTCAATATGAGGCAACGTCGCTGGGTCGAATTGCTTACCGATTATGATTGTGAGATCAAGTATCATCCGGGGAAGGCTAATGTAGTTGCCGATGCCCTAAGTCGAAAGGAGCGCACCAAACCATTTCGAGTTCGAGCCCTCAGTATGACCATTCATAATGATTTAATCATTCAGATTCTTACTGCTCAACTCGAAGCCTTGAAACCTGAAAACCACAAAGATGAGGCCTTGCGAAACATGGAGAATCAATTTGAAATCAAACCCAATGGGGTCAAGTACTTCGCAAACCGAATTTGGTTACATAATTTGAAAACCTCCGAGATTTGGTGATGGACGAAGCTCACAAATCTCGCTATTCCATACATCCTGGATCGGACAAGATGTATCATGGTATTAAGGAACTATACTGGTGGCCTAACATGAAGGCTGACATAGCCACTTATGTCGACAAGTGCCTCACATGTTCCAAAGTCAAAGCCGAATATCAGAAACCTTCCGGCTTGCTCCAGCAACCGGAAATCCCTCAATGGAAATGGGAGCAGATTTCCATGGATTTCATCACAAAACTCCCTAAAACAGCTAGCGGTTGCGACACCATTTGGGTGATCGTTGATCGGCTCACAAAATCGGCTCATTTTCTCACCATCAAAGAAACCGACAAAATGGAACGCCTCACACGAATCTATCTAAAGGAGATCGTATCTAGACACGGCTTACCTCTCTCAATTATCTCGGATAGGGATAGTCGCTTCACATCCAACTTTTGACAATCATTGCAAAAGTCATTGGGTACTCGTTTGGATATGAGTACAGCCTATCATCCACAAACCGATGGTCAAAGTGAACGAACCATCCAAACACTGGAAGATATGCTACGAGCTTGCGTAGTAGATTTCGATGTCAATTGGGAAAATCATTTACCATTGTGCGAATTCTCGTACAATAACAGTTACCACACCAGCATCAAGGCTGCACCATTCGAGGCACTGTACGGTCGTAAGTGACGCTCGCCTATTTGTTGGACCGAAGTTGGAGATAGCCAACTCACTGGTCCAGAAATCATTCATGAAACCACCTAGAAGATCGTTGGTACGTGATCGTCAGAAGAGTTATGCTGACGTGAGACGCAAGCATCTTGAGTTCCAGGTTGGGGATCGAGTATTGCTCAAAGTATCACCTTGGAAAGGTGTCATTCGATTTGGCAAACGCGGAAAGTTGAACCCTAGATACGTTGGACCTTTTGAGATCCTCGAGAGGATTGGTCCAGTCGCATATCGACTGCAGCTGCCACCCGAGCTCTGCAGCGTGCATCCCACATTTCACATTTCTAATCTCAAGAAATGCCTGTCTGATGAGACACTCATTATACCTCTCGATGAGATTCGAATCGACGACAAGCTTCATTTTGTCGAGGAACCAGCGGAAATCCTGGATCGTGTGGCCAAGCAACTCAAGCAAAGTCGTATTCCCATCGTTAAGGTCCGGTGGAATTCGCGACGTGGTTTGGAATTCACTTGGGAACGGGAAGATCAAATGCGACTCAAGTATCCTCAATTATTCACTGATTCTACTCCAATCACGACTTGAGCTCAATTTCGGGACGAAATTCTCTTAACAAGGGGAGAATGTGACACCCATCAAATTAGGACTAGTCATTAGTTCCTAATCATCTATTAATACATGTAATTAGTGCTATGTCTTAGGCTAATTGTATGTATCAATATGTATATTGTTATATATATATCAATACGCGATTTAATTTGAATCGTGCATCTTCAAATCGGCCAAATTCCGATTCATTTATATGGACGTTGGTGAACCTATCTTATTAAATAATATGAATTTATTTAATAAACACGTTTGTTTCTAAATATTATTTTGATAATATTTCATAAGTATTTCGTATCGTATAAATAACGTCTACGCGACCAAAAATACTTAAAACGCGCCCGATGAATGAAACAAACCAAAGTTATATATTTATAACTCATTAACAAGTATTTTGATAAAATACTTCAACTCAAAAATATCGAAAGTTTATTCGTTATTTAAAAACGTACATATAATACATAACGTCTAAATATATATTTAAACAATCGGGTAAACGAACACCGCACGGAGCGCAAACTCGGGGAACAAAATTTGGAGACAACCACACCTCGGTGGGGCCCTCCCCAGCTAGTTTTCAAACATGGAAAACAAGATCCACAAAATGTGGATCTTGTTTGTTAAATAATGCAAAACCACCACCACCTCAATCATTCACCATCTTTCATCTCTCTCTCTATCTCTCTCTCCATCGTCACTCTCTCTCTCTCTAAATTCAGTCCAAGAACACACTAAATCACCACCTTAAACCACCTTAAATCACAAAGTCGATTGAAGCAAAGACGATCACGAGAACGAGAGCTACGTTTCCATCTTTTCGGATCCTCAATACGATCATTGTAAGAATCCCGACACTTTCATAAAATACTTGTATTATGTTTATATAGATGATATATTGTTCATACAACTTGATGATGTCCAAAAATTATAACGAAAAACGTTTTTCATGTGTATATATATAAAGACAGATTCTGTCCAGAAATTTTCGTCACACCAAAACGTCTATATCTTGAAAACTAGGAAGAACCAACTCTCGACATCTAAACGAAAAATGTTCATTAGGATATCAGCTACAACTTTCATTTTTGGCTCTCGGACCAGATCCTCACGGATCATGGTGAAAAACGTGGATCTTTGGACTGAACTCATCTCCGAACACAATCTGACTACGTCTCATGTTCATTTTTGTTAAAAATACTAAATGAATTTATAAAATTATCATAAAGTGCAGATCTACACTATACCCGTAGGGGAACATCTGTGATTTTTAGTGGGTTTTGGTTCGAACTAAAAAGTGTAGAAAACGAGGAGTTCTTTTAGTCAAAAATCTGGAAAAACTAAAGGGGAGTAATAACAAGTTATAACTAGCAGTAATAACAAGTTATAACTAGGAGTAATAACAAGTTATAACTAGGAGTAATAACAAGTTATAACTAGCAGTAATAACGAGTTATAACTAGCAGTAATAACAAGTTATAAATAGGAGTAATAACAAGTTATAACTAGCAGTAATAACGGTTATAAAGATGAGTAATAACAAGTTATAAAGGGCAGTAATAACGAGTTATAAAGGGGAGTAATAACTGAGATCGCAACATACAAAGGCAGTCATAACTCATAACTAACAGCCTTAACCATAACAAACAGTGATAACGAGCGTCATAACTTACACTGACAGTCTTAACTATTGTATACTAAGTGTCGAACACGCGCAACCTCAAACACTTATACGATGCAACTCCAACTCATATAAAAAATGCTTTATAAGTACATTATAACAACATTATAATAATTATATTTTGGAATAATTATTACAAATCACACCAATGGGCCGTACATGTTTTCAAAACACAACCAATCCAAAGCTAATCATTTGGACATTAATATTTGAATGAGCAACTATCATAGATGGTCTGATAAGACATCTAATCATTATTATAACCTTGCGCGTTTAGGACGCCCGGCAGGTTACAGTCGTTGGGACAACATCATTACCTTGTGTATCATCATTTCTACTTGCTTAGCAAGTCATCAGACTCAGACTCAGGTGAGTCTCATAGCCCCTTTTTAAATGCTTTTACTTAGGGGTGAGATACATGCTCAATTTGCTTTTACATGTGAACACAAGTACTAAACATCGATGTATGCTACATGAGTTGTTTTCACTAATCAATCTAAGTCCTCTAGCATAGTTTGGTAATACTTTGTAGTTTGAATGTTAGTGTATGGTACCCTATGGGACTGACAATCCCCGTCCGGGTCAGCAAGCACTGACTAGTCAAACGGACGCATTATCATTTGTTCATACGTGTGTTGATTAGGCACACGCATAGAGGCACCCTCGCTAAGGCACTTAATTGTGATCCTGACACCTCAGTTAAGCTCAGACTATGTGCTCATGGCTGTATATACCTATATTTGATTAATTTCAATTATCATTAAATCTTGTGGTTCATACATTCTGTTTATCATTAAACCTGTGAGCTCACCAGCTTTATAGCTGACCTTTTAGCATGTATTCTCAGGTACTCGGCAGTAGTAGGACTGCCACTCAGGATGCCCATTAGTTCGAGTCGCATTCAGACATCAAGAGATTGTCATGCATTACTATATTTTGTATAATTTAGCTATGCCATAGAATCTCTATCATTTGACTCAAGGGCTTTTGTAAACTATATTATAACAGTGTAAAACCTTTATAATATCAATGTATTTGTAAACGACGCATGTAGTGGTCGTTCATTATGTATCTTATGTGCTTGTGATTATTGATTAGTCGCGCCCCGAATCGACCCGCTTCCGCAACCCGAATTAGGGGGTGTGACATCGCGACTTATCGCTTCAGCAACGAGCTCTCAACTCATCTATTCAATGAGTGAGTTTTCAAGCTCATCTCTTCAAACTATTATTCAACAAGTATTTTCCTTGCGACGAATGGCTGCACACCGTAAAACCTTTTAACAAGGTCGGTTAAGCCCATATAAATAAACCATACAACAACATTATTGACTTTTAAGCTCGGAGGCAAAATGATTTCAGCGCGGTGCTTGGACAACCAGTCCATACCAACGATAATGTCGAAACTTCCAATTTTTACAGGCATAAGATCGATCGAGAAGGTTTCGTTTGCTAAGTTTAGAGTGCAATTAGGTATTACACTATTGGTTTCTATAAGTTTGTCGTCCACTAGTTCTACAGTGTACTTAACATCTAGGGCAACAGGTGTGATGTCAAGCAGTGGGTAAAATTCATCTGAAATAAAGCTTCTATCGGCACCAGTATCAAATAGAACAGATGCAGATAAGTTGTTGAGGAGGAACATACTCGAGACCACATTCGGGTCTTGCCGGGCTTCCCGAGAGTTGAGTACGAAGGCTCTACCTCTAGCGTTGTTGTTGTTGTTGCTGCCCTTGTTCTTTCGTTTAGGACATTCATTCCTGAAATGTCCCGTCTCTCCACATCCATAGCAGGATTTGGGTTGTTAGACATTGTTGTTGGATTTAGGGGCTCGGCAATCTCGGTCAAATGCCCGTACCTCCTGCAGTTGTTGCGGGGAGTACTGCATGGACCATCGTGGTGGTAGTTACACTTAGAACAGTATGGTCTGTCCCCAATGTAGCTACGTTTGGGTTCAGCATTGGTGTTGTAAACTTGGATGGTGTTGGTTTTCTTGTTTGGTTGGTTTTGGTGTTCAGAGGATTTTCGCTTAATGTTGGAGGAGGTATTAGGTGTCTCACGGCTGCCAACCAGCGCCATGAGCTCGTGTGCTAAACGGATTGCACTCTCAGTAGTGGTTGGTTTTGATGAGGTGCATTCCCCTGAATACTCTCTGGGGGGCCGCGGATGTATCTCTTGATACATTTTTCCTCCGGATCGACCAGACCCGGGCATAACAAAGCAAATTGCTGGAATTTAGTGGTATATCCAGCAATATCGTTTCCCTGCACAGTCAAGTGCCAGAATTCTTCCTCCAGACGGTGTAGTTCTTATTCGGGACAATATTTCTCCCTTAGCTTCTTCTTCAACTCAGCCCAAGGAAGTTGGTTTGCTATTTCGATGCCCACAGAGTTGGTGTGGGTGTTCCACCATGTAAGTGCACCTTCCTGAAAGGTGTAAGCAGAAAACTTGACCTTGTTTTCTTCAGCACAGTTGCAGAGGTTGAAGACGGATTTCATATGTTCCATCCATCTGATTAGACCAATAGCACCTTCCGTGCCTTTGAAGTATAGCGGTTTACAGCTGAGGAAGTCCTTGTAGGAACAAGGTTTAGTAACCGGGGTGGTATTAACGGTTTGATCGCTAGATTGTTGGGAGTTTCGAGCAGCCAAAGCATCAGCTACGGCTCGGGAAACAATAGCATTGATTTCCGCATCACTGTAACTTTTCTTTTTGGGCGGCATGATTCTTCAAGAAAGAAACAAAAGGTACATAAGAAGTTGTACCAGAACGAAAATTACAACAGATGCATATATGTAAAAGCGGTAACATATGTCATCACAATGTAAAAATTAATAATGTAGAATAATCGAGAGTATTTGCCAATTGATATTACAAGTTCAAAAGATGATAGACAATTCCGAGTTACGAGTTTCAAAAGTTACAGGATTTGATGTTTTACAAAAGTACCGGGAATTGTTACATCCGGTCGAATTACATAGGTCCTACGAAAGTATAATATAGTACAGATTTCAGCCTAAGCTAATTCTGTCGTAGATTGAGTTGTGGCAGCAGTGCGGTGAGGTGGTCCATAGACTCTGCAAGTCTGTTGGCCGTTCGGAGGGCGTCCTCAGTTTCCCTTAGAAGTGTCTCGCACTGTGTCAACCTTGATTGTAGGACGGAGATTTCGTTTCGATTGCCAATCACTTGGTTGTGGACGATCTCCATGGTTTGAGTGGTATCTTCCACTTGACTGCGGAGAATGTCTATGTTATTGACAGTGTTTTCGTGTTCCTCGGAGACTTGATTAATGCGTTCGAGTGATGTGAGTCTCCAGTTTTCGTTGGTTTCTTGGAGTTCGATATCAATAGCGTGAAGTCGTTGCTATTGGTGGTGTAGCCTGGCGGCTATAACCGGTAGAGTGAGGTGAACGGGATAAGGGCTAGCTCGAGGCAACCTGGTGTCCCTCCTAGCTACCCTCGAGTTTTGTGATTCGTACGAGTAAGAACGCGGCGAATTGGGTGGTGTGTTTGCCATTTCCGAGACAAAGCGTTAGAGATAGTGAGGCCTATATTCATATAATACATATATAATATAGCCTAGGATTGTAACGAGGCCTATCTATGTATACTTAGTACCACATAATAGCCTATTGGGTGTCTAGCACAGACATGTTTGAGTCCCGGTTCTCTCGAGGTCAGAGTCAACTAGTGTATCCCCGTTCAACATAATCGTTTCAGACCTTACATCATCTTTCCTTAATTGTACATAGTTGATCATGCTATGTTAAATTAAAGTCGTATGCTGTAATTCCTGAACCAATCATACCTAATAAGGAAATACTGCCTAACGGTCATAGTCTAGGCCCACTAAATGCAACCTAGTTCACTATAACCTTAGGCTCTGATTCCAATCTGTCGCACCCCCAATTTCGGGTTGCGGAAGCGAATCGGGTCGGGGCGCAACTAATTACATATCAAGCACACGAGGTATAATGAATGACCACTATATGCGTCGTTTTGAACTTGTATTAATAAAACGTAAGTTTACATCAAAATAATGATTACATTAGCTCAGTTACTGAAATTGAGAGATTTACATCACATAATTACTTTATACAAAATATAATAATGCAATTTAAATCTCTGATGTATGAATGCTGACTCGAGCTAATGATTCCTGCTTGGGCAGTCCGTCCTACTGCTGTGTACCTGTGATACATGCTAAAATGGGTCAGCGAAACGCTGGTGAGCTCACAGGTTTTGTTTGTCAACACATATTTGTATGAACCGCAAGATTTAATTGAATTTAAAATGCAATTAAGCAAAATAAAAGTTATACAGCCATGAGCACATAGTCTGAGCTTAACTTAAGTGTCAGGTCCAATTAAGGAAACCCAACTGAGGTGCCTCCTACGAGTGCCTAATCTACACTCGTCTTCCCAAATGCTAATACGTCCGTTTGACCAGTTAGTGCGTGCTAACCCGGACGAGGATTGTCAATCTTATATGATATCATATACTAACATTCACGCTACAAATGTATTATCAGACTATGCTATGGAGGGCTTTAGTGATTAGTTGAAAACAACTCATGTAGTATTTGTTTGATTTGTACTTGCGTTCAACATGTAAATAAATTAACGAGCAATGTAATATGATAAACGCCAAAATGTACTATATTATAGTACTAATTATCCCTTCGTTCAATAGATTTCTTATGCATTTTATGTGAATAAGATACTTATTTCGTTCATATTTGCATTTAAGAGTTTATTTGGAGCTTGGATCGAAAACAAGCAGAAGACGAGCTAATCGTGAAGAAAAGTTGCTAAAAGAATAAAGCAATAGACATGAGAAGATTAAATGAAGAAAACAAGCAAAGAGAATGAAGATAGGCAAGATTGAATTGGAATATGTGTATATGAAGCTTGACTCGGAAAGAGAACGAAAGAAGAGCTGAAAATGAAGAAAAGTGTAAAAGCTGAGTTTTCGGCTATGCGTTAGTATTTTGGCCATAACTTCCTCATACGAACTCCGATTGGGGTGATTCAAGTTGGATAATTTAGCTAACAGATAAGGCTACAACATATCAAAAATCCAGATCATTTAGATTTTGGGAAGGTCGCGCCGCGACCATCACAAGTCGCGCCTCTATTTAATGTCAGTCGCGCCGCGACCGTACATGGTCGCGACGCGATCCTATGTCGGCTAGAGGGTTTAAATCCGATTTTTCACCATTTCAAACCCTAACTTTGTCACAACTTCACCAATATGAACAGAGGCGATCAAAGGGGTTTTTCTCCCATTTCGGGAGCGATTCGATGGCAATTCGGAGGCGAAAAAGTCTAGGATCAATTCCTATTGATTCTTCTTCATTCGGTTTATGATTCGGTTTGCTTATCTTGTTCCGATTTCGATGCTAAACATGTCTATATGTTTTGTTTTGGGATATGAATCTGATTTTGTATAATTGAATCATGGATTAAACTTATTGTTAATTGTTTATTTTAATAATCTTTGATTATGAATGTTTGAAAGTTATAATTGTGTTTTGAATCAATTGACTGATTGAAAATTGTTACGTTATCCGTGAATCCTTGTTTATTGGTGATTATTAGTTGCTTCTTAACGTGGTCAATAGTGTTGTTGAGATTGATTTCCTTTGATGCTATTGATTATTGATGATTATAAATCTAGGTTTATAGTCATTGCTAAATATATTGAGTTTGATAGGTTAAGAGCATAGTAATTAATCAATCTAAAATGAATGAGCTAATAAGTGATTATTAGTAGGTATTGTTGAGTCATACCGCGAGGATTAATCGTAACAAGTCGTGAATACTTAATGCACAATCTAGGGAAAAGCACGCAATAGAGCAACATTCTTGTGACGTCGGATCGATGTTTAATGTGGGACTCTAGATTGTAGATATTAGTTAACCAGAACCGGAGACTAATATACATTTAACTTAGATTCTTTGATTAGTAACTAAGTTAATATAAAAGAAATCACAATCAGACAATCAAAACACATGAATCGGATAATATGAATTTGAGTGTGAAGACTCTGAACAATTACATGTCTACCTCCGATTGTTTATCTGTTCCTGTTATCTTGTTTTATGTTGTTTGGTTTAGTTAATTAGTTCATCTTGAATGTTCGCACGGAACTAAAACGTACCCCCTATTTTACTGTTTTATTAATAATTCCAATTTAATTGAATGACATTGTTCCTGTGTTCTTGTGTTCCTGTGATCGACCTGGACTTACTATAGCTTTACTATTCCGATCGGGTATTCTTGCCTGGTTGTGTGATAGTAGTGATTGGTATATCCTGTACTTTATAAATAATAAAACTAGACGCTTTCACACGCATCATAATCACACCCCTGATTGAAAAGCAGTGAAATAGGGGCCATGAAACTCACCTGAGCCTTGAGTGTTTATCGAAATAAACTTGAATTGATTAGCTGTGAATTGATATCCGAAGACTTGTAACCTGAGGGCGTCCAATACGCGCGATGGTTATTAATTGAATAGGTATCTTAAAATACTACATTTGTATTTGTTCGTTCCACTATAATGTCCAAATTACAATGATTTGGTTGATTGACTTGAGTTTTGAAAAACGTGTACGGCCCGTTGGTGATTGTTTGTAATAAAAATCTCAACTATTATTATTATACTTGAGTTGTTTGTATACTTATAGAAGTATATATATGTTCCGTTGTAAATGTTTGGCACTCGCTGTAAAAAGTAATTTCAAACTTTAAGTGATGGGGGTCCGGGGGCAGCGCCCCTGGGTAGCAGGATTCCAGGGGTGGCAACCCCTGACGGGATCCAAGGGGCTGGCCCCTGGTTGGGGTCGAGATGCCAAGTTAGCTCGAAAAAATTTTATTTCTACTATATTGCTTTGGTGAAAAACGCATCTGAGATTTGAATTTGGATAAAATCAAGGGATAAATTTTTGGTCTCGACACTTAGTAAAATATGAGTTTTCAAGGTTCTGGCTTGTACGACATTAGGTGTGATATCGCAGGTCATTACTGCGACATTGATTATGGCGTCGCTATGTGTGACATCCACAATTTAATGCGACTTTAAGTGTGATGTCGCTATATGCGACGTTGTTGGTTCTTGCGACGTAGGGGTCGATGTCGCTATATGCGACGTTAGCAACTTAATGCGACGTTGAGGCTGATGTCGCATCATGCGACATCGTGAGAGGTGTTGCGACGCTGTAGCTGATGTCGCAATTGGGCCGAGCCAGATGCGACATCAGCGTCTGACCGGAGTTCTGTGGCCGGAAAAATGGCCGGACGACTTTATTTCGGTCCGAAACTTTTACCCAACCCATTTTTGGACATTTCAAGTTTATACAAACAATATTCAAGTAAAAATAAGTAAAATCAGAGAGTTTTGAGTTTTGTCAGAAACTTACGCGGTGGCGAATCAAAATTCCGAAAAGATGAAGTTGTAGATCGTGACTAGGTGGTTCTTTTTCTCCAAATGAACTTGACGATTTGATGGCGTTTGATGATGCTTTTTAATGGATTTGAGTGATGGTGGAGGTGGTGGTTTTTGAAAGGATTTAAAAGAGAGAGAGAGTGTGTGTGAGTTGTGAGATGGTGAAAATGAGGATGGGGAGGGATCCTCCCCTTTTTGGCCGGCCCTGGTGGGGTCCACGGTGTGTGGACTTCACCAATTTTCGCTTCCTGAGTTCGTGCTCCGTGCGGTGTTCATTTTTCCGAATGTTAAAACGTTTAATTAATTATTTAATACGGTTAAATATATGTTTTTTAAAATATAAATAATTACTCGATATTTCACTTGAAGTATTTTATAAAATACTTTATAATTGAGTTATAAAATATAACTTAACTCGTTTCGTTTTGTTTGTGCGTTTAATAGTTTAGTCGCGTAAAATGTCACTTGTACGATACGAGTTTGAATTGAAATATTATAACAATAATATTTTTGGATATAATAGCGTTATTAAATAATGTTATGTTATTTAATGAAATTGTTCACCAACGACCGTATTAATTGAAACAAAATACATTCGATTTGAAACTTGTACGATTTAATCAAATCGCATACTTGTATATATTCAACAATATATATTACTTGATACACAAATTAGTCTAACACAAAACTAATTACATGTATTAAAACTTGATTAGGCACTAATCACTAGTCCTAATTTGACGGGTGTCACAAGAGGGAACTGATCCACCCTCGAGGCTTTAGCTTAACCAAAAAAGTTTACTTATATGCTCTTACGTACGTACATAAAGCAAGCGAGAAAATAAACCGCCTTCGGCGTCGTCGCACCGCGCAATGGCATATGATTTTCATGCAATCAGTTAAGCCCAAGGGCGCGCTGCGAGCCTGCCCCCGTAAGGGAGTGCCTTCTAGCCTCCCGCTGGCAGAGGTCCACCAAATTATCATTTGGAAGAGACCGGAATATTGGTCGAGCCGAGGTGAACCTCCGCCAGACACCAACCCATAATGTAGTCTAGAAATCTACAATCGTCATGACTTAAAACAAAATAAATTCAGTCCGAATAAACTATAAGACCTGATTCCAACTGAGACTGACGTTAATAGGCATAAATAAAGATCGTTGTGTTGCTTAGATAAGCCCTTATCCCAGTATAGTGCTGATGCGAGGCAATATGTCACGACACAATGACAAGTTCAAATATGATACTTGACAAAGTTATCATACTGAACTGGGGGAGTGATGATGTACTATCCGTCATCCCTTCAGAATTACTTTGCAAGGAATATCTCTTGCGTTTCTTTTGACGAACTACATTGCAAGTACGTTAGCTGACCATTTGCAACTCCTTTTGGCATATCTCCATGTCAAGGAAAACGGTCGCTGCTCATCTTGACAGCTTTGTCTTATTTGAAGCTTTGCTAAGCTTTACTCGGGCTCCCCTCAGGTTAGAGCTTACCCCATCTCAGCAGCTCGCTCTGAGCTCCGCTTGTGTGAGCAGCTTGTCCTGGAGCCATACTCGGACTCTACTCGTTTAAGAGCTCAGGTCGTCTTCGCAGTCTTCGTTAAGCCACGTCGTGGCTCTACTCATTTAGAGCTCATGGCTCACCTTACCAACTTGATTGGGGAGTTCCGCTTAGTCTTTTGCTGCTCGATTGTTTTGTAAGCCCATCACCGTTATGGTTGGCACCTTTGTCAGGATACAGGCAATGGCATATTAAATAAGTTCGACACGACATGTATGAACATATCATACCGAACTTGGGGGACTTGATAGCGTACCCCTACTATTAGGCTTCTACATAGCCTAGCCCATGAGCTTTTCTCTATTGGGCTTTCCCCTCCCCATATATAAGGGTACAAACCCTAGACCTCCACAACCTCTCACACAATTACACACACAATACTGTGTGCAGCCTCCATAGGCTCTCTCCACCTTCAAACCCCATCTTCTTAGATGGGTAATTAATCACCATTTACCACCCTCGACGAGAATTATCTCGATCCGGGTTACAACACGTGTGCAGTGTAAAGAGGTGATTCCCCCCATCCACACTCAAGCCGAAATATGCTTGAACATTCATAAGGGTCTGCTATTTGATGCCCACACACGTATTTGATGCCCACACACGTATCAGATAAAACATAAAACATAACAATTAAAAGCGTTACGCCTTTGCATTAGCGAAATGTTAACATTTCTAAATTTTAACCAATATTATTATTAGCTGACCGTTGAATAAGCGTAAACATTGGCTTTCACATATCGTCATTTCAATAGGGCGTGTAACCAATAAGTATTGTTAGTCTGTTACTAATCAACGTGTTACAAATATAACAGGGACTTAATTGTCTTATGTAAGAAACAAGAAGGATCAAAAGTTATAATATATTCTTTATCAAGAAAAATCTCGCGCCAATTAATGTCCATCAAAATTCAATATTCCAACTCTGATCGATCAATCGAAAAGTAAACCAGAAAGGCAACGCTAAGCATTATCGTTCAAGTCCATCAAATCAGGTTATTTGTTATTATTACCGTTATAAATCTATTTATTAACTTTCACTGTGTTTGTTGCAAAACCCTAATTGCGTAGTTAATTAAGCCCTAGGTCCGAAAGTCCGAATTCTCAAACTGATAGAAATTTAGTTTAATTTTGTTTGAAATTAGATGTTTTTTCCTACTTTAATTGTAAATTAGAGGCATTAGTCTCTAATTTTGAACCATGACATATGCTGACCTGCTTTTGTACCTAAAAGTTTGGCTGTTTTGGATTATATGGAAATATTATTACTCTTTGTCGATCTTCGATTATGATTTGTGAGTTTGAAATGGTTCGTTGGTCGTGTATTGTGGTTTGGTAGTTCTTAACTGTTTGGTTGTTTCATGTTGTTTTTAGAGCATATATGACATACTAATAGGATCTCATAAGGTGCGTTGTGGCTATATATAATCACATGCTGAAAGTAGTTTTAACTCAATTTACAGTTATCTGGAGAAAGCTACTAATATCATTCCTACGTAGACTTGGATACTAGTTAATGCTATGATTTTTATGAAGGAAAGCAAAAGGAACTATATATACGAAAACTTTTAAGTAGGTTATATCCTTGCCAAGCCATTCAAATCTGATGCTTATAAGGCTGCACACTATGAGAATTCCTATGCTACCGTTTTTAAGTAAAGGAGGGAGCTGAAGCTAAATACTAACTGAGTAACTTTAAACAGTTCAATATAAATAAGTTCCCACTTTTAGGGCATGTTAGTTTCCGAAGCATGCCATAAAAATACGATTTCCTGTCTTGCTATGATTATCTAATGTCAGTTGCTGCAAATTTGTATTCAGTTACTAAAGCAAAGGTTAGCGTTCTTCCATATACATATATATATATATATATATATATATATATATATATATATATATAGGGAATATGTTAGCTACACCTTGGTGTAGCCAACTTAGCTACACCAAAACGTCAATTTTAAGCATAAAACTATATTTTTTGATGCCGTTTTGTATCCTAAACTTGTTAATATCTCTAATCAATCATCTCTAACATCTTTCATTAATATATATATATATATATATATCCTATATAAGTAATGAAAGGGTTTTTACTTTTTACTCGTAACGGATCAAGTTATGTATGGGTTATTTACAAGTCACATAAGAAAGCTGGTTGTTGTCCATGCAGTTTTGGTACTCTTACATTACACTAGAGCTCCTATATACTCCTCTATCATGTGGTAAAATATAATACTTAAGCTCTTCAAAAATTCGATTAATGCAAAAACGTTAAGAGGTGAGGGCGTTAGCAAGCGTTTGCCAATGTTTGTGTTCATATCTTCTTTAGTTGCTAGTTGATGCCTGGAAGATCCCCTTGTATACATGTACTTCTTTTACTCGGCAATATAACATTAATCATAAGATAACCGCATAACACACAATCCTATTAAAAGTATACCCTTGTAACAATTAGTCAACGGGGTTCAAGCAGTAACTTTCATGTATTCCCACATTTTACGTCTTCACTTTGAACTGTTAGGAATGGAAAGTTGTATGAAGTCTTAAGATGTATGAGAAAAAGGGACCACGTACTTGAACCTTTTTTATGCTCTTATGTACGCCATGTCCTTATGCCTTTTCAGACAAAGATATGGCGTTTTTTTGCAAATAGCCAAGATAATATAATGACAATCACCTAATATCGTAACTGTTTTATCAGGTATTACAGTGGGAACAAAGAAGTGAGAAGTGATAACAAAGATGCTTACTTTGCAAAGCAGGTATGAGCTGCAAACTTTGGTTCATTAACAAGTTGCGAGAGATATACAGTTGCTATACTGTCCCTTTTTTGTGCATGTTTGGAGTGTATAATAACATGTGAAATGATAAGTGCACTGTTCCTATAGCTGGCTTACTTATTGCATACAGTTAGCACTACAATTATAAAAGTGAGCCAACTTTTAGCAACGGTTTAATAATTAGCAGTACAATTTCATATTGAGAGTACAACCACGAATACTAATATTGATTGCAATTGAAAAAGAAATTGGAGAAATAAAGTATGAACATGTCGTAATCACCCATGCACCTATGACCACTTTAAATCCTCAACTGATTTAATTTTTTCCCCTCTTTTCTTCTTTAGATCAACCAAGTCAAAAAGATAGTTTGACCAGTTTTTTCTAATTGAAATGCTCTAGTTGAATATGAGAAAGAGAGATGCTTTGTGGGCTTTAGTTCATGCCCAACAGTAAAGCCTGCTTTTGGTACAACAGAGCATGCCAATCTTTTAGAATTCCTTATTCTAAAACTTGTACAGAAGTGTCACTAAAAAGTCAACTTACTCTTTATATGCTTGAAAAATTTTCCCCACTACGTAATTATCTTGTATTTGTTACTTTACGATTAGCGATTTTAATGAGATTTTCCGGTTATTATATAAAGATATTTTTTAAAAGGCTGAACTGCTTTTCTGGCATAGGTGAAATCTATAAAAGTTAAAGACCAGAATCCACTAGCATTAAAGGGATTTTAAATTTGATGCTCAATCATCATCAGCACCACCACAGGTCCACCACCACCAACTTAACCCACCTTTGGTTTTGGTTAATTGTATATTTAAATTTACACCTTGGGACCCAAGTAACTTAAGAGTTTAGATTACTATGATTAAGATGATACTTGCATGGTGATATAAGTTGTAATTTACTTAGAGAAAGTTGAGATCGATGAAAATTGCTTCCTTGCTTCTTGTATTAGATGCGAAATCTAGTCTTCAGATCTGCAATATTTAGGTTGAGTTTCACAATCATTGAAAGTATTTAGGATGACTTAATACATTTGAACTTGTATAAGGAAAGAAACTATGGTTACATACATCATTTGCTAGGTACCAGCTTTGATATCTTCTTAAAATTGCAGAGTTTTAGGCTTTTAGAAAACAGGGATCGGGTCCACTTCTTGAATAGAAATTTCGTCAAACATGTCGCATGATTAGCTAAACAGGATTAGAGGACATAGTGCTACTACAAGTAGAATATAATCAATTAAACCACATCTCATATCAGACTATCAGAGACATTACAGTCTGATCCAACAAAGTGTAATGATGATACAACATGGCTTAAAGTATTGATATAAACAATTAAAGTAAGATTTATCTGGATCCAAGACGAGTGAAAAGAGTGAAAACACCATCAATTCTGTTTAATCCAAACCCCTAAAATCTATCTTTAGCTTTGCTACTCAACTATGATCATGGCTACACGTTACATCTATTAAAGTTCTAGGATCATATAGACAATTGGGTTTTTACATGTGTTTGATTATATCAACCTTAAAGAGATGAAAGTCTGTTAACTTATTTACAGAAACTATACATTCTATGAAATAATCTCGTCGAATTCATAAGATCCCAAATGTCAATATACACATAACTACAAAGAACAAATTGCAACATATTTAATAATTCATCAATTACCAAAATTTTGACAGAAAACAGATGCAGAACTAGAAAAAGGAACACATATTCCAAATGTTTGAGTAAACTGGCTTAGTGAAAATTATACGCATTTTGATCTTGGCTTTCACGATCTCATATTCTGATATATACAGCAGGAGATCTTTATAGAACGTTGTTCAAATGTGATCACCTAGAGGTTCTTTTTCTTGAGATTCATCAATCACTGAACTTTTCATCGACATCCCATCAAGAATATCGCTTCCAGAATCTTCCTGCAGCTCTTTGAACATTGCCATAACCTGAATCATTGTTGGCCTCCTCCACGACTTATCATCCACACACTGAAATGAAATCTTCAAACAATGAAACAATTCGGGCTCACATGATTTATCTGATAGCAATTCAGGATCGAGTATATCACGTAATCTTTTTTCTCTATGCATCTGCTTTGCCCATCCAACAAGATTATTGTCATCCCCAAACACCAGTGTATCAATTGGTTTCTTTCCAGATAACAGCTCTAATAACACAACTCCATAGCTGTATACATCTCCTTTTGCCGTGCACCTAAAACTCTGGTAGTACTCTGGTGGGACATAACCAGGGGTTCCAGCTAGAGTACTCACACTGAGATGAGTATCGAGTGCATTCACGAGTCTTGCCATCCCAAAATCTGACACTCGCGCTTCAAAATCTTCGTCTAGAAGGACGTTACTGGACTTCATATCACGGTGAATGATGTGAGGTATACAACTATGGTGAAGAAATGCCAGCCCTCTTGCTGATCCAATGGCTATCTTTTTTCTTGATGACCAATCAAGTGTTGGGACACATCCTCCCCCTTTGACCCGATCATGTAAAACCGCCTCTAGACTACCCCATTTCATGTACTCGTACACGAGAAGTCGTTCTTCTCCAATTTTACAGTAACCCAACAATGGTACGAGGTTACGATGTTTGATTTTTCCTATGGTTTCCATTTCAGCCATGAATTCTCTGTCTCCTTGACTGGTGACATGGATAAGTTTCTTGATTGCGACTACACTCCCGTCTTTTAACTGTGCTTTGTAAACATCACCGAACCCTCCAGACCCGATCAACGTGTCAGCACTGAACCCGTTCGTAGCTTCGAGCAAATGGCCAAAAGTCAGCTTTCTCAATGGCTTCTCGAATGTGGCAATGTTAATGCTTAGAGGCTCGGGAACGCCCGATAATTTCCAACTGCTGCTTCCGGAAGTCGACAGGCTTTCGATGTACTTGTCTCTAGTTTCTGCCTTCTTTTGAAACCTTTTCATTCTGAAAAGAATAAATGTGAGGATAATGATACAGAGAAGAGACACCAATATCCCAACAACCACCCCTGTAGCCATATTATTCGTCCGCTTTCCTCTATGTTTGAGCCCAGCACGTCCCTTTCCTGACCCGCAAGGATCCAATGGCAACCCGCAGAGGCCTGTATTGTTCTCGTACTTAGAAGCTGGGAAAGTAGTAAGCTGTCCCCCTGAAGGGATTGGGCCCGTGAGGTTGTTGTTTGACACATCGAAATCATTGAGAAACGAGAGACCCCCTAATGATCCTGGGATGAAACCCGTTAGAGAATTATGTGCGAGGTCAAGAAGCAGAGCTGTTTTCAAATTACCAAGGCTGGAGGGGATATCGCCACTGAGATTATTGTTTTCCAAATTCAAAACTTGCAAGTAGCTCAAGGAACCGTAGCTTTGCGGAATATTTCCAGACAGCAGATTGTAGGACAGATCAAGATAGATCATGCTGCCATTACTTGCATAGTTATACATTGTCAAACCTGAATAAATTCGGGTCGATGGACAAAAATGATAATTCAAGAAACCTTCAAGTCTCTCTTTCCGTATTCCTTCAAATTCAACCAACCCTCCAGCAAATCTACAAGCCGTCCCACCCTCATTTCTCACAAAAGCAAACTGCTTCCCTGAAACTGGCCCAGGGGAAACAAGCCCGGCTGAGTCAGCAAGCTCTTTTGGGAGAGACCCATCAAGCGAATTACTATTCAGATCGAGCCAAATGAGGCTTCTACACTTGCCAAGACCTAAAGGAACCCGGCCCGTTAGTGAATTGTTCCCCAACTGCAGTATAGCAAGGTTAACAAGATTCCCAACACCCTCAGGAATGGCTCCTGTGAATTTGTTATTGGATAGTGAAACCCACATCAGATTTGTACACTTGGCAATCGACATCGGGATCGTTCCTGATATAAGATTGTTGTTGAGAATCAAAGTCTGAAGATTCCCTCCTTTGACACAAATCCCTTCCGGGATTTCACCAGTGAGGTTATTAGCCCACATTACCACATCCAAAATCTGTGGTAAATTCCATATTTCAACAGGAATTGCACCAGTCAGACTGTTGAAACTTAGATCAATTGTCTGCAAACTTTTGCAGCTTCCAATGTTATTTGGTACAGACCCTGATAGATAATTATTAGCCAAAAGTAACTTCTGTAGTGATGAAAAAGGCGCGCTTGAAGAACAGAATTCAGAAGGTATATTTCCTGTAAATCCATTAGAACTCAAGTCTATAACTTGAAGTTGAGTACAGTTGGCTAAAGTTAATGGCAAATCCCCAGTGATGTTGTTAAATGAAGCAGAAAGATACTTCAAACTTGATAAAGAACTTACAACCGTTGTTAAAAAGTCCCCTGAAAGATAATTGTGATCAAGATTGAGGCTCGAAAGCGAAGAACATGAACTGAATGTAGCCGGAAGCCCGTCTGTTAATTGGTTTGCAGAAAGATCAAGTTCTTCAAGTGTACTGCAAGCATTACCAACTTCTAATGGAATCTGACCAAAAAACTGATTGTTAGCTAAAGACAAGCTTTTCAAGTTTTTGAAATTTCCCAACATGACACCGGGAATCTTCATCTTAAAAGCATTGTAGCTGATATCGAATCCCTCAAGAACATGACAGTTCGTTAAGCTAACCGGAAACCCTGTTCCAGACAGGTCGTTTTGCGAAAGATTGATCGTAGTAAGATTCTGGCAAGTCCCGAAGTCAAGATTCTGAAACTTGCCAGTCAAGTTGTTTCCAGAAAGATCAAGAACCTTGATATTAGATGGTATAAAAAAGGTTGGTATATCGCCAGAAATGCGGTTGTTTGAGAGGTCGAGATATGAAAGATACTTGCAAGACGAAACAGAATTAGGAAGATTTCCGGTGAGTTTGTTGCTTGAGAAATTCAGTGTGATCATATTCCGACAGTTGGAAAGGGAAACAGACAACAGTGAGGAATCTGATAGTTTGTTCTTTGATAAACTAAGCGAATAAAGACGATTACAGGTGAAAAACAATGATTGAACATCTAGCGTTTCTGAGAAGTTATTCGACGACAAATCAAGTGTTTGGAACGAACAAGAACTTGAAGATAACGAAAGGTTGCCGTAGAAAAAGTTGCCAGAAAAATAAATATCAGTAAGGGTGGTGATTAACATTAGATCAGAGAGATCAAGTTTTCCAGTAAGGTATGTGCTTGTGAAATTTATGGCTGTAACTGTATTGTCTTTAGAACAGACCACACCTTGCCATGAACACGGGCTGGATGACGATCCAGAAATCCTCCAGTCTGATAAAAAACCGTTTGGATCAAAATCGACCGATGATTTCTTGAAAGATAATAATCTAGCAGCAGCATCTTCTTGACTTGTAACTAAGAAAGTAAAATTTATCAACAAAAGCATAAAGCAGAACCAAAATGATCTACACATCTTGTGAGGCACAAAGACAATCAACTCTTTTTTTTTCTTTTAGTATTTTCTCACTACATTAGTGAGTGATTAACAAATACTACTATATGTTTTCAAATTTTGTGTACATCTCACCTTAAGCATGCAAATGAATAAGAAAAGGGTGTCTTTTTCAAGACCAATTTGCAAAAGAATAGGTTTTTGGGAGTGAAATATAAAGTAAAGTTGGTGGTCCTCAAGTAAAAACTAAAGAAAGAAAAGGTTTTTGGGGAGATGGGTATCATAGGTGTATGTATTTGAGTAGTGGGGTTGTCCTTTTATGAAACAAAATATAAAAGAAAAACCTTAAAAAGTTGAATTTTAGACTTGGGGAGAGGTTTGTTTGTTGGATCCTTATGTTCAGAATGATTTAGTACACACATTGAAGATGGCTTCAGATTATCAGCTATGACTTTTATTGGCATTATTAATTAATGTTAACAACTGTGGGCTCTAGATAGTAAGTATGTGTATATTTAAATTCTTCACATGTTATCCATGATTCCAGTTTTTGTACTGTCTAGATGCACGCATACACACACACGGATGCATTGCTTAAAGCATGACAATTTTTGTACATTTTTTATTAAAGAAAATGAGCTTGATTATGTGTAAAGATTGGTTGAAAATGGAATCGGGTGAGCAAACTATGGTGGGTTTGAAGATGGCTCCTGGATTTTGAAGGAAATGGGGTTGCTTTCACAAAATAAGGGGGTGCAGTCAAACTTTGGATTTGATTATATTTCTCCTTTTCCTCTTTTATGTCCCTCAACTCAACCAAATAGGACCACTTTAAATAAAGTCTTTATACAAAGAGTTAAAAAAAAAAATCAAGACTGGGAAAAAATAACAAAAATGATAAAGAGTAGTAGGATTGCCCTTTTTTAGGGGTGGGATGTAGGTGGCATCACACAATTGACAAAAGTATGCAAAAGTGTTCAAAACATATATACTTACAAGTTACATCGTAGTGTATCATGAGTGCACCCAACCCCCTTCATTATCCCATAGAGTTTTATAACTCAATTTTTATATCATGTCCATTATAGTTGTAAAAAATGTTAATATCTGATGTACTTAGGCTGATTCAACGACAGTCCAAGTAAAGTGTCCGTCAATATTCAGCGGCGTGACAATTCTCCTCTTCAGAATCAACTGAGCGAGATGTTTGAGCAGTTGTCGTATGTAAGGATTGAACTTGTAGATATTGTCAAACCTTCAATCACGATATCCTTTAAGGATAATTTTATGTTGATCAGATTCTAACTTTAACAATAGGATATCAAATCTGTTTTGGTGATCCTAAAGTCAGATATTTTACCCTCTGACTAGATATTTTCAAACAAAACAAGATTATCGCTTAATTTAATTATTTGGATGTTATATATATTGTCCTTTTTAGTGGTTGGATTTGGATAGATATGGTTTGACATACATACAAAGTATTGTCTTGTTGGCTCACATGACACTCCAGTATTTTCAACAATTTTAGGCTCCAAATCAATTACGATACATGACATAACTAAATTAACCTACTCTATAATATAACTTGATTATGACATCTGCTAAGCTTTCAAGACCAAATTCAAAGTTATGATAATTTTAAATTAATGTGTGATTATATAAAATTTAATGGTAGCTGGAAGTTGATGTAGACGCCGTACGTGCCATTTTTGTTGGTTAGTAACCATAATTTGATTGTTTTATAATTTATTTACAACTAATCACCATTCACCAAACTCACGGGTACGATAAGCACGAAGATTTTTTTATTTTTCTGTAAAATATCATTTTTTGAAGAATATGGTACAAAAATTGTAGGTATAAGAAAATGTACCTAGCAAGGATTAACTTACTCCTCACATTGTGAGGGGAAGATTCTAAAATTATAAAAATTAAATTAGTATTTGTTATTAATTAATTATTAAACATAAATAATTAACAATTGCTTTATTAATGTTATATATGCACAACGATGTTCAATCGAACGACATTCTTTACCTAATTTTATCCATCTTTAAAGTAATTAATATAAAGTTTCCTATAGTTGGTGTTTAATTTCATCTTTCCTACTATGTTTATTTTGCTTATAATAGATGTATGCAACTTAATGCAATTAGAAGATAGATTCACAAAAATAGTTGATTTACTACTTTTAAATTGTAAAGTTAATTTCACATTTTTTTCACTTAATAATAAAAGTTTTAAAAGATGTGGTAAATATAAATGAGG
Source organism: Helichrysum umbraculigerum (assembly GCA_949592205.1). Classification (NCBI taxonomy): domain Eukaryota; kingdom Viridiplantae; phylum Streptophyta; class Magnoliopsida; order Asterales; family Asteraceae; genus Helichrysum; species Helichrysum umbraculigerum. The sequence goes on from CATIUR010000001.1 coordinate 384,982,952, forward strand.
TTAGTTACAGATTGAGTATATAAGTATACATTTCATCATTGTTAATTAGGAATTAGAAGATAAGGTGTTCATGGAAATATAGAATTATGGATAAGAGTTTCTATCCGATGTAACAATTACACTTCTACGTTTGAATTCTCAATTCCCAATAGATCAAATGTTCAAATTTATTAGTGATTGATTACTAACCATGAATGTATGAAAATAAAGGTTGAAACATTTCATTTGATACTAGAAGACACTCGCGTTAAGCGGCGGAATTTGAAATTTTATTATAAGTGATATCAGTAGTTCGTTGATCATCGTATGCCCATTTAATAATTTTTGTGATAGTAAAAGAATTTGGTAATGGTTAATGTGTGATAGTAGAGGGGAATCAAACTATTTTAGTTTCATATAAGTTCTATAATTGTAATGTAGAAGGTATTGCAATTTGTTAATCATGCAATTAATGATTATAACTGTAATATTTCTATGAATGATAAAAAGGGTATTTCAGAAATTTTACATCTTTAAATTTTAAACTTTGTGAAGAAAGTGTGTAAACCCTTCATTAGGGTGTTAGATTAGATATGGTTTTATACTTGTAAGGTTTTATGGTTGGCCAAAATGTTGAATTGAAAAGACAATGTCATCCTCAAATTCTATAGAGAATCTCAAATATCAGAGTTACTATGATTAAATGGTGATAAATTATTTAAAATATCATGATATTCTGATGATATAGTTTGTGAATTTAATCAATTACTTTTCTTTGTTTTCTATTTGTCTTTTATAGTAATTTTGATACTAACTCATATTGTAAGATTTTTAAAATTCTTTTTTTTAATCCTAGCATTGCTCTAAAATAAAAAAAATTATCAGTCTTTTTTTTCTTCCAAACATTGATAATTGGCAATAGCAACCGACAATGCTAACCGGTCAATACGTCCATCCCAGGACAATTAATATGTGAAAGAAATGATAAACATACGGTTTCAAATTGATCCAAAGACCCCATAAGAAAAATATCCGCTCAAATTGAAGAACACGTTCTCATAACCAATTTTGCAACGCCGGTTACAAGTAAGTTCAAAATTGTAGCTAGTGAGAATTAAACTTGAACTTACTTTGAAGATTTTCATAACCTCCACATGTCTATTTGAATAATAGGGTAATTATCCCTAAATATAATTTGTTTTTCAGATTTTTTTTTTTTCCTTGCTTGCTTATACACTATCAACGTCTATAACGATGTTTGATGAACGTTTATATTGATGTTTCTCTATATAAGCTACTACTAATATGAAACACCCCGAAATTTAGAACTTTTTTTTTTTTTTTTTTACACTCTCTTTAATGTCCCATAACTAACCCATTTGTATAATTTAACTTTAATAACTTCCCCTAGTTGAAACAAGCTTTTTAAGACACAAACTTTCATTTTTCACTGACAAACGCGATCCGGGAAAGTGGTCGGGATCGCGTTCATGTGTTAAAAACATTCTGTGACGATTTTTGCCTTGCGAACGCGATCCGGCTCAAGTGGTCAGGATCGCGTTCCTTAGTGTATTTCAGAATTCAGCCAAAATTCAACTTTTTAAACCAACTTCAAACGTGCATAACTTTTTACTCGTTATGAGTTAGGACCTGAAATTTTGCACACACATTCACTATGACCATATAAACATTACCTCAATTCTACTTTTTAAATTTTTATATTTTAACAAGATTTGACCCGTAAACGAGTTTTCGGCTATTTTAAACCAAAAATGCTAACATGTCAAATTCTAAAATACATCAAATCTGACCTCCATCTTTTGACTACACATTTCAACTTAACTTTAGAACTTGTGAGAACCAAAACATTTGACTTTCAACGAACTTGACCCATTTTGACACTTAAACTTCAAATGACCCATTTGGGCACCAATTTGACCCGTTTCCAACTTTGACTATCCAATAACACTCCTTCACACTCAGTTGACTTTATAAAGTCAAAACATCCACTTTTCATTCATTTTGTCATAAAACTCTAACATTTCAAGTCTCACAATTTGACAATTGACCAAAACATTAACTTTCATCAAACTTTCTACATAACATAAGTGAACATTCTAACCTTCTCAAAACATTGTCTAAAACCATAAACTTTACAAACGGGGGTGTTATTGTATCGTAAGCATGATCAAAAAGGGATATAAACTCATTACCAACCAAGCAATGAGCTCCACCACTAGCTTTCCATAACCTTCTTTCCCGATTCCTCCTTTACCTTACTTGAACTTCCTGAAACATGTTAAACACAACATATAAGCATAAATGCTTAGTAAGTAAATGGACTCTAACAATTAAAATCTGCAACACGTTAAGGATCCATAACATCTAACATGTCAAATTCCGAAGAATTGACATCAAACTAAGCTAATGACAAAGTCATTACTTAGATACCACCAAGCGAATGATAAATCATTCCTTGGTTCCACATGTCCAAATACTTACCTTTTCACTTGCACAAACAATAACTTGAACTCTTTCACACTTGATCACCTATTCACATAATCACATAAACACTTATCAATTACACATTTAACTAACTCTTTCTTACTTCTTACATGGGAATTAGATGTTAAATCCCATAACACCTAATAATCTAACATAAGTTCCATACACATGACTACATAATCACATGTATTTGGGTAATTGAAACTAATTCTTATCATTCACACTTCCATACATCATAATAATTCAATTACCCACTAAACACATGATTATAAGATTATCAACATAACTAACACAATTAAATCATTCTTTCTAACTTATTAACATGTATGGAACTTAATTACAACCAATTACCCATCAAAATCACCAACTTAGGGTTTATGTAACTTAAACCCCAACTCAATTTAAACAATTAGAGAGTTGAGTCTTACCTTATAAAAGCTGAATTGAAGCTTAGAAACTTCAATTAATCAAAACCTTAGTTCCAATTTGATCTTGTTCTTCCTTAATCTCTCTCTCTCTCTAAATCGTCTCTCTCTCTCTCTAGAAATTATATACGTGATTTTGTTTTCTGAAAATGAATAGAAGTAACAAGAAGATGCAGGATTTTATCTATATATTTCTCATTTAACCCTCCAACTTTACTAATTTGACATTTTCTACCCTCTAACTCTATTTTCTTTACATAGTTAGTTTCACTAACTAATTCTAACACATAACAATTATTTCACATAACATAATATTATATACATATAATTTAAATAACTACACGCATATAATATAATTTAAACTTACAAAATTTGGGGCGTTACAACTCTCCCCCACTTATTCAGGATTGTGTCCTCACAATCCATTCCTGATACAGAGCCGGATAATACTTAACAATTTCATGCTCCGGTTCCCATGTAAACTCTGATCCTTTTCTATGCTTCCATTGAACTTTGAACAACTTAATCTCTTTATTTCTCAATCTCTTAACCTTCTCTTCTAGAATCGTTATCGGTTGTTCTACATAGTTCAATTGGTCATTGATCTCTATCTCTTCTAACGGTACATACAAAGCCTCATCCACCAAACACTTTCTTAAGTATGACACGTGGAAAGTGCTGTGGATTCCTGCTAGCTCTTCCGGTAGTTCAAGTCTATAAGCTACCTTTCCTACTTTTTCTAGAATTTTGAATGGACCGATAAACCGAGGGCTTAACTTTCCTCGTTTTCTGAAACGTATAATGCCCTTCCATGGAGATACTTTTAACATCACTCTATCTCCAACCTGAAATTCAATTGGGCGTCTTCTAACATCGGCATAAGACTTTTGACGGTCTTGTGCCATTTTCAACCTTTCTCTGACTTGATCAATCTTTTCAGCTGTTCTCTGCACAATATCAGTATTACCCAATTCTCGCTGACCAATTTCACCCCAACAAATTGGAGTTCGACATTTCCTTCCATAAAGCATTTCATATGGTGGCATACCTATACTCGCGTGGTAACTATTATTATATGAAAACTCTGCCAAAGGTAAATGTTCATCCCAATTACCACCGAAATCAATAGCACAAGCTCTTAACATGTCTTCTAATGTCTGAATAGTTCTTTCACTCTGACCATCAGTCTGCGGATGAAAAGCTGTGCTCAAATTAACACGAGTACCCAAATCTTCTTGAAACTTGTTCCAGAACCTGGAAGTAAACCTGCTATCCCGGTCAGAAACAATAGAAAGAGGTACTCCATGACGTGCCACCACTTCTTGAACATATAAATCTGCAAGAGCTTCTGAAGTATACGTCTCTTTAATTGGTAGAAATATAGCACTTTTCGTCAATCGATCCACAATCACCCAAATTGTATCATGCTGGCGTCGGGTCTTTGGCAATTTGGTGATTAGATCCATAGTAACATGTTCCCACTTCCAAACAGGAATATCCAAGGGTTGCATCATTCCCATTGGCTTTTGATGTTCTGCTTTCACCTGTAAACAAGTTAGACATTGTTCGACATATTTAACAATCTCTCTTTTCATACCTGGCCACCAATAATCTGCTTTTAAATCGTGATACATTTTAGTGGCACCAGGATGAATAGAATATCTGGATCTATGCGCCTCATCAAGCAATAATTTCTTTAACTCTGCTGATTTTGGAATCCAGATTCTGCCATATCGAGTCTTTAATCCTCGGGAATCTTCAACAATATTCTGAATCTGGCCTTTAATACGTTCTACTTTCCAATCACCTTTCTGCCAAGCTTTTTGCTGCACCTCTTTAATCTGATCGAACAAATTTGGAGAGACTGTAATTCGAAGAGATCTAACAATCAAGGCATGATGCATTGCCTTTCTACTGAGAGCATCTGCAACTACATTCGCTTTTCCAGGATGATAAAGGATTTCACAATCATAATCCTTCACCAAATCTAACCAACGTCTCTGTCTCATATTAAGATCTCTCTGATCAAAGAAATACTTAAGACTTTTATGATCAGTATAAATAGTACACTTTACTCCATACAAATAATGCCTCCATATCTTAAGGGCAAAGACTACTGCTGCAAGTTCTAAATCATGTGCTGGATACCCTTTCTCATGTTCTTTCAACTGTCTCGAGGCATAAGCTATTACTCTTCCACGTTGCATCAATACACAACCTAAACCATTATGAGAGGCATCACAATATACAACCATATCTTCAGTACCATCGGGAAGTACTAAGATAGGTGCCTGACTTAACTTTAATTTAAGGGTTCTGAAAGCCTGTTCATGCTCATCTTTCCATTCATACTTAATATTCTTACGAGTAAGCTTTGTGAGTGGAGTAGCAATTTTGGAGAAATCCTGGATAAACCGTCTATAATACCCGGCTAAACCCAGAAAACTCCTTACCTCAGTCGGATTGGTTGGGGGTTCCCATTTCATCACCGCCTCGACCTTGGTAGGATCAACCTTAATTCCTTGACTGTTTACAACATGACCCAGAAAATGAACTTCACGAAGCCAAAATTCACATTTCGAGAACTTGGCATAAAGCTTTTCATTACGTAACATTTGCAAAACTTGCCTTAAATGAAGTTCATGTTCACCAGCAGATTTAGAATAAACAAGAATATCATCAATAAACACAATTACAGATCTATCGAGCATTGGACGACACACCCGATTCATAAGATCCATAAAAGCGGCTGGTGCATTAGTTAGACCAAATGGCATCACCACAAACTCATAATGACCGTATCTAGTTCTAAAAGCTGTTTTAGACACATCCTCTTCTCGAACCTTGAGTTGGTGATACCCAGAACGTAAGTCAATCTTAGAAAAATAGCTGGCACCTTGCAACTGGTCAAACAAATCATCAATCCTAGGTAAGGGATACCTATTCTTGATGGTGACCTTATTCAATTCCCGATAATCTATACACATGCGCATTGTTCCATCCTTTTTCTTAACAAACAAAATTGGAGCACCCCATGGTGAACTACTTGGACGAATAAACCCCTTATCTAACAATTCTTGTAACTGTTTCATCAATTCTTGCATTTCTGAAGGGGCAAGTCTATACGGAGTTTTAGCAATAGGAGTAGCTCCAGGGATAAGATCTATACGAAATTCGACTTGCCTATCGGGTGGAATACCCGGTAGCTCGTCAGGAAAAACATCGGGAAACTCCTTTACAACAGGAATCTCCTCGAGTTTTGGAACACTTTTCTGAAGATCTATCACGTGGGCCAAAAAGGCTTGACAACCACGTGACAAATGACGTTTGGCACGAGCGAAGGTACATATGGATAAGGAAGGCTTTTTCTTTTCCCCATAAATATCAATCACTCCCCCACTTGGAGTATTGATACGAATAATCTTTTTCTCACACTGAATTATAGCATTATACCTACCTAGCCAATCCATACCCACTACTACATCAAACTCACCCATTGGCATTGGAATGAGATTAATAATAAAAGATTCATTACTAATCTGTAATTGACACCCACGGAATACATTAGCAACATAAACTATTCTATCATCTGCAACCTCAACATCCAGTGGAGTGTCTAACTCACTAAGGGGAACAGAGAATTTCTGACTAAACTTTTCTGACACAAAAGATCGCGAAGCTCCCGAATCGAATAATACATGTGCAGGCATTAAATTTACAAGAAAGGTACCTGTCAGGACATCGGGGGCTCGCTGAGCTTCCTCAGCAGTGATCTGAAAGGAACGGCCTTTAGACTTTGGAACTTCTACAGCTTTCTTTTCTGAAGTTCTTCGAGGTGCTGAAGAAGTAGGCCGGTTCCCAAGTTTCGGACATTCTGATTTTATGTGCCCCGGTTCATAACAATTATAACATACACGAATTGGGTTTGGACAATCTCGGCCAAAATGACCTTCTTGCCCACATTGATAACATGCGTTGGTGCCAAACTTGCATTCTCCAAAGTGTTTTCGATGACACTTCTTACATTCAGCTGGCACCGGTCTATCATCCTTCTTTGTACTCCCACTCGGTCTAAACTTCTTTGATGAACCGGAACTTTGATCACTTTTTCTTTTAGCAGCTGCCACTTGTTCGTCTTTCTTTAATTCCAATTCCTGGAATCGCGCCTCGTCTATCATCTCTTCAAGTGTCTGACATCTCTTTGGAAGTACATACTTTCTAATTTCCTTTCTCAAGACCTTATGAAAATGATTCATAAGCATCCTTGGATTATCCATGTACTCTGGACAAAAACGAGCCCTATCCAGAAAATTTCCCACCAACTCATTCACTGATTCGTTTGTCTGCTCCATAGCTAAAAACTCTTGACGAATTCTATTCAAATCTGCATCTTGAGAATACGTGCTTTCAAACATCACTTTAAACTCTTCCCACGTCAATTTGCTAATAACTTCATCACCCTTAGTTCTACACTGTACATTCCACCACCACTTAGCACGATTCTTTAAAAGGTTAGCTGCATACCTTACTTTAAATTTGTTGGGACAATCCACAGTAGCGAATGCCCCTTCTACCTCTGAAATCCAACGATAACATTTAATTGGATCCAGATCACCATCATACTCTGGTGGGTTACAAGCTGAGAAATCTCTATAACTAATCTTTTTCTGCTCTTCCTGAATATTAACTTGTGGGATTTCCCCTGGTCTAGGCATAACTACTTCTCCTCTCCCTTTCTGCATTTCTTCACTTACAATCTTTCTTACCGTATCTGTAATCGTAGTCACCAAGAAAGGAAGAGATGCTTCTTGAGCTTGACTAATCTCTTTAGACACAAGGGATTTTATACCTTCCCAAGACAATTCGGTGTCAGGAATAGGAGACCTTGGTCTTTCATTTCTGCCTCCTGCTTCATCATCTTGGGCTCTATTACCCGGGTTAAATCCAAGAGTAAGATCTATTTCTCGCTCATCCATCTTTACTGAAAGTAGACATGGTAAAATTTAACTCAATTTACTTAACATTTACAAGTCTACTTTATCTATACTTCTAACATATGACACTAACAATAGCTAATAACTTATCCTCAAATGTTTCGTGATTTCCATGGATACCCATATGGTAATATGATAATCATTGCGTTGGCCAGGCGCATTAATTACCGTATTAGAATATAACATATCCAAAGTCCACACGACACACTTTGATTCAAAATCATTAGCACACATAATCTCGTACACATAACAACTCTAAATCATGCTCAATACAACAATTAAAATGGTCTAAGATCAAGTACCCACTAATGGTGGATACCCGAATCCCTTAAACCGTGCTCTGATACCAACTTGAAACACCCCGAAATTTAGAACTTTTTTTTTTTTTTTTTTTACACTCTCTTTAATGTCCCATAACTAACCCATTTGTATAATTTAACTTTAATAACTTCCCCTAGTTGAAACAAGCTTTTTAAGACACAAACTTTCATTTTTCACTGACAAACGCGATCCGGGAAAGTGGTCGGGATCGCGTTCATGTGTTAAAAACATTCTGTGACGATTTTTGCCTTGCGAACGCGATCCGGCTCAAGTGGTCAGGATCGCGTTCCTTAGTGTATTTCAGAATTCAGCCAAAATTCAACTTTTTAAACCAACTTCAAACGTGCATAACTTTTTACTCGTTATGAGTTAGGACCTGAAATTTTGCACACACATTCACTATGACCATATAAACATTACCTCAATTCTACTTTTTAAATTTTTATATTTTAACAAGATTTGACCCGTAAACGAGTTTTCGGCTATTTTAAACCAAAAATGCTAACATGTCAAATTCTAAAATACATCAAATCTGACCTCCATCTTTTGACTACACATTTCAACTTAACTTTAGAACTTGTGAGAACCAAAACATTTGACTTTCAACGAACTTGACCCATTTTGACACTTAAACTTCAAATGACCCATTTGGGCACCAATTTGACCCGTTTCCAACTTTGACTATCCAATAACACTCCTTCACACTCAGTTGACTTTATAAAGTCAAAACATCCACTTTTCATTCATTTTGTCATAAAACTCTAACATTTCAAGTCTCACAATTTGACAATTGACCAAAACATTAACTTTCATCAAACTTTCTACATAACATAAGTGAACATTCTAACCTTCTCAAAACATTGTCTAAAACCATAAACTTTACAAACGGGGGTGTTATTGTATCGTAAGCATGATCAAAAAGGGATATAAACTCATTACCAACCAAGCAATGAGCTCCACCACTAGTTTTCCATAACCTTCTTTCCCGATTCCTCCTTTACCTTACTTGAACTTCCTGAAACATGTTAAACACAACATATAAGCATAAATGCTTAGTAAGTAAATGGACTCTAACAATTAAAATCTGCAACACGTTAAGGATCCATAACATCTAACATGTCAAATTCCGAAGAATTGACATCAAACTAAGCTAATGACAAAGTCATTACTTAGATACCACCAAGCGAATGATAAATCATTCCTTGGTTCCACATGTCCAAATACTTACCTTTTCACTTGCACAAACAATAACTTGAACTCTTTCACACTTGATCACCTATTCACATAATCACATAAACACTTATCAATTACACATTTAACTAACTCTTTCTTACTTCTTACATGGGAATTAGATGTTAAATCCCATAACACCTAATAATCTAACATAAGTTCCATACACATGACTACATAATCACATGTATTTGGGTAATTGAAACTAATTCTTATCATTCACACTTCCATACATCATAATAATTCAATTACCCACTAAACACATGATTATAAGATTATCAACATAACTAACACAATTAAATCATTCTTTCTAACTTATTAACATGTATGGAACTTAATTACAACCAATTACCCATCAAAATCACCAACTTAGGGTTTATGTAACTTAAACCCCAACTCAATTTAAACAATTAGAGAGTTGAGTCTTACCTTATAAAAGCTGAATTGAAGCTTAGAAACTTCAATTAATCAAAACCTTAGTTCCAATTTGATCTTGTTCTTCCTTAATCTCTCTCTCTCTCTAAATCGTCTCTCTCTCTCTCTAGAAATTATATACGTGATTTTGTTTTCTGAAAATGAATAGAAGTAACAAGAAGATGCAGGATTTTATCTATATATTTCTCATTTAACCCTCCAACTTTACTAATTTGACATTTTCTACCCTCTAACTCTATTTTCTTTACATAGTTAGTTTCACTAACTAATTCTAACACATAACAATTATTTCACATAACATAATATTATATACATATAATTTAAATAACTACACGCATATAATATAATTTAAACTTACAAAATTTGGGGCGTTACATAATAATAATCATTGAATATATATTATTTTTTTATGTGTATGGATTGAGGGTAGTTATTACTTAATATGTATAGTGATGTAGAGACACAAATCATTTATCAGTGTGTAGGTTGTAGTAAGTAGTAGACAGGTACCACACTATATGTGTATATAATATAATATTATGTAGTTAGTAGTTATTTAACTAAGTTAAGTTTTGTTGCACGGAGCTCATGACTTTGGTTTCTCATTCCCCACCATACACACACTACAATTCTATCATTTTAATTGTTTACTTTATTAACGTAGGTTGATACTTTGAAGAGTACCTTAAACCCGTACTATATTTTAATTGTATGTGCTCATTTAACTAGCAATGAGTATTAACGTCGGACAAATTACATATCCATAAATCACCCATATATACTGAGGCACGAATTCGAACCCCTGACATATAGGTCACATATGTCGGGTCTGAACGTTTACGGTGGCGGTACCACCTGGACAATACCCAATCGGTTTACGCAAAGTTGTTCATTGTTTATGTATATATTTTATTGATACAGTTTTGATGTATCTTATCTTGTCTTATCCTAACTATCTATAAAACTTATCGTTTTTTATCTTAAAAGTAGACTGAACAATGTTTAAAGACTAAATTACCCTTCATATTTCATTAACTTCAATTAACCAATAATTGATTTATAACGAGGTATTGTATGCCCTCGCGTTGCGACGGGATGAATATAATATTATTAAGCTATATTCGTATGTTATATATAATTGTTAAAGAAACGACGATAATAATAGATTTTTATTTCCAACTTTCGCATCGAGAAATAATTATATTTTGGATCATGTTCTATGCGTTTTACAAAATTATAACCACTCTTTCGTTGATATGATATAATCAACAATAATTTTTAAGATATTTTCTTATATAAATCCATTTAAGTTTTTGAAAGAACTGTAAATATTTAAGTTTTATTGAAATAGTAGTTTCGATTACATATATAATTTGATTAACTAATTTAATTTGTAAAATGTTAAACAAATGGTTAATAAAAAATTTGCAAATCGAATTTTAGAGTTTTTAAAGAAGATATATTGAAATAAAGATTTACAAAATTAGAATTCATTATTATATAAATTAATAAAAGGTAGAGTAATTTTATACTACACTAAAAATAATCATAAAGTAAGGAGAAAAAATGATTCTTTCTTGAATTTAGTTATTAAAAAAAATTTTTATAAAAGAGCTGCAACATGGATTTGAATGTAGGTCAATGAAAGATACTACTTCCTTCGTCTCAATTTTAGTGTTCATTTTTTTTTTTGTTATGTCTCAAAGTAATTGTTCGCTTCCATTTTCAACAAATCGGAGAGCAGCTAAACGGAGAAAAATAAAATTTTATTGGTTAGCACGGTAATCAGTGCACTTTTCTTAAAATGTGTACATATTGAAAGGTCATCTAATTGAAACGGAGGAAGAAGCATCCTTTTTGAGATGTCTCAAAGTAATTGTTGACTTTCAATTTCAATCAATCAGAAACAGCTAATCGGAGAAAAATAAAATGTTATCGAAAGGTTATAACGCATAAACAAAATAAAAAAATAATAATGGCAGCTGCTAACCACAAACTAGCACCATTTTATACAAATGAGGTCAAATCTAAATATGCCGATGTTATTAAAGCGAAAATATGAAAAAAAAAAAAAAAAAAGTAATAAACAATATAGCTTAGTTAATTAACAATAGAAACAAAGTAATAATAACAACAAAAACAAAGTATTAATATACAAAAATAAGCAATATAAAAACAAAAATAAACAACAAATAAGTAAGGTTCAACAAAAATAAATTATTAATATAAAAAAATAAGCAATATAAAAACGAAAATAAACAACAAATAAATAAGGTTTGATAAATTAATAAATAATAATAACAATAGATACAAAGTAATAATAACAACAAAAATAAACTAATAATATACAAAAATAAGCAATATAAAAACAAAAATAAACAACAAATAAATAAGGTTCAACAAAAACAAATTATTAATGTACAAAAATAAGGAGTATAAACACAAAAAAAAAACCAACAAATAAGTAAGGTTTGATAAATAAATAAATAATAATATAAAAAGTATAATAATAACAATTAAAAAGAAGTAAAACAAATATGCTAACCATGTGGCTCAAACCCTTGACCATGAGAAACAAAACACACTAAGAAGACCACTAAGCTAATGATACACATGTTAATTTCTTTTGCATGTTAAATATATATAAAATAAGATAATCCATATAAAACAAAAAAGTTACTATTCATAACAAGTACTCAATTGATATTAGGTAGTAATAATAGCTATAATTAAAACAAACTTCCATCTTAAATTTTGCATATCCTCTTTGAAAAAATTTAAATATCATTCAATTAATTTTTTACTAGTTTATAACCTGCGAATTCGCGGGATTTAACTTGAAAATAAGTGGTCATTTTACGAACTATATGAAACTTCTAAATGTTATTTGGAATATATATATATATATATATATATATATATATATATATATATATATATATATATATAATCATTGTGTTACTTATGGTGTGTTCCTTTGTAAAGTTAAAAGTTTATTGTAGTCTGATGTAATATAATGAAACGCCCCGAAAACAGAACAAATTCCTTTTTTTTTATACTTTTACTCTTGTTTAGGTCCCGACACTTAAGTAAAATATGACACGTGAATACGTACGCAAGACTACGCAAATTAACTGCCCAACCTACAATCTGGACAAAACTAATCATTTTTAAAACTGCCAATTTTAGTCAAAACCGCCCTTTTTAAACACGTATAACTTTTTACTCGTTGACAGTTAGACCACCAAATTTTTCAGGCACCTTTACTACAACCAAATGAACATTTTTCGTGTTTACACCTTCCCTTGAAGACTGCCTCCTTGCCCTCAAAACTGCCCTATTGCCCCCAACGATACCCTCAAAACTGTCATATTTTCTCAAAACTACCGACATTCAAACACGCATAACTTTTTACTCGTAAACACTTAGACTCTGAAATTTTGCAGGCACGTGTACTATGACAACATGAAACTTTCCCTTTTGACACTTTTTCAAAATACACGTTTTACGAGAAAACGGCCATATAACCTCTTTTTGACCATTTTAACCCATTTTTCGACTACGACCCAATTCACAAACCACACACAAATGAACTATACTCTTTTGCACACTCATTTGACATACCAAAACACACTTAAAGCATATAATAACGAACCCATAACTCCAACACATTCAATTATGTCACGTGACTACTTTTAACCCATTTTGACACCTCTTTGACCCGTTTCACCAAAACAACCATATTTAAAATAAATCACTTCTCTAATCAAATCCATAACATATTTAGACTCTTTAAAACATAACTACATTATTCTCTTCACACATTACTCTTTAAAACCATAATTGGGCGATTTACACAATTTAGTCATCAAAACAACAATTCAAAGAGAAGGAACATATTCTAACCGCATAGCAAGCTCCATATCCATATCACTACCATAAGCACATTCTCTATCCACATGTCTCTACCAACACATCAACCTACAACGTAAATACTGAAACGGGTAAGCACAACTGCTTAGTGAGTACACAGGCAATTAAACAAGCAATTTCCACATAACACTTAACACATATCAACACATTTACATAATCACAACATCACTATGCTCTGAACACTGATCACTGAGCACCATATCACATCGATATGCATACTAACTCTATTTCACGGAGTACCATACTACAACGGTATGCATACTAACATTGTTTCACTGCATACACATATTCCACATAATCCACATATATTAACACGTTATCTTTCACCCAATTGTGTAGCCTCTTACTCAACAGTAATCCGGATCCAACACAATCAAATCATACACTATTCTCCACAAATTCTTTCCTTTACCTTCAAGCTAGTGACATACTCATTACTCGCTAATGAGATAATCACTACTGACTTTTCCAAATAACATGTATTCACATAACAATTAAACATAACAAGTAAATTAACATAATTAACTATTATAAGCAATAAACATAAATAAACAAACATAACAATTAACTTTCCTTGATTGTGCAACCCTCTAGCCCGCAAGCTATACGGTACTACACAACCAAATTACCTGTTTAACCCCCGTATCACTCACCACAATCTCTTAGACGATTTCATCATTGAAAGCACTTCACGTCTTTATCACCTACATAATTCATACATGATACATACAACACTTTTAGACACTAATCATCATTAAGCTAACTACTAATCATATTCATACTCTATTAACACTTCTAATTACACTATTAAGCTTATTACTTGAATTCCTCTTAATTCATCAAAACCTTTATGAACATATTACTAACTTATAAATCTTTAACTCATTTTAACACTAATTCTTTCACTATTTAGCTTCACTAGCATCAATTTAACATATTAAACACATATTCATATCATGATCACTAGTTTTCTGAAACCCCACCAAAACCCCCTTTGATTACTAGGTTCTTAGTTCAAATTAATCACTTTCATGATGAAACATGATTTATAATCATAATCAAAACACTAACTAACACTAATTTAAACAAACCCAAACCCTAATTTCGTATTTAAAATCACCAATTTCTTAAAACTCATAAAAACCCCATGAAACTCAAGAACTAGGTTAAGAACATAGGATAAATCACTTACTTAGGGTTTAGAAGAATCAAAAAGAGATGAATCTCATGTTTCTAGCATCAATCTTGGATTAAAAACTGATTTTGATGTTTGGATTTAAGCCCTGCGATTTTTCCTTCTTATTTGTGAAGACACTGGAACTTGTTGAAATAAAATGGGATAAACATCACTCATACGTACATATCTATCTATTTATGTATTAACTTTATCCCCTTTTAAAACTCTATTGTCTGGAACTGATAAAACCACTTAAGTTTTTCACTATATCTTGTTATCTACATAATAATATTTCGTAATAAAAATATACCCGCGTACGAATTTAAAATCTGAAATTTGGGGTGTTACATATAAACTGTAACGACGTAGTTTGATATGATTGAAATAGTTTCCTGCAAGCAAAAAATTGAAATTGAATCATACGTAGTTTTTTTAGTTTTAAAAATAAAATAATATTTGACCAATATATATGTCAATAATATTAGAAAATGAATCTGATTAAAAATGAATTATTATTATTAATATAATTAAAATATCTGATTTTTTTGTGTGATTTAGTCAAAGGTTTGAATTGAAAATTAAATGGGACTTAAATATTTAGATGACATTAAATTAGGGATTAGGGGTAATTAGATAAATAAATCAAGATTAATAAGACTTATTGCATGGACAATTTAGGGAGAGAAAATCAATGGTAATAAATTAAGGAGGTTAAAGAATTGAAAGGTTGAGATTTATTTTGAAGGAGTTAATTTTATCTTGTTTACATATTTTAAGTTTTCTTATAATTATTAATAGAGATAGAGATATTAAATGCTTATATAGTACCCGCGCAAAGCATCAAATGATTATTCATATTCACATATACGTATAGGTCTTTCAAATTCTTGATGTATGATATCAGTTGAATGGTTCGTATGTCAAGATATAAAAATTGATTGTCAAATATATATGATTTGTATGCATAATACTATATCAATCTTATGATCAATGACGACATTATTATTTATAATAGAATCATATAATGAGAAATTGCAAGATTAATATCGATTATTTTAAGAGTTTAAGCTATAAAAAATAAAATTTTAGGATTAAAAATAGTTAGATTATAAATTTATATTTTATTTTTGTCAACTAATTCGAATCTATGATATAACACTTGAGATATTTGACTTTCTATGAATATAAACTAGTTTATAACCCGCGAATTCGCGGGCTAGTCCATAATTCTCTTTATTTATTTTTTACAGATCACATTGTTACATACTATTGTTTTGTTTGACGTTGTTGTGTTGTTAGCAATTTGATGATGAATTGAATATAATGAAATATATTTATTTGTATTTAAAAAAAGTTCAAAGTCTGATGCATCCACAGCAATGGAAGGTATAAAACCGTAAAAATTATTGTATATATAGGTTAGGCATTCTTGTGTAATAAAACCATAAAAAATTATTGAGCACCAAGGCATTCAAGTATTTCTTATTTTTGAATGAGCGACATGTATTAGCTATATGGATTATGTATATATTATAATTAAGGATTAAGATAATTTTGCACGTAATATTCCGCCCTCTTTAACTCATAAATTTTATTTAGTTTACGTAAATAAAACTGCACCTATATTTATGGCATTTAGTTTTACTTAAAAATTAAATTCCATTTGAAATATCTATATATACGCAATAGATAGGTGAGTCGTAAAACTATAATGTGGTATATTTAAGAAGAAATACATATAAAATATTATACATGCAAGATTGTTAATTTAATAAAATTGATCCCTTATAATATTTGTTTGTCTGAAATAGAGTCATGATAATTGTTTAAATGATATCTCCTAAATACATATACATATATCCTAAATACTAATACTATTCGATTAAAGTTTAAACATGATGGTTCAATTGTATAACAAATGGCTATAGAAGTTGACAATTTAGTTATTTAGCTGCATTAAATTACATAAAAATGTATCAAACTATAAATACATGTATATAAAATAAGCATTCTAAATAGCATATACTAAAATATTAATTAAAATGTAATAAATCGACCAATGTTTATTAATAATTATAACAATAAATATATTATATTCATCTGATCATAAATTCATAATTGAACCACACAAACTGTTTAGCTATACGAATTTACACCATAAAGATTAAACAACTGGATTATGTACTACTTAAATATCTAGTGTAACGTTGTCTTGACATTTATAGAATACGGTTTGGAAGTCATCATCATGCTCTCTTTGTAGCAAATATTTCATATGCATCATCGTTCCATTTGTAGCTTGGTTTGGGGTGTTTAAGTAGCTCTGTTTTTACAAAAGAAACACTTTAACATGGACCTTAAAGTCATCCCTCTCATCGTTAATAAGGTTCAGAGGGGTAAAGCCTTGATCAACAACCATATGTTTTAAAAAACAATGGGAGTCACTAACTGAAGATGATTTTGCAAAAAACAATGTGTATAAACCTGTATCATTAATAAAGTTGCAACCTTTTATAAAGTTATGCATTGTGTAGGTTGGGTTCAAAATTTATAAATAAAAATCACATAATATTAATGATTTGGAATTGTTCAAATTCAACCACATTATTTTTATAATATTCTAAAAAAAATAGTAAAAGAACAAAGATTGTAATATTAATTCTATTTTGAATACAAATCATAATCATAATAGCATCTAAATCATTTGCTATAGATAATCTCGAAATGATATATAATTAAATAAAATAATTAATGACTTCCAATCAACATATATAAATTTCATGGTCTAATTACTACATGCAAGTAGAATCACTTTACTTGAAAAATTATACGTATATACTAATAGTCATGTCAATGAATTACTAAACATACTTGTAAATATGATGTATGATTTTTTTATATTTTCACATTGAAATATGATTATGTATCCTGTTAAACATTATAATCAATATTGTATTTGAAATCGATTTAATATTTACACTTGTAAATATGAGATATGTATTTTCTAAAAAAAACATTGATGATGATTATGAATATGGATCATGATATGAGTATGTAAATTGTTAAACTAAAAGCGCTTTAAGTAAATATTAAAATTCGCAAAAAGATGTATTTTTATTAATGTATTGTATTTGAAATGGAACTAATTTTTTTTTTATTAATGTATTTTTATCATACACATTGATTATGAATTATATGAAAAGTAAAAAATATCATTGTTTACGAATTTAAATTAAATATATTATAGCACAATTAACCGTTACATTACAAGATTATTAATTGTGAAAATTATTAACTATTTACTTTGATACTAATTGATTAATTAAATACTACTAATTAGTTAAGGGTAAATATCCTTAGTTGTCAAGGGTATTTTGGTCTTTTGCATATGCTATATTTTGCTATTAAGGTTGTCAATGTTGGAGAATGAAATCAATGGGCTATATTAATTGCCATCATTAATCGAATGGTCATGATTAGTTTATAATGATTTATTTTTGGAAGGGTAACATATTTATGATTTTCTTTTATATATTAAAAAGAGAAGAGATATGTTTTGGAAGGGTAATATAGTCAATAGATCATTAAATACCATAACTTACATTCTAAATTGAATTTTTACAAACGTGTGCATCTATTCGTTACCACCACTTTTTACAATGGTTAGTTTATTTAAAAGAGTGTATATTACCACCCTAAGACCACCCGCAACGGAGGAATAAACGGGAGTTGAGGACATGCAGAACGCCCAGAACGCCGGCAGTGGGGCGTTCTGGGGGCGTTCGTGTTCTGAGAATGAGCCGAGAACGAGCAAATCCGTGGGACCCACTCCGTTTCTAATTTCGTTTCCTTTTTCTTTCGCCGAATAAATTCAAAAAATTAATTTTGAAATGTATTGTGTTTAATTTAATATTATTTGTATTGTTATATAAATGAATATTAGGTGGAAAAAAGTGGGGTCCAGGGGGAAAAGAGGCGTTATGGTGTTATGATTGTGTGTGATGAAATGGTGTTGTGGTGTTATGTTAATGTGACGACTGAATAATGGGCGTTCTGGTGTTACGACTGCGGATGGTCTAACCAGAAGTGTATGCACGTGTAATCAACAATACGAATTTTGTAACATCCTCGTTTTGGGCCTAGTTGAAATTGTAATTTCTTTATTTATTTAATTATTTAATTATGTTTTAAATAATTAATATCTTGTGATAATTGAAAATAATAGGTCAAATAGTTATATGACTTATTGTGAATAGTAAATTATTACTCGTTTTAAATTTATTTAGTTGACGGTAAAATAAAATTGTATTTCCCCGCAAGTGGTTTTTAAGTTCCAGACAATAGTAAATACGGGGAACGAAAACTAACACTTATATGGTATATTATATGTTTGGGTCGGTTTTATCTTCCACAAATACATACATATGTACGTATGAACAAATACACACACATATGATCCTAAAACAAAAAACATGAAGAAATCATCTAAATTGGAGCTTCATAATTCGGATTCAAGCTTCTAGTGTGAAGATTATCATCTTCTAATCCTTCCTTTCATCTTGTAAGTCTTTAATTCTTCAAATCATGAACCCTAGAAATTGGGGGTTTTTGGTGTTCTTGGTGATAATTCAAAATTAGGGTTTGATTATGTGATATTGTTGTTAACTAAGCTTGTTATTGTTGATTGCTAACAAGATTCAAGTTAAACTTTGTAAATTTAAGTTGGTTCTTAGGGTTTATCATGATTTTGATAGATTAATGCCTTTAATCCGAAATTTGAGGCTTAATTTGGTTAAAGTGATGCTTGTTATACTTGTTAATGATGTTAAGTAACAAGATTCATGCTTAAAGTGGTAGTATTAAATTAGGGTTCATGAGTTTATAGGTAACTTGGTGATTTTGATGGGTTAATGGTGATTATCATAAACTAAAGATTGATATTAGTTGAAATGATGTTAATATGTGTTAGTAAGAAGGTTAGTAGCTTTAATTTAACCTAATAATGGATTAACCAAGTTAATTGAATGGTAATTCAATTGGAATTTGTAAAAGTGTGATGATTAGGTGTTAATCACCTTGATTGATAATAACAAGAGGTTGTTATAGTGTTATTAGTAAAAGGTGAGTTATTATATGAGATTTTTAATCATTGAAATTAAGAGAGTCATGTTGGTTAGTGACAACTAGTGTTGGATTTATGTGATAATGTGATTCTATGTTCATAATTTGATAGTGATGGTGAACTAGTAATGTTAAATTGATTATTTATAATCTTGGATTGAATTGTATTGAATGATGATAAGTAGGTAATTATTTGATTGAGTTGTTTAGATTTTGAGTACAATTATGTGATGATATTTCACATTGAAACAAGTGACTGACTTGTGTTATTGTTGTATTCTCAGATGTGGAGAAGACTCAGTGACATTAGACTACTGAGTGGACGACTATGATTGTCGGTGAGTGGATCTTGGACTTTCTGTCTAAGTTAGTTGTAACAACATGGTTACAACGGGTAAACTTGGTTTATTGCAATGATTGCATTAATATTATATTGGCATGTTGGCTAAACCTTGATTGATTATTGGCGTCCATTGTGCTATGATAGTTGTGGACTATTTGATTTGGTGGGGGTCAACTAATGTGTTGGGTTTGGATACTATTACTAGGACTTCGCAAGTGCCTTGTACATGTGTTGGACACTGAAATTGCGTCGTGTGTAGTAATAGTACCAAACTATCGGTTTAACCTCTGATTGGCCGTCAGTTGGTTTTAAGTGTTACTTGGGGAACCATCCGCGGCATGAGGGTACCTCAAGGACCACCGATCCTTCTATGTTGTTTGTGCATTGCTTTGCTGTAGGCATGTGTTAAGCTGAGTTAGATTGATAGCTTGGGATCTATTCACTTAGATTCGTGCTAACCCCTCATTACTTCTTGCAGGTTTACTTTTGTATGTGGGTGGGCAAGAAGTACATATGGAATGGAATGTTTGACAAGCTCACTCTGAAATAGATAATACGTTAATGGTTTAACAACATATTTGGATTTCTATAACACCTAAACTTAATGTGTGTAATGATTAGAATAATCTAGTTTTAAAGGTTTGTATGTAAGTGGATTGCTATTTGAAATGTATGTATGCAATCTACTGATTTCTATTAATCATGCGCTTCCGATATGTTTAAAAAAAAAAAAAAAAATGTCCTTGTATTTCGAAGCGGGTGTTATAAATTTCGTTTGGCAAAAGAATAAAATTGGAACATCCAAATAAGAATACGTTGACCATAAAATTGACACGGAAGGAGTTTAAGTTTAATGTAAGAGGTTTAAGAAAATGTTTGTATTAGTTATAATTTTTTTCTAACGCTTTGAATAAATATTAGTATATTACTACAAGACATTTCTTATAGAGCGTTCATTAGATCTAACAACTAACTGAAAAGAAGTTTGATAGTATAATTTTGTGGGGAAAACAAAAAATTAATAATTTTGGGATTAGAGAAGAGTTCAATTGAGACCATTTATTTTGTGTGAAAATAGGGGAACCAACCACAATATGTCATGTGTCACTTTTTTCTCTCTCATCCACGTTTTTAAAAATTAAATATCTCACAAACGACAAGTCGAAAAATCATGAAAATTGCACCATATTTTTCAGCGTTTTATCCTCTTCGATTTACCGTCCATCAAGGCATACTTCCGACGAACTTTTTTTTTTTCATTTATTTGGTGGGTTTTACATATTAGTAACACATGTGTTAGTGATTGATTATACATTTGATTTAGGGTTTAGGGTTAGGGTTTAGAGTTAGGGTTTAGCAGGGTTTAGTGTTAGGGTTTAGTGTTAGGGTTTAGCAGGGTTTAGGGTTTAGTTTGATTTAGGGTTTAGAGTTTTATAAAGCGTTTAGGGTTTGGGGTTTGGGGTTTAGGGGTTAGGGTTTAGGGTTTAGGGTTGGGAGTTTCCCTAAACCCTAACCCCAAACCCCAAACCCTAAACGCAACACTGTAACACACGTGTTAGTAATGTGAAACCCACTAAAAATAATGGAAAAAAAAACTCGTCGAAAGTATAACTTAATGGACGGCAAATCGAAGAGGATCAAACGCTGAATCTAATGGTGCAATTTTCATAATTTTTCGATTTGTCGTTTGTGAGATATTTAACTTAAGGGGTAACTGAGTTTTGTATTCTCTTTGTACACATGACACCATATCATTGGTTCCTCTATTCTCACACAAATTTTTAATCTCATTTGAACCTTACCCTTTGGGATTATTATTATCAATGAAAATATTTATCGACCCAATGAAAATATTTATCGACCCAACGGTTGTTCTCGTGTAATTTTTTTACCTTTACTTTTTAACGTTTGGATGTAATTTCATGGTGAAGATAAACAAATGAAATCTTTTTAAAAAAGTAAAAGAAAAGAAAAGCTTGGTTGTTACGTTAAAACATAAAAATAGTACTAGCAACTATTAATATTAATATTAATATTAATATTAATTATTTAATTAATTAAATAATATTATTAAGGGCGGGATTTCCGCAAAGAAACAAGGATGATTGTTCTGTGGGACCCCCTCAGCTTCCCTCTTTTGACATTTTTATTCCCTTTTTAAATATTCTCAAATTTGTCAATTAATTCTTCCTAATCACGGGTTTACTAATCACTTGTAACACGTAATCTATATCTATATGCGACACAACCCCAAAAATGCGTTTTACTGATAGACTTGAGAATCAAGAAGCTAGACTTCACTAGATAAGAAAAAACCCATTTTATCAATCAATCTTATTGGTAAATGGCTAGCATGCGTCATGCAATCAGACTCAAGTTTCGACCTTACTATATGACAACATGGTCTCTAACAGACCGTTGTTTTATTTTCGATAACGAAAGTGTCTTAGTATTTTCGACGTAAAATCTTAAGTTTCATATTTATGTTGGTTTAGTTTTTGACACTGCTTCTACATTTTCGCGCATAATTTATTCGTATAATTTATAGCTAGTGCGACTTTGATGACGTATTCTAAAAATTATTAATCAATTAATCTAAAATATGTTTGTCTGCAGACAATATAAAACTTTCAATACATAACAAACGACAATTGTGTATGCATCCTACCTCCAAGTTTCAACGTGTTTTCTTAATTCAATTTTAATTAACATCGTGATTTAATATTTAGATATAAATATAATATATTAAATTAATAAATTTGGTATACCAAACAGTGAAGGTGTCGTTTTCGGCCAATTTTCTTGTCTCTAGTCTCTACACATAAGTGATATTAGGTTTGTATTTGAAATTAGGTTAGGCGAGCCAATCTTTTAGTTAATTGGGCCTGATCCAGTATTTCCAGCAGCCCAGTATAGTTTTTTTTTTTTTTTTTTTTTTTTTTTTTTTTTTTTTTTTTTATCATTGGGCATCAATAGGGTTAGAGGTGCAAACCGAATTCGGTTTTTTAAAAAAACCGCACGAAAAACCGAAACCGGTTTTTATAGAAACCGGTTTTTTAAAAACCGAAACCGGTTTTGGATAACCTAACCGGTTTGACCGGTTTTAGCCTTGGACGAAAATCGGTTTTTTATCGGTTTTAAAACCGGTTTTAACCGGTTTTTTTGAAAAACCGGTTTTAACCGGTTTTTTTTGAAAAAATGTCAAAAAACGAAAATAGCCGTTAGAGGAGCGGGGGTTCGAATTTTATGGCCGTTTTTTGAAGTTTTGGGGGTGTTTTTGCCCCCTCACTCACCCTATAAATACTAGTTGTTGTTTTAGCTTCAAATCACACCATTTTCTATCCTATTCTCTCATATTCTATCATATTCTCAATATTATATATATACACTTTTATTTTTCGAAATGGAAAATACATTTTCTCAAGCTTCCGGTTCCGGTTCTGTTGCTAGCAATGCACGAAAGAAAGTTTACACAAATGAAGATGTCGTGCTTGTTAAAAAAACGACCTGGAATCAAGAAATATGGGTGAATTATGATTTGTGCATTATGAATTATGGGGCGAGTAAGGCTCGTTGCAAGAGATGTGGGCACTTTTATAACGCCTCATCAAACTCCACATTACGAGCTCACATGACCACGGCTTGTAAATCGGTTAGTCAAGATCCATCACAAGCGACACTTGGTTCGGATGGTGGGGTTTTTATATACGACAATGATGCGCTCCGAGAAGATTTTACAAAGTTTGTCATCCAAGAGGCGCTTCCATTCAACCACTTCGACAACCAACGACTTACGGGTATCATCAAAAATAGACTACAACCGCGATACCAACAAGTAAGTCGTACTACCCTAAGAAACGATGCTTTTAAATTATGGAAAAATGCTAAAAAGGATATAATTGATGGTTTTCTAAACTATAAACATGGCGTTTCTATTACTTGTGATGTTTGGACCGCACCACATGGTACGGCAAATTCTTATTTAGCCGTTACGGCCCATTGGTTTCATCCCGAGTCTTGGTTATTGATGAAACGTACTATTGCTTTTAAATTGTTTGGTTATCCGCATACGGGATGTAACTTGCGAAAAATTTTAAATGACACTTTAATTGGATATAATCTAGACGATAAAGTTTTTACAATTTCACTAGATAATGCGTCAAACAATACGAGAGCAATGAATTTACTAAAATTACGTTTAAAACCAATTTTAAATGGCGCTTTTTTTCATTCTCGTTGTGTTGCTCATATTATAAATTTGGCCGTACAAGTGGCATTAAAAATATGTGATAATTTACGTCAAAAATTTAAGAGTTTATTAGTAACTATATATAGTTCTAGTAATGAACGTCAAGCTAATTATAGACGTTTTCGTGTACAATGTGGTGAAACTCCCCTAGGAACATGCTATGATAATAATACTAGGTGGAATTCTACTCACGATATGTTTGAAAATATTTTAAGACAACGTGAAACTTTAAATGCTTTTAATACGTTGCTAGTTGATAGAAATAAGTCCGTAGCTATAACCGATTATGAATGGGATCAACTATATGATTTAACTTCTTTTTTAGTAGTTTTCAAAGATGCTACTACTATCCTTTCGGGTGTATATTACCCAACTAGCTCCTTAGTTCTAAACCAAGTTTTTATAATGACCGAAAAATTAAAAGAATTTGAACTTTCGTCATATCCAATGTTTAGAAAAATGGTTAGAGTTATAAAAAAGAAATTTATAAAATATTTTGGTAACATGCCTTTGGTTTTTACTTGTGCCGCCGCACTAAATCCAACTATAAATGTTGGCGGCGTACAACGTATACTCACAACAATTTTGGAAAATTTGGACTTAAACTTAACCGACGATCCGAACTATATTCCAAATGAAATTACTCGATTTGAAAATGGTTTTACACAATTATTTGAGATTTATGCGTCAAAAATTGGTTACCAACCAAATCCAATTGTTGACTCCATGCGGGCGGGAACATCTCGAGCATCATCTAGTGACATAAGCGTAAACCTTTATAATGCTTTACTTGAAGACGCTTCAAAGCGTCAACGAACATCGGCTCCAACAAGCGAGTTGGGACACTATAAGTCTACAAACTTTTTAACCACTTTAAGTGTTGACCAATTTCGTAATTTTGACATTTTGAGTTGGTGGAAAGAAAGAGATGTACAATTTCCAATTTTATCCGCTATGGCTCGGGATTTATTAGCCGTCCAAGCTTCGACTGTAGCTTCCGAATCGGCTTTTTCTACTAGCGGTAGAATCATATCGGAAAGAAGGTCAAGACTAACCGCTGAATCCGTGGAAGTATGTGTATGTTTGAAAGATTACTTGGATGGGGTAGATAGGATACAAAATGTAACAACGTTGGAAGGCCCACTATTAGGTAATGTTGAAGATATTATCCAAGATGAAGAAGTCGCATTAGGGATATCACCTCCAACGACCGAATTAGATGAAGGTGAATTTGAAGAACTTGAAGTTGAATCCGTGGATGAGGATGAAGTTTGGGATGACATAGTCACATAAGTATTTAAGTGTATCCGGGTGATGGCCATGCCGAAGCTCGATATACTTTACTACACGATTACATTTTCGGGTGATGGCCATGCCGAAGCTCGAAATGTATTTGTATTTTATATTTTTAGTTGTAATTGTATCATTCAAATAAAAGTTATGTTTGTATTTTATATTTTTAGTTGTAATTGAATTACGTGTTTGAATTTTATAGACTTTTTAGATAAAAGTTATGTTTGTATATTTTATTTTCATTTGTATTATTTGAATTTTGTTATACAATTATACCGAATTCGAATCCGGAAAAAAACCGAAAAAAATAACCGATTAAAACCGGGTCAAAACCGAAAAAAACCGATTCCGAACATTTAAAACCGAAAAAAAACCGATTCCGAAAAACCGAAACCGAAAAAAACCGAAACCGATAAAAAACCGGTTTTTAAAAAACCGAAAACCGAAAAAAACCGATTTTTTCGCACGCCTAAATAGGGTATTAGGGTATAACGAATTTTAGTATAAACGGATAAAAGATGAAGTTTTCTATTGTGAAAATATCATTACGTAAATCAAGAGGCTATCTTGTGATGGTTGGTTTAACGAACTTTAGTCTCTTATCAAAACTCAAAAGGCATTTTTATATCTATTTCTTTTTTTTTTTCTTTCATTTTTTATTGTTTTTATCTTTCAATTCTAAATGTATTATACTTCGTCCTTTTTACTATTACATAAGTCATAAGGTGTACTTTCAGTTGGTTTATATATGTATCCTGTGTATTGTATGTACATTTTCATTTTTTTGGCACTCTATTATTTGTTCGAGGAAATACAATAGAATGTCAAAAATAAAAGTGTACATACCATATACAAAATTAACAAGTTCAATATATAGCATAAAAGTTTAGAAAGCATATCGCATAAACTAGTAAAAAAGGTAATGTATAATACACTTTTAAACGATAACTTTTTTTTACTGAGAAAATATGGACATGCATTATAAATTAATCAAATAAAAGAATTGAGTTAGGCAATAACTCTTATGTTCTTTATATACGTCACCTTTTACCAATAATATATAGTTATATACATACAGACACATAAACAAATACATGCATACATATGGAATTTTTATGATATATCTAGATCGATAGATAACGAAGTATCATAAATTCATAACATGGTTATGATTTCACAGTCACTTAAAAAACAATATAACATTTTAATATCATATAAAAAAAGATGCACAAAACATTAAAATAAATAAATAAACAAAAATCAAAAGATATAAGAATTATAAAGTTACCGTATTTTCATTTTGTACTTTGTTGAATATATAATCATATCATAGCCTAAAAGAGGAATTTTAATGCTCAAACTAAAATAAAGTCAACTATAATGGTCAAAGAGATAGGTGGCATCATTGGGGGTACCTAATTGTTGACTAGGTTATATTCCTGTCAGTTTGAGTGATCACTATTCAAAGAAGGCTGTGGTTGAGGGTATCCTGCATTTGGCAGAAAACAGAGGATTTAATTTCTTGTAATTTAAGGTAATTATATCTCCATCTTCTAAATCTGTTTCAGCTTGTTTAGCTTCTTTTCAAGTTATTTCATCATTTTATTTGAATTATATTGGAGCATAATGATGAATAGTTGTTATAACATTTAGATGATGCAAGTAAAAAGCTAATAAATAAGTTTAATGTAGTGGATATCATGTAAAAGGAAGTTGCATGCAAGCAATTATAGGGAATTTGGTTACAATACCCTGTTTTTAATGATTTTGAGAATATAAAGATTTGTGCATAAATCACATCCTAATATGTATTAGCTACTTGATTTTTAGTCTGTTTATGTGTTTTGAGCAAAAGCTGATTGCTATCCAAAAAAGATAAAATAAAATTGGATTAATGTTCTAAAGTTTAAACTAGTTATGAAAGAATAATATATTGTTTCAGGAAGAAATATAAGAATGTTTGATGTTTACTTACAATTGTTTTGGGTCTAGAAAAAGTAAAAGTAAAGATAGTAATAGTCTAAGTGAAGATGACAACATTGTGACCAAGAAAGTAAAAGAAAAGAAATATGTATGAGTTGTAAATATATATATTCTGAAAGATGATCACAATGCACATCTTCCAAAAAGATAAAGTGTTGTGTGTACCCACAAATTTATGATTTTATCAACTACCCATCATTCCTTATATCATCTTCATCCTTAGAGATCACCAAAAAGGATTTTACCAATGATCCCAGTTTTTCCTTTTTTGACTTTTGATCATCAAATAATGCTCTAATCAAATCATCAATCTTCATCTTTCTTTATAGGGTCAAATCTGCTTCACACTTTGATTCACTACAGCTTAACTTAGCTTTCTATAGGTAAAACAATGCTACTTTTTAGTTTCAATTATGAGCATATTATTATACTGTTCATGTTTTGCTTATATGTGTTTCAATTCATTTGTCAGTTCACCAAATAAATTTGTAACTATTTTGACTTCAGTCAAATCAACCTATGGTTGCTAATTGCATATAATTATACATATGATATGATGCCTGAATTATCTGTTATTAGTATCTCTAATTTGGGTGAGATAGATTACTGTAGGGTATGCACTTCAGTCATGGCCCGAAAAAGAGATATAATGTGGGTGAAAATGGGCCCTGTAACCCTCCTTTTAGAGCATAAACACCAATAGTGAAAGATTAAAGGCATAATAAGATGGGTAAAACAAGTGTGTAAATGAATAGATTGTAAAAAAGTGCTTTTCAACTTGTATTTAGCTTTCTTTTAGAAGTTGTACTTATAGTGCTGTTGAAATTTGCAACTGTCATTATGATTAAAGGGGTGGTTTACAGTTTGCTAGTAAGGATGATAAAACTTTGGTTTTAGGGCCTTTGGAAATGCTAAATTGTTTAGGTAATCCTTTGGTATAGTATACGTGTTTGGTATTGTTGTATTCTGTTTGTCAGGCTAGTTTTGGAGGCCATAGAAACGGTTTTTATATGATATATATCATCCTAAATAGAGGTGACAATTTCAACCAATTCACCTATAAATGAGTCCATTTGGATTATGTTTTCTCTATAACGAGTCAAATGGGTTAAACCTATTTAAATAAATTAAAACTGATTGAGGTTGAAAAGTTAAATATCATCCGATGTGTATTTTATACATGCAAGGAAACATCCTAAAATGTTTCATCATAGTCAGTTGCTAGTTTTGTTTATTTGTGATAATATAGTTTTTGTAAATAAATCATGCATATTACACGGTATTAATGTTTAAATTTCTGAAGCTGGACAAAAAAATTCTTGCGGGTTAGCCCGTCCTTTTTGACCCATTTCCGAGCTCGTCCAACCCACTCCTTTTAAATGAAAATCTAACTTCAATAGTCTTTCCATTTGGTTGTGGATGTTAAGGCACCTAATGATTCTGGTTCTATACGTAATCGGTAATCTTTGTGTATTTATGGCAGGAAAAGATTATGTCTTCCTTTGCCACAGCTGAAGTTTGTGATGCGAATGCACCTCACTTAGCAAGTGGTGATCTCCGAGCCCTAGCTCCCGTGTTCAAGACTTATGGACAGTGTCGAGCTTTCTCGGGGCCCGTAGTCACACTCAAGGTGTTTGAGGACAACGTGTTGGTGAGAGACCATCTCGAGTCCAAAGGTGAAGGCAGAGTCCTAGTCATTGATGGTGGAGGAAGCATGAGATGTGCACTAGTTGGTGGTAATTTAGGCCAGTTGGCTCAGAACAATGGGTGGGCTGGGATTGTGGTCAATGGTTGCATTCGTGACGTTGATGAGATCAATGGGTGTGATATTGGGGTTCGAGCATTGGCTTCTCATCCTCAAAAGTCGAATAAAAGAGGTGTTGGTGAAAAGAATGTGCCGGTTCACATTGGAGGAACCTTGATCCATGATGGCGAATGGTTGTATGCGGATAGTGATGGTATTCTTGTGTCGAAAACCGAGATATCTTTATAATAAGGACTGTTTAGTGTTTATCAAAGTTTAGTTGTTTACTGTCTTTAAGAAATCTGCAAGTGTTCAATGTCCTGATTATTTGTACTGTTACTAAGATTTTAACAAGACTTATAACTTCATTCATATCATGAGATTTGATATATTACCCTTTCAATGATTGAAGATCATGAATAAGCTTAATCATCATTAGCTTTCCATAGTATTTAGTAGAATATTACACATTTAGAAATTTATGTAATGAGAAATGACAAATCAAATATAGGGTCACCGACGAATACGGATGGACTTTGTTCATAATATGTAACTAAGCAGTCCCCAACACACAATAAGTAGTTGAACATTGAATTACTCAGAAGTACATAATACGTAAGTAAGCAGTCCCCAACAAATAAATACGTCGTTGAACGGAAACAGTCGCTACCGCATTGTGCGGGCATTCTTCTGGTCGTAAAAGAATTTTTAAACAATATTAAATCCTCGGTTTAAATACACGCAAGTACTGAAGTACATAGTCCAGCATCCCGTTATTGCAACTAGCCGTTTACTATTCCGGAGAAAATACAAGGACTGGAACTCGATATTTACAAATTACAAGGACTAGATCATAAGGACTGGAACTGAAAGTTGAATCAAAACAATACAAAACCGGAGAAATTGAGCGACAGTAGCTACGGTAAATTCCTTGATGGCTGATAACAAGCGAATCACCACCGCGGCCGCCGTAGCAGGCGGCGATAGCTTACTGGAAAGACTACCGGACGGCATCCTGAACGATATTTTTTCAAAATTAGAACCGACAACGCTTTTCTCAATATCTTCCGTTTCACGAACCCTAAATTCCTCCGTCAACAAACATCTCTCAGACTTCACTTCATTAGATCTCTCTGTAAGTTTCTATAATTTAATTTAATTCAATTTTACATTTGCTATATTCACACACATTTTCCTGACATTCTAAACCCTAAAAATCTGTGGTTTAGGAATTTTCACTGGATGCAGAAACATTTGATGGAATTAAAACAAGGTTTGGAGTGATCAAGAAGCTCACATTGAATTGCTTGCGTCTAAATGATGATTCAATCAGAAGTTTATTAGGACCACATGTTGAAGAGTTGAATTTGTTGAAATGCTCTTCAGTATCTTACCAATTTCTTGCTACCATTGGAGCCACTTGTCCAAATTTAAGGTACACATAATCACTTTCATTTATCAGGTCGTTATGTTGTATTGTTATGTATATGAAAAGGTTGAATATGTATATGATGTTGTTTGGCCAGTAAGCTTAGGTGACAAACACTTCAAAAGTAGGTCGTTTTGATTGACTCGGCTTAAACTAATGCTAAAAACATGAAATTTGTTTTGATTAACTTAGTTTAGAATGTATCTGTATCCATCGGTTTTTATTTCCAATGCACGTAATACATAATAAATGTGATGTAAGTTTCAGAAGTTTTTAAGCATGAAAGTAAATAACATATATCCTCGTTTTACATCTTTAAAGAAAAAGGAATTTATTTATATCTGATATATCGCCTTCTTCTAGTCATAAGAAATTCTTAATGTGATTGACAAATCCACAAAACTAAACTTTGGAGTTCCTAAAGATGATCTAATCTCCGGCTATAGAAGAATTGTAGAACTTCTCAAATATGTGAAGAAATAGTAAGGAAGATGACCCTCTGAGGAATTCGGTGAATTTAAAAGTCAGTTTTCTTATTACTTTTAAGGGAATATTATCAACACGACGTAGTTTTAAGGTGTTTGTCGTCTAACCTTAGATGTCTGAAAAAACCATCTTCACTTTTCGATATTAATTATATTAAACTAGGTAATGACCCGTGTGAATGCAGGGATAACATAAATATAACACATAATCATATTTTCACATATATAAGTGTAAAATGGTGTGTAATACGTGTAAAGGAGGAAACTTCAGTAACGTTGAATATATCTAAGACAAAGACTTTTGTGTTGTTACTGTTTCTTATAGTCGATAAAGGTCATTTTCAAATTTCATGCTTCTTTATCTCAAAAGTGAAAGGGTATTGACTAAAAGTCTAAAACAGTTGGAAATTGTAACAATGTTGGTAATCCGATATCAAATCCAAGTATCTTCGATTCTATTCTTTGAATATCTGTTTAACGGGAAAAATAGAAAGAAAAAAAATACAGAAAAGAAACGAGATTTGGACAGTTACAGATTACAGTAGTCAATGTGAAGTTTGTATCATTGCCATTACTTAGTACACCAGCTACGTGCACCATCCTCATTTAATAGTAAGCAAATCTAATCAGATAAGGTTGGAATCAGAATATCATATACGGTTTACAACCTGTTGTAGAAGTATATGTAAAATCATGTTATAAAAATTTCCTTCCAATCGTAACTAGAAAGGAGTTAACTTAAGTACGGAAGTACCTATCTAAATTTCAGCCAAATCACATAACTCTATCTAGATACCCATTGAAAGAATCTTTTGGCATTAGACCAATATAATGTGCCTGAATGAAAAGAGTACATACTTCTAAGGCTGCGTTTGATAAAACTGAACGATTTAGTGCTGAATGATTCAAAGATCTGAATAGTTCAAAGGCTCTGGACGAATATGATTCTGAATGAAAAACGACTGTTTGATAAGTATTTAGTATTCTGAATTAATACTCTGAATGACATAAAATTACCATTTTGACCTTCTGTTTGATATAGTGCTTAATTAGATAAATTTGTTTGATTTTATATAAGTTGATTTATGTAAGTATGTTTTATAAATAACGAAACATTTCTTTAATGATAAGAAATAGCTAGTAAATAATACATAAATTTTTGTTGTTATTTTGTAAGTATTTCTTGGTAATGATAAGAAACTAATTAGAAATGTTAATTGTTTAGCGCTATATATAGCCTTCAAAATATAAGACTTTAGCCAATATATGTATTATTAGTATTTATAATTTAAAAGAATGATATTGACAACAAAATCATAAAATAAATAAAATTTTACAAAATTGTCTAGAAGGGTTAAGGAATATGTTACATGTAGGGGTGAGCATTCGTACCCGAATCCCGATCCCGTACCCGTACCTTACCGGTACCGTACCTAACCGGTACCGTACCGCTTTAAACGGTCCGGTATTTGGTAATTGGTACTCACTTTAGAGGCAAAAAGATAACCGGTACCAACCGGTTCGGTACCGGTATTTTACCACTTTTCCCGCTTTGGTACCATATCCGAAAAATACATGTTTTTCTTTGTTATTGGTCCGTAGGTTCTTTCTATATATTAAAAAGATTTATTTGAAACCTCATTTCTATAATCATATGATATGTCTATGAATATAAAAATGATATTTTTTGAGTAATTAAGAAGTATAAAATAGAGTTAGACTCTCGGGTATGAATATAATTGTAATTTTATAAAAGTCTAGCTAGTACTTTTTTTTTTGGGTAAAGGGTTTTACCCCGGTGAATTAGCTAGT
The DNA here is from genome assembly GCA_949592205.1 of Helichrysum umbraculigerum. Lineage (NCBI taxonomy): Eukaryota > Viridiplantae > Streptophyta > Magnoliopsida > Asterales > Asteraceae > Helichrysum > Helichrysum umbraculigerum. Next base: position 385,016,410 of record CATIUR010000001.1, read on the forward strand.
ACTTTTTGCTACACAAACAATCACGTTTTTAGCATCCTAGTTAAATCGGATTCCAAACATATTGCTTGTTAATATAAAGGTAAGGATCATGACTTGTGTCATTACCAAATCACTTAACACGGTATAATAATGTCGTTGTATATATTTGTTTTTCTTCGTCAATATCCATCTATGTCACTTAATGATGTTTTTATATATTTGAGATTCATTAATTAATATTTATGTTCTTTGAATTTTATCGAGTACAAAATACGTAGATAGGTTTACTTATTATTCTACTATTTTTTTGGTATCAAAGCGGTATAACACCACTTTTACCCGTACCGAAACCGGAACCGTACCGGTACCGTACTGCTTTAAACGGTCCGGTATTCGGTATTCACTTTAGGGCCCAAAAAATAACCGGTACCAACCGGTTCGGTACGGTTCGGTACCGGTTCCGTACCATGCTCACCCCTAGTTACATGTACACGTACACTTATTGAAAATAAATATAAATATATAAAAGTTTGCATCCATATCACTAAATCGAAATGTAATTTATTACTGTGGGTGGTAGAAATATAATACTCTGTATCATTTTATTCTTATTTCATGATAGAGGAAAAAAATGGAAGAAAACGTTTTCATGGAACTAAGGGTAAATTTGAAAATATGCACACCCTGAATGGTTAAGAGTGAGAATGGACGCTGAAAGATTCCGTGCATTTCATTCAATTCAGTGGACAAAAATTTCAAAATCAAACACATCACCTCTGACCGAATCCGAGACATCCCCTCTGAACCCTCCCATTAAGAGCCAATCAAACACAGCCTAAATAGAGGTTACAACTTGCAACATGGACGGTTGGGCAGTGGGTCAATCAGGTTTTAAATGCTCATTTGACGTACTCCCCTTTTAGCTTTTTTATTTGGTCCCTCTAAATAAAAGGCAACCCAAATCGACCCATTCATTAGTAAATGGGTTGAACTACACAACAAGGTAATCTACTAAGTGAACTAAGCATAGTTACCCATTTCATCGTGTCAACTTAAATGTTGACTTTTTGATTACAATCACCTTCTCTATACAACTACATTCTGCCCCAACTCCTTGTGAATCGACTTGACCACTTGTATCTTCAATGGGCATGTTCATGACTTGGGTAACAGCATTCTAAATTTCTAACTACTTCAAGTTTTAGTGGTAGATCAATCAGGAGCCTTTTTAGGTTATTGTTTAAACCCTTAGTTCGAACTGGAATTATGTAAAACGTATTCTTGTGATTATCTGAGAAAGCAAATAACAATGATAACTTGAAGTATCTATCACAGACGATCTGACGATGGAACTCTATATTCATAATTCTCAAGAACATAGATAACTATAATGATGATATTGATAAAGAGATATAGTTCATATTAGTTTTGAACTTTCCAATCGTATTGAAAAGGATAATTTTTAAATAAGTAAATTATTTTTGGATGCTCAACAATACGTTCTTGCTCCTCATGCCTTGGATCTGACTCATCCTCCGTATTCATGCTTGTATACAAAAGATCGCTTTCATATAACCACAGAAACAATGGCTTAGAAGTTAGAAGTGGATCAACTTTAATTCCAACTAAATAGTAACGAAACGTGATCTCAGGTAGCTGTACCGTGCTTCCAAACTTAAACAAGAATGTTTATGGAGAGCGGGTTTCATACCTTGATCCGGAAGCATCATATTAATTAGGAAAATAATGTGTTATGTTTACTTTTTGAATCATTTCGAAAGGATGGAAAGTTAATGAATGGGAAACTGCCAAACTTGCTCTTCGGTTTTCAAGCGGCTAATACACTTGTAACCTTTTGAAACTAAGAAAATTAAGAGCTTTTATTTTTTTGAACGTAGATGCTTTTTAATATGTAATAGAGTAATAGATAATCAATAATAGATGAGTAGGAGGCATAATGTAACGATATTTCTATAATTGTGTTCAGGGTGCTTACTCTCGAGTTTTCTGGCTATATTGACAAGCCTGGAGTATTCGTATTGCATGTTCATGCCTCCCTTCAATATTTTCACTTGGAGGTAAATATGATTATATACAATAATTTCTAATAGTATTTATGTTGGGAACATTGCATGTTAGGGTAATATCTTACACATGCTTCCTCAGTTTGGATAATTCTCCTTTTTATTTCCAACAATTTGTGTAATATAAACCCGGATTTCCTCAATTAGGGCAATATTTGACCGGCTCATCTGGTATCTGCTCTGTGTCTTTTTTAACTTTTTCTCTAGAGGTAACATACTGTATTTTTGTTTTGAATTAAGGTAGCATACCATTTTTGATTCCTCAATTGTGTAACTTTTGTATGTTAACTCATGCTCCACGTTTGCATAACTTATCAAGTCAGATTTTATCCTGATTAAAGCAATCTGGGTATCATGTTACATAACTTGGGGAAATAGAAAGAAAGTTACCCAAAATGAACTAATGAGGAAACATGCACAAAATGTTGCCCTATAATGCAATTTTTCTATTTATTTCTTACAATAACCAATTGATACTTTCTCATTTACAGTCCCTGAGAATTAAAGTTCGTGGAGAAGATAGAAAAGATTATGAGTATAACTTTATGTTATTTGCTATCTACTTTCTGCCCCAACCTATCAAGGTATTAAAACTTGAGCCAACCACCGCATTCGATGCTACTGACTTCTTCAGCCAGCTTGCCCCAACCAATACACAGCTCCACAGTGCTCTTAAGACTTTCGGACACACGTTGACTCACTTATCGCTAGTTTTAGATTTCATTACCGATGCTCTTCTTCATTCTATCGTACAAATTATTCCTCTACTGTCTGAGTTGGATCTAAAAGACCGTCCAAAATCTGAATCGTCCGATGACGACCTATCTGATGTAGGGCTTCAGTTGCTAGCTGGTTGTAGGCATCTCACATGCCTGTCTCTTGTACGAAGTCGACAACATATCTTTACCTCATTTAAAAGACCGACAGATATGGGCATGTTTTTGCTTGCAGAGGGCTGCAAAGGACTGGAATCAGTTCGGCTTGGTGGGTTTTGTAAAGTTAGAGATGCGGGCTACACAGCAATTCTCAATTCATGTTCGAATTTGAAAAAGTTTGAGATTAAAAATGCTTTTCTTTTGACGGACTTGACTTTCCAAGATGTCAGTAAGGTTCATAGGTCCCTTGTAGAGGTGAAGTTGGTGTCATGCAGTTCTATAACTAGTGAAACTGTTCGTGAATTGGCAACCTGTAACTCATTAGAGGTTCTTGATTTGCATGGCTGCAAAAGTGTAGCAGATTCCTGTCTTAGAAACGTTTCATGTCTTGCACTGTTGACGTATTTAAATTTAGGGGGTGCAGATGTTACCGATTTTGGTATGGCAGTTTTAGGCAAGTCCAGTGCTCAAATTTCAAGTCTATCTCTAAGAGGCTGCAAAAGGGTAACCGATAAAGGAATAGCATTTTTGTTAGGTAGTGAAGGAAAACTTAGCCAGTCTTTGTCGTCTCTTGATCTTGGTCATATGCCTGGAATTACAGATAACGCCATCACCACCATTGCTGAAGTTTGTGTAGGGCTTACAGAACTGTGCATCAGGGATTGTTTTCATGTTACAGATGCATCCGTGAAGGCTTTGGCTATAAAGGGAAGATCTCAAGGTGAATGTAAATTTCTACGGAGGCTTGATCTTTATAATTGCAGTGCATTATCTTCAGAATCTTTTGAATATCTGAAAAAGCCTTTGTTTTGTGGTTTGCAATGGATTGGAATTGGAAATACTCGTTTGATTGGTGTAGGAGATATCCACAGGGAAAGACGATGGCTTACTATTTGCAGCGATGGTTGTGAGGTTGGATGTCATGATGGATGGCAATTTCACAGATTCTGATGCCGGCTTCTTTTATTTTATTTTGTGTTACTGGTCCGTGCTAGTCTCACATTGCTTAGTCCGTTTTATATAAGGTATGCTTTGGATGGTTTTTAATGTCCGAGACACCCTTCAAAGGAGTAAGAATGTAAGATCAAGAAGAATATAGGCAACAATGTAAAAGATGTTAGGGTTGATTGTATCAATGTGTAAAATTGTGATGACGTAATCTATCTATATATCTAACTACTTATAGAAACACACACTTTTTACTGTAGCAGCCTAAATACGACACGTGTTAATCTGTCATTGGGTCGCAAGCGTAGTAGTTCACAAGTTAGTTCGGTTGATTGGGCCAGAATAAAACATATTTGGACTTGTTTAAAAGATATATGTGGCAAATTTAACTACTCTACGTCGTAGGTTCAAGCCATGTAATAACAAACTTTTTATTTCTTTTTTATTTTCTTTTCTTTTTTCAAAATACACATTTTAAAATTCACTTTATTTTTCGTTTGTTGTTTTCTGTTACATCATGTCTTTATACAATGGCACATTACTCTTGCTAAATTTTATAACTTATTAAAAAAATATTGATAATTGTATAATTTACAAAATATATACTTCATCCATCACATTTTAAATGTCCGCATTATTATTTGTTTGTCTTAAAAAAAATTACTTGCAAAAATTAAATATTTAAAAACATTATACACCTCAATTTACCCTCATTTATTACTCTCTAATTGGTCATAGCTCAAACGATAGCGTTACTGCGAATGCCCAAATCTCACATGTGTGACCGATAGGTGAGGGGTTCGAATCTATTCCTCAACACATGTAGGTGATTTGTGGACATGTGATTTGTCCCGCGTTAATGCTCTTTACGGGACGAAATATATATTTCTAAGTAAACATGTTTAATATGATCCTCACAATTTGTCATGGTATTATTTCAACACGTCTACATCTCCATTTGCACTTATTATTTTTAGCAATTTCTTTACTTTCTCAATCTATATTTCTTTGTAAGTTGCCAAACAAACAAATCAAACAAACAAACATATGTTATATTTGCATTTGAGTTCTCTAAACTCTTTTAACACGTTTATAACGTTCACTTTATTTTCTTCATATGCATAGTTGATATTACTATTACTTACAACTTTACAAGTAGTAATGGGAAAGAAATATATGTAGATTCATGATGTTTTTAGTTTGTTTAGATATACTTGAGTTATGCTAATAATAATTCTTGTTTAAATAGTCTAAACTAACTTAATATATCATTAGAAATAATTTTTAAATTAGTTAACCGTTATTGTCACGGTAAAGGACTTGTTACATTTAAATCTACCACCAACTCTAAAGATAATATATAGGGTTTATTATTTCAAAGTGCATTATACTTTGCCTCTTTTATTATTGTATGACACGAACTTTCATTTGTTCTGTTGTATATATTGAATTTGTCAATTCCGTCTATTGTATGTACACTTCCCTTTTACGCTCTATGTACTTGTTATGAGCAGATTTTTGGACATATATTTTAGGATCCCACATGGAATATATTTGTATATCACAGGTATTCAAGATCTTGGATAGGATCCGTTTATGTTTTGCAGGTGTTCAGGATCTCTAATGTAATTAAGGATATGCTCAGATGAGGATCCCGAATCTATTTTGGATCTAATATATACTCATGATCTCGGATATTTAGTATTCCGGGATCATGTACTATTAATTTGTCTTCGTTTATTTATCTTGACCAGGTCATATGCGGAATTGGACGTGACTAATTGACTCCGATATACTTGGATCGAGACTTATTCAAATTCAAACGGGAAAGGATTCAACACGTGTGGAATTCGTAGTCAATGGGAGCGTTGGAGGAATCCAGGGAATCTCGGAGGATCCCGGATATTTCAAAATTTCTGTTATATTGTATTTAGTATATAAACGAGGCATATGATCGATAGGAAACACTTCTGGCTCACTGATAACACACTACACTCTTACTATTTACGATCAAAACACACTTTTTCACTTATCTTTTTCACCGATTCATCACAACACACACTTAGTTCGATCATATTGTGCTCTTAGTTTGTAATTATCTCGAATTTACTCAATAATATCAGCAAAGGCAAGGAACGATTGTTCCTTCCTGAAGTTTTAAGCCGGCGATCCATAAGGATTAAGGGCTTTCCTCGTACATCCTTGTGTCGATTTTACTTTGTTTGCTTCATAAACTGTTTTCTTGCACTCGTGTGATTCATATTCATATTTTCATAGTAAAACCTGCATTATCCTGAAATTTACTTACATTTTTATTACTTTTCGCATTGATTATCTTCAAGATCACGAAAGCACTTTACCTCACTTTTCTAGTTTGATTACTAAATTAAGTTTATTAATTTTTGGTCTAAACAGTACTATAGTAAAAGAAGTAATGTATAATACAATTTGAAACAATAAACCCTACTATATATATAACATTATAAAAGATTAACATTAACATTTTTAAAACGTGGGTTGTGTTTCAAACATCCTAAATACTCACTAGTATACAATATGTAAAGCAAATTTTGAACCTTTCAAAAGTTTTCCAACTTTCGGCTAAGTACCATATTTGTCGTTCCATATATAAACAATGGATGTGCATGCAACGTATTATTTACACAATTTAACACACGTATAAATACCATCACCTTCTTACTACTCTTTTACATCATTGCATCGTGCGGGTATAATGGTAGTCGTAATGCTAGTCAGATATATGGATGTGATAGTCACATTGTTACGACATACTGTGTGCGAAAGTGAGTTGTATTTGTGATGTATTCTTAAATCACCAAAAAATATATTTAAGTATTTATAAAAACTGTCACTTTTTCAGAAAAATATTTACCAATTCGTTAGAAACTAGAATTTGATGTAAACGCAGCACGCAAATTCTCATCTACACTTGGAAATATTGAGATCATGAAGTGTGTTTCAAAAGCCAAAGAAGATATGGTAATAGTTTAACATTGGCATTTCGTCATACTATATTCTCTTATAATAATACAGTAATAAGTAATATTCAACAACTTTAAAATTGAGTTTAAGTATAAATTTTATCATCACCTTCTAATTTTAGCTCTGGATGATGTCAAATTATATTTTAACATGATGGAAAAATAACGTGAGCCCTTTGTTATACACTGTATTTAATTACTTTTTATTATTTTTATTATATTATCATCGTCACTAAGATACAAGTAACATGACCTATTTGGGAAGACTACAATCCTTTGATTTTCAAACATCCAAAATCCTCACCTAACGTAGTAAAATTAAGCATCTTTTTGTCGCTTTATAAAAACCAAATTTGCGGCATAAAAAACGTAGGATAGCTATAGATAAGTTATATGGGCCGTAAAAAATGGAAAAGCATAAAAACTCGAGCCCACACAAGTTATTCACTTATTTGTGATGGAAAAAACAGAAAAAAACATAGTGAACTCCTCTAAAATACGATCATGTACCGTAAATCTAATCTTATAATCTTTGAAATTGACAAATACATACAATTTATTATTGGTCAATATGTTATACTAAGCAATTAAAATAGTAAAATACACAGAATAGTGAAAGTATTGGGAAGTATCTAAAAAATGTTCAAAAAAACATTATGCAATGAAGAATTACATAACAAGTAGTTCGGAATTTCACTTCGGGTGGGACAAAACAAAAACTTAAAATGTTCAATAAAAATATGATAAAGTGTAAAAAACTTACAAAAAAGTTATCAACTAAAAAGTTTTAGTATCACATGACGCTCTCTTACATCGTTAAAATCATCTAAAATAGAATCTAAAATAAATGTCACGGCAATTTTTTTTCAATATAAAGAACTAGATTATCAGAGAATCGGTAACTTTGATAACTAGCAAACATAAAAACATGATAACAATATCATATAATAATTGAAACCTTCAAATAACAATGATAATTTCATTTGAAACTCTAAAAAAAGAACTAGTAAGTTTGTTACTTAATGTGTCAACAAACGAAATTTAAAATACTAATCAACAAGTATATTGGTTTGCTTGTAAATATGAATAATAAATTGGTTAAAACTTAGGACCTGTGATTTGTCATGTTGATAGCAGAAGCATCGTACCTCGTTGGAGTTTATGTAACGTGATGAGCATCTGTTTAAAGAATAAAGGGATTCATAAGTTATTAAGGGACTGTTAGTTTGGTACCTATTAAACTAAATTCAACTAAATGTTACAATGTTTTTTAAATCTTAAAATGTACATTTAGGGTGGGCAAAGAATATTTTATTTGATATAAGATAGAGCACATATAATTAGTACTAGAAAAATAAGATTTTGGGTGGGCCTACGTCCATGATGGCTACACCATTGTATGGAGGTTAGAGCATACGGTGTGGAAGCATTTTCTTCAAAATCCTAGCTCGAGAACACTGTCCGACGGCGTCCTTCCACACCGCGACGGCGTTCTGAACGGATAAAATGAATGACAGTTGATTCGCAATGCTTACATCAAAATATATTAAAAATGTTTGGTCTTGTTGCATCATACAAAATGGTTGATTTATATGTAGAGTAGCTGTAGATTTGCATCTTTACTTTTGTAATTGTTGGTCATTTAACGAATCAATTATGAAAGTATTAGTTTTGTTTGTCTAGAGTGTACATATGCCAAGACGTTTCATATATTAAAGTGAGCAAGTAAGTTGAAAAGAAACGTAAACTACATAACGGGAAATGTGACATATTCAATATACCCCAAATGTGTGAGATATCCTTATTATGAGTTTTAAAATATTAGAATAGTTTGATAAGAAAAAGTTCGTTTTTAATATAGAATCATAACATCACTTACTTTTTAAAAGGAAACTGATGATATGATTCAGAATAAAAATGGAAATGTTAAAGGTTGTTAATTGTGTCGAAGCCTCGAAGGGCTGTGGTTAACATAATCTAATTGGTAAATCAAATAGGAATTTATGTAATTTTATATCCTTGAAACTCAAGTTTTAAAGATCATATATGTAAGTTTTCTGCAAGTAGATATACTGATACAGATATATCATTAGTCATTGTTATAATTTCAGTTCTTGATTTTTGAATCCATTTACGTAATCATTACATACTACACATCTATTTCTCCCGCTCTCTACAACAATCACCTCATCCTCTGTAACCACTGAGTATGCACTGTGCAGTTACTAAGTTATATGCATTGACATTTTAGACTTATTATGGTGGCAGGCGTTTTCCCTAGATTCAAAAACATTTAATGGACTTACTAAAAGGTTTGGAAAGATAAAAAAGATCACCTTGAATTGTCTCCGTCTCAATAAGGTTTCCGTTATCATAAGTTTACTTGGACCAGATGTTGAAGAGTTGGTTTTGTTGAAATGTTGTTCACTCCCCTATCACAGAATTATTAAAGGGGTTTTTGCCGAAAAATGAATCAATAGTTCCGTTTTTTGCATTTTCGGGTATCAACTAATTTTTTTCCTTAAAAATGAACCACTAATTTAAAATCGATCATTTTCGTGTATATGTTACTATAACACCCCTCATTTTACTTGTCATTTAAATATAATAAATCCGGAAGCGTTAGTCCAACTTTCAACAATACCAAGTTACATTACAATTTCAACCCAATTTAAAACATATTTCATCAACATGGGTGTTATTTCAAAACTAAAAGATAACAATGATTTATACAAATCAATATCCGAGTAACGTCTAATCATCAAACATTCCTTCCATTTCAACTTCTTGCCCACCCGATAAAATCTATAACCTGCAAGAAGTGTTAATGTGGGGGATTAGCTCAACGCTAAGTGAATAAATCAATAAACAACAGTCCAACTTAGCATAACAACTTTGTGCACAACTACTAACCATATGCACACAACACACATGTTTACAACTTATCCAATCACAATCAACTGGCGTCAAAGAGGACCGGTGGTTCTTGAGGTATCACCTTCTCAAAGAACACTTTAAAACCACTGCAGGCCCATACAGAGGTTTAACCGACTACTTGGTGCTACAACTCAAATAACACAGGCTACGACAATTATACTTGTACTAAGACCCTGTGTTACCCAATCAATAGCAAACCCAAGCCCAGCCCAGATGTCTGCTGGCCTCTGAATCAACTGGTGCCCAAAGGCATTACAACAAGTGATCACATAGCTACAGACTCATCATTTATCATATCAGACTAAGAGTCTATCAACCGTATTATTATTAAACCAAAATAATCATGGCAACTGAATCAATAATAATACGTTAACAGTTGTAACCAAACCTGTTACAACTAAATCACACTGAAGTTTATAGATCCACTCACCGAATACCTCAGTCGTCCACTCAGTAGTCTAATGTCACTGAGTCCTTCTGTTTATCTGAAAACACCACAGAACTACACAAGTTAGTCATTTATCCTAATCTGATTATAACATCATACCATTGTAATCATATCAAACAACTTCTCACTAACTTGTATTAATTCCACATTCACCATTTCAAGATTATGAATAACCACTTTAATCATCACAATTCACAATCACTTATCAAATTATGATCATAATTTAACTCGAACATGATCATTAACAATACTTGTAAATTATACATCATTTATTTACACTTAGAAGCTTTGATCCTTGAACTACACATTAAGTTCATAACTTGCTTCATAATCATAATTCAACCTTTTCAACTCTAGATTAAGTTTTAACTACAAATCATGAATTAAACATCAACTAACAATTTTAACATAACTACAAACTTTAATTCATGAATTATCAACTAAACCCATAACTTTTATTAATGATCATACATGAAATTCACACTTCTAAGCTAGGGTTTATATTATAACCCTCATGGAATCCTCAACTAACAACTATTCAAGCATTACAAAGCTTTAATTTCGGATTAAAACCATTAATCCATCAAAAACCCCATGAACTCATCATAATCATCAATTTCCCAAGAACACCTAATCAAATTCGAAACCCTTAGCTTAATTAATGTTAATCATCATCATTAATAAGCTTAAACAACATTAATTTAACAATTTCAAACTTCAATATCGGATGTTAACCTATCAATTAGTTAAAACCCCAAAACCCCCAATTTCTAGGTTAATTAGAGGAAGGACACAAATCATACCTTGATTATGATGATTAGGGAAGCTTGAAATCGAGTTTAAAAGCTTCAATTTGATGTTCTTCATGGTCTTGATAATTGATTTAGGATTAGATGTATATGTGTATGTTCGTACGTATGTATGTATATGAAGATATGTTTGAAATTAAAGAACCGACTCAAACATATGGATGTATTACACAATTTGTTAAATTTCATTCCCCGTACTTATCATTGTCTGGAACTTAAAAACCATTTGCGGGGAAACATTATTTTATTTTACCGTCAACTGAGTTAATTTAAAACAATCAATAATTTATTAATCATAATAAATTATTCGACTCTTTTCTCCTCTTATTTTAAATTAACACAACACACTTATTTTCTGACACGTTTAAATAATAGTTTATTGTCAGAAAATATTAAATACTACTAGACCCGAAGACTGGGTGTTACAGTTACCGTTTGAAACGTTAGCCGGGGATTATACAGCCGGGGATTTTTTCTTAAAGATGTATTTTGAATCGATCATAAGCATTTGAATTGCTATATAATCATCGGCTACCATTTCAAATGGTGACATATACACGAAAATGATCGGTTTTAAATTAGTGGTTCATTTTTAAAGAAAAAAAATAATTGATACCCGAAAATGCAAAAAACTGAACTATTGATTCATTTTCGGCAAAAAACCCAATTATTAAACATATACATTGGAAAAGGTTGTCCTAATTTAAGGTACACCAGGAGACATGTGACACCCAGTCAAAAATGACCCAAAATTTGGTCCAAATTTAAACTTTTATGTCGCGTATTATATACGTGTTAATACTCAAGTACTCAAGTATTATGTATATATGTATATATATATAACCCGAAACGATTATTTAATAATCACATATACACGAATCTGACAGAACGCAGAAACTAAAAATGTACAATTGTTCAAAACATTTTTAAATAAAGTATTATTGTTGAGAATAATAATTATTTACTTCGTTAAAAATTTAAATACATTTAGGACACAGAAAACTATCCGTATATTTTAAGTAAAACAAAAATACAATTTTATATCTCCGTAAAAACATTTTTATAAAACATTTCAATTAAAAATATATACGATTATATTTTTAGAGATTTATCATTTTATTAGATTATACTACTTTACGATCGGGTACACAAACACGGAGAGAAAATACTATACAACTTCAATTATTGGAGCTGGTTATACAACCAACTCCAATAATTCACAGATCACACACACGCACACAATCCATTCTCTGATCTCTTCTCTCGCTCTCACTCTCTCAGTCTCTTCTCCATCTCAAGAACAAACAACACAACACCATAATCATCATCCACATCTTCATCTTGGATCAACATCATCATCGTCACCATCTCCATCTTCTTTGGTTCCTCTCCATCATCATCTCCACCTCCGATTCACCATTTTTGGGTATGGTAAAAATCTCCACTTTCCTTTTTATTTCGAGTTTAAACAACATATATGATTATGTATTAGTGTTCTATTGAGTTGGTTATGTCCAAAATCAAGTAGGAAAAACGTTTTGTAGATTAATTGCACGAACAGACCTGAACCAGGCCCACACCCGAACGGGTGGCTCAAGAGACCCGAACGGGTGTGTGCAATATACCCGGACGGGTATGAAGCCTCACCCGGACGGGTGACATGCTTCCAACCCACCATAATTTGTAGTTTTGTAGTCCTCTGAGTCACGGTCGTTTGGGCAGCTTGATCGCCTAAATACGAGTTCGTATGAGAGAGATATGGCCAAAACGGTGCAACATAGTCAAATCAGCAAAATGCACCATCTTTTCATATTCTTTCCTCAATCTTTAACCTTAACATATGAGATCAATTCCAAGCTAAATAAGTATCTAAAGTTCATGAAATCAACTAGAAACAAGTACAAAAATTGTATTTTGAAATATGATTTCAATTCCGTCACCAACGGGCCGTACACTTTTACAAACTACAAACTTAATTGTTTTCAAACATATAAACAAACACTTGGACACAATTCAACCGAATAAACATTAATATGGATGGTATTTGTACGCCTCCATTTACTTACATGTAATCTTACATGTTTAGGACACTAGGGGATTATACTTGGTTTACGCGCGCACATTAGGATTTGTTTGCTCTTCAGGTGAGTCTCACAGCCCCTTTTTACTGTTTTTACTATTTTAGGGGAGATGCATTACTTGTTTACTGAAATTACTTGTTTTACTTGAATACATGTATAAATGTATTGATTTCCTACTTGTACTTACTGTGTTACAAACTTATAAACAAAATGCTTTACTGATTTACAAACTTACCGATTTCTACTTTACTACCTTATGGGTTTAATACTTTACGGAGTTGCTACTCCACAAACTTACCACTTTACCGATGTACTACTGTATTACTGTACAAACTTAGTGACTCACTGTTTTACTATGATACTGATACTTTACTACTTTACAAACGAAGTGAGCCATTGTTTTACTACGTACTGATTTACCTACCTTGCCACTGTACAAACTTAGCAACTGACTGCTTTACTACTTACCGATATACCGAATTGCATGAGTTTCCATTTAATCCAATGAAGTCCTCTGAATCATAGTTGTTAGTTATGGGATAAGCGCGAGTTTTAGTATATGGATCCATATGGGACTGACAATCCCCGCTCAGGGTGGTAGCGCCACCACGAACCGTACTCGTATAAATGGGCATTTTCTACTCGTTTCATATGAGTGTTTTTGGATTAGCACTCACGAGGGGCACAATTACGTACGTTAAGCTTCGACTATGATGGCTCATGGCAGACCCTACTTACTGAATTACATTTGCGTAATTGATACTTACTTACCTAATTACCTGTGTGTAATTGATACTTACTTACCTAATTACATGTGTGTAATTGATACTTACTTACCGAATTACTTGCGCGTAATTGTTACCTACTTACTCCATTACATTGTGAAATTGTAGCTCACTATTATACTTACTAACGACATGATTTACTTACTGATGTTGTACTAAACTTTCTATTATAATTCATTACAAACATGTGAGATTCACCAACCTTTTGGTTGACGCTTTTAGTGATGCATTCTCAGGTACTCAGCGTCAGTAGTGACGGCTCGCAGGGTAAGCTAAGCTAGTGCGAGTCGCATGCATACACCTTATGAAGATTTTACTTGCATTATCTTTTGTATTTTGGTTATGTACTTAAAATCCTCATAATCAATTTGCGAACTCGCTGTTGATGTATACTTATGACTTAAAACCTTGTACTATTTTTGGTAATGTAATGTATTTTTCTAAAACGTCTCATTTAGAATCGTTTGCTATCTAATCTTGGTGTTTGACATTTGATTAGTAGCACCCCAAAACTCACTTCCGCAAAGCTTTAAATTGGGGGTGTTACAGATTGGTATCAGAGCCTGAGGTTATAGCGAACTAGGTTGCATTTAGTGGGCCTAGACTATGACCGTTAGGCAGTATTCCTCATTAGATATAACTGGTTCAGGGATTTCATCATATAAGTTTAATTTAACATAGCCTGATCAACTATGTACAATTAAATGAAGATAATGTGAACTCTGAAATGGGTTATGTTGAACAGGAATGCATTAGTTGACTTTGACCACGAGAGAACCGTGACTTGTACTTGTTTTGCGTTAAACACGACTAGGTGGATAATACGTATGTATAGGTTATACATATATGGTTAGTCCTATTAATGTCCTCCGATATTTGGTAACGAACTTATTGTTCATATACGCCTTAGAACTCGCTAACGGAATGTTGATCGAGTCAGGAAAGTTGTATCGGGATGTGCCCTGGTTTCGAGGGTCATCTCTTCGAAATAGGCTTACCCTGCTAGAGTTGAGAACTTCGACATTCTATTCGATACGAACCGATTGGTAATTAGGATCGACATACACCTAAGGACAAAAATCCTTTCTCGCCACCCTATCACGTTTGTATAACGATCAATACTTGTTCGGATGTAATATCCCCCCTCACTTTTGTAAACCTCAATCCTCGTAATCATTTGAACTCGCAAGTTAGATGTTTGCAACCACTATTATTCTACACTATTGATTGTCACTTGTGTTGTGATATATTACCGTTATATATATACAACTACGATGATCATATTCTTATACGAAACTCTGACATATCCCTTATCTTCATTGAAGGAACATGCCTCCACGACGCCAAAAGTACACTCAAGCTCAGGTTGATCAACTAGTTGCTGACGCACTAATTGCTGAGCGACGACGATCCGAAAGTGCTGAAACACCACCAAGTACTTCTGTGGTAAAACCTTGCACCTACAAAGACTTCCTTAGTTGCAAGCCTCTGAACTTCAACGGCACTGAAGGTGCCATTGGTCTGTTGCGCTGGCTGGAAAAGACAGAGTCAGTCTTTCGCATCTGCAACTGCCCTGAGGACTGTAAGGTCAAGTTCTCTACCTACACTTTCATGGATGATGCTCTGACATGGTGGAACACTTATGCTGACTCTGTGGGCCAAGACATTGCTTTGGAAACTCCTTGGAATGAGCTGAAGAAAATGCTCAAGGATGAGTATTGTCCTAGGGATGAGATCCAACAACTCGAGGCTGAATTCTGGAATCTCACCACTCAAGGGAATGACATTGCTGGCTACACTTCTCGGTTCAATCAGTTAGCACACCTGTGCCCATCTATGGTTGATAATGAATCTAAGCGTATTGAGCGCTATCTCTGGGGACTTCCCCCACAAATTCAGGGGATGGTTACTTCATCAAATTCTCCCACATTTCATGGCACTGTGCGTATGGCGCACAAATTGATGGCACAAATGGTTCGCCAAGGAACATCTGGCGACAAAAATACTGGAAACAGCTCGGGAGATAATAAGAGGAAAGCTGATGGAAACCCTGGAAACCAGAGCCAAACTAACAAGAAGCTTGCGATTGCTAAGGCCAACGCCTCTAAATCTGATGACAAGATAGGGTACAAAGGAAGCAAGCCCTATTGCTCTAAGTGCAGCCTTCACCATGATGGTTCGTGTCCTTGCCCCAAATGCAAGCGATTTGGGCATGTGGCCAAAGACTGCAAAGCAGTCACAATTAGTACCAACACCTCTGCACCTAAGACCTGCTATGAATGCAATGGTACTGGGCACTTCAGGAGGGAATGCCCAAAGTTGAAGGACAAGAACAGCAACACTGCTAAGGGCAGGTTCTATGTGCTTAACACTGAAGGTAACCACTAGAACCCGAGACTTATTGACTTACTCAATACGGGTATGATTACTTACAGATGACCCTACTGCCTGTATACTATTCACCTCAGTAGATTTTACTTGCTGTTTGGTAGCTTCTATGTTTTTCCTAGATCCTATGTACTCGATAGAATTAGGAAAACGATAACTTAGTTCCTATAATATACTGATAGAGTTTAGTCTACTCTAGAATCTTACCGACATGTACATATTACTTGATACTTCATTCCGTACCTTAGATCCTATGAGTGAGATAGGATTTGAAAGACGACGATTTAGTTTCTATATGAGACGAGGTTTAGCTCACATATGTATAGGAATAACATATCCTACACTGTTTTATACCGGAAGACGTACCAATTAAATTTTATACGCTGGGTAACATCCTACATAAAACTAATGTATGCTAAACCACTTAGTTTCTATAAGAAACTGATAGAGTCTAATTTATGCTACGACGCTACTGTCCGTTACAAACTGTGTGAACACAGTAGAAGTTACTACTATACTTTAAGCCACTAGTACACATGGTAGCTACCCTCTAGTGACTGATTGGCCTTATCATGCAGACATAATGGTCAACACACCCTGAAATTTCCTTTCGTGGCCGGTAGGGCACTAGTCCAACAAGGGGAGGAAGACAACGCTAAATAAGTGTTATATCGCTTCCACACCTCCTTAGAATATGCACATACTATAACTTAAATACATTGACAAATACTACAAACGAATTTCAGGATGAAATTCTCCTAACAAAGGGAGAATGTGACACCCAGTCAAAAATGACCCAAAATTTGGTCCAAATTTAAACTTTTATGTCGCGTATTATATACGTGTTAATACTCAAGTACTCAAGTATTATATATATGTATATATATATATATATAACCCGAAACGATTATTTAATAATCACGTATACACGAATCTGACAGAACGCAGAAACTAAAAATGTACAATTGTTCAAAACTTTTTTAAATAAAGTATTATTGTTGAGAATAATAATTATTTACTTCGTTAGAAATTTAAATACATTTTGGACATAGAAAACTATCCGTATATTTTAAGTAAAACAAAAATACAATTTTATATCTCCGTAAAAATATTTTTATAAAACATTTCAATTAAAAATATATACGATTATATTTTTAGAGATTTATCATTTTAGATTATACTACTTTACGATGGGGTACACAAACACGGAGCGAAAATACTATACAACTTCAATTATTGGAGCTGGTTATACAACCAACTCCAATAATTCACAGATCACACACACGCACACAATCCATTCTCTGATCTCTTCTCTCGCTCTCACTCTCTCAGTCTCTTCTCCATCTCAAGAACAAACAACACAACACCATAATCATCATCCACATCTTCATCTTGGATCAACATAATCATCGTCACCATCTCCATCTTCTTTGGTTCCTCACCATCATCATCTCCACCTCCGATTCACCATTTTTGGGTATGGTAAAAATCTCCACTTTCCTTTTTATTTCGAGTTTAAACTACATATATGATCATGTATTAGTGTTCTATTGAGTTGGTTATGTCCAAAATCAAGTAGGAAAAACGTTTTGTAGATTAATTGCACGAACAGACCTGAACCAGGCCCACACCCGAACGGGTGGCTCAAGAGACCCGAACGGGTGGCTCAAGAGACCCGAACGGGTGTGTGCAATATACCCGGACGGGTATGAAGCCTCACCCGGACGGGTGACATGCTTCCAACCCACCATATTTTGTAGTTTTGTATTCCTCTGAGTCACGGTCGTTTGGGCAGCTTGATCGCCTAAATACGAGTTCGTATGAGAGAGATATGGCCAAAACGGTGCAACATAGTCAAATCAGCAAAATGCACCATCTTTTCATATTCTTTCCTCAATCTTTAACCTTAACATATGAGATCAATTCCAAGCTAAATAAGTATCTAAAGTTCATGAAATCAACTAGGAACAAGTACAAAAATTGTATTTTGAAATATGATTTCAATTCCGTCACCAATGGGCCGTACACTTTTACAAACTACAAACTTAATTGTTTTCAAACATATAAACAAACACTTGGACACAATTCAACCGAATAAACATTAATATGGATGGTATTTGTACGCCTCCATTTACTTACATGTAATCTTACATGTTTAGGACACTAGGGGATTATACTTGGTTTACGCGCGCACATTAGGATTTGTTTGCTCTTCAGGTGAGTCTCACAGCCCCTTTTTACTGTTTTTACTATTTTAGGGGAGATGCATTACTTGTTTACTGAAATTACTTGTTTTACATGAATACATGTATAAATGTATTGATTTCCTACTTGTACTTACTGTGTTACAAACTTATAAACAAAATGCTTTACTGATTTACAAACTTACCGATTTCTACTTTACTACCTTATGGGTTTAATACTTTACGGAGTTGCTACTCCACAAACTTACCACTTTACCGATGTACTACTGTATTACTGTACAAACTTAGTGACTCACTGTTTTACTATGATACTGATACTTTACTACTTTACAAACGAAGTGAGCCATTGTTTTACTACGTACTGATTTACCTACCTTGCCACTGTACAAACTTAGCAACTGACTGCTTTACTACTTACCGATATACCGAATTGCATGAGTTTCCATTTAATCCAATGAAGTCCTCTGAATCATAGTTGTTAGTTATGGGATAAGCGCGAGTTTTAGTATATGGATCCATATGGGACTGACAATCCCCGCTCAGGGTGGTAGCGCCACCACGAACCGTACTCGTATAAATGGGCGTTTTCTACTCGTTTAATATGAGTGTTTTTGGATTAGCACACACGAGGGGCACAATTACGTACGTTAAGCTTCGACTATGATGGCTCATGGCAGACCCTACTTACTGAATTACATTTGCGTAATTGATACTTACTTACCTAATTACCTGTGTGTAATTGATACTTACTTACCTAATTACATGTGTGTAATTGATACTTACTTACCGAATTACTTGCGCGTAATTGTTACCTACTTACTCCATTACATTGTGAAATTGTAGCTCACTATTATACTTACTAACGACATGATTTACTTACTGATGTTGTACTAAACTTTCTATTATAATTCATTACAAACATGTGAGATTCACCAACCTTTTGGTTGACGCTTTTAGTGATGCATTCTCAGGTTCTCAGCGTCAGTAGTGACGGCTCGCAGGATAAGCTAAGCTAGTGCGAGTCGCATGCATACACCTTATGAAGATTTTACTTGCATTATCTTTTGTATTTTGGTTATGTACTTAAAATCCTCATAATCAATTTGCGAACTCGCTGTTGATGTATACTTATGACTTAAAACCTTGTACTATTTTTGGTAATGTAATGTATTTTTCTAAAACGTCTCATTTAGAATCGTTTGCTATCTAATCTTGGTGTTTGACATTTGATTAGTAGCACCCCAAAACTCACTTCCGCAAAGCTTTAAATTGGGGGTGTTACAGATTGGTATCAGAGCCTGAGGTTATAGCGAACTAGGTTGCATTTAGTGGGCCTAGACTATGACCGTTAGGCAGTATTCCTCATTAGATATAACTGGTTCAGGGATTTCATCATATAAGTTTAATTTAACATAGCCTGATCAACTATGTACAATTAAATGAAGATAATGTGAACTCTGAAATGGGTTATGTTGAACAGGAATGCATTAGTTGACTTTGACCACGAGAGAACCGTGACTTGTACTTGTTTTGCGTTAAACACGACTAGGTGGATAATACGTATGTATAGGTTATACATATATGGTTAGTCCTATTAATGTCCTCCGATATTTGGTAACGAACTTATTGTTCATATACGCCTTAGAACTCGCTAACGGAATGTTGATCGAGTCAGGAAAGTTGTACCGGGATGTGCCCTGGTTTCGAGGGTCATCTCTTCGAAATAGGCTTACCCTGCTAGAGTTGAGAACTTCGACATTCTATTCGATACGAACCGATTGGTAATTAGGATCGACATACACCTAAGGACAAAAATCCTTTCTCGCCACCCTATCACGTTTGTATAACGATCAATACTTGTTCGGATGTAATATCCCCCCTCACTTTTGTAAACCTCAATCCTCGTAATCATTTGAACTCGCAAGTTAGATGTTTGCAACCACTATTATTCTACACTATTGATTGTCACTTGTGTTGTGATATATTACCGTTATATATATACAACTACGATGATCATATTCTTATACGAAACTCTGACATATCCCTTATCTTCATTGAAGGAACATGCCTCCACGATGCCAAAAGTACACTCAAGCTCAGGTTGATCAACTAGTTGCTGACGCACTAATTGCTGAGCGACGACGATCCGAAAGTGCTGAAACACCACCAAGTACTTCTGTGGTAAAACCTTGCACCTACAAAGACTTCCTTAGTTGCAAGCCTCTGAACTTCAACGGCACTGAAGGTGCCATTGGTCTGTTGCGCTGGCTGGAAAAGACAGAGTCAGTCTTTCGCATCTGCAACTGCCCTGAGGACTGTAAGGTCAAGTTCTCTACCTACACTTTCATGGATGATGCTCTGACATGGTGGAACACTTATGCTGACTCTGTGGGCCAAGACATTGCTTTGGAAACTCCTTGGAATGAGCTGAAGAAAATGCTCAAGGATGAGTATTGTCCTAGGGATGAGATCCAACAACTCGAGGCTGAATTCTGGAATCTCACCACTCAAGGGAATGACATTGCTGGCTACACTTCTCGGTTCAATCAGTTAGCACACCTGTGCCCATCTATGGTTGATAATGAATCTAAGCGTATTGAGCGCTATCTCTGGGGACTTCCCCCACAAATTCAGGGGATGGTTACTTCATCAAATTCTCCCACATTTCATGGCACTGTGCGTATGGCGCACAAATTGATGGCACAAATGGTTCGCCAAGGAACATCTGGCGACAAAAATACTGGAAACAGCTCGGGAGATAATAAGAGGAAAGCTGATGGAAACCCTGGAAACCAGAGCCAAACTAACAAGAAGCTTGCGATTGCTAAGGCCAACGCCTCTAAATCTGATGACAAGATAGGGTACAAAGGAAGCAAGCCCTATTGCTCTAAGTGCAGCCTTCACCATGATGGTTCGTGTCCTTGCCCCAAATGCAAGCGATTTGGGCATGTGGCCAAAGACTGCAAAGCAGTCACAATTAGTACCAACACCTCTGCACCTAAGACCTGCTATGAATGCAATGGTACTGGGCACTTCAGGAGGGAATGCCCAAAGTTGAAGGACAAGAACAGCAACACTGCTAAGGGCAGGTTCTATGTGCTTAACACTGAAGGTAACCACTAGAACCCGAGACTTATTGACTTACTCAATACGGGTATGATTACTTACAGATGACCCTACTGCCTGTATACTATTCACCTCAGTAGATTTTACTTGCTGTTTGGTAGCTTCTATGTTTTTCCTAGATCCTATGTACTCGATAGAATTAGGAAAACGATAACTTAGTTCCTATAATATACTGATAGAGTTTAGTCTACTCTAGAATCTTACCGACATGTACATATTACTTGATACTTCATTCCGTACCTTAGATCCTATGAGTGAGATAGGATTTGGAAGACGACGATTTAGTTTCTATATGAGACGAGGTTTAGCTCACATATGTATAGGAATAACATATCCTACACTGTTTTATACCGGAAGACGTACCAATTAAATTTTATACGCTGGGTAACATCCTACATAAAACTAATGTATGCTAAACCACTTAGTTTCTATAAGAAACTGATAGAGTCTAATTTATGCTACGACGCTACTGTCCGTTACAAACTGTGTGAACACAGTAGAAGTTACTACTATACTTTAAGCCACTAGTACACATGGTAGCTACCCTCTAGTGACTGATTGGCCTTATCATGCAGACATAATGGTCAACACACCCTGAAATTTCCTTTCGTGGCCGGTAGGGCACTAGTCCAACAAGGGGAGGAAGACAACGCTAAATAAGTGTTATATCGCTTCGACACCTCCTTAGAATATGCACATACTATAACTTAAATACATTGACAAATACTACAAACGAATTTCAGGATGAAATTCTCCTAACAAGGGGAGAATGTGACACCCAGTCAAAAATGACCCAAAATTTGGTCCAAATTTAAACTTTTATGTCGCGTATTATATACGTGTTAATACTCAAGTACTCAAGTATTATATATATGTATATATATATATATATATATATATATATATATATATATATATATATATATATATATAACCCGAAACGATTATTTAATAATCACGTATACATGAATATGACAGAACGCAGAAACTAAAAATGTACAATTGTTCAAAACTTTTTTAAATAAAGTATTATTGTTGAGAATAATAATTATTTACTTCGTTAGAAATTTAAATACATTTTGGACATAGAAAACTATCCGTATATTTTAAGTAAAACAAAAATACAATTTTATATCTCCGTAAAAATATTTTTATAAAACATTTCAGTTAAAAATATATACGATTATATTTTTAGAGATTTATCATTTTAGATTATACTACTTTACGATCGGGTACACAAACACGGAGCGAAAATACTATACAACTTCAATTATTGGAGCTGGTTATACAACCAACTCCAATAATTCACAGATCACACACACGCACACAATCCATTCTCTGATCTCTTCTCTCGCTCTCACTCTCTCAGTCTCTTCTCCATCTCAAGAACAAACAACACAACACCATAATCATCATCCACATCTTCATCTTGGATCAACATAATCATCGTCACCATCTCCATCTTCTTTGGTTCCTCACCATCATCATCTCCACCTCCGATTCACCATTTTTGGGTATGGTAAAAATCTCCACTTTCCTTTTTATTTCGAGTTTAAACTACATATATGATCATGTATTAGTGTTCTATTGAGTTGGTTATGTCCAAAATCAAGTAGGAAAATCGTTTTGTAGATTAATTGCACGAACAGACCTGAACCAGGCCCACACCCGAACGGGTGGCTCAAGAGACCCGAACGGGTGGCTCAAGAGACCCGAACGGGTGTGTGCAATATACCCGGACGGGTATGAAGCCTCACCCGGACGGGTGACATGCTTCCAACCCACCATATTTTGTAGTTTTGTAGTCCTCTGAGTCACGGTCGTTTGGGCAGCTTGATCACCTAAATACGAGTTCGTATGAGAGAGATATGGCCAAAACGGTGCAACATAGTCAAATCAGCAAAATGCACCATCTTTTCATATTCTTTCCTCAATCTTTAACCTTAACATATGAGATCAATTCCAAGCTAAATAAGTATCTAAAGTTCATGAAATCAACTAGGAACAAGTACAAAAATTGTATTTTGAAATATGATTTCAATTCCGTCACCAATGGGCCGTACACTTTTACAAACTACAAACTTAATTGTTTTCAAACATATAAACAAACACTTGGACACAATTCAACCGAATAAACATTAATATGGATGGTATTTGTACGCCTCCATTTACTTACATGTAATCTTACATGTTTAGGACACTAGGGGATTATACTTGGTTTACGCGCGCACATTAGGATTTGTTTGCTCTTCAGGTGAGTCTCACAGCCCCTTTTTACTGTTTTTACTATTTTAGGGGAGATGCATTACTTGTTTACTGAAATTACTTGTTTTACTTGAATACATGTATAAATGTATTGATTTCCTACTTGTACTTACTGTGTTACAAACTTATAAACAAAATGCTTTACTGATTTACAAACTTACCGATTTCTACTTTACTACCTTATGGGTTTAATACTTTACGGAGTTGCTACTCCACAAACTTACCACTTTACCGATGTACTACTGTATTACTGTACAAACTTAGTGACTCACTGTTTTACTATGATACTGATACTTTACTACTTTACAAACGAAGTGAGCCATTGTTTTACTACGTACTGATTTACCTACCTTGCCACTGTACAAACTTAGCAACTGACTGCTTTACTACTTACCGATATACCGAATTGCATGAGTTTCCATTTAATCCAATGAAGTCCTCTGAATCATAGTTGTTAGTTATGGGATAAGCGCGAGTTTTAGTATATGGATCCATATGGGACTGACAATCCCCGCTCAGGGTGGTAGCGCCACCACGAACCGTACTCGTATAAATGGGCGTTTTCTACTCGTTTCATATGAGTGTTTTTGGATTAGCACTCACGAGGAGCACAATTACGTACGTTAAGCTTCGACTATGATGGCTCATGGCAGACCCTACTTACTGAATTACATTTGCGTAATTGATACTTACTTACCTAATTACCTGTGTGTAATTGATACTTACTTACCTAATTACATGTGTGTAATTGATACTTACTTACCGAATTACTTGCGCGTAATTGTTACCTACTTACTCCATTACATTGTGAAATTGTAGCTCACTATTATACTTACTAACGACATGATTTACTTACTGATGTTGTACTAAACTTTCTATTATAATTCATTACAAACATGTGAGATTCACCAACCTTTTGGTTGACGCTTTTAGTGATGCATTCTCAGGTACTCAGCGTCAGTAGTGACGGCTCGCAGGATAAGCTAAGCTAGTGCGAGTCGCATGCATACACCTTATGAAGATTTTACTTGCATTATCTTTTGTATTTTGGTTATGTACTTAAAATCCTCATAATCAATTTGCGAACTCGCTGTTGATGTATACTTATGACTTAAAACCTTGTACTATTTTTGGTAATGTAATGTATTTTTCTAAAACGTCTCATTTAGAATCGTTTGCTATCTAATCTTGGTGTTTGACATTTGATTAGTAGCACCCCAAAACTCACTTCCGCAAAGCTTTAAATTGGGGGTGTTACAGATTGGTATCAGAGCCTGAGGTTATAGCGAACTAGGTTGCATTTAGTGGGCCTAGACTATGACCGTTAGGCAGTATTCCTCATTAGATATAACTGGTTCAGGGATTTCATCATATAAGTTTAATTTAACATAGCCTGATCAACTATGTACAATTAAATGAAGATAATGTGAACTCTGAAATGGGTTATGTTGAACAGGAATGCATTAGTTGACTTTGACCACGAGAGAACCGTGACTTGTACTTGTTTTGCGTTAAACACGACTAGGTGGATAATACGTATGTATAGGTTATACATATATGGTTAGTCCTATTAATGTCCTCCGATATTTGGTAACGAACTTATTGTTCATATACGCCTTAGAACTCGCTAACGGAATGTTGATCGAGTCAGGAAAGTTGTACCGGGATGTGCCCTGGTTTCGAGGGTCATCTCTTCGAAATAGGCTTACCCTGCTAGAGTTGAGAACTTCGACATTCTATTCGATACGAACCGATTGGTAATTAGGATCGACATACACCTAAGGACAAAAATCCTTTCTCGCCACCCTATCACGTTTGTATAACGATCAATACTTGTTCGGATGTAATATCCCCCCTCACTTTTGTAAACCTCAATCCTCGTAATCATTTGAACTCGCAAGTTAGATGTTTGCAACCACTATTATTCTACACTATTGATTGTCACTTGTGTTGTGATATATTACCGTTATATATATACAACTACGATGATCATATTCTTATACGAAACTCTGACATATCCCTTATCTTCATTGAAGGAACATGCCTCCACGACGCCAAAAGTACACTCAAGCTCAGGTTGATCAACTAGTTGCTGACGCACTAATTGCTGAGCGACGACGATCCGAAAGTGCTGAAACACCACCAAGTACTTCTGTGGTAAAACCTTGCACCTACAAAGACTTCCTTAGTTGCAAGCCTCTGAACTTCAACGGCACTGAAGGTGCCATTGGTCTGTTGCGTTGGCTGGAAAAGACAGAGTCAGTCTTTTGCATCTGCAACTGCCCTGAGGACTGTAAAGTCAAGTTCTCTACCTACACTTTCATGGATGATGCTCTGACATGGTGGAACACTTATGCTGACTCTGTGGGCCAAGACATTGCTTTGGAAACTCCTTGGAATGAGCTGAAGAAAATGCTCAAGGATGAGTATTGTCCTAGGGATGAGATCCAACAACTCGAGGCTGAATTCTGGAATCTCACCACTCAAGGGAATGACATTGCTGGCTACACTTCTCGGTTCAATCAGTTAGCACACCTGTGCCCATCTATGGTTGATAATGAATCTAAGCGTATTGAGCGCTATCTCTGGGGACTTCCCCCACAAATTCAGGGGATGGTTACTTCATCAAATTCTCCCACATTTCATGGCACTGTGCGTATGGCGCACAAATTGATGGCACAAATGGTTCGCCAAGGAACATCTGGCGACAAAAATACTGGAAACAGCTCGGGAGATAATAAGAGGAAAGCTGATGGAAACCCTGGAAACCAGAGCCAAACTAACAAGAAGCTTGCGATTGCTAAGGCCAACGCCTCCGAATCTGATGACAAGATAGGGTACAAAGGAAGCAAGCCCTATTGCTCTAAGTGCAGCCTTCACCATGATGGTTCGTGTCCTTGCCCCAAATGCAAGCGATTTGGGCATGTGGCCAAAGACTGCAAAGCAGTCACAATTAGTACCAACACCTCTGCACCTAAGACCTGCTATGAATGCAATGGTACTGGGCACTTCAGGAGGGAATGCCCAAAGTTGAAGGACAAGAACCGCAACACCGCTAAGGGCAGGTTCTATGTGCTTAACACTGAAGGTAACCACTAGAACCCGAGACTTATTGACTTACTCAATACGGGTATGATTACTTACAGATGACCCTACTGCCTGTATACTATTCACCTCAGTAGATTTTACTTGCTGTTTGGTAGCTTCTATGTTTTTCCTAGATCCTATGTACTCGATAGAATTAGGAAAACGATAACTTAGTTCCTATAATATACTGATAGAGTTTAGTCTACTCTAGAATCTTACCGACATGTACATATTACTTGATACTTCATTCCGTACCTTAGATCCTATGAGTGAGATAGGATTTGGAAGACGACGATTTAGTTTCTATATGAGACGAGGTTTAGCTCACATATGTATAGGAATAACATATCCTACACTGTTTTATACCGGAAGACGTACCAATTAAATTTTATACGCTGGGTAACATCCTACATAAAACTAATGTATGCTAAACCACTTAGTTTCTATAAGAAACTGATAGAGTCTAATTTATGCTACGACGCTACTGTCCGTTACAAACTGTGTGAACACAGTAGAAGTTACTACTATACTTTAAGCCACTAGTACACATGGTAGCTACCCTCTAGTGACTGATTGGCCTTATCATGCAGACATAATGGTCAACACACCCTGAAATTTCCTTTCGTGGCCGGTAGGGCACTAGTCCAACAAGGGGAGGAAGACAACGCTAAATAAGTGTTATATCGCTTCGACACCTCCTTAGAATATGCACATACTATAACTTAAATACATTGACAAATACTACAAACGAATTTCAGGATGAAATTCTCCTAACAAGGGGAGAATGTGACACCCAGTCAAAAATGACCCAAAATTTGGTCCAAATTTAAACTTTTATGTCGCGTATTATATACGTGTTAATACTCAAGTACTCAAGTATTATATATATGTATATATATATATATATATATATATATATATATATATATATATATATATATAACCCGAAACGATTATTTAATAATCACGTATACACGAATCTGACAGAACGCAGAAACTAAAAATGTACAATTGTTCAAAACTTTTTTAAATAAAGTATTATTGTTGAGAATAATAATTATTTACTTCGTTAGAAATTTAAATACATTTTGGACATAGAAAACTATCCGTATATTTTAAGTAAAACAAAAATACAATTTTATATCTCCGTAAAAATATTTTTATAAAACATTTCAATTAAAAATATATACGATTATATTTTTAGAGATTTATCATTTTAGATTATACTACTTTACGATCGGGTACACAAACACGGAGCGAAAATACTATACAACTTCAATTATTGGAGCTGGTTATACAACCAACTCCAATAATTCACAGATCACACACACGCACACAATCCATTCTCTGATCTCTTCTCTCGCTCTCACTCTCTCAGTCTCTTCTCCATCTCAAGAACAAACAACACAACACCATAATCATCATCCACATCTTCATCTTGGATCAACATAATCATCGTCACCATCTCCATCTTCTTTGGTTCCTCACCATCATCATCTCCACCTTCGATTCACCATTTTTGGGTATGGTAAAAATCTCCACTTTCCTTTTTATTTCGAGTTTAAACTACATATATGATCATGTATTAGTGTTCTATTGAGTTGGTTATGTCCAAAATCAAGTAGGAAAAACGTTTTGTAGATTAATTGCACGAACAGACCTGAACCAGGCCCACACCCGAACGGGTGGCTCAAGAGACCCGAACGGGTGGCTCAAGAGACCCGAACGGGTGTGTGCAATATACCCGGACGGGTATGAAGCCTCACCCGGACGGGTGACATGCTTCCAACCCACCATATTTTGTAGTTTTGTAGTCCTCTGAGTCACGGTCGTTTGGGCAGCTTGATCGCCTAAATACGAGTTCATATGAGAGAGATATGGCCAAAACGGTGCAACATAGTCAAATCAGCAAAATGCACCATCTTTTCATATTCTTTCCTCAATCTTTAACCTTAACATATGAGATCAATTCCAAGCTAAATAAGTATCTAAAGTTCATGAAATCAACTAGGAACAAGTACAAAAATTGTATTTTGAAATATGATTTCAATTCCGTCACCAACGGGCCGTACACTTTTACAAACTACAAACTTAATTGTTTTCAAACATATAAACAAACACTTGGACACAATTCAA
Source organism: Helichrysum umbraculigerum (assembly GCA_949592205.1). Classification (NCBI taxonomy): domain Eukaryota; kingdom Viridiplantae; phylum Streptophyta; class Magnoliopsida; order Asterales; family Asteraceae; genus Helichrysum; species Helichrysum umbraculigerum. The sequence goes on from CATIUR010000001.1 coordinate 385,045,564, forward strand.
CCGAATAAACATTAATATGGATGGTATTTGTACGCCTCCATTTACTTACATGTAATCTTACATGTTTAGGACACTAGAGGATTATACTTGGTTTACGCGCGCACATTAGGATTTGTTTGCTCTTCAGGTGAGTCTCACAGCCCCTTTTTACTGTTTTTACTATTTTAGGGGAGATGCATTACTTGTTTACTGAAATTACTTGTTTTACATGAATACATGTATAAATGTATTGATTTCCTACTTGTACTTACTGTGTTACAAACTTATAAACAAAATGCTTTACTGATTTACAAACTTACCGATTTCTACTTTACTACCTTATGGGTTTAATACTTTACGGAGTTGCTACTCCACAAACTTACCACTTTACCGATGTACTACTGTATTACTGTACAAACTTAGTGACTCACTGTTTTACTATGATACTGATACTTTACTACTTTACAAACGAAGTGAGCCATTGTTTTACTACGTACTGATTTACCTACCTTGCCACTGTACAAACTTAGCAACTGACTGCTTTACTACTTACCGATATACCGAATTGCATGAGTTTCCATTTAATCCAATGAAGTCCTCTGAATCATAGTTGTTAGTAATGGGATAAGCGCGAGTTTTAGTATATGGATCCATATGGGACTGACAATCCCCGCTCAGGGTGGTAGCGCCACCACGAACCGTACTCGTATAAATGGGCGTTTTCTACTCGTTTCATATGAGTGTTTTTGGATTAGCACTCACGAGGGGCACAATTACGTACGTTAAGCTTCGACTATGATGGCTCATGGCAGACCCTACTTACTGAATTACATTTGCGTAATTGATACTTACTTACCTAATTACCTGTGTGTAATTGATACTTACTTACCTAATTACCTGTGTGTAATTGATACTTACTTACCGAATTACTTGCGCGTAATTGTTACCTACTTACTCCATTACATTGTGAAATTGTAGCTCACTATTATACTTACTAACGACATGATTTACTTACTGATGTTGTACTAAACTTTCTATTATAATTCATTACAAACCTGTGAGATTCACCAACCTTTTGGTTGACGCTTTTAGTGATGCATTCTCAGGTACTCAGCGTCAGTAGTGACGGCCCGCAGGATAAGCTAAGCTAGTGCGAGTCGCATGCATACACCTTATGAAGATTTTACTTGCATTATCTTTTGTATTTTGGTTATGTACTTAAAATCCTCAGAATCAATTTGCGAACTCGCTGTTGATGTATACTTATGATTTAAAACCTTGTACTATTTTTGGTAATGTAATGTATTTTTATAAAACGTCTCATTTAGAGTCGTTTGCTATCTAATCTTGGTGTTTGATATTTGATTAGTAGCACCCCAAAACTCGCTTCCGCAAAGCATTAAATTGGGGGTGTTACAAGCAGGGGCGGATTTGTGAAGGGGGAAGGGGGGTCAAGTGCCCCTAGTAACCCAATGAACTTTAGAGTAAAATTTTATATATTTTGGGTCATGCCCCCGACATAGGAGAAAAATTGCCCCCAATTCATGAATCTTTTTTTACTTAACCATTTAAATATCTTTATATATTCAACAAATATGTGTTGAAGTAAACAATAGAAAATTAAAGCTTGAATAGTGTTTTAATGGAGGAAATTTGACTTGGAATTTGGTTGGGGAAGAAGATAGCCAACAGGCTATAAAATTCGTATGTTTCAGCTTTCACGAATACACTTTTCAAAACACCCCTACTAATATATTTAAAGTGACACTTTTGGCCCTTAGACTCCATATTGTCATTCACTAAATTCACATTTTTAGATTTGTAGTTCAATTTAGGAATGTTTTTGTTAGGAAATTTATTTTGACCATACATTTCATTTATAAAAAAAACTTCACATGGTGTCTGACTTCATAAAAAACTATCATATTAGCTTTGAAGATTCCCATTGAAATTTATTGGGACACAAAAGCTTATTAAAAAATAAGTAAAACATAATTAATATTGAATATAATGCATAGACTATTTTAATCTTATTCCAACGATACATACTTTTAACATCTCATAAAGCTAACAATATAAGCATGCAAAAATTAATATATCTTATATCTGAATAATTTTTTGTCTACGAGGCTAATATTTTCTTGTAAAAACGTTGATAACTGTCAACGCTACGGGGCTAATATTTTAATTATGTCACAACGCCATCAAATCCAACATATTGTTGCTTTATGATATATTTTAGGTAATATTTTGAGTTATTTGCATATCATTTGTCTAAAGTTTTTTAGGTTGTTTATGTTGCAACATAATTTTTTGTATATTGATGGAGTTATAAGTTTTTACCTTTTAGCTTTAGTGATGGAGTTATTTAGCTTTATATCCAATAGCTAGTTTTCAATTGTTATTTCATACCCTATTTGTGGTTATTTTGAGTAGTACCGTTATAGTTTAATGCAACATTAAAGGTATACGACTAAAAAAAATATGCCCCCCATAACACAAAATCCTAGATCCGCCACTGGTTACAAGGCATTACTTTGATATATTACGTTCGGATTCATATGAAAACAATAAGGTTACAATCTTTCTTTGATTGTATTCAGGGTGCTAACACTCGAAATATTTGGCTATATTGACACACCTGATTACTTGCACGTGTATCTCTCGACCCTTCTTAGAAAATGCCAATGCTCAGGGGCGGAGCTAGGATTTTTGGTATAGGGGGGCAAAAAAATTTTTTTTTCCTTTTTCCTATCATTTTGGGGGGCAAAACTCCAAAACTATCACTAATAACCTTAAAAAATTTATTTTTTTCCACAATTCTAGATTTTTAAGGGGGGCGACTGCCCCCCATGCCCCCCCTCTAGCTCCGCCCCTGCCAATGCTTGGAGGTAAATGCGAGTATATATCTATATTTGTACTAAATTATATTTATCTATTTTTTAAGAATCATGATTGATTCTCACTTCAACAGGCCCTGCGAATAAAACCAGTTGCAGGAGAATTCTATAGATACTCACTTAGATTGACTGATGTCTACGATGATCTACCACAAAATATCAAGGTTCTTAGGATTCAGCCTGTTACTATATGGGATATAAATACTGACACCGATATTGCTTGTCCAACTTATGGACGTACATTGACAAACATATCCCTAGTTTTGAATGTCATCACTGATCATTTTCTTCACACTATTGCAAAGTGTCTTCCTCTATTGGTTGAGTTGGATCTAAAAGACGAACCAGTGTCCAAACCCTTAGATGACATGTCTGACGAAGGGATTCACTCACTAGTTGGCTATAGGAATCTGACTAGCCTCTCTCTAAGACGTCATGTACACAAATTCAAAGAGACAACTGATTTGGGCATGTTTTTGCTTTCGGAGGGCTGCAAAGGATTAATCTCAGTTCGACTGCAGGGATTTTCTCGAGTTAGTGATGTAGGCTTCACATCCATTCTCAATTCATGTTCGAATTTGAAGAAGTTTAAGATTTAGTATGCTCCCCTTTTGACAGAATTAACGTTTCTAGATGTCAGCAACGTTTGTAGGTCCCTCGTAGAGGTTAAACTGGAATCATGTAATTCGATAACTAGCAAAGCAGTGCGTGAACTGTAACACCCAGTCTTCGGGTCTAGTAGTATTTTAATATTTTCTGATAGTGAACTATTATTTAATGTGTCAGAAAATAAGTGTGTTGTGTTAATTAAAAATAAGAGGAGAAAAGAGTCGAATAATTTATTGTGACTAATAAATTATTGATTGTTTTAAATTAACTCAGTTGACGGTAAAATAAAATAATGTTTCCCCGCAAATGGTTTTTAAGTTCCAGACAATGAAAAGTACGGGGAATGAAAATTAACAAATTATATGATAGACTCATATTTGAGTCGGTTGTTACTTCATCATATATCTATATGCATACGTATCATACATACCTCCATAATTCATGAAACCCTAGATTAAATTCACAAAATCAATTCCTAACATCAAATTGAGGTTGCTAAACACGAATTCAAGCTTCTATTATCATTATAATCAAGGTATGATTATGTGTTCTTGATTTCTAAAACCTAGAATTTGGGGTTTTTGGGATTTTGAGTTAATTATAAAGTTTAATCCGAAATTGAAGCTTGATTTTGTTAAATTGATATTACTTAAGCTTAATTATGGTGATGTTTAACATTAATTAGGCTAAGGGTTGTGAAATTGATTAGGTGTTCTTGGGAAATTGATGATTATGATAAGTTGATGGGTTATATGATGGAATTGATGATAAAGATGATGATACAATTATTAGTTGATGCTTAAATGATGATTATAACCTAAGCCTTAACTTAGAAATGAAGGAAGTGATATATGATCATTAATACAATTCATGAGTTTAGTTGATTTTGCTAGAATCAAAGCTTTTAAGCTTGTGTTGTTAGTGAATAATTGATAATAGTTGATTTATAATGATGATTGACATAATTCAAGTTGAAATGTATATATTGATTAAGGGTTATGAGAGTTTTGATGAATTGTTGATGAAGATGCTAATAATCTTGTTAATGGGTTAATTATATTAGTTAACAAGGATTAAGATGGAGAAAGGTGAGAATGTGATCCTAATGATCATAATTTGATAAGTGATTGTGAATTGTGATGATTAAAGTGGTTATTCATAATCTTGAAATAATGAATGTTGAATTAATACAAGTTAGTGATAAGTTGTTTGATGTATTTACAATTGTATGATGATATATCAATATTGAGACAATTGTCAAGTGACTAACTTGTGTTATTCTGTTGTATTCTCAGATGTGGAGAAGACTCAGTGATATTAGACTACTGAGTGGATGACTGAGGTATTCGGTGAGTGGATCTATGAACCTCAGTGTGATTTAGTTGTAACAGGTTTTGTTACAACGGGTAAACGTATTATTATTGATTTAGTTGCCATGATTATTTTGGTTTAAAAATAATACTGTTGATAGACTCTTAGTCTGATATGATAAATCTGTGATCACGTGATATTCAGCCTTTGGGCTTTGATGATATTCAGAGGCCAGCCTGGAGCTGGGCTTGGGTTTGCTATTGATTGGATAACACAGGGTCTTAGTACAAGTATTATTGTCGTAGCCTGTGTTATTTGAGTTGTAGCACCAAGTAGTCGGTTAAACCTCTGTATGGGCCTGCAGTGGTTTTAAAGTGTTCTTTGAGAAGGTGATACCTCAAGAACCACCGGTCCTCTTTGACGCCAGTTAATTGTGATTGGATAAGTTGTAAACAGGTGTGTTGTGTGCATATGGTTAGTAGTTGTGCACAAAGTTGTTATGCTAAGTTGGACTGTTGTTTATTGATTTACTCACTTAGCTTTGAGCTAATCCCCCACATTAACACTTCTTGCAGGTTATAGATTTTATCGGGTGGGCAAGAAGTTGAAATGGAAGGAATGTTGATGATTAGGTGTTACTCTGATATTGATTTGTATAAATCATTGTTATCTTTTGGTTTTGAAATAACACCCATGTTGATGAACTATGTTTTAAATTAGTTTGAATTTGTAATGTAACTTGGTATTTGAAATGATGTAACTCATAAATGTTGAAACTTGGACATACGCTTCCGATATATTGTATTAAAATGGTTGTAAAACGAGGGCTGTTAAAAGTTGGTATCAGAGCATGAGTTTGGGTGAATTGAACATGGTAAGGTGTTCAATCCCAAATCTAGAGTTGTGTCAAGTCAAACATTCTAGTGGGTGTGGGATTAGTTGTTGTATGAGAAAGTGGTTATTGAATGTGTACTAACCTATAACAAGTGGCAAGATTGTTGTTTTGGTTGCAGAGACGGAGGAATATGAGGAACCCAAGGGTATTCTCAATGATTCCTCAATACTGATGGGCCTATGTGTATCAGGTACTTTTCGATAAGCTTGGTGTATTTCAATAAGCTTGAATTATTTACTTTGCTAAGATGATTATAATTAGTAGTAAAGTAAATTGAGTCAGACTGATATGAATCCCTAGTTGTGAGTCATTGATGATTATTACTTGTTAATAAGATGATAGGAATATTAATGGGTAATTTTGAATAAAGTTGATATGACTCCATATAGTAAATTTAATGAGATGTTGGTAAATCTCAATTAATAAGTTTGAAGTCTTGTTGTTGTGTAAATTAGAAAGTGTTCATCGATTTGAAAGTGTGTTGTTGACTTGGAAAAATCATAGTTGAATGTGGTCGTGTCAAACTTGATAATTGTTATGTTATAAAGTGATAAATGTGGCTAGTTGCTTATGTGTTTAACATTGATCATGATTGTGGTTGAATTATGATCTATGTACTAAAGGTGGTGTAGTAAGAAAGTCAAATAGGTTAATCAACTTTTATGTGTGTTGATAAGTTTGTGAAAGGTCAAGGTTGAAAATTGTTGTAATTGGCCTAAATATGATGACTTTAATGTGAAATTGGTGTTTTAAGGGTATAATAGGACACCAATAGTGAAAGTGGATTAGTTTGACTTATAATAGTCAACGTAATGTGAAATGGGTGATGAAATGGTAGTTATATGGGTTGAAACCCAAACGGGTTATAAAAGTGCCCAAATGGGTCACTTGATGGTTAAATGGTTAAACTGACTGGTAGTTTAGTTATAACCAATGTTAAAGTGACTTTAAGTCATAAACATAGTAGCAAGGTGTGTTGAAAGTGTTAATGTAGTTAAAATGGTTGAAATTGGTAAAAAGTGTCCAATTGGACCCTTAAACGGGTCAAAGAGTTAAAACATGGTAGAATGAGTGTATGAGGGTGATGAATGTGCCTACGCGTCAAAAATATATGTAGAAACATGTTGGCAAAGGGTGGAAGTCAGAAACCAAGCCATTTGAAATTTGACGTGTCGCCAAAATGAGCTAAAATGGTCAAAAATGAGTCGTACGTCCATTTTCTCGATAAATGTGAATTTTGAAAAAGTGTGAAAATGGAAAGTTGCATTTTGATTATATGAAGGTGCCTGCAAAATTTCAGACATTAATTCTTTACGGTTTGTGAGATATGTGCGTTTGAATTTCGGAAAATTGCACTAAGTTGTGCAGGAAATGGAGGTCTGCTGTACAGGCATGGGACCCGGCGGTTCGAAAAGGAACCCGGCGGGTAAAGTAGTGACCCGGCTGGTAGTACTTAAACCCGGCTGCTCCTCCAGCCCAAATACGGCAAAATGTTTCTGTTTGGCCAAAATTTAATTTACCCGGCGGCTGGATGTTGTGACCCGGCGGTTTGGGGTTAGAACCCGGCGGCTTCACCCTACAAGCCGGCGGCTTGGGGCTCGTTTCTGTAAAAAAAAAAAAAAAAAATTTAAAGTTTTTCGACGTTCGACGTAACGTTTGACGTAGAAATTTCCGTTAGAAAATTTCGGTGTCAGATTAAGACGAAATTTACATATCCACTTAAAAAACGGTCCAACGGTCAAAGCTCTTCGCTTTGCCATGAGCCCTGGCAGTTTTGGGTACTTCGGGGTCGTTTGGGGCCCGAAAATGGCATTTTACTGTTTTTCGGACCTTATTTCGGACTTTTGGCTTACGTTTTGTATTGGGCTTTTGTTTCTTTGAGCCCAAGGATCATTCCTGTGTGTATGTGCAATGTTAAAACTTGTTTTAAAAAGGTCCACAAACGTTATTGTGTATGAGTTGTTCTTAGGCGGTTTAATTAACTGCAAAATCGGATAGCAACTAGTGTTGTTACTTGTTGCTAACCAGGGTTAGTAAATATTGAGTATGGGATTATGTGGATTATATTATATGAATTAGTTGAACATGATGGAGTATTTGAATCATGTAGAACATAAAAACTGATTGAATTGAGCATTTTAAGAAATTGAAAAATAAATACATGAGCTCATATTTATGTGATAATTGAATATGAAATGCTCAATTGTAAATCAACTAAAGGTGAATAAATTGATGAATATGTGTTGAATATTACACATAGTTTTGATGAAGTGTTTGGTACTAAATTTATTATAAGTGTTAAATGATGTTGATGGATGTAATTGTTGGATATTACATCCATGTTAAAGAGATGTAACTAGTAATTGATATTGAATCAGATAATAAAAGTGTTGATGGATGTAATTGTGTTGGACATTACATCTGTGCTAATGAAATAGTGAAAAGAGTTATATTTACCTGATTATGTGATTAGTTGTTCAATTAAAGTGATAAGTTGAAAATGGTAGCAAATTAATAATTGGTTGATATTATTGTTGTGATATATGTAAGAGTAAAGAGTAATAACTTTGAAGATGGATGGTATGAAGTGGCCTGAGAATGAAGTGTGATTGACATAATATGACGACGTCTGGCCAACGTATTTATATTATGCCATTTCACATGGAATTGTTGAGGTTACTAAGTACTAGATAAAGTTAAATTGTTTTTAAAATAACAGGTAAGATATGTTGACCTGTAGTTGAGAAATAGTCAAAGATTGACTGAAATAAAAGAGTAGTAAACCATGAAATTGTTGTTAATGTGGTACCTATGGTACAAGAGATGTGTATGTGTGATGAATTGCAACTAGTAGTAATGAAAAGGTGATTTAAGCAAAGTAGAGGTCAGTTGACTATGAATTATATTGTGTTGATATTGTTGAATAGATGACTAGTGACGGCACCTTGTGTTGTTGATGTACCTATGCTGATGATGCATGGTATAAACAGGTGTTGATTTAGCATCTAGATTGGTGTGATAGGATGCTAGTTGATTATGTGAAACTGGTTGTAATCATAAGATTTGATCTCTACATGTTGCTTACTGTTATGTATTTGAGATTATATGATTGTAGATTACTGTCGAGTACAGAGTTTCATATAATCAGGTTGTGTTTATAATTACAAGTTGTAAAGTGGTAATTAAATAGTTGCAAAAGTGAAAATTCTAGCAAATTGTTAGCTAAATTGCTAGTGATGAATTAAGTTAAACCTTTATTGATAAGATACATGTTGTGGTATTTAGTACCACTTGTTGTTGTTATTGTTGTTGTTGTTGTTGTTGTTGTTGTGATAAAGATGAAATTGCTTATGTGTTTCGGTGAATTCAGTTGAAATACACACTGGTGGTGTGTAAGTTGATAAGATATATGCACATTTTGTGTTTAAGTGGTTAAATATATGCAAGTACAGTTGATGTTGTAGTGATTAAAAATATACATAATGATGATATGCATAAGTGAATTGAATTATAACCACATCTTGTGAGCATATAGTAATAAATAAGTATGTGGTTAGAGGTGTATGAGATATATATAGTATTAGTGAAATGTTATGTGTGATTCTATTTCACTAGAGTGATTAAGTATGATTAGATTTCGAGGACGAAATCTCTTTAAGGGGGAGAGATTTGTAACACCCAGTCTTCGGGTCTAGTAGTATTTTAATATTTTCTGATAGTGAACTATTATTTAATGTGTTAGAAAATAAGTGTGTTGTGTTAATTAAAAATAAGAGGAGAAAAGAGTCGAATAATTTATTGTGACTAATAAATTATTGATTGGTTTAAATTAACTCAGTTGACGGTAAAATAAAATAATGTTTCCCCGCAAATGATTTTTAAGTTCCAGACAATGAAAGGTACGGGGAATGAAAATTAACAAATTATATGATAGACTCATATTTGAGTCGGTTGTTACTTCATCATATATCTATATGCATACGTATCATACATATCTCCATAATTCATGAAACCCTAGATTAAATTCACAAAATCAATTCCTAACATCAAATTGAGGTTGCTAAACACGAATTCAAGCTTCTATTATCATTATAATCAAGGTATGATTATGCGTTCTTGATTTCTAAAACCTAGAATTTGGGGTTTTGGGAATTTTGAGTTAATTATAAAGTTTAATCCGAAATTGAAGCTTGATTTTGTTAAATTGATATTACTTAAGCTTAATTATGGTGATGTTTAACATTAATTAGGCTAAGGGTTGTGAAATTGATTAGGTGTTCTTGGGAAATTGATGATTATGATAAGTTGATGGGTTATATGATGGAATTGATGATAAAGATGATGATACAATTATTAGTTGATGCTTAAATGATGATTATAACCTAAGCCTTAACTTAGAAATGAAGGAAGTGATATATGATCATTAATACAATTCATGAGTTTAGTTGATTTTGCTAGAATCAAAGCTTTTAAGCTTTTGTTGTTAGTGAATAATTGATAATAGTTGATTTATAATGATGATTGACATAATTCAAGTTGAAATGTGTATATTGATTAAGGGTTATGAGAGTTTTGATGAATTGTTGATGAAGATGCTAATAATCTTGTTAATGGGTTAATTATATTAGTTAACAAGGATTAAGATGGAGAAAGGTGAGAATGTGATCCTAATGATCATAATTTGATAAGTGATTGTGAATTGTGATGATTAAAGTGGTTATTCATAATCTTGAAATAATGAATGTTGAATTAATACAAGTTAGTGATAAGTTGTTTGATGTATTTACAATTGTATGATGATATATCAATATTGAGACAATTGTCAAGTGACTAACTTGTGTTATTCTGTTGTATTCTCAGATGTGGAGAAGACTCAGTGATATTAGACTACTGAGTGGATGACTGAGGTATTCGGTGAGTGGATCTATGAACCTCAGTGTGATTTAGTTGTAACAGGTTTTGTTACAACGGGTAAACGTATTATTATTGATTTAGTTGCCATGATTATTTTGGTTTAAAAATAATACTGTTGATAGACTCTTAGTCTGATATGATAAATCTGTGATCACGTGATATTCAGCCTTTGGGCTTTGATGATATTCAGAGGCCAGCCTGGAGCTGGGCTTGGGTTTGCTATTGATTGGATAACACAGGGTCTTAGTACAAGTATTATTGTCGTAGCCTGTGTTATTTGAGTTGTAGCACCAAGTAGTCGGTTAAACCTCTGTATGGGCCTGCAGTGGTTTTAAAGTGTTCTTTGAGAAGGTGATACCTCAAGAACCACCGGTCCTCTTTGACGCCAGTTAATTGTGATTGGATAAGTTGTAAACAGGTGTGTTGTGTGCATATGGTTAGTAGTTGTGCACAAAGTTGTTATGCTAAGTTGGACTGTTGTTTATTGATTTACTCACTTAGCTTTGAACTAATCCCCCACATTAACACTTCTTGCAGGTTATAGATTTTATCGGGTGGGCAAGAAGTTGAAATGGAAGGAATGTTGATGATTAGGCGTTACTCTGATATTGATTTGTATAAATCATTGTTATCTTTGGTTTTGAAATAACACCCATGTTGATGAACTATGTTTTAAATTAGTTTGAATTTGTAATGTAACTTGGTATTTGAAATGATGTAACTCATAAATGTTGAAACTTGGACATACGCTTCCGATATATTGTATTAAAATGGTTGTAAAACGAGGGGTGTTAAATGAACTAGCGACCTGTAGTTCATTAGAAGTTCTTGATTTACGTTACTGCAGGAATGTAGGAGATTCATGTCTCTACAGCATTTCATGCCTTACACTGTTGACGTCTATTAACTTACAGGGGACAGATGTTACGGATTCTTGTATGGCGTATCTGGGTAAAGAGAATGCTCCCATTTCATGCCTATCTCTAAGAGGCTGCAAAAGGGTAACCGATAAAGGAATAACATTATTGTTACGTGGTGAAGGAACAATTAGGAAGTCTTTGTCGTCTCTTGATCTCGGCCATATGCCTGGAATTATAGATAACACTATTACCACCATTGTCGATTCTTGTATGGCGTATCTGGGTAAAGAGAATGCTCCCATTTCATGCCTATCTCAAAGAGGCTGCAAAAGGGTAACCGATAAAGGAATAACATTATTGTTACGTGGTGAAGGAACAATTAGGAAGTCTTTGTTGTCTCTTGATCTCGGCCATATGCCTGGAATTATAGATAACACTATTACCACCATTGTCGATGTTTGTGTAGGTCTTAAGGAACTGTGCATCCGGAATTGTTTTCATGTTACTGATGCATCTGTGAAGGCTTTGGCTATAAAGGGAAGAGCTCAAAGTGAATGTAAGCTTCTACGAAGGCTTGATCTTTATCATTGCACTGCATTATCTGCCGACTGTTTTGAATTTTTGAGAAAGCCTTTATTTCGTGGTTTACAATGGATTGGAATTGGAGATACTCGATTGATTGATGTTAGGAGATGGTGGGTTTGCTAAAGTTTATAAGGAAAGACGATGGTTTACTATTTGCAGCAATGGTTGTGAGGTTGGATGTCATGATGGATGGCAATATCATAAGTATCACATGGCTTGTTCTTCTTATGTCTGAAGTCTGAACATAAGGTGAAATATTCATCTTATGTCTGACCAGTTTGTTTTGTGGAGATGCGGGGTTTGCTAAAAATTTACATGGCAAGGCCGTGGTTGAGTATCTGTGATAATGGTATGAGGTGGGATGTCAAGATATATGGCAGTTTCATTATGTTGGTCCATGATCCTGTTATAATTGTTTTACTTCCCTTGACCAAAGCTTTTGGTACACTTTCTGTATATTTTTGGTACTGAAGATAATATGTTGGTAGTATGTTTTGGATGATTGGTGACCAATGTGGTTATTATTTCGGATTAACAGAACAATTTTGTGCACAGAACCGCAGAATCTAATATAAAGCAAGGCGGTTATGTCATTGTAAATTATCATCTCACTTAAGTCTCATAGTAACCAAATGTTAGCAAAGTTGAATGCGTATGCAACAAATAGCAATCACACCAAACTGTTGGTGTTGGAGTTCACTGAATTTAGATATCCCAGATGGCAGATGGTTCATCCCAAATTGGTCCATGAATTGTTTAACCCATAATTTAGTGATGAAAAATACAATTTGGGTGAAGTTTCTTGATGCATCATATAAGACTCGTGAATCATGCAACATTTTTGATGAAGCAACATTTGTGGTGCTGCAAAAATTCAAAAATCTAAACTGATTGCTAGCGGTTCAAAACTTCAAATGGATGATAAAGAATACACGTATCGTTGTAACTTTGTCAGTCACACACCTTAAAAGTTAACAGAGAATTATGGCCGGGATAAAATCTCAAGCAAAACCAAAAATTTGATTTGGTACGGTGATAACATCTGTAGGCGAATGAAGGTTACGGTGATGGTGAGGATTTGTGATCGATAGAGAATGTCATATTGAAAATAAAAAAAATGTTTAAAAATGAAGTATACTATATAAAAAATGTGATGTGTATATACAGATTTTTCAATAAATCGGTCTGTTGTTTGCATTTATCTTGTTCTCAAGGCGAATATGAGTAGCTGAAAATGATGGAACGAATGGAAAAACAAGTGTGTCAGATTCTGCTATTGGCCTACCGGGAGAAATGAAACTGCTATTTTACCACTCTATGAATCAGTGCATACAACATTACAAACTACTCTCTCTTGCTAAACAAATGAAGCATTTAATTAACACAAAAGTGCGCACGCACAGTTATAAAAGCCATGACCAGTAGGATCATAAGCCCACTTAAGTCTCAAAAAAACACATCCTCGAATGGAGTTGGCATAATGCCAGCATTCTTGTTTGTTCATGCTACAATTGAGTATTGACATCTATCTTTGCAGAAATGTATGACCATCTATAATCTGAAGAGGAATAAAAAGATGGAGAGCAATAAGTTTCGTATTAATATTAGAGATATCTCAAACTAAACTAATCATAATTCACAGTCTCCTTATATAGCCAGCAAATAATCGAACCTCAAAAGAAAGGTAAATTTTGACAAATTAATAACAGGTGTATCGTTTATATGATTCATGAATTTACATTTCACAACAAGATCCATTGTATATAAGCCATCGACAAATGGATCAACAGTTGCAAAAGACCATATCTTACCCTCCAAAGTTGAAATTGCCAAAAGAAGTAATAAAACAATATAAAGACGGAAGCAAACTCTAAAACTTGCAACATATGAGGGAAGTCTATGATTGAAGATTAAAGTATTAAAGTACCCAAAAAAAAAGCACAAAAAAGATTTAATATGCAAACATCACAGGTATATGCTCCAATAAATAAAGGTCAGGTTAATATCTATTTACTTTTCTGATTAGCTTCAAAGAAAGTCACTCGTAAGCAAACAAAAAAGGTGAAGAGAAAACTAAGATCTAGAATCTACATTTCTAACCTCTATTTTTCTTCCAGACGGCGCAGCACTGATTCCGCAAAACTTTGTTGCCTGCCCAACATCAAAAAACAAAAGTTCCCAAATTAATATATTAAACAAAGTGCACAAGATGTAACCAACGTTAGGCACATTTCTTTTATAGGTAACAAAGCCATGTTCCAATTAAAATTGCTTCTACGGGTCATGCCAATGCCATATGAAGAAAAAGACAAACTTGGACAAAGTGATCATCACGCCGCCTACAAACACGTGATTATTTGAAGAGAATTAAGATTATATTCGATCGTAAGTAATACAAGATTCTTTTCAGTTCCTGGTTTTTTCTGGCCTTTTAAATGTTGGACTCGAATAGTAATTTGACCAAAGTTGGTTACCTTTTCGGATTTTATCCTTAATATACACATTGGACTAAATATCAAAATTCTAGTTAACATGATAATGAACTCAAAAAAATTGCAGAAGTTCAACTTACTTGCGTTCCCTATGTTTTGAGCTGGGGCGAGAGTACTTCAAGTACCCATCCCAAGGAACCATCTTAAGACCTGCACGGACTGAGATGATGTGCCTGACCCTGCAATGGAGCACAATGAAGACAATAAGGCGAAAAATAATATTACACACTAGGGGCATTAATGGTATCGTCTTTACACATTTCAAATCAAGAAGAAACTGTCAAACCTCTCTGCAAACTCAATAGCTGTTTCTCCTGGCTTTATTTTTTGGGGCTCAAGGTACCAAACATCACAAACCACAGCCCATGATGTCATCAGCTGCAATAGGTGGGTTGTGAAGGATTGTCTGCAAAATGGAATTACTCCTTTTGACCCAATCCAATCCAAGAAACAATAAATGAAATTAATACCAATTTGGATGAAACTTTCTTACTTTTTGCTATTCCAAAAGGCATCGACAAAGATTTTGTTGTACTTGATTGCAATTGGACAAACAGTGGCCCCAAGTTCAAATGCACCCTAAAAGAGAGAATACCAACATATAAACTTTAGACAGCACTTTCAAACACAGCAAGCAGAAAAGATCATTAAAATCACCAAAAACATGACTTTTTGCTAAGAAAGATGCTGTTGTAATGTTTGCTAAATGTAATAGCAGCAAGTATTATGGGTCATATATGTATTTCCAATTGGTAAAACATAGATAAAAAATAAAAACTTACCTTTTTGAACATAACAGTGTAATGATTATTTACACAAGTTCCTTCAGGGAATATAAGAAGAGGATTGTTGTCAACTCCTTCAACATGTTCCCTTAACCTGAATTACCAGCTCATATCACGATATTTATAAATTTAACAACTAAAACAATTGGATAAATCTTGCACTGAACATACTTTCTTGCTACGATTTCACGATCTTTTGCTTCTGAACGATTGAACCATATACAACCCACACTTTCCAAAATAGTGCTTTGTAGGAGCCCTACACGAAAAACAACATTATAATCATTCTATGGAAGCCTTTTTCACTCTACGTCTAGCTTTTTCATCTAAAAGTTCCTCATAATCATGGGCGTCACACACATAAAATGTTCACGCTCTTTGTAAAACATCAACCATTTGAATCTTACTATGATATATTAAGACATGCAAATCAAACATGTTCACCTACCAACCCATCCAGGGTGTTTCTGCATGATAACAGCAAATGCAGTCATCTGTTCTAAAACGATGAAATCGATCATCGATGTATGATTAGCCACAAACACCTGTTTATCAAACAATCGAGTACTCAGATAAAGTATTCTAACGTGATAACTTAAATACACAAATACACAATTCATCAGAAAATGAACATATTTATTATAACAGGAAAAAAATGCAAGAAGTACTTGAAACTTTTACCTGCTTAGGTCTTGCACATGGCCGAGGGCCATGATACTTGACCACTCCTGTCCATGATGCAACAAAGAAGCTGCAAATTAACTCCACCAGGGCCCTCTGCAACCCATACACAGGTATTAGATATTAACCATTATTAAACACAGTGATGCAAATACATGGCCAAAGTCAAATCACGATATCAAATATATGGATCCATCTATTACTAGCACCGAGACCTGTGCATCTTTAACAGAAAAGTTAGCATAGACTTAAAAGGATGCCAGAAATGCGGTCATACCTCTAACCTTTTCCTCAATTTATCATGCCCTTTTAATAGCACATGCACAGGAATGTAACATGAAAGGAATATTATCCACCCTAATGTCAGAACAAGAACCCTGCAGTAAAGTGAAGAACCAAATGATCAAAAATGATACCCACAGGATGCATTGATACAATCTTTAGAAATGGTTAGGGGATTAGTAGAATATCTACAACTAGTGTTAAACCCGTGCATCGCACGGTTAAAAAAATATAATGTCATAAGATATTGACCATTATCTAAAACGGTATATAAAATGTTTTATTGATCATATTCAACTTTGTGTTGTGTACACTTTATATTTGGGTGATGATTAGTACACAATCATTTTTTATTTGTATACTATCAGTTATGCTTTAAAGTGTTGTATTGTACTACATTGTAGAACATATTCTGTGGTATACGACTAAAAAAATCACGTCCTTTTATATAATTCTTTTTGAAAATATTTAAAATATAAATAAATAATATTGAGTTAAGTATCAGGAGATTGAGGACAATTACATCCTTAGAAATTTTCAAATTGTGTATAGAAAAATAATTTTTTAACTGATATTAATGATTTTTTATAAGTTTTGTCCCTTCGGCGGGAAATATGAACATTTTTCCCGCCACAATATATCAAAAAATTGAGAGGGCTAAAAAGATGCATATGTTGTAAAATGTTATTTTCTAGCTAAAAACTATTGTTTGGTCATACTGTCATAGTAACCTTTTCGTTGCTAAGGTTGCAACAATTTGTTGAGCAATGCGTATTTTCATATTTTTAGCAAACATAAATTTTAACAATTAATATAAATATTTAGACGTTTTATTAAACAACCAGAGTGCATCTACATGTACAAAACGGAAATCATTCTATAAAGATCAAATATATAGAATTAAAAAAATAATATATAAATTTTAAAATTACACTTCTTACCGGTGGCGTACAAAATTATAATTCACTTTTTTGATTAAAACTAATAAAACCTTTTTTTTAAAGATGATCAACGTAATCTACCTATCCTTAAAGCTTGTACTCAGATTACAAAATAAAAGAATTCGAGATCTTTGAGTTTGCGGGATGATAGAAAATTTGTCAAATTGACAAAACTATTATGAAAACTATAATGATATTAAAGTAAGCTATCAGATTCACTAAAAGTTATATTTTGTTATAGAGTTAGAGAAAGAAGGGGGGAGATTAAGATGGAATTATCCTGATTCACTAAAAATTGTATTTTTTTTTTATGGAGTTAGAGAAAGACGGGTGAAAATTAAGATGCAGAAGAATAAAAAAATTCTATAACTCAAAATTAGAGGGAAAAATTTTTTGATAAAAGAATTCATGATTTCCGGCTGTAATAAAAAATTATGATACTAATGTTATCCCATCATTGGTTTGTATTAAATTGGTTATAATTTAATTACATATTGCTTTATTTAGCATACAAAAATGATGACACGTGAAATAAAATTAATTATAATTTGATTTTTCAATAAATTATTACCTTATATAGTGTTTAAATGTAGGAGAATCCACCTCATCAACTTGTTTCATATAATAATGACACATAGGATGCAAGTGATGTGGCATGGGTGAATAGTTGACAAATCATTGGAGGTCTCCTCCTTTAGTTATATAGATAGAAGTTCACACGTAACTCAAACTAGTGGATTATATCACAAAGAGAGAAAGGTTATGACTTATGACTAGCATAAGAACATCTGAATAGTAATTAGTTAATTACCATCCTTAAAGAGAGATGAGCCAATTCTTGATAAAATTTTACTCGAAATTTATTTCTTACTTTTTTAAACCACTATCAACTTGCAAGCATTCAGAAAGCACTTGAGTTGGAATACTAAAAGTGTAATATGAATTAAGTTTTAAAAGCAATGGTTCGAAATGGTAGTCATAGTTCAGATAAACTGAACTTATATACAAGCATATGTGAACTTCTTCCGCCACAAGTGTTCTGTTATTCTTTTTTTCAGCTTTTGTTGGGCATAAGGTAACGTTAAATCAAGTGCTATAAAGTCATATACTCATATGAATGTTTACCTCACTGGGAAGAGAATCCCATATCTAACTACAACTCCCAAACACCACAATGGGAATAAATATATGTTCCAGTTCCAAGGCTCTGGAGGATTCGACTTGAAACATCGTGTGAAAGAATCCTGTTCATGCACCACAGAATTATGGGAGAGGATGACAAGGAGCATGATTTCACAATACGAATGCAGAGGATGATAAGATCAGAATGAAACAAATTACAAGCCTTAACCTCTTATACATCTTTATATCCAATAGCACACAGAAACTGCGAGAACTATCTCCTTTGCAAAATAAAGTTCTCTGTCCTAAAACCTAATTTCAATTTCTAAATCGATTCTTCAATCCTAACTAAAAAAACATAATTCCTAAAATCGGAATCCTAATTCTGGTTCATGATGATTAACTAATACTGCATAACAGACATATCTAATTCGCACACATGACTAAATTCATATAGAGAACATTTCAAAATTAGAAAAGGAAAATACAGTATGATAACACTTACATCAACAATAGCGCCAGCTGCTTCCGTTAACGTCGGCGATATGTCCAATAAATCGCGCCTAAACAAAATTATCAGTCAATCAATTGGTAACTTTGAATTTACACAAATTCTGCAATATGTACGTATAGATTAATCAATAAAAAGATTGGTATAGAAGAAGGAATAGAAGAATTACAAACGAAGTTTAGTTTGAGGTTGTTGAATTGAATCAGAAGGCAAGTAATCTTCGATGTTAGGGCGATCTAGGTCTAGCTCCGAGCTTGATGATGTTAGCTTGCTCATCTTTCTTTTTTGCTGCCACGTTTTTTTATTTTTCTTTTCTTTTTTTGGTGATTTCAAGAAAATAAAAAGGGGATTAGTGAGGGAGGGTTGACCACATAATTTTGTTGCGGATTTGGGCTTGTTTTCTTTAGTCAAACCAACGGAACCCAATTTCATCTAAGTCGATTACGAGCACAAAAATTAGCATATTCTGAGACCAATAAATAAAGTACACTAATTTATTTATGTCATCTACTAATATTTATTTATTTTTTAATTAAGAGTATAATATTACTCGTAGTTAATTAGGAGTATAATATAAAGCTCTTTCAATGTTATTATTTGACTTTCAGAAACACGTATTTTAAATGGGTGGTGATTTGTAGCAAAATTGACCAATTCCTGAAAAAGCTAGACATATATTTGTAACATCATTTTCAAACTGAAATTAGCTTTTATCCATACTAAGAGCGCATATGTAGTGTAACCGTTCCCATCACCATTTTCCGTCTAGAACTCCGTCCGACAACGTTCTCCCGGCCACTCCACGATTCTAGACGACATTATGGAGTAGTGTCCTTTCTCGAACGCTGTTAAGTTTCCTTTTTTTTGTTTTTGTTTTGTTTTTTGCATCAGTGTTCACAATAGCACCACTCCTCTTGCTACCACATTAGAAATTAGAGTAACATTTAAACACTTTTTACATTTATAATAAGTAATTACACATATATGCAATTCTCCCAAAACAAAAAACATATACAACTCAAAGTGGTAGCCACCCAACCACTTTATTAACCACTTTGAGATTTGAGTGGTCATTTCAATTTGATCCTTGACCACTCTTCGCTCTTTATGAAAATAAAAGTTATACTATGTAAAATATACAAGTCTTTTAAAATATGATCATTAAAATTGTGAGTTTTGTACTAATTTTAAAAAGTTGAATCTAACTATTTTACAAAACATGACCATGAATTTTGTAAGAAAAAAAGTCTTCAAATTTACTTTTTAATTAGAGATGCACTTAGAATCTACTCATCAATTTTTTGTTTATTGATCTTTATATTTGGGTTGTTAACAATGATTTTTACAGTGTGTTCATATCCGTCTTTAGTGACAGAAATATATTCTTGAAACCACAAAACCCAGCAAACATTGGGGTACAACCCAGTGAAGGATATCGAATGTATTATGTACTAGCGTACAAGGTCTCAATTTATAAAAGCTTCCAATGTATGAATAATTGTTATGCTATACGTCCAATGTTCAAAGAATAAGACCAATATACATTAAAAATAATAAAAATACCGCTTTTCGATGATCAATTAAGTTTATGGAGTCATATACTTGAAATCATCATAATATTAACAGAGATGCTAAATGGATTATTGGTGATAGCAATTAAAAAGAGTTTTATAATAAGTATTGATTGTAAACGTTGATTAACAACTTGAATTTTGACGAATGCGGGAGAATAACACTTGTTAAAGATGATTAAGAATGGTTACTTTTTTCAACTTGTGTTAGAGAATGACTATATTATACGTGAGAAACTTGAAAAAACTTCATATTAAAGATTAAACTACAAACGCATCAATGTATTTTAGAAAATTGTCATATGTGATTTGACAACGCCAGGTGGCACTATGTGATCTTGAAAATTGCTTGCGAGTGGCATTTGTGAGCCCTGATACAACCCGAAACTAAGGAGGAATTAAGTTAGTGGTCATTAGGTCGTGGTGCAACTAGAAACAACGAATTTAATATAGACATTTAGACAAGAAAGCAATAATTCTCTAATGTCTACAATCTACATCATATCCCATCCGATTGTTATTTTCTTGATGTAATCTTCTCAGTTCCTACTTTCAATAAATCATATCGAATTAATAAAAAGAATCTTTTGGGATTTTCATTGATATGATGTTTGAACAGTGTTTTATAGGATTACATTTTAGATTCTACAAAGGATGTTTGTCCAATTGTGATACATGCAAAGTACATACGTAGTGTTTTACCAAACGGCTACATAAAAGACATGAAATGTAATTTTTTTTTTTTTGAAAGGCAGAATATTATATAAACAAGCTACTAGCAAGATACTAGATAGCCACCAAAGTACATCTTATACATCCATTATCACGCCTCTATTACTTAAACACCTAATCTCCGAATCTTAACTGTGAGGGAACTAAAAAGGATGAAAAAAACCTGGGGAAACCCAGGAAAAAATCCCCGAAAGTAGGGGCCGAGCCACCGGTTTTCACCCTATTTCGTTTTTGATAGAACCCCATACAGATTCAGAGAATTAACATCACCACTAACAAACCACTATCAACCAAATATAAAATAAATTCAGTAAAAATGGTACATAATGGGCTGCTAACTTCTTGTATCTTTGGCCCATCATCAGAGAGCTAAACGCCATGCAGCAACAAAAAACTCCACATTCCTACATGAAATGTAATTTAAGTTTGCACGTAAGATCTAAGAGTTGTGGTATGATTTTTGCCCATTAGCATTATCAAGTAGCACTAGGTAGCTAGCTTGACCTGAACCCTTGTGGGTTTTTGTGATGCTTTAATTATGGGGACTTTTTATTAATACTGATCTGGACCATTGCCAGTGAAATCATGGTTTAAACCTGACCACAACCAAGTATAGCTACTTTCAGCTGGAATCTAGGGTTCAAGTTCATTTGAAGATCGACCAATATATAGTATTGTTGTGATACATGCGTACTTGATAATATAGCAATGGGGCATAGCTCAAGTGGTACCATTGCTGTACACGTTCACTTTACATGTGTGACCGACAAGTCAGCTGGGGTTAGAATTGTGGGTGATTTAATTTGTCCGGGGTTGATGCTCCTTGTGAGTGGAACGGACGCGTACCATTAAAATAGGGTACGAGTGTCACGTTTGAAGAGTTAAAAAAACGTTATTTAGCTCACGCGAAGGCATTCTGTCAAAAGAAGAATGCACCGCCAAAACCAACTCATCAATTGAACCCAAAGACTCTTGTTCTTGAAGTGATTGAATCGCTTGAAAAAATCCAAGGTCCAACACATTCAAATCGGGACTATTTGGTGGTTGAAAACAAAGTCGGATATCAAACCCATCTTGAGATGATGAATCAAGAAACTCGCTATCATTAACACTAATATGAGGCCTTGCGTTATCTTTTTGAATGAATATTGGACCCGTATGACCTTGAGGCCATTTAGCTCTAATCGCCGGTAAAACCTTCTCTATCAACCACGCACGTGTAACATCTTTAGTTACCGATGATATAGGCTTTGTTTCCATTGTTCCTGCAACTCGATTTTTGCTTGAACGCTTAGCGGGTTCTAGTGTGGTAAACGGGAATATGCCAATCTTTCCCGAGAAAACTTCATTGCCCGATGTATCATATCTTGGTCGTGCAACGGCGGCTAGAAACATTACTTTAGTGACAAAATTTTTGCTTTGACATGTTCTTAACGGATCATCCTCTCCAGGAACAAGGTAATAACGTTTTGACGTTTTTGTCAAGTAAAACCATTTTTCATCAATGTGTACAACGTTAGACATATCGTGGAATGCGGGACTTGAACTTGACAATGATCGAGTCACCATTGACAAACAAAACTCTAGCCTTGCTCTTTTATTCACGTCCGTGAGAGCCGGTTTGATTGCATTTGTATGGGGTCGTATTTCACCTTTCTTGATACGTCGATGCATTGTTGATTTCGAAACACCTATTGAGTTAGCAAGAGATCGTATATTGGTTCGGCGTCGTAGGTCAACCTGCAAAACTTGATTCAAGTCAATTTCTACTCTCTTGCGTCTAACGACCCCAAACATCTTTGAAGATAAATCAATCGTTAAACCATGCTCGATTTGAACTTTAGCTTTATGCCAAATGCGACTTACGGTCTTTCTAGATACACAAAACTGCGTAGCTACATCACTTAATGAACCTCTTTTCAATTCTCCATGTGAAGCTTTATGCAATAAACATTGTACTATAGATTCACGTTGGGAATGAGTGGTGTTTTTGTGGGTGTTGGAATTTGAAAAATAATCCATGGTTTAGTGTGAATGTAAAATGTGAAGAGAAGTCACATACTGCGTATGGACTTTTCAACCTTTTGAAGTTTATAAGTCTGACTTCTTTATACTCCGTATCTATTGGTGGCAAAATTTTTAGAGAAATACACTTTGGGGGGGAAAATTAGTGGTAAATTCTAGAGAAGTACATTTTGGGTGGGAAAAATTAGTGGTAAATTTTAGAGAAGTACATTTTGGGTGGGAAAAAAACTAGTGGTAAACTTAAGAGAAGTAATCTTTGGGTGAGAACAAATTATCTTTGAAAATTTTAGACCAAATTTTGGTAAAATAAGTGGAAAAACTATAGCAAAATCGAAAATATTGAGGTAAAATTAGAGGGAAATGTAGTTAAGTACACTGGGGAAAAAGTTGTCAATCAAATTAGATGAAATTTCAGAAAAGTACGGTGAATTTGGTGGGAAAGATTTGCGGTACACATACGAAAAGTTTATGTAAACAGTACTATTATGCTTTTGTTTACTTTAACATTTCATCCCTTTTAAGTTAGTTGATGTTTAAAAAAGTACAAGAGTTTAAAAGTATCATTTAATCAAAAAGTAAACTATAATGATTGCATTTTATTAAACTGTGTGTTTTTTGTCGGGGGACAATTAAATTGGGACGGAGGGAGTAGTATTTTTGTTCATCCAGATTGTTTACATTTTTTTCAACAATTATAGACTTGATCAACTTTTTAATTAGTTACATGTTATCATCGTCAGTTCGTCACAGTACCTTAAAGATGATATATATGTAACATTCTAGTACGTCGACATTAATTAATCATACTAAAGCCAGTATATATAGATAGATATACTTCATCCGTTCCAAAATAAGTGTTCAAATTCGGTTTTCACGTAGTTTAAGAAATTACATTGTCTGATAGTAAAGATGAAACTGTTACCCTTGTTTTTTGCACAGACTCACATGTATCAGTTTTAAGTAAAAGTATATTAAGGATTAAATGGTAAGTTAATATGATATTTTTGAAAGTGGAGACTTATTTTGAGACAAACTAAAATTGAAAGATGGATATTTATTTTGGGACCGAATGAATAGAAGCTACAAAAGGATTATTATTAATTGCATGTAGAGTGTGGGAAAGCTTTCAAATGCGCGCTGTCCTATAATTAGTTCACTTTTCATTTATGTGTTACATTGGAAAAGCGCATAAAGCTTGCTACCTTTTTGGTTAAATTTAGTTGGCTAAGACCTTGTACACATCAAATTAAGACTTTACCCAAATACTAACCTTACCCAAATTCTAACAACCACTACTAATTTGTACAGTATATTGATTTGATTTATAACTTAAAACGAATAAAATATAGTCTTACCCAAACAAAGTGATAGATATATATGAATATGATGCTACATTTCTACCTATTTGTAGAGGCATATTAAATGTACATAAATAAAAATGAGGAATGAAATGTAAAAGTGTAGTTGACGTGCACGAACCTGGGCGTTTGCGTGCGGGATCTATCAATTATTATTTGCTACCATGCAACCATATCATATCTAATCACTTGTCACCACCCCCGGCCTCCATCACATCATCACTTTCTATTCCCATACATCCATCAATCCACACGCAATCATATTTATTTTAGGAATGGCAATGGGCGAGAAAAAATCCGTGACCCGTGGGTACCCGTCCATTATGGGTGGGTAAACCCGTGAAATTTTTACTCATGGGTGGGTTATGGGTATGAACTTCTACCCGTTTGTGGGTCGTGGGTGGGTGATGGGTATGGACTTATACCCGCGGGTAAACCCGACCCGCAAACCTACAAAACACATTATAGATACCTATAAATGGATTTGTATAATTTATTGCATATATATGTATATATAGTGGTTAATTTGAACAATACATAATAAAACTATTCATATAGAGACTAAAAAGTATAGTTTTTATGTTTCGAATAGCAAACCTATCAAATGATCAAGAGAAGATTATCAAATAAATTGATAGTTATCGAACTATTAGTCCGTATATCTTAAATTTTAACAATTTAATTCGTTTATAATTACGATCATTTGATTTGAACATATTTTAAAAACATTTTTATACATTAAAATTATATCAAATCTTTTGATATTTTGATAAAATGTTTATATTATTTAAAACCCGCGGGTTACCCGCGACCCATGGGTATCCGCGGGTCACGGGTATGGGTGTAAAAATAAACCCGTTAACGGGTATTCGCGGGTTTGCGGGTAAAAAAATCTGCCGCGGGTGGGTGATGGGTTTGGCATATTCGTACCCACGACCCGCGGGTGCCATCCCTAATTTATTTCGATCATATTATTCCGCTTGCGTTCTATCATTGTTATTAATCATAATTTTCGATATCCACAAACCTACTCGCTATAAGAATAAAATTTGACGTTGCCAAGAAACTATAATTAACAACACAAAAAGGATTCTTCAAATATTTGTCTCATCACATTCTAGAATAATAGTTGCAATCGTAGCTTGATCGTAACAATGGCGCGGCAATGGAATCTCATATTTTTCTACTTTTAGTGCATTTTTAGTAAGAGTTTAATAAATGTACAATCTAGTGACATTGAATGTACAACTTTGCATTACCATAATATATGCAATATCCATCAAATGTTAGCATGGAGTAATATATGGTGACACTTTATCAAATTTCATAGATGAAAAATTATACTATATATATATAAATAATAATGTGGGACTTTATGGGTTACAAAGATTTTAGATAGGGAAAATAGTTTGTGTTGTTGTTGGTAAAAAAACATTCTTGCATCAACTAAACTTCAGCTCTCCAGACAAACATCAAGTTCCAAATTAGATGTACATATATCATGCGTCATGAAATCATCTTCAACATGAAATTTGCTAGTTTACTGAATCCCATTTTTATCCCATTATCATATGTGCATATACACAATTTCTTACTGATACAGTTAATCAATGCCAAGAAGAAACTGTGAAAAGGGGTTGATTTTTCCACCCCAAGTTAAAACATTCATTGAAAGCTTCAAGATTATAACCTTCTGATGGATAATGAAGTCTCAATAGCAACTTCGCTTGTGCCACCGCGAATGTGCTAAGCGGAATGATCCTAAATCCACTATTTCTCATCATTGCCTCCCATGATCGAAAGTTTTCATGTCTCTCTTTTCTCTTCTCTCCCTCTACTGCCACTATGTCAACGATTTCTCTCCCGAACCACATTTGCTCTACCTGTATAGGTGAAAAAGAATGTTAATTACTGAAACTTCGCATCATTTGTATTGTGTACACTTATTCTTGGTATAAAATGTTTTATCAAATAAAAAGTGAAGTATGTATATGTTTTTGATTAACCATATTTGAATAAATAAGCTTATTTTGATCCCCATCAAATATAGGCATATTAGCTACACAAATAAGCTCTTTCAAACACTAGAATCGAAGCTTATTATATAGAAATAAGCAAATAAGCTGATACTCTAATAAGCTTATATAAAAAAAAAACCCGTATACCCTTTTAAGACGTTGAACTAGTGTAATACAGAGTATAATCTAATTAAGAAAGTGTGGGATTGGTTACATCAGCTAATTGAATAATTAACAATTAGCAATGTGAATAAACAAACTTTTATTTTGAGTTTAGACACTATAAAATGGTTGTATTAACTCGCGATAAGCAGATAAACAGTTTTAATCGATAAACGATCCCAAGCACCCCCCAACTCCGTATATTCTAATTCTACTACTACTATAAAGGGGTGCCAACGGCAAACCACTTCACCAACCGGTTGCAACCGGTTGGTTAGGGGGGATGCCATCGGTAACCACTTCACCAACCGCTTTGGCTCCCAACCAGTTATAACCGGATATCCGGTTATAATCACTTGTGTAATCAATTTTTTTGTGAGTGTGTTTCATATTTAAATAAATGAAATGAAAATAAAGTGGTTTGGAAGTGGTTAAATTGTTGGCATGGACGAATCAGTTTTGAATCAGTTGGTGGAAAGCTGATGTGGCGCTTATGTGGCGGAAGTGGTTTGGAAGTGGTTCAACCACGGTTGGGAAGGCTCTAACATAATTTAACACCCCATTATATTCTATAATTCTACTACTACTATAACAATACTAATTAAAGCTTGATTAAATCATAACATAACCTCCATTCTCTCCCTACTATTCGGAGGCAATGTCGCTTCTAACGAGTCGAAAACCGCGGTATAATACTTCAGAGCTTCACCAAATCTGGACATAAATAAAGGGTAGTTATGGTTAGCTTCTCGTTCAACCAAAGTAACAACTTTTGGGTTCATGCTTCTAAGCTTTCTAAGTAACAAACACAAATCCTCTCGGTTTCTCAACATTCGATGCAAGTAAAACACACAGTTTACCACAAATATTTCATTTGAACGAAGGACAACAGATGACAGATGGTAAACTAAGTCATTGATATTATCTTCGTTAGTAAGTAATAAAGGGTGGAACCGAAAATTAAGGCCGAGTGAGTGCGCGAAATTCGAAAGACGGCTACCGGTTTTTCGGAGAGTTTCGAGGTTGGTACCGGTGGAAGTGAGGCGGAGAGTGGGTGGAGGGTGGTGGTTGGAGATTGATTGCATGAATGATGGCCATTGAATGCCATGCATGATGTTAAAATCTAGTATGTGAATGTATTGAGAATGATTATGGGAATGAGATTGATTAATGGATTCTAGGATTGCTTGGTTAGCTGTGAGGTGACTGAATCTTATAAATGGTGTTATTTGATTTAGTGATAGATATGATGATTGAAACAGTGTGTTGTTATTGTGATAATGGTGATGAAAAGGTGGTGGTTGGTGGTGGAGACGGAGGGAGAGGGCGGTTGTGAAGTAGTGGAGAAGGCGGTCAGAGGAGTCGCCGGAAGGAGAAGAGTGAGAGGAGAGGAAGGAAATGAGGCGGTGAGCGGCGGCGAAGTCTGATCGGGAAATAAGTTGGGCGCAGCATAAGAGGAGTTGATGGTGGTCGGAAGTTTGTGGTGGTGGTAGTGTTGGATGTAGGTGGTGTATTTCTTGTAGATGAGAATGAGAGTGACTAAACATTTTTAAATTAAGTTTGTGTTGACTTAGAAAAACACTAGATGCTACGGTGGCGTTGTGGCGGTGGGAGGCGGAGTATGATGGTGGAAGGGTAGAGCAATGAAGCCGGTAAAAATTGATGGAATAGTGGAACCATTACCATGTCATGTAACTGAAATGTGCTTCTTATACATTGTATAAATAGGATAGGATCTACATTTCTTTTATTTTTAGTCTAATTATATTTTGTCTAGTAGACAATTAAGTAGCAACAAAAGTTTAATGATTTATTCTGTTTTAACCAAGGTTGTCAAAATCGGATCTTACGTAGGATCGTTTTTACCTTCGCAAGATCGGGATCGGGATCGTAGATCCTACCAAAATATCATTTTTTATACAAAGATATCTAAATTCTTGTAGAAAACTACTATTAGTGAAATTAATCTAACATATATTTCTAGTACGATAAACGTTCTAAAACAAAAGATAGTATCCTATCTCTAATCGTCATTTTAGAGGTTTTAGACTTTTTCTTAGGTTATAATTTGATAGTAAATGAATTAAATGGGGAAATTGAATTTGGAAACAAATGGACGGTAAGTTTTGAGATAGGATTTCGACTACGTATGGGCCTTACAAGCCCAACTGCTAAAAAAATAGCCCATTTGTAGGATCGAATCGTTCAACGATCCTATGATCGATCCTACGATCCTACTCCGATCCTATCTTCTGACCGATCTTACTCCGATCCGGCACGTTTACCCTTGGTAGGATCGTACAATCCTACGATCAGGATCGCGATCTTGACAACCTTGGTTTTAACCTTGTAATTTTTTCTTGTGACTTTGCAAAGTAAATGTTACTGAAACCATATTTACTTGGTAAATATATAAGTGATTCGTATACCAAAAAAAATCTCCATACACAACTATTGTGCTTTATGTACAACACCATAAATCATATTAGTCGATCAAAAATATACCTACTTCACATAATATCTACACTATAAACAAAGTAACAAATACGTTAAGATGAACAACCGATAAAAAAAAAAGGTAATCGAATTGAATCTAATACAATTTAACATATACTCCGTATATCTGCTAACATGAAAATAAAATCGTCACCAATATACTACAAATTTGATTGAAGTTTTGCCGGTATACACAAAATCAGAAAGTGCAAATTCAAATACAAACAAAACCAGAATCAAAGAATGTTGCATAGCAAACTGTAAACAAGAAAAATCTAACCTCAAATATATCACATAAAAAAGATATGGTTTCCAATAAAAATTAAGTCTTGCCAACAGATTTTCTCGATCCGGTTGATTTCTTGTCACCAGAGAGAAACCTTGGAATGCTTAACAAACTATTGACCCGAGTTACACCTTCAAGTGCTGACCATTCTTCATCTTCAGTACTCATTATACACTCAGCTAGACTCCTTTTAGATGCCCCAACACCACCCTTTTCTACTAACTTATCAACTTCCGGTTCAACACATGGCACGATTTCACATGTGTCTCTAACCGTGCCTGAATGCTCAAGAACAGATACTGATATTGTTTCATTCGGTGGAACAATATTGGAATCAGATTCTTCTGCTACCTTAATGGGTGAAGTGGGTGCAGGTTTTGGGTCAAGAAATAGGCATACGGCAGCACAATCGTCGTTTTTGGATGTGGGGTATTTAAGCCGCCAAGCCCTTGTAGCACAGTCAACTAGTGCTCGGGCTGCAGTTGATCGACTTGGAGCTGCAGCCACAATGTCTACGGCTTCTTTATTTGAAAGGACATCCCATACCTATTGCAAAGTAACAAACAGGTTTAGAACTTTGTGTCTTGGATCTTGAACGAAAAAAGTTAGAGATAGCAATTTCAACCCATTTACCTGGTTGATTCATGTTATAACTTACTTCTAGCAGATCAAACAGATGAAGTTCAAAAAATTGGTTAAGAAAAAAGTCAAACGGGTCATTGAGTATATTTACATGCATAATACCTCGTAAATGACTATATTCAAAAAATGAGATTAGTACGTTAACAATATACTCGTATATAATTATGGGTCAACCCGACCTGATTAGACACCTTAACTAAAAACTACCCACACCACCCATTTTGCCATCTCTAGATCAAAAAGTGGTGGTAGAAAATGGTACCCCGTCAGTTGCAAGGACAACAAACTTGTCTTTGTCGGTGATATGGTGATAATAAACATCCGGGACAGAAATTAATCCGAAGTCCTTTAAACAAAAGTCACCAAAAGCTCTAGCCATTGCCAAACCAGGTGAATCGCTATTTGGTAACCACACACGTGCAACCTCTGGCTCATCTTGCAATGCAAAAACCCGTCCTTTAAACTGCTGAATCCTAGCTGCTTCTCCTGAAAACAATTGAAATGCGTGAGTTTTAGCATCAACTTCCAAGAAACCTAACATCCTTTCTACAAGTATTCGCGTAAAGGGATAGTTACTTGGGAGATTGGGTTTTAAATCAACGGTCAATTGGACTGCGGCCAAACTGTTGTTATTGTCACTTGTTGCAAGCACTGCTCTCGAGTCTCCAACATTTCCGATTATAAGATCTTGAGCCTGAAAGAGTTGAGCGGTTTACTAATAATTAAACTACATTGAATGATGTGAAACAAATTGTTGAGTTACCGACACATTCATTATATAGTACCAAAATAGCAAACATGCGTGGAAACGAGTGTAAATCTTTATAGAAAAGGAGTTATAGAGCCAAGACTTGGTCATTCGCGTCCAGCAGTTGGCTCAAACTCCACCATTTGGAGCATTGATTCTAATTATTGCCCCAAATTTCAAGACTTGTATGCTCTTAATTTGTTTTGTTTTTATGTACCCTACATAAAATAGGAGATCCCATCCATCACACTCTTTTTCTGGTAAGGATTTTCGATATATCATTATGTGATAATTTGGAATTTCAGATTTATGGCCAAACATGCTAAAAATAGTAATACCCTATATAAATACTAACCATTTTGCAGGTATTTGGAAATGTACTTATTTTCTTTTTAATGCGAGTGTTTATTTATGGTTTTGCTAGAATGCATTTAAATGTGTTCCCTTTTTGTATCATCGCTAAAGAAAGATGCAGTTTAGATCAACTAATGATCACTTGTCAAACTAGCTAACAATCATGCAAAAAATTTAAACAGAAACTACGAAGTTGTCACGAAAAGTACCTGCTTGACCAAAGCAACTGCAGTTGATCCACTGCAGAAACAGTCAATGGATGGATTTGTCTTCAATTCCATGTCCATTAACCTGAAAGCTTTTAATAATGACTTTTTAAGCGGTATATACTTCTCTGGAACCTGTTTTTTCTCACCAACTTCAAATTCTTCACACCAATTATCTTCTTCCTCTTCCTCATGTGTGCTTCCATTAGCATTGCCAATTTCATTATCAGAACCAGTTTTCCAGTTGGTAGACAATAGAATAGGAAGAGAGTCCCTTACTTTCCTAGCAACCATGTGCCCGTAAGGACCATGCCCGTCAAATACGCCACAAAATACCGCCTCATTCGTTGAATCAAATTTCTGATCAAAATAATTCACAAGCTCAAAACATTGACATGTGCTTTAACTGTTTAAATATTTGGCAAATTATAACCGTAACAAATAAAATAACCCTAAATGAGCAAAATAATCATGATGATGTATCTTGAAAACACAATAATCGGATCAACATATTCCGAACAAAATGCCAAACACCCCGTCGACATTAATCATATGAAATCTGGGACCTCTGTCAAACATATGCTATCTAGCAATTTTACTAATTCAGGCTGTATTTTCAATTTCTATATGTAGTAAATTACCAAAAATAACAGTCCTTTACTATGCCTACAAGGCTACAATACAAATTCATTTGAGAATATATCACTTTTTATCTCAAAGTTTAAAGTCCTCTATCGTTTGCTAAAACGGAACAAACGAACTCTACGTAATGGTAGCAATTGCTTCTAACACCATGATATAACCCTTGTACACCTTTAGCTTTAGAATTTGGCACAAATTTTCAATAATTGAGTCATTTATAACCTATAATGTCAACCCAACTGATATTGAAAATTTTTTATAACATGATTTTCATTTATATAAGCATATTTATTATGTACATATATTGTATTTATATGTTTGTGATGATGATGATGAATAATAAGAACAAACCTCCCAAACAATCATAGCATCTTGATTAGTTCCTTTCTTCCCCTGTTGTGTATACAAACTTGCAATACTACTTGACCCATTACCGTAAAGTCTACCGGGAACATGGTGGAGTAACCGTTCCACCGCCGTAGAACCACCCCTGCTCCGGCCACCGCCGCCACCAAATTTAAATTTTGAATCAGTGGATTTACTGTTGATATGTCTCACACTTTTGGATTTCCACCAATTTTTATCACTTTCATCATCTTCATCACCACCGTCTTTTCTATCTCTCCGGCCGCCGCCGCTGCCGGTGGTGGAATAACATGAACCCATTTTGTAAAATATGATAAAGATTAAATCTTTTTTGCTTTCCTTTGTTGGGTATACAATCTTAATGTTGAAAAATTAAAAGAGTTTATGTTAGTACGTGAACAGGAAGAAAACAAAGATGGATCTACAGCAAGACTACAAAAAAAGACAACCTTTTTACAACCTGAATATAGATGAACAACCAGAAAGGAGAATGGGTGTTCGTGTGTGTGTAATTTTATAATTATAACTTATTTATTTATTTTTTAATATAAAAATAAAAAGTGTGTTTATTGAGTAGGTGGATCCGTGGATAGAATCCAATCGGTCCGCCCTATGACTTTATTTCATAGATTTAATTTAATTTAATTTCAACCAATATATTGCTGTTTATTTTTTGGATTCTCATTATTTCACTCTTATGTTTTTAAAAGTACACAAATACACAACATTATGATTTGATTTCAAGAAAGAAATAAAACATGAGTTTCGCAACTAACTGATTGACCAGATCTCATAAGACTAGTGGTATAGAAAAAGAGAAGAGATTGTAAATTAAAGTGATCGCCTCACCGGTGCCTTTCTCTCTCTATCAGTAGA
The DNA here is from genome assembly GCA_949592205.1 of Helichrysum umbraculigerum. NCBI lineage: Eukaryota > Viridiplantae > Streptophyta > Magnoliopsida > Asterales > Asteraceae > Helichrysum > Helichrysum umbraculigerum. The sequence goes on from CATIUR010000001.1 coordinate 385,078,913, forward strand.
AATTTCCCATCATCTCTCGTTATCTAAGGGTAAAAGGTTGCTAAATAAAGTTTGGACATGAAAATTTTTTATTATTGTCCCATATACTCGTACTAGCCCTTATACCCGTGTATTACACGGGTTGGACGAAAACAAATAAAATTTAAAAGTTGTTAATATGAAGGATTAAATCCATCAACGTCATTAAATTGTATATAATAATAGTCATAATTTATTAGAATACGTATTGTAATATAATAATAATCCTAATGTTTAAGGAATACCTATTTGGATAAAGTTATTATAATTAATATTCTTTATTTAATAAATAATTAATGATTTATGATGTCATTAAATCCTATAATTTAGATAATTGAACAAAATTGAGTAATTCTATTGGTTAATTAGATTTAAGATGACATCATCACATGTTTCTTATATATAATTTAATATTGAATTAGGTTTAGATATTGATGTGTGCAATGGTGTCATCATGGTGAGAAACTAGCATGTCTATAAATGGACAAAATGATAGAGACACATGCTAAAAAAGAATGAAAATTTAAAACGAAAAAAACTGTTAAACATAGGGGTGTCAACGGGTCGGGTTATTCGGGTTTTGGGTTATTCGGGTCGGGTTATTCGGTTTTTCAAGTTTATAATCTAACCCGAAACTCAATTCAAATAAGGTCGGGTTATTCGGGTTCGGGTTATTCGATTTCGGGTTGGGTTCGGGTTATTCATTTAAACTCGAATAAGATGATATTCTAAATTTTCGTATTTTGAATAAAACTTGAACTTACAAAATGACACTAATAGTTTATATAAATCATCATGAGTAACTTATATATGTATATTATATATGGATAAACCATAAATAACTTATATATATAGTTATATTTGTAAATTAAATAATTTATTAGGTTATTCGGGTTATTCGGGTTACCCGAATTGAAAAAAATTTATCCGAAACCCGACTCAAATAAGATGCGGGTTATTCGGGTTCGGGTTATTCGGGTTCGGGTGGCCAAATAAGCTTCGAATTCGGGTTGAGTCGGGTCGGGTTCGGGTTATCTATTCGGGTTCGGGTTTTTTTGACACCCCTAGTTAAACATGACTGGAACAAATAGACTTATAACAAAAAAAATCTAAATGTCATAAAAGAAATTAAATATGAAAACCTCTTGTTAGGAAAACATCATATAAAGCATGGTCTAAACATCATATAAAGCATGGTCTATAAAGGAAGCCAATTTGAAACCCACACCAAGAATGTGTAACCTAAAGAGATTCTTGATGATTTTTTTGTACTTACGTTTTTTAGCTGACTAAATTTATAAAAAAAAAAGTACAGCATTATAATGCACAAATTATTTTTTCTATGGAGTAATAAGGGTGTTCCCATCGGGAGCATCGGATTACAAATCGGTTGGAAGTGATGAGGAAGTTGGAGTCATCCCTTGCATCACTTCCTAATCACTTTCTCATTTAATCACTTAACCGATTACAAATCGGTTGGAAAAGTGGGGCCGCCTATTTATTTTATTTTTTTTGTTTTTTGTTTAGTGTATAAAAATAGTGGTATATTGGTAAATGTAGGATCCAGAAAATGAAGTGATTAGTCATTGACGACAGTGGGTAATCGGTTGTGAATCCGTTGTGAAAATCTGGCGTGGCGCTGAGGTGGCGAAAGTGATTATGAAACGGATGGGAATGGTCTAAGATGATATATATATACATATATATATATATATATAGAGGGTAGTGATCAAGAGGGAAGTGCCTTTTTGGGGGGGAAGGGGGAATCGTTAGTATGCATCAAGAAGCATATTACAATTATCAATAAAAACGTCAACAAAAAATTATTTTTATTGATAAATAGTAATCAAAATCGATGCTATAAAGAATATTTTAACGAATGAATTTCATTTTTAAGTCATAACATTAATTGATGAATATTTATTTAATAAATTGTTAATATGCAGTGTGATGCATATTAACTAATATGCATCGCGATGCATATTAAAACTTCACATTATTTGAAAGATATTTTTATTGTTAATATGCATCACAATGCATATTAACTAATATGCACTACGATGCATATTAACGGATTTGGATCTAATATTCATAAATCGATGTTATAACTTGAAGAAAGAATTTATCAAGGAAGCTTAACATTCATAGCATCGATTCTGATTAACATTTACTAAATTTCAGTTTGCTTTTTTTGAGATTTGTATGGGTGAAGGTAATATGCTTCCTAATGCATACTAACGCTTCCCCCCTTCCCCCAAAAAATGCACTTCCCTCTGGATCATTCCAATATATATAATATATGTGGTCTGATAATTATGTGGATGATAACACATTGGTTTATCTAGAATTCATCAACTAAAATATGTTTTTTTTTAAAGGCAGTAGAATTATATTATCAAAGGCTAATAGCAAGGTGCTAAAAGCCACCAAAGAACAAATATACAAAGATTCATAACTACGATTACACCCTTTTGTCCGGATCTTAACTGCGAGGATACTTAAAGAGATAAAAAAAACCTAGGAAAACCCATGAAAAAATCTCCGAAACTAGAGGCCGCGCCACCGGTTTTCACTCTAAAACGTTTTTGAAAGTATCCCAAACAGATCCGGACCAACATTATACACCAACAAAGCACACAACAGAAACAAATCGCCCCAAGCTAATGACCTTTACAATTTAAACTGACACCATCTTTCCCAAGTTAAGTCATTTCTTCTTGCTCTTCCTTTGACCCATAAAAATGAAAGACTTTGCATTTCTTCCTTGACTCGTATCCAAGATGGGACCACGCCATTAAAACACGCATCATTCCTTGCTTTCCACAAACACCAACAAGCTGTGAGTACAACCGCTTTAATGAAAGGATTGTTCCTGTTTTTTCCTTTCCCTGCTATGAAATATAGATCTCGGACAGAAAAGGCAAAAATGGGTGTCAATTTGCACCAAGTACTGATGTAACTCCATAACATATTAGCCACCTCGCATGAGACTAACAAATGATAAATGGATTCATCATAATTATTACATAGTGGGCAAAGTAAGGATGGAACCTGAATATTTCTTTTAGCCAAGGCATCCCTAGTAGGAAGCCGATCCATTTCTGCTCTCCAAAAAAATAGATTTACTTTACCTGGAACCCATTTGCACCATTCATATGGGTTAGTGGGCAAAGTAAGAATGGAACCTGAAAATATGTTAATCAAGCCATAGTTTAAAAGGAAAAGCTGAAAAGGTCAACGTAACGGTCGATACCGATTTCCGTATCGCATGTTGGACTAAACGTATCGGATCCTATCATTTGACTTTCCTCTTTTCCGATATAGTCTTACTCACTTTATATGTAGTTTATAATTTAATTTAACCTTCCAACTAGTTTATAACCCGCAATATTTGCGGGCTCGTTTATACCTTTTTTGTTCAATTGATCGAAATAAGATAATGTATTCAATACATTTAACACTACATATTTTAGTTTGGGACGTATGATATTTGTCCCATGTAAAATTATTCTGTATAAAATAATAAAATACAATCATTAAATAAATGAATACTTCAAACACATGCACATTACATCTAATCATTACTTAAATGTGTACGGTAGTAAACAATTTATTGTCAACGTGTTAGTCTGTTAGATTTGAAATCCGAAGTAGATCGGTTTAAAATATAGAAATCTATTACGCCATGTCGTTCACCAATTGTTAGCAAATCTTGTAGGTCAGCGTTATGTGTCATTCTTATGAGAGAATTATGCACATTAAGGCTGAGTAGTGGATGCCTAGTTACATACCATTGTTGAGGTAAAATAACATGAAGATCTGCAAAAATCCATTGATTTAAATGATCCACTGAAAATTCATTTAATTTAGCAGAATCGAACACATCATTGTTTCCTTCCCATTTTAATATTTGTGAAAGTTATAATTCGGATACTAATACCCAATTACTTACTTTGGAGCAATGACCCTCCTTATATGATTTTTATGTACATATCGATCATGCATTTTTCCGTAGTAAACACTAAATTTGTTTGAAGAGTAACATTCAATAGTTTATCGAATTTATATGAGATAGATGTGTGAGTTCTAAGGACTATTGTAGTCACTTATTTAATTTACTTTTGAAATAGATGTCCGATATAATTTTTAATATAAAGTATTTTATGGCGATTATCTAAAAACTAATTTATTATCGAGATTTATATTGATGGTTATATATTTCTCCTATGGGTACATCTCTACCAAATAAAGATTGCAGTTAACATGTTTGTATTAAAATTATGATCATTATAAAACAATGAACGTTGATTACTATTATAATAATTTGTATGTTAAGTTGTTCAATTCATAAATTCATAAGTGTACCAAACGAAATGTTTAGTTACATGAAAAGTAATGCTACAGAGGACTAATTACATAGACCTAAATATAGACCTACTTCTCTAATTGGTTGAATATTTTCTCTCTCCTAATCTCATCCAATCAATGTTTCACATCCACTAATTACATTTTTAGGTGTAGATTTAGGCCTACAAATTTAGGTCTCTCAATCATTTTTCTTATATGAATTCACATTATAAATATGGAGAACAATTGAATTGTGTACTCTATAAATCATTTTAGTAGCATTCTACTCTCAGTTATTGAGCAATTTTTGCAAGTCATCATATCATTCCATTGAATATGGTGCCAAAGTAATGCATACGACTCTACACAGTCTAACAACATATCCTTCCACCATAATAATTAAATTATATCTATTTCAATTGCTCTGACATTACTTTGTCGCCATCAAAATATTCCAATCCATTCTCCGTCCTTTCCATGCGCCTATGACATTAGGGGAATATGAGAGGCTTTTGGTTGCTTTAACCATTTTGAAATTTGAGAATACAACCGCTTGACACAAAGAAGTAAATAAAGAAGAATAGAAAAAATGGAAAATTGGTAAATTGATTATTTGAGCAATATATTTTTTTTTATCTACCATTCGTAGGAAGACAACACATTTTATCATGATACACCTAATTAAATTTTAGGTGCTTTGAATGTAATATTGTACGTGTTTATTTTCTAATGTTTATAATTTAGGTCATAAATACTAAAACTCCATTAATGAAAATTTAAAAAATTATTTTATAATGTTTATATAAACATAATAATAAGAATTTTATGTGGCATTATTGTACTTTATTCTTAAAAAATATGGGTATTTGGGTCGCCCACGAAAGCACCTTTATATTTCAATAGAGTATGAACCGAACCCCCATAAGATTCAACATCGCCAGGCAAATCACCTCCACAAGGATGTTAAAAATATTAAATGGATATGTCGTTTTTCGTATGTCTCTCTCTCTCTCTCTCTCTCTCTATATATATATATATATATATATATATATATATATATATATATACATATATAGGTGGGTTAAAATAAGAAGAGTCATTTTCGCACGATCATAGAAAATACTTCAAAATCACTTTTTAAATATCCAAAACACGTTATTTTATTAAAATTTCTATGTAGCATTTTTTTCAAATAACTCTTAGATGCTATTTTTCGGTTGAAATTTATTTTGATGTTTACTTTTTTGTATACATTATTTTTATTAAATTCTTTAGTCATAATAATCATATTTTATAACTTGATAATCACATAAATAATATATGATTATCAAGTAGTAATAAATAATCACATATGATTATCATGTTATATTATGTGATTATCTTAAATAGTAACAACAATACGACTGTAAAAAATGTTAAAAAGGTAAATATTATTTATTTATATTTATATCATAGCTTCATAAAGTTATTTTAGTAATAATCATTTAAAAGATATTAAAGAAAAATGTGTTTTGGATAGTAAAAATTGATTTGAAATGTTTCCTACGTTTCTACGAAATTACTCTTCTTATTTGAGCTCACAACTATATATATAGTATTTCAATTAAAATCTAATTAACCAATCAAGTTGTTTGTTTTTCTAAAGATTCTACAAAGTAAATCGGATGGATATTTTTGAAATTTTTTTATCAAATAATTAACAAAGTAAATCGGATGGATATTTTTGAAATTTTTTTATCTAATAATTAATTTTCTGTAATTATAATTCAATTTATTATTAAATATATTTGCTATCGGACAATTCAAGAACTAAATCATCATCTATCAAATTGTAGAAATACCATATATAAATAATTTATTAAGTTACGCACAGAAAGAAAGTCATATACAAAAGTCATGTATTAATAATAATAATATAATAATTAGGATCAAGGAGGATTTAATTCTGAAGGATTTATTGTGTCATTCTTGTACCATTCAATTGAATTTAACATAAATACATAAATACATACCTAAGATAGTTATTAATTAAGTGAGTAAATACACCATAAATAGGAAGTTAATCATTATTTAATTAATTAACGTATTTAAAATATTATAATTATGTATAAGTAATTAAGGATAAACATGAGGGTTATAATGGTCATTTAGACTTAATTAAGATTAGCTAATTAGGTAGTCATAAAGAAAGAGAATGATCAATGGCTAAAATAAAATGCCCTCTAACAATTAAGGGGGGAGATTTATTTAAAAGGGTTTAATTAAGGAAGGATTATCTAATTACATGTTTCTTTTAAATATATAAAGAGATTTCTAGAATTGGGTGTGTTTTCAATTTTCATGAAAAACATTCAATAAAGTTAGTTTATTCCCCTATGAAAGTAACTTTGTTAATAAGTAACGCATAATAAAAAAATGTACGAGAATGGAAAAGTTAATATAGATATTATACTTACGATAGATATAACGAATTCGTTAAGAGTTGTCATTAAAGTGTCAGGATATCCTTAGTATATTTGTACTTAGACCATAACAAACTCTATATTTCATGACTAACTATTGGTTGAAATACCGTAATTTATACATGTTTAAGCATCTTAATACCGTTAATAAAAACATTAAACCTTATACTTATTAGAAAAAAACACGAAAAAGATAGCATTTGACTTGATTCATGGCTAATCAAAATAGCTTGCGCATTATGTTCAACCGTTTTAGCAACACCTCGAGGTTACATATCTGTCTCATACTCTCATGAACCAAGCATATAATAGTTAAACTATATTAACCTTAGTTTAAATTTGGTTGTAACATGTAAGTTATTTAAATTACCGTTAAAAAAAGGGTTAATAGACAATTTCGTTACTGTACTTTCCGAAAAAGTTCAATTTAGTTACCGAACTTTTATTTGGTTCAATTGAATTACTGAACATTTAAATAATTGATCAAATTGTTACTCAAGTTTCTAATCATACACATATTAGTTACTGTAGTTTACGAAAATGTTCAATTTCGTTATCGAACTTTCATTTTTTTGAATAAAAAACGAGGATTTTACACTTGTAAACCGGTTTTGTAAGTTTAGTAATTCAATTGAACCAAATAAAAGTTCGGTAACTAAATTGAACTTTTTCGGAAAGTACAGTAACGAAATTGTCTATTAACCCTTAAAAAAAAACAATAGAATAAACCGATTAAACACACTTCTTTTCAAATGTTTTATATCAAAATTCTCAACATGTAGAGTCAAATGAAGGTATAAAGTCAAAGCCACACCAAAAACATTAAAGCCACGCATTTGCATAATGTGTATTATCATAAATGGAAAACAGAAGAGGGGTAAAGAATGGGTAACAGTAGACAGTAATAAGCCAACACATTTGGGCCCAATCTTAATAAAAACGTTTTAATGAGCCACTCAGCAGTCAGCAACCATTCAAAACTGAAGTTTGAATATTTAAATAAATATTAATTAATTCTTTGTGTGTATGTGTAAGCAATTTCTTATTGTAGGTAACCTTGATTTCACCTAAAAAATGTGTTTTGTTCGATTCTAGTATATACCATATCGTACCGCAAAGCTGGATTTATACGGTCACTCACTTTCTTGAGATAATTATAACACACACTCTATTTTGTATATGCAATTAAGATGACCTAAGGGAGTAAGGGGTCCGGGTCATCACTATAAAGAATTGGTTCAAAACTTTCGCCAAGATTCAAACAAGTTTGGTTTCAGTATTCCATGGTTCCGTGGCAGGTCCCCTGGCCCAACTTCTTCACTACTAATCCAGCTCATGCCCATAACTCCAAATAAGTTTTGTTAACGGGCCTCCCCCAATACTATAATCTGTAGTCCATAATAAATTACTAATTAATCCGTACTCTGAAAAGAGTAATGCTAAACGTGACTACTAATACGGACCTACAAATAGACCTAAATTTCTGATTGGTTGAATTTTTTCTCTTTCCTAATTTCCACCAATCATTTTTTCACAACAACCAATCCAATATGTACGTCAGGTTTTAGGCTTATTAATTTAGGTCTACTTATCATTTTCCTTCTGGAAAATATATGATACGGTAGTATTATCACCCTCCGTAAGTCCGTATACTACATTAATCAAAAACATGTCAAAATTGCCATCTAAATTCGTCTTTTCAGGTAAATTTTAAACACTTACTTACTACCATTTACTCTGCGCCATCCGATAGTATGATTTGAATTAGATCATGTGACCATGTTCTTGATGGCGATTATTTTCCCTTTGTTTAAAATTTTGTTAGCTAATATCTTTAAGTAAAAGTTGTATTGATCAGTTAGTTGTAAAAAAGAATCCATCATATCGCAACACTATTAATAAATATGATGAGATTGTTATTTTTATTGTCTATATTGTAACACCTCAAAATCTAAAAATATTATTGTGACAAATAAATTAATATTTTTTTTAACTATTAAATATGTTAGAACAATAAAATAGTTAAAAATCACAAATGGTTTTTAGGTTCCAGACAATAGTTCAAAAAGGGGACAAAAGTAGTACACAAAAATAGGTATATATTCTAATTCCTTCTCAACTCTTCTAAACAAAACACACACCATCGTCCCTGTGATTTAGAGTTTAGCCAGAAGCAAGAACACATATCAAAACATCAATTGAATTCCAAAATTCAAACTAAGATCAGAAGCTTGGATTGAAACCTCAGTCTCTATCTAAACTATTTTGTAAGTTGATTCATCTTTTTCTCTAACCTAGAAATTGATTGAATTGATGGGGGATTAGTCTAAGTTAATAAATTGGATGGAAGTATGCTTGTAGCAATGAATAGGTGTTATTATATAACTTTGATTGTAAACTTGAACCTGGAAATTGTTGTTAATTGTAAGAAATTCGAGTAGTAGCAGGAAATCAGTTGCAGGTCCGATGAATACTATGAAATCGCGACGTGATTAGGATATGATCGCGACGCGATCTATGGCTTAAGGCGACGCGATTCCCTATTAAAAACGACGTGATTTATGTTAACCCAAAATTTGCTTTGTGTCTTTACATAAATTTCTTGATTAGCATGTTCCTGTTACTAGAATATGATGAGACTGATGTACTAATATAACATAATGACGAATTAGAACAAGATGTTATATAGAAACTAAGTGATCAAATATTTAAATTAATTAAATTGTGAAAGATTGAGACTAATGTGGGAACGTGCTTAAACCCATTAGTACCATATTATCAGTACTGTAATTAGTTGTGTATGACCTGGATAGTTGAATGACCATACTAAAATATGTCGTTATCATTATTAAAAGTGTGTTTCAATTGAATATATAGTTAATAGTAAATGACTTAAGTAAAATGTAAATGTGTTAAGTGATGATTCATTGTGATTGAGCTAGTGAATTTTATGCACAAACAAAATTATGTTAACATGATAACCAAAATAATGAAAAGCGTAGAAGGTAATAAAAATTTTATTATGTTTGATCACGTGAGTAATAAGAAGTGTAGTTATAAAAGGAATTGCTAAATTATAATATTGTTTGTAATCTATGTTATGTGCCTATGTGATTAGGTAATAAATAAGCTGGAAATATTACAAGTAAATCGTTAAGCCCTTCGTCAGGTAAGTTTTCGGATTACATGATCATGGGTTAGGAATGGTTTCGGCCATTTGCTAATGGTTTGGTGCGGGTAATGGTTGCGGCCATAGGCTCGTGTGATTGCTAGTAGTATACGACTAGCATGGGTGGTTAAGGATCCTTAGCTAAAATAAAATAATGACGTGTGATTGTGATTCGTTTACTTACTAAGCGTTGTACTTACAGTTGAATATATAAACGTTTTTAGGTGCATCGCTTGGATGGAAGGGAGGCTTGGGTAAGAGTATATTGGAAGCTTGCATTCTGGTCAGATGAGCTTCTTTTCTTTTAGATTATCGCTGTGGTGACAATTGTATAAATCGCCCAAGTATTGTAAACTTATGTCTTGTGTCTTTTGTCAAATTTAAACATTGTATTGATATGTGGTAACTTTGTAAAGTTAAACAGATATATCGATGGTTTTGGATACTTAAATGTCAAAGGAGATCAAATATGAAAAAGTAAAGGTTTTTGGTCGATTGTTACATACGATATTAATTTCAGAAGGGACCCATAACAATAAATTATTTAATTAATATTATGATTTTATGAGTTAGAAATTGGGGCGTTTCAAGTTGGTATCAGAGCGATGGTTTAAGAGAATTAGATAATCCATGTTAGGATTGCCTAAACTTAAACCAAGATGAAATGTGTGATTATTTATGCTGATTATGTACAATAGTAAAGTATAGTAGATAAAACTGATATGCTTCCCTGTAGTGAACTATTCAATGATTGAATGTGTTAAATTTATAACAGAATGTTAAATGAAGTGCTAGTATTCTGAATAGTTATAATTGAAAGAAGGTATATTATGTGTTCAGTATATATATATAAAAGTTCAATCAGACAGATTTAGATGTTGAGATAGGCTAACTTAAGTTAGCCATATGTGTGGATATGTGGAAATTGCTAATAGATATATTGGCAATATGATTAAAGGTTCAGATGAAAGAATTGTTAAATTTTGTTAGCTATGATTGATATGATAATATTTGAAAGGATAAGGTGGTAGAGGCATTAATAAATGTCTCCTGAATAAAGTGAATTGATTATGTGTTATGTGTGAATTGAGAATTGTAGAAATGATAAATGGACTTGTGTCTAGATAAATGAACAGTTTTTAATTAATGACATATGATTGTGGGCATAAATTGGTGAACAGATTGAAAGACTAATTACGGAGGTAGTAATTAGCATGATATAAATGACTTAGTATGCTATCACCAAGAGGTGGGATACTAAGGGGGCAGAGTCCAGAAAAATTTCTACAATTGCTCAATTAATCTGTGTATAATTGTATAAATGTGGAATAGTCACAGTAAGAATTAATGATATGAGGTGGCCTGAGAATGGAATTGTGAAAAACATAATCTAGCTACGCTTGATCACCGTAGTTATATTATGCTATGTCATATGAAGTTCTTGAGACGACTAAATATCAAAAAGACTTAATGTGACTATGTGGTGGTTAAGTGTAAAATGTATGCACTTTGTGATGAGTAAAACAGGAATAAGTGGAATACTTATATTTACATGATTAAGTGAATATGCTTATCAGGAAAATGATATGTTGATGTTGACATGGAAATATTAAAAGAAAACGTTATATGATAAAAGGTGTGGTTAATACCTTAATAGGTCAAATGGTCCCTTATGTGGGTTGTTAAGGTAGGAAAATATTTAAATGATTTACATTGCCCTTTTTGTTGTTTGTATAAAACTAATATATATGGTAAAGTGGAAAGTTGGGGGCTTTAATCCAATTGGGCGATGACATGTAGTTAATTAAAATGGTTAAAGTGTATGGAAACTTGAACTAGAAAGTCAATGAGTGGCTAATGAGTAATAGTTATGTTAATGAGTCACTAGTATACCCATAGTCTAAATGTGTTACTGTATGAATATTTAAAAAAAAAAAAAAATTAAATTAGAATGTTGATTTGGTAAATTTTAAAAAATGCAAGTGTATATAATACTTGCTATTATGAGAAGTTATGATGATATGAAATTATTTGATTATGATTGATTCTAGTTCGAGTCAAAACTTGTGGAAAAGTAGTTAGAAATTTCTATTGATTGATTAGTTAAAATTGAAGTTGACAAATAGTCAACATCCTTGAAATGGTCAAAACCTGAGTGAAACTTAGAAGTGTTTGTTTGAAATGTGATTGAAATAACGAATGGGTCAAATAGTGTCAAAATAGGTCATCTATGACCCAAATAAGATAGATGAGTTAGTCAAAGGTTATGGAACCTTGAGTAATTGCCTCAAGTTGTCTTAGTGTGTTTATTGAGTGTACAAAAGATTGAGACTCATAGACAAGTGAATTGTAGTATGTGTTGTCACCAAATAATGGTCAAAAACGGCCACAAATTTATCATACGTCCAAATTATTCGTTAACAAGTAAATGGAAAATATGTAAAAAGAAGAAACCTTCATTGTGGTATAGTGAACGTGTCTATAAATTTTCATGTTATGAATATTACTGGGTCAAAAGATATACGTGTTTAAAGTTCAGGTTTGGAAGCTGTTTTGTACAGGTCTGTACAGGATAAGATCGCGACGCGATCCATAGAGGAACGCCACGCGATTTAGGGTGAATCACGACGCGATTCTGGGAAAATTGCGACGCGATTTGGTGCTGGACAGAATTTTGATTTTAGTCTTCTTGTGGATTAGTTCGTATTAAGTTATGTTCAATTATATTAAAGCTGATAGTACACAAATAGTGTGCAAACCTCAGGGTCGAGGAAATTCGGATATTTAGAATTTGAAAAGTAACAAATAAGTAAGTAAGTAATGATTAAGATAATGTATCTATGTGTGTTGTTGTAAAAAGATGATAAGTTGAATTAAAGTGGGGGATAAATTTTGATTTAATGATATATGTATATCATATGATGACATAGTGAATGATTAGTCGTTATATAACGAAATTTGGAATTTTGATTATAAAATTTTGATGATAGGGACTAAATGAGAGTTTAATAACTGAAAAACTTATTTTAGAGAATTGATCGGAATTGATGTTAAGATAATGAGGTGAATGCTTTGAACTATAATGGTGGAAATTGTAACACTTATATTATATTGATATATAAGTAAGGATGAGATGGAATAATAAGCTGCGACTAGAAAGAGTTAAAACATGGATTAAACTAATGTAGAAGATCAACTAAATGTGGACTTAGCATCCATCTCAATGTGATTCAGTGATAAAGGATGATGTGATTATAGTTTAAGTATAGAGTTTAATCTCTACATATTGTCGAGTAATATATGTATAATATTATATGATTCAGGATTAGTCTGAATAAGAGGTTTGGTATAAACAGGGGTGATTAAACTTTTAAATTTGATTTAAGTGCTAATTAGTTGTACAAGTTGAGATTTTAGCATTTTGTTTGGCAAAGTAACAGGTGACTACTAACTTAGTAGTTAGTTATGAGTTGAAATTAAACCCCATTGTTGGTACGTGTATTGTGGTTTTCATAACTACTGTTATTATTAAAAAGATATAAGTGAGTATAATAGTTTAAAGGTTATAGTATGTTGATAGTTTCTGAATTGTCAGAGTATTATAATTGATTACGCATTTTACATATGTTAGGCGATTATATGGTTTGAAGTATTTATGCGGCTAATTCTAAGAAATTTGCATAAGTAATTAGTTGGAATATGAAGATAGGGTTATGTACAGTATATGTGCAAGGGTGAAAACAGAAACATGTACATATTTAGATATGTGCATTTTAAATATATTTAGATATGTGAAAAGAATTGAGGATATGTATACATATTTCAAGTTACTCAGAGGAGTAATGTACATTATGAATAATAGTTGTAATTAAGTAATTGCTAATATGGCATCTTGTACTTTAGATTGGTGGTTTGGATAAATTTAAATACACATGTCGTGTAGTATAAATAAGGAGATAAAGAAATATACATAATGAGTGTAAGTGGATATATTTAAGTTATATGATGCTGAGTAGTTGTGTAAGTTGATGAAATCATATGAAATATATAGTTGGAGAGCTATTGAAATTAATGTGATATAAATATGATTTGAATGAGGTTAAATTTTGGTGATACTAATGATAATAGTGAAATTACAACTTCACTGATATGAGAATATAATTGAATGAGAATATATCTACCTCGTTGAGCTTGGTGGATCAAATTGTGTAACTAAAATAAGTGTATAGTAGAAAAAGTTGTCGAAACTGACAAAGGGCCATAAGTCTGGAAAGTAATAAGTTATAAACATGAGATAAGTGTAATATAGATAAAAATTTAGTGTATGCTTAATAAACTTGTATAGTAATGAGTACGTGTAAGGATGAACTAGTTAGAGTTATCATTAAGATTAAATGGACTTGACTGCCATTCGTGAGGACACGAATGAGATAAAGTGGGGGATAGTTGTAACACCCCAAAATCTAAAAATATTATTGTGACAAATAAATTAATAGTTGTTTTAAACTATTAAATATGTAAGAACAATAAAATAGTTAAAAATCGCAAATGGTTTTTAGGTTCCAGACAATAGTTCAAAAAGGGGACAAAAGTAGTACACAAAAATAGGTATATATTCTAATTCCTTCTCAACTCTTCTAAACAAAACACACACCATCGTCCCTGTGATTTAGAGTTTAGCCAGAAGCAAGAACACATATCAAAACATCAATTGAATTCCAAAATTCAAACTAAGATCAGAAGCTTGGATTGAAACCTCAGTCTATATCTAAACTATTTTGTAAGTTGATTCCTCTTTTTCTCTAACCTAGAAATTGATTGAATTGATGGGGGATTAGTCTAAGTTAATAAATTGGATGGAAGTATGCTTGTAGCAATGAATAGGTGTTATTATATAACTTTGATTGTAAACTTGAACCTGGAAATTGTTGTTAATTGTAAGAAATTCGAGTAGTAGCAGGAAATCAGTTGCAGGTCCGATGAATAATATGAAATCGCGACGCGATTAGGATATGATCGCGACGCGATCTATGGCTTAAGGCGACGCGATTCCCTATTAAAAACGACGTGATTTATGTTAACCCAAAATCTGCTTTGTGTCTTTACATAAATTTCTTGATTAGCATGTTCCTGTTACTAGAATATGATGAGACTGATGTACTAATATAACATAATGACGAATTAGAACAAGATGTTATATAGAAACTAAGTGATCAAATATTTAAATTAATTAAATTGTGAAAGATTGAGACTAATGTGGGAACGTGCTTAAGCCCATTAGTACCATATTATCAGTACTGTAATTAGTTGTGTATGACCTGGATAGTTGAATGACCATACTAAAATATGTTGTTATCATTATTAAAAGTGTGTTTCAATTGAATATATAGTTAATAGTAAATGACTTAAGTAAAATGTAAATGTGTTAAGTGATGATTCATTGTGATTGAGCTAGTGAATTTTTTACACAAACAAAATTATGTTAACATGATAACCAAAATAATGAAAAGCGTTGAAGGTAATAAAAATTTTATTATGTTTGATCACGTGAGTAATAAGAAGTGTAGTTATAAAAGGAATTGCTAAATTATAATATTGTTTGTAATCTATGTTATGTGCCTATGTGATTAGGTAATAAAGAAGCTGGAAATATTACAAGTAATTCGTTAAGCCCTTCGTCAGGTAAGTTTTCGGATTACATGATCATGGGTTAGGAATGGTTTCGGCCATTTGCTAACGGTTTGGTGCGGGTAATGGTTGCGGCCATAGGCTCGTGTGATTGCTAGTAGTATACGACTAGCATGGGTGGTTAAGGATCCTTAGCTAAAATAAAATAATGACGTGTGATTGTGATTCGTTTACTTACTAAGCGTTGTGCTTACGGTTGAATATATAAACGTTTTTAGGTGCATCGCTTGGATGGAAGGAAGGCTTGGGTAAGAGTATATTGGAAGCTTGCATTCTGGTCAGATGAGCTTCTTTTCTTTTAGATTATCGCTGTGGTGACAATTGTATAAATCGCCCAAGTATTGTAAACTTATGTCTTGTGTCTTTTGTCAAATATAAACATTGTATTGATATGTGGTAACTTTGTAAAGTTAAACAGATATATCGATGGTTTTGGATACTTAAATGTCAAAGGAGATCAAATGTGAAAATGTAAAGGTTTTTGGTCGATTGTTACAGACGATATTAATTTCAGAAGGGACCCATAACAATAAATTATTTAATTAATATTATGATTTTATGAGTTGGAAATTGGGGCGTTTCAAATGTTGTTCGTAACAAAAACAAAAATTTCTTTCATGTGATAGAAAAATGTTGTTAACCTATAATGGATCACAACCTTAGCCCCCCTTTTCCGTATTTTGTTGCCCGTCTTCTGTTCAATCATTCTTATTAATTGTTTATAGTCAATCTAAAAATGATCCGTACATCTAAAACTCTCTTGAAGGTAAAGAAGTATGCAATTCTTCTTTTGATGTGCTAGGTGGTGATTATAGTTGTTTAGAGTTTCGTGTTTAATTTTGTGAAAGTTTTGTTGTGTTGTCTAGATTTAAGTACTTAGTTGTAGTTATAGTTTGTAGTCCTGTAGGTTTGAAATTTTTGTTGTGTCACGTTGTATATGTGTCTCCATCAACTTATGTTGATTGAGATGCTTTTAATTTAATTTTCCTCCAAAATAAATAAATAAGTAATTGGGTTAAAACTATGTATCAGTAACGAATTTATACTTTTGTAACGATGTTGAGTCCTCAACGTTGTTTGTTCTCTTGAATGTAATCGCTCAAAACATGGTAGGTTCATTTATATATTGTGTCAACATCGACTAATCTATACTAATATATAAAGCATCATAGTAGTTAATTTATAGAAATTCTTAAAACTAAGACTCAACATTTCCATACTTAATTATCGATTTATCATTCTCATTTTACAATATAACCCTATTATTTTAACAAATTTTTCATTTTTCACTAACTATATCCTGAATCACAAACTCTACATACGCACAAACTAGAGTTATCAACTCACAATCAGGGGTAATCCAAACACACTGAAGCACTAAACTCCACTGCATTGCGCATGTAATATGTCAGTCTTTCTTAGAGTACACACCCAATGTTATTTCTAGTTTTATATACACTATTATTTACAATATTGTCTCACTCCTCTTAAAATATGTAAACTATATCATCTTGTTGACAAAAAAATATAAACTCATATCTAAATTGATTTGATTTAATTCATGATTCATCACATTACAAATAACCAAAAAACGTATACAAAGAAAAATGAAACAATAAATGATAGGTCTACCATCTATGAGATAACATTCTTAAAGGATTATGCATTTTTGAATAACTTTGAAAAATAACATTTTTATTCTTGTTATAATAATTCAAAATTCGAACCGTAAGTTTATCAAACAAAAAAGATCAACGAATATATGTTGTTTGCAAGCAATCATATATTCATATATGAGGAAAGTTCATTGAAGAATAGCAAATATTTAAAGAATGAATGAACCATCCTCCACCCTTGGATCTAATAAATCAATGGCCTAAAATAATTGATTTTTAATTTTTAAATTTCTATTTGTTGGAGTTAAAAATAACACGGAGGGGTATTTTTGTCATTTCATATTTTATCCCACACATCTCTTTCCAGGAACAAGTTTTTCAGGTCATTCAAAAATCAAAATTCCCCTAATTTGCTCTCCTATATCGTGCCCTAATTTCTCTAATCGGTTCAATTTCATTGACGAATCACACTCAAATCCACACTCATTATTCGATTGTCACTATCAATCACTTTCTGATAACAGTTTTTTTCGATTTCATAGGTTGTTCTTGATTTTCTGTTCGAATTTTTTGCATAAATGTTGCAGATTTCGTTGAAATCTTTCAGATTGTGGATGCGATTAAAGCTATTCTTGTTGGCGTGGTTCGTGTTGAACTAGCATATTGTAATGCTGGTAAGAAAAATTCAATTTTGCCCTAATTTTAAAGTTATAATTTTTCACATATATTTTTTTAATAAATATACTTTCTTTGTTTACCTTCACATTTTGATACTGATTTTAGTAATTTCAGCATGTTATAGTGTAGTATTTGTCATTAGTTTTACTCTTTACATGTATGTTCTTTTGTTTATTTTCATATCATATGTGATTTGCTTTTAAAGGTAGGTTATTGTGTTAAGTTGTCCTCTGTATGTGATTTGTTTAGTAAATATGCTGGAAAGTGTATAATGCAGTTGCTAGTTCTTTGTGTTTCTTAAAAGTACATTTATAGTTTTAGGGAATCATTTGTGGTAATTTGTAGTTTACTCTTTACATGTATGTTCTGCTGTTTATTTTTTATATCATATGTGATTTGATTTTAAAGGTAGGTTATTGTGTTAAGTTATACTCTGTATGTGATTTGTTTAGTAAATATGCTGGAAAGTGTGATATGTTTGTTTTATATATATCCGTATGTGATTTTATGTTTGTTTTACATATCTGGAGACGTTGCAAAAGATACATGAGCCATTATCAACGAGTTAGAGATGTTCTTTCAACAAGGTAAGACCTTACACAAAATCTCTCATATATTGCATTGTTAGCAAGATTGCCACCTTTAGCTGTAGTAATTAGAAATTAATGAGATCAAAACAGAGAAACAAATGCTTTCACCAATTGACACCAATTATGCAACAAAGTTTAGTTTATATGGAAATATAGTTCTATCACTACTATATGCTTAATTTGTTGTTGTGCCACTAAAGATGGCGATCTAGACTTGTTTACATATAAGGTTTCTTTTGGTTTTAAATGGGCAGAATTGTTTGCAAGCACAACTCGACTACTACTAACTTTTATCGGTGTTTCAATCCACACACGTTAGGCCAAATCTGTACGACTTGTGCAGTTTTTTCACCTTCACTTATTACCCTTAAACTATCTTGCAGGAAATTGATTGTTCAAGCTTTTGATTTTAGAAGATATCACCATTGAGACTCCTAGGCGCTTTGGTATCATATGCTTCGCAGTTGCCGCATCTAATTTCCAATACGAAAAAGCAGGAAATATCAGTTCATGCAATTCCAAACCGCTAAATTAGCGACAATCGGTGCAAAATTCTTATTTGTAATACTATTGTGTTTTACGCACATATAAAACTTATCATGCTATTAGGAGATAGGAATTATGATGTTACTAAAATATAGGAATTACCTGTAATAAATTTCATGTAACTATGGCATAATCACATGTGTTTAATATTATTTCTCCATATTTAATCTCATGTTATTACTTCCTTTCTTGTTTGTTTTGATCCCATGTGATTTATTATTTGAATCATATGTTATTTACCACTATTATCACATATGTATCATTGGTTATTGTTTGATAAGATGTGAGTACTAAATGTAATCGAATATTTGAATATCTGGTACTTAATCACATGTGATATGATCCTACAAATTAACATTTTGGTTCCACTTTAAGAGATAGGTGTGTAAGAATTGAATATCTAGTAATTAATCAAATATGACTACTAGTTGATGTGGTTGTAGTTGTAATTAATTATTAATTTTAAGTGCACAATTATTTAATAACATGTGATAACAATATACGTGATGTTATAAAATGTGAATCGTGATCGAATTGCATGATCATCATATGTGATTTCATAACAAAAGTATAAAACATGTGTTTTTCAGTTTGATTACGATCGTGTATAAATTAACACCAATTAATAATGTTTAACATGATCATGTAGTGTAGGATCACAAATGATTTATAATATGAATTATTTTATGGTTATGATGTGATCTCCTTTCACAACAACTCATAATCACATGTGATTTTACCTAAAATTACTGTGATTATTCATAAACCAAATGACTTTTTACCTAAAATGACATGATTATTCATAATTAAATGTGATTTTACCTAAAATCACATGTGATTTTACATATACTCACATGATTTTTTTACCCAAATTGTGATTATTCATAAACCACATTAGATCATCATATGTGATTTCATAAACCACATGATTTTTTTTTCTTCCTAAAATCACATATGATTATTCATAAATCACATGAGTTTTTACCTAAAATCAAATGTGATTGTTCATAAATCACATGAGTTTTTACCTAAAATCAAATGTGATTGTTCATAATCAAATGTGATTTTACCTAAAATCACATGTGATTTTACCTAAAATCACATGTGATTTTACATATAATAACATGAGTTTTTACCTAAAATCACATGTGATTATTCATAATAAAATGTGATTTTACCTATAATCACATGTGATTTTATATATAATCACATGAGTTTTACCTAAAATCACATGTGATTATTCATAAATCACATGAGTTTTTACTTAAAATCACATGTGATTATTCATAATCAAATGTGATTTTACCTGAAATCACATGTGATTTCAAATGTGATTATTCATAAACCACATGTTATCATTGTTAAATCACTATTTAAAATTATTCACAATAACAATTATGCTACCACATAAACTATTGAAATGAAATAAATATTTATTCATGACTTTATTCAAGTATAATATGTGATTATATCTAAAATTACATGTGATTTTAGCTAGCTATGGAGTCCTTCGTATGAGTTTGCTTCGGTGAGAAGCTTTTGCCTTTGCATTCGTCCTGGAATCCGGTTTTGTTACCTTCTTTTAGTCTCGCCTATTGACCTTTTCCGTGCGTTTTATTTCAAATGCTAAACTATCATTTGTTCTTTGACTCTTATGGTTTCACGTTCTATCTCAGCTCTCTCTTTCTCTGTCTGCCTTTGTTGAGCTTGAATCTGCTCTTCGGTCGCTCATCTTGCTTGTTCTTTTCGTATTAAAGACTCCTCTTGCATCCTTGCCAACTCCGCATTGTGTTGTCTTTAGGCATCATGATCTGTCTACAGACATGATTGACGATATAAATCAAATTTATTGTGTATGTATAGTATATGCAGACTGCAGATATAGAAATGGCTATAAAGAAAGATATAAAATAATGAGTTGAACCTGCATTCTTTTCCTAGCTAATTCATCTTCATATCTCAACATCTGGGCCTTAGCTTGTGATTGTTGTTGCACTAAATTCCTTTGATCTTCAGCAAGTTTTTGCTGTGTACCTGGCGAGCCTGCTCCTGCTTTCTCATCAACTCACATACCTAATATAACCAAAATCCTCTTTCAACAACCCATTCATTTAGCCAGAGAAACATCTCTAAAGACGCATATCAAGTTGTAACAATAGGTAAACACTTTAAATACCAAACCTAACTCGATCGACTACAATTTGGTCCAAGTAAAGGTAACAATACTTACATTCGGAGCTAAATAAACAAATTAAACAATAATATTTAATGTTTCATATTTGAATACATTTTAATACATTTTTCAAGTGAATCAAATAATTTTTTCACACTCGTTTATAACTCTCTTTTCAATATCACATGTGATTTCACTATAAACTTCATGATACACATTCATATTTCAAAACAATCCAGTTGTGAATTAATCACATGTGATTTTAACATGGAAATCAAATGTGAAAATTAATCGACATTTCATCAAACATGTGGTGTGCGACAAACAAATCTACAAATTTCAGCATTCAATCAACTAGTGAAGAACATATGATGCAGCTTCACGATTCAAGAAACATTGATGAAGAAACAGAGAGTATATATATCTGATTAATTCACATGTTCATCACCTCCAATAAAAAAACACTTTTTTTTTTAAATTTGATCACGAACACAATCAATGCGATCCTGAGAATGATCTGATGATCATGCGTTTCAGATTATGAATATCATTAGAATTCAGGCTTAATCACCTGTTGAATTTGTAGATCGATGTATGAATTTGAGAGAGAATGATAAACCTAGTTTTAGAAATTTGGGGAAGAAGTTCCAGACGTACATCACGTGATTTTGTATCTGTTTGCCTACTTCTTTTTTGGTAATATATGATTTATGAAATGACCAAACTATCCCTCCCTACCTAAATGAAATGCTGAAATCTGATTGGTTCTTTCATTCTTCAAATATTTAGTGGTCTTCATGGAACCCACCTCATTCATATATATATATATATATAGAGGGAGGTTCATTAGAGAACTCTTCAAAAATTGAGAACCAAGAGAACCAAATGTGGACCTTTGATCTACCTAATCTATGGTTAAAATTGAAAGTGGCATTAAAGTAATTAAAAGGAAGTTATCACATATATTATACACCGTTTAGGGGTAGTATTGGAATTTTAGTGAAGATTTAAAAACAACTAATCGGTTTATTAGTCCCCATTTATTTCACATTTAAGTCATCAAACTTCCCACGTGGCTCTCTCTTCGTATCATGTTCCGAATTCCCAGATTCCACCATATCCATTTTATGGCTTTTTTTTCCCTTTTAAAATCGATAATAGTGTCACCATTAATTTAAGTTTTTGTAGTATTATTATTTGATCTGCACTATTATACGTTAACAATAAATTTGATCTTTAAAAAAAAAAAAGATGCAGGCGATGATATGCTGATAATGGAGAAATAAAAACCATGTTGTTTACTTGTGCACATCACCATTTTCTGGATATCAAATAACGAAGATGATGGTATGATGAAGAAGGACTAAAAAAACCTTGTTGTTCACTTGTGCACATACTAATTTTATGTATAAATCGGGATGTTCACGTGTGCACACCGACTGTGCATATGTGCACATAAGCTATTGATGCACTCGTTTAAGAATCCTAGAAATTTATTTAATAATCTTCATTGATTATGTATTACTTACATTCTTGTTCATCTTGTATTAAATATATATGAATAATAATTATATGGTAACGTATGAATTTATAATTGCCAGATAAGGCTACGAGATGACAGAGAAACATAGTTTAAAAAATAATCCCAAAGAAGGTAAAACTTTTCAAAAGACGGTTACTAACTCATTTTGATTACCAAAATTAATAAATGTTTGTTTTACTATTATACCCTTGTCTATAATAGGTTCTTTTTTTTTTTTTAAAGGCAGTTTTGAATCACTGACGGACCTAGGCAGGTAATGGTCCACCCGATCATCTCCATAATGCACCCTCGAGAAGAAGCCCAATTGGGAAAACTCCTCACCACGGAGCCCAAAGGCCCAATGGATTTTCCATGTACCGAGTGGGGGTCGAACCCCCAACCTGTGGCAAATGCCAAGGATGCTCAACCAACTGAGCCAGGTATCAAGTACATAATAGGTTCTCTTAGTTCTCAAATTTGGGTTGGTTCTCAAATGAACTTGACCCTATATATATATATATATATATATATATATATATATATACGTACTTAAAAATCGTTCATAAAAAATGTTTTTTTTTTTTTTTTTGGAACGGCAAATAACTTCTTCGGATCAGTAATGGAGTATCATCGTGCCACCACTACTGACCCCACCTTTTTGCCTCACCTAAGAAGAAACCCTCTGGAGAGGCTCGAACCCGAGACCTCTCCATCATTGGGAAAACTCCTTGCACAAAAAAATGAATCGTGCGAGTATGTGATCGAGTTTAGTAGATAAAATGAATCTAACAACTTCGGCGCGAACCTCATTTTTCTCAACCGCAATCGCATCAAAAACACTCAATCGTTCCATCAGATACACACCCATTTCATGTTACTCTTCAATTTCCCATAAACCCACTTCCATAAACCCTGACCCTAGAACCCCATTATATCTCCGGCCACCAATTTTCACCGCAACCGTAACCGACCTCAAAAAGTTTCAAACTTGGGCCAAAACCCTAGCTTCATCAATCGGTACATCATTCTTAGACTCAGATAACGGTCCAGATTCCAACATTTTACACAGAGAACTCAACTGGCTGATTGAAGACGCTTTACAAAACCCTAAATTTGAATATGTAAAAGACGACACCGTTTTGCAATTAAGAGCTGAATTGAGTGATCTTTATTTGTTATGGAATCAAAGAATTGAAAAAAGAAGACCTTTTCAGTATATAGTTGGGTGTGAGCATTGGAGGGATTTAGTGTTAAGTGTTGAAGAAGGGGTTTTAATTCCAAGGCCTGAAACTGAATTAATTGTTGATTTAGTTAATGATGTGATCAAGGATAATGATGATCTGAAAAATGGGTTGTGGGTAGATTTAGGGACTGGTAGTGGTGCAATTGCTATTGGGGTTGGAAGGATTTTAGGTGATTTTGGGAAAGTTGTTGCTGTTGATTTGAGTCATGTTGCTGTTCAAGTTGCTTCTTTTAATGTCAACAGGTATAATTTGCAGGTAATGTTGCTGGTACTTTTGAAGTTTTGGTTTGGTAATTTTAGAAATTTTCAATTATGGTTGTGTGATTTGTCATCTGACAGTAGCTCCATTGATTTCGATTATGTGATTGCATCACTAAGGAGGCCTTAGTTTTTATGATTGCAACTAAAAATTAAAGAGTTCATAAATTATTTTCAATCTATTTTTGTAAGACCATGTTATATGCTAAGGCGCTATCCACATGTTAGTAATTATTTAGGCACACATTCAAAGCACTAATCTTTATTTGTTATTGTCATGACTTTAAAAACCTTAAATAATTCACTAACTATATTTTATATACATAGTTATGCACTAGTTTTATAAATAGTTTAATTTGCAATATGGTAGGTATTTAGTTACTGCATCTAATTGAGTGTACTTTTGAATCATGGATTAAACTCAAACTAACAAAAACGACTCCTTGTTTAATATCAGGATAAGGTTTCTATAAAGCAAGGGTCATGGTTTGAGCCATTGAGGGAATTTGAAGGACAAGTTGCAGGCCTTGTAAGCAATCCACCATACATACCAAGTGCAAACATCAGTGGGCTGCAACCCGAAGTTGGTAGACATGAACCGATTCTGGCATTAGATGGTGGTGGAGATGGCATGTTTGAACTTTTGCATCTTTGCAACGGTGCTTCTTTGATGCTAAAACCTGGTGGCTTTTTTGCACTTGAGGTAATGCTGTTGTGCCCATTGTAATGGAGGTGGTGATTTGGATCTATCTACTTGTGAATGGGTTGACCTGGGTTGTATTTTATCTCTATCAGGTCAAAAGATATTCATAAATGGCTTAAAATGAAAACAATAAATATAAATATAATGGATAAAATCTCTCAAATTGTAAAATCGAAATTAAATAAAACATCAAATCTCACATAAAAAAATCAGCACAGTTTGAAATTTTCGTACAAATTCTGAAATGTTGCACAAAATCTGAATCTTGCACAAAACTTGAATATCTCGAACAAAACTTGAAAACCTCGCAGGAAGCTTGAAAATCTTGCAGACTTTATTTTTGTTTTCTTTCATAAATTCGAAAATGAGCATAAAAATTAGAATGTTGTTGAACTAATAATGTAAGTAATTTTTATAGTCATTTCTGACACTAATCATCGAATACCATTTGTGTACGATCTCAATATTTTTTTTTTTTTTTTTTTTTGTTGCAGACAAATGGTGAAGATCAATGCAGGTTTCTTGTGGAGCATCTGGAAAACACTCACAAGGGCAGCTTTAATAATTTCAAGATCATACCAGATTTTGCTGGTATTCATCGTTTTGTAACTGGGATCCGATCATGAATTATTCAAATATTAGTTGTAACATGTGACATTTATTACTCACTCAGTATTTCGTTAAAAAAACATAGCCATCATTCAAATTAGTTTGTTTCTATCTATTTTTGATATAGGTATATACACAAGTTACATCGATTCCTTGGTTACCACTTACCATCTATAAAGGTAAGTTCGCTACAAAATTTGATGGTATTCTCATTAGTCTTCTTATTGTGGTTCCTAGTGTGACCATCGTGACATACGGGTCCACTGTTTCTTCACCTTTTTCTGGGACAACTTGAAGCGACCCCAGCTCTTCCGATGCTTAGAGGCTTCACAAAATAAACCCGAGGCTACAGCTTGCTGAAGCCATAGGTCAAATTCTTCCTCTTCATCTGTCATTTTGGAACCCCATGGATATTTGCTTGAGCTGCATTTCTGAGTTTTATCCAACCCAACCATATTAACATGAAAACTCGGGCGATGGGTGTTTGGCCTACAAGCCATTCCCTGTTCATAGTGAAAACTTTAGGGTCACAAATTATTGATGGTTACATAGTAGTGACTAACACACATCAAGTAGTAGCAGTTTTTGACCCGTTTAGTTATGTATTGTTGTTCCAGGTTCTTTTGAATCTCTAATGGGTCAAATGGGAAAATTCAAAAAACTATTAGCTCAGAAGTAAACATATTATAAGGATTGAAAGGGTCGATATCCTTAAAAAGATATATTTTTGATAGATAAGATCATCTAAATCATTTGATCGAAAAATTAGATTAAATCTCAAATGAAGTGAATTTTCAAAAGAAGTTCATAAAGTTTGGACAAATTACTCAATGTGTATTTAAGGTTAACCTAACTCGACATATATAGACCCGTACCAATGAATTACCCCCATTTTGACCCGTTACCAAATATACATGACCGCCCATCTTGCCACCTTATTGCCATATATTCTCGGATCACACACCTGACAAATGGCCCATTCCGATACATCAAAGATCTTGCCCTGAGCACACACAAAGGCCTGTGGAATTTCGACCTGAATTGAAGTACGTGTTAAATTCTACCTCAACATTATGTGTCAATTCCAAATGTTAGGTTTCAAATTTTTGAAAAATATCAAACCTTCTGAGGCAGATCAGAACGGAGTGAGCCTTTGTATTCAACCCATCCATCCCCATCCTTGGCTTGATGATACTGACAACAATCCTGAAAAATATACAAGCCTCATCACTTCATACAAAGGCTTAAATAATGGAGGAAATCAAAAGTTTCTCCCTTTTCTAAAAAGAAATAATCAAGTACCCGCACCTGACACCATCTCGCCTTCAACTTTGTTC
This sequence comes from Helichrysum umbraculigerum, assembly GCA_949592205.1. Taxonomy (NCBI): domain Eukaryota; kingdom Viridiplantae; phylum Streptophyta; class Magnoliopsida; order Asterales; family Asteraceae; genus Helichrysum; species Helichrysum umbraculigerum. Next base: position 385,105,872 of record CATIUR010000001.1, read on the forward strand.
TATTAGTACATATCCATATATGTAGATTTCCACATTTTGTGCATTGTATATGTTTTAAATCCTCGGAACAGTAATTTGTACTAGCAGACTTGTGAGACAAACTCTTCGATTCTTCATTTCTCAACTGCTCATCATAGTCCCTCTTTTTCAAAGGATCAGAAAGAACCTGAATGGTTGTCATTTAAAGTTCAAAATATCCATGGTAGAAACATAATCTAGTAAACCCTGCAGTAACTTAGAAAGATATACTTGCCTCATATGCACATTGAACTTTTTTAAATGATTCACTTGCCAATGGACTTCCCATGTTTTTATCAGGGTGCACAAGCATGGCCTGACAAGATGTAACTGAAATCAAGTTAATCGACCAAAAAAACAGGTAAAACTCTTCATCGAGTCTTCGACACGTTGATTTTGAAATCCTGCAAGTTCACCATGAACATAATAATACTGTTGGCACTCAGCAAACAAAACAAGTAGATATGGCAAGATGAGTGGGTGAGGTAACAGTTCAAAATGAGCTGAGTCAGGTTGACCCGCTAACACTTTTTGTATATTTTGAAGTCCTGTTTATAAATAACGAGTGTGTTGATTATGCTTAATAGAACAATATTAATACAGTAGTAATCTACTTTGTTTTGTAAAATGATTAAGGAGGTCGTATGCATAACAAAGTGAATTTGGGGATCTTCAACCCATTTGACCCGTTCCTGGTTTAGCTAAAAAATTATTTGATTCATTTGACACCGCATTTTGATTTAAAGCATAAGCAAAATCGGCCTGCTCATAATAAATGGGTCGAAACTGTCAAATCTAGAACAGGCTTACCTTTTTCTTATATTCCTTCTTTAACAAGGAAGCATCAATAATTTTGTATCGAGTAAAACCTAGTGTTTCATAGTGATCCATGCAAGCAACAATTCGTTTCATCTCGTTAGTTGCATTTCTGCACCTTTTTACCACCGAGATAGAGATCATCGAACATTTCTTCTGTTTATTTGTGAAAGTTGAAATAACAGCTGGTTTGGTGGAAGCTTTACACGGGCACACCTGCTCAGATTTATCTGCAGGAGCACAGAACTTGCTCTCTGCTGGGATGTCGTCTTCAACAAATGACTGTGGAACTTTTGGCTCTTCAAAGTGGATGGACTGACGCAAATCATCACACCATTCATCCATACAGATTAATGCATCACAGGAGAGGAAAGCAAGGTTAACTGATACCAAAACTCCACTCCAACCAACGTGATGTTTTGCATAGTAGAGAGCATACATTGTTGCCACTAAAACCATTAAGCGTGTGTGATTTAAAGAAAACAAGAAACCTGCCAAACAGAAAAATCTTATGAATGGGTCAAGTGGATAAAAGTTTATCTAGCTTAAACGAAAAAGGTTCGATGGGTCAACATTGTCGAACATTCTGAAACAATATAACCTGTTTAGTCATAGTGTGCTCCTTAATTTAGGACAAAAAGAGTCTTGGTTCAACTCAACCCAAACCAACTGAACCCAGCCCACTGTGACTGGTACTATAATTACCTATTTTGACCCATTACCCAACCTGTAAAACCCTTTCATCTTGCCATTTCTAGTATTGATTGTCAAAGTAAACAAGAGCCACTAGAATGACAAATGCAAACACATCTGCAAACTGTAAGATTCAGGCACAAGGCAGGGCCTACCTCCAACAATTAACAGTGGACCAGCAACCCAAAAGTTAGCATACATCCGTAAAACCAAGATGGTAAAGAGCCCTACTATCAATAAACCAGGAGTGTAACCCAAATAGTGGACAGCGCACACAGCAGTTCCCTGAGAAAAGTCGATGGAACTTATGAAATATAAAGTTACATAATTCTTCCAAGTAAGAAGAAAGAGTTCGGTGAAGTTCTTCTCATTGCATCGGTAAATCTGTAACCATCGGTTTAGCATACAACATTCACCACGTTGATTAAAAGATTCGTAAACTTACCATAAAGACGAAAAGATACAACAAGATTGACATTGATGTCAAACTAAGGAAAAAACTCCATACGATAACAAACAATGCAGCTGTGCCCATATCGAAAAGTGATTCACATCCACGAAAGATGCATTCTTTCCACCGAATAATCAAGAAATATAACAATGTAGCCAATCTTTGGAACCCGTAACAAACATTGGGCCAATGCTGACTAACGAATACCCTGAAATCGTAAGCAACATAGCACCAAAAGCTCTCTATATCCTCCATTATAAGTTTATAACCCAACAATATAAATCAGTAAAACATACTAATGAAATATGGGGAACCTAGCTCTATGGGTATTCATGTAATCTCATACATTACATTGCAAAAGAGTAACATTTGAAGAAAAAAGAAGAAGATAAATTTGCTTCACATGTACGTTTTCCAAAAGAATCAACAAACAAAAGTACCAGTCTCTCTATTTCTTGCACTTTCTTTTGACAGAGATAATGATGTAAATAGTGGTCTAATGTTCTTTATTTTGTTCCAGACATATATAACTGTTCATTACAGTGGTCAGATTTAGATAAAGTAACAATTAAAATGGAATATGCTCAAGAACATGGTGATTTAATATAGAAAAAGATTATAGTAAGTACACACAATGTGATCATGGTGTTTGTGAATATGCTCAATTTTATATCTCCAAAGGATGTCCGTGACCATGAATTTTTTTTAAAAAATATATGTGTAACAAGTTTGATCTTTTTAATAAAAGAAAGACAACTAACAAACAGGAAGTAAAACATACGCATATGTTACATGGTTGTCATTGATGGGTCCTGTTTGTTTAATCAGTGTGAAATGTATGTCTTATACTGTATATACATCATATAATATATATATATATATATATATATATATATATATATATATATATATATATATATATATATAAACTAATTAATTAAATAGGTAACCAAAGAATTTAATAATATGGTTACAGAGAACAGATATTTAAGTATTAATTGACCAAAAAGAAATTGTAAAAAAAGGAGCTCACCAGATAAGAATTTGGGTCAAAGGTCACCGATTATTTAGATTATAATACTGTTGATTACTTTTTCTTTATCATGCTTTGTCACATGCTAATTAGTAATTACAGTGTATGTTCTCAAAGGTAAATTAGAATATGTAAGTATAAGTATAATTCAATTAACTTGAATATTTATGATATTGGAAATTAATATTTACTACAAATAATGAAATAAATGTTATTGTCAAGATAATTTAAAATAAAAAAAAGTATAAATTAGCATTTTTCTTATCTAATCGTATTCTTTTGGTTGGTTTAACCAAATAATAACCACCACCTTAAACCGGATCGTAAATTTTGTGTATAATATTCTGTTCAATAACTAACAACTCGTCACGTGAAAAAGCACGTGACTTATTACTTCATAATCCTCATATATCACGGCCACCAGCCCACCACACAGATACATCCAAAAAAACAAAACCTACCACAAAAGCCATTCTAACTTATACATTACACAAATCCCACTTGCAATAACACACCATTTTTTGACCCTACTATTATTAAGACACTTTAATACGGAGTATACAATTATGAGCTTATGTAGTGTAAATCTCTTAATTGCAATTTTAATTACATTTTTTGTTTGTGCTACGAGTTTATAAATATTGAGATCTCAATGCTATAGGTCACTCTAAATGCCGTATATTCACAATTGTTTGCAACAACATTGATAACGAGCAACATTAACCAACTCACATGTCTCGTGCAAAAGATAATTTACGGGTGAAAGCAAATATTGAACACATCTTTACTTGAATACAAGTCCAAGTATCTGAAAAGCAGTCACTAAAATAGCCAAACTGAAGCTGATCTTGATCAAGAACAAAACTAGATCCAAAAAATCCTAACTAATTTTCCAATTTACACAAAAAAACAAAGAACCTTTACAAGCACTCATCTTTGCAACTCGCATATAATTTTTTTTACACATGTACATCACGTATATACATCCACCCTCTCTCCCTAATCTAAAAACGATCATTTTTTTGAGAAGAAGAAAATTTGAAAAATTGTGTGTGACGCTTGCATTAGGTAGTTTGATCCCATGCGTCTGAAAAGGTGAAGGTCGATTGTGTTGTGGTGTTGGATGATAATAGTGAATGTTCTGCATTATCAGAACCGGATGATGTAGTAGTGAACGTGTTCTTCTTTTCATCATTTTTGGCAGAAGCGGCTTTATTGGGGTCGCTTCTAACCTTGAGGTCCATGAAATCTGAAATGAGGCCTGGTTTTGTGATCTTGTCCTCATCGATTTCTATCTCACCCGATAACATCTTGACCACAGTTGACATCACAGGTCGAAGCTTTGGATTATCTTGGGTGCATAAAAGACCAATCTTTAAGTATTTACAAGCCTCTTCTGCATCAAAATCACCGTACATCGCTGTATCTACAAGCGCTACCAATTCGTTTCTTTCATAAAGATCCCATGTCTGTTGCAAGATAACAAATTCGAGTTAGACTAAAAGGTATCTTTTAAGAAAATAAAAATAAAAGCATTCTGACTTTTAAGGTCAAACCTACTGCTTTACATATTCAAGAGTTAGAGTGTTTTCAATGTGATTATACAAACATTAAAAGCTGATTATTACAAGTTGCAATAATCAGATAATCATTTCAAATGCAAATCCAAATACCCCCTTAAACTGTGGGGTAGGATAGGTTTTGATCTCATAGAGTTTAGGAATTTAAGTATGGAATGAATAAAACTTACCCTCTCAAGAATATATTGTTCATCAAAAGGCAATAGGGAATTTGTGTTGCATCTCCCACTAACAATTTCCACAAGAAGTACACCGAAACTATAAACATCTGCTCTACGTGTCAACTGGCCTCTAATTGCATACTCGGGTGCCAAGTAACCACTGGTACAATAAAACCAACAAACTTTTAGCAAATCTTGATAACTACAAAACAAAAAAGAATCTCATTGAAGACGCGGGTCTTACATTGTGCCAGCCACTCGTGTGCTAACATGTGTCATATTGGCAGGTATTAATTTTGCTAAACCAAAGTCCGAGATCTTGGGTGTTAAATTTTTATCAAGAAGAATATTGCTTGCTTTAATATCGCGGTGAACTATATGTGGACGAACTTCCTCATGAAGATAAGCAAGCCCACGTGCAATTCCAATGCAAATCTTAGTTCTTGTTCGCCAACTGAATTGTATTGAACTGTGGCCTCCACCTAAATGAGTACCATAAATTTAGTAAACATCAAACATGAAGTATGAAAACATGACACTGAAGGAAGAAAGACTGGATTTGTGAAATTACCAAGAAGGGTCTGAGCCAAGCTGTTATTCTCAATGTACTCATATACCAATATTCTATGACTCCCTTCAACACAGCATCCACATAGCTTTGCTAAGTTTTCGTGCTCAATATCAGAAATGACTTTGATTTCTGTCAAGAACTCTCTTGCTCCTTGTTTTGATTCAGCAGCAAGAACCTTTATAGCAGCATCTTTCCCGTATCTTAGCCTTCCCTATTGATGACAATAGTGTTACACAATAAGACCAATTTATAAAGAAGTGGTAAAATGATCAAAGTAAACACATATATAGGTACTTACCCTATAAACGGGACCGAATCCACCCTCCCCAATCTTGTTGGCGGGGCTAAAATCATCGGTAGCGGATTTTAGCTCCTTGTAGGAGTAAAGTTTAAGATTCTGAACCTCGGATAATTCTGCATATGACAAACCATTAACAATGATTAGGGTACATATGCATATTAGCAAGCTTAAGAACATAAAAATTCAATGATCGTTGCAGGGTTTATACCATCTTCGAATTCAGGAAACCCTTTGGGTGGGTGTGCTCCTCCACGAAAAAAGAAAGAGAAACAACCCATAATCTTCCAAGACACCAATGGCAGATTTTGGTCCAACTTTAAAGAATGGTTCTTCAAGATTTACACTCTATCATATAGAAAACATAACAAACATGAACAAAGTAACCTACTAAGTATAAATAATGAAGCCAATATAGTATAAACTTATGATCTAAAAACCACAGTAGCAAATAAGCCCATTACTCTTTATCAAGAAATAAGCTCAAAATACAACCAACTTGATTAGACTAGAAGCACACTATTCTCCACTAACAAATTCAACATAGATTCAAATCTTAGCTTAGTATTTTACAATCTAATCAAAGACCCCAACAGGAAAATTTATACTCGGTGTAAAATTAATGGTATAAAGGATATCTTTTTCAAGAAAGTAAGCCTTAATATCCAATTTCTATATAAACCCATGATTAAAATGGCGATAACAAAGAAACCCAAAAGACCCTTTTGATATTAGATTAAAAAGCACCAAACTTTATCAAATTAACCCAAAAATAAAGAAAACGAAGAATTGGGAATTACCTCAAAAGCAATTAATCAGCTATTGGATTTGATTGGATATTTTTTGGGGGGGTATTTAGATTTAGAGAAATGGCGGTGTAAGTGATAATGATGATTCTGAAGAGGTGATTTTGGGAAGAAATAGAAGTATGGTGAGCGTATTGAAGGTGTAGTATATTAATGGGAGTGAGTAAAAGTCAGCCAAGGAATGCGTTGGGTCTTTGATTTCTTGTGCTTCCTGGAACCAACTTCTCTCTCTGTCTTTCCCTTCGTATCAAGTACGGAGTGTGAACTCAAAAGGATTATGACTTACGGATTTAAGATTAACTTTTTGTTGTCTTGAAAGTCAACTTATTATGGGTTGATTTCAAGATTTGAGCGCATACCTAAGATCAAAATATAATGAGCATTAGTTAATTGTAGATTGTTTTATATTTCAAGTCCCTATACTTATGCTTCAACTTCATATTTTGGTTTCTTGTAGATACTTTTTGTTTTTGTGGTCACTTATGAAGAATAATCGAATTTGTTTAGGAGGTGACCATGGGTCGGTTTTGTTTGGCATAGCAACCGAAACATACCGATTATCTTGTTGCCTCAAAAAGGGTTTGTGTTTGTGTTTGTTTTTGTCCGGATTTGACACTTATTAGGTTTGGATCGTATCACATATGAGTAAATTTATCCATATAAAAAAGTGTTTAGTCGTTTTTACATGACGTTTTGCCTCAACGTATGAAAATTGCTTCCATAAAGGGTCACCGATGTAATTTTTCCAACTATTAATTTTTTTTTTTTTTTTTTGAAAGGCTAACAGAAATCGCCTAGGTACTCCGTACGGGGAGACCCAATGGCTAAGTCTCCATATACTGGTCCAATCCAGCCGTACGGAGCTCTTAAGCGCCCCAAGTTACTCCAAATCCGGAAAAAACCCACTAATCCGTCCTCCCGAAGGCACGACAACGAATTAATGGTAAAACCCGCTGGCCTCAAGGATCGAACCTGGGTTTCCCAGGTCTCCTATCATTGACCCCCAAGCCTCTGACCAGTTGAACCTGGGTTTCCAACTGTTAATTAACTAGAAAAACATACGTTCTATTATTGAGGGACTGTTTGTGCTTATTTTGTAATCTAATCTATTTTATTTACTTTCTATAGAAATAGAAGATCATTGATGTATAGTGACTCCATTATATTTCAGTGTTTCATTCATGGTGGCAATAAAATTGTCCCAACTCCCAAGTTAACCAATAACGTTGACTGTTGACACTGTCAATAACACTACCACCAAAAAGAAACTAGGCTAATGTTACACAAAAAACATTGATGATTTAGAATCTATACTCGAAATGTTTTATTACTTTAATACGGAGTAATAGTTTAATTCACATGTAAAAATCATAGAATGTGATTATTCAACACGTCCGGTTTTTCAACGATGAGACCATGAAACACAATTAATATTCCTTATATTACCGTACGTCCCAACCAACAACTAAAATCTCTAGTTTGGTCGAAGTTTAAATCACATATTATATATAAATATATAGCTCATTCAATTCACTTGAATCGTGACACGGACACACGTAGATGAAATAGTGCCACTAAGACTATGAGTATATGTTTACGCGAGTCAAAAAGTCAATTATCTTTGTTCGGTCAACATGCATGTGAACACTTATATTTTTATACTCGTATATAAACTCTTAAGTCTTAACTACGTTATGGTTATATGATGATTGATCATGTTTAATTATCTGTAAGTAAGAATATATAATTCAGTCTATATTTAATAAGAATACGTATTAAAATTAAGAGTAACTTACATGACCTGGTTTTTCATATATTACATTATCAGTCCTCGTGTCGGATATTGTACGGATACAGTCTCTTTACCCCGAGTTTTTGTTTCATAGCCCTGTCCTTAACGAGTGTTAATTTTGTCCAATATTTCAGGACACGTTCGTTATCTAAGACTGGTGATGAAACAAAATACTCATCGTATGCAACGTACGTGACCTGAGATAACAGACAAAATCAACAGTCGCTAGCATCAAGGACTCGCGGTGAAACAAAAACTCGGGTCAAAGGTAGCATGACTATATTCACACAATACCCGACACGAGAACTGGGATCGTAATATTTAAACAACCGCATGGACTTAGAATGTAATTTACTCTTAGATTAATAAGAATATTAGAGCTTAATAGGGGTGTTCAATATTTGGTTTAAAACCGTTTAATCCGAAAACCGAAACGAATTTGAATTCGGTTTTGGGTTTTTTATTTTTCGAATTCGGTTTAAACCGAATTTGAATTCGATTTTCGGTTCAGTTTTCAGTTTTGAATTTTTCGAATTCGGTTAAACCGAAAACCGAATTCAAAACCAAATTCAATTTAATATATTATATATATATATGTAATTTTTCGAATTCGACTGAAAACTTGAAGAGTTTAACATTTTGAAAAGTTAAATTTTTTAACTACCATGTGTTTGTGAAAAATAAATGTTTTGTTTGGATACTAAAATTCACGTACATTGACAGTTTTACGCTTTTTAAACTCGAATTTGGCTAACACGTAACAATTATTAATAGCTAGATATATATAATTTGTATCGTATAATCGTGCATATTTCTTAGTTTTTTATGTTGAATGGTGTTTTTGAAAAAATGAAAAACAAAATCCGGTTTTAACCGAAACCGAACCGAATTTGAATTCAGTTTTCGGTTCGGTTTTCAATTTGAATTCGGTTTTCGGTTTTGCTCCCAAAAATTTTAAAACCGACTACACCGAACCGACTACACCGAGAAAACCGTAAACCGAACCTATGAACACCCTAGAGCTTAATGTCACTTGTGTTTAGAATTGGGAAATCTTACCTTTTAAAACATTGATGAAACCAATGGCTAAAATGCATAACACCAAATGAAGTAGTACAAAATGAAACCTTTTGTTGTAATAAAAGTTGATAAAAAAGAAATTGATTTATAATTGTTGAGTCAATTTATTAATCTACATAAATATGTTATTATAGTTGAAAGTTCGAAAAGTTAGTTATGATAAAAACAAAAATAATATTGATATTAAGTAGTATTATATTTTGGACTCCTTCGTCTCTTCTTCCTTAATAAAAACAAGGCACTCATATTCCCAACGTTTAAATTATGGGTGGCCACACATGACCCTTAATTTAAATGATATTTGTAGCCTTACCTTTTTTCTGTTTTTTTAAGTAAAAATTAGGTTTGATTTTTATTAAAGTCCATGTTTATTTACTGAAGATAGGCTGGTCGATAATTGTTTGGTTTCTGGTGAAAGAACATTTTATTTAGTGCACATCCAATTATAAATTATATACTCCGTATATAGGGTGTCTTTGGTAACAAAATAGCTGGAGCTAGAGTTTGTGGTTAGAGCTGGAGATTATGGCTGAGGAATCTAGTGGCCGGGGATTCTTTTAGAAGCCACTTGAAGTGGCTTATAGAAAAAGAGATTCTAGGGAATTATTTACAACAATCCTCCTATTTTTCATGTTAACTAAAATCTCAATCCCCTATAATCCTCTATTGTAAAAATCTCAATCCCTCTTTTTCAAAAATAGTACATTTGCTTTATACCTATTGTAAAAATCGTTGAGTATTCGTTTCCCACCCTTTTAGTTCAATAAGCATTTTGCTCGAATATGATCCATCGCCCACTTAAAATAACTAAGGTGTTGTTTGTTTTTGCTGAAAACATCTGAAAAACCACTGAGCTCTTATTCGGTAAGAGGTTTTCAGATTCAGAGGCGTTTGTTTTTCTCCTTTCATTCAGAGCTTCAAGATCTGAAAAACCCTTGAATAATTAAGACTCAAAACCTTCACTTATAACATCTGAAACAAGCTCTCACTCTATCACAAACACAAAAAGATAGTTGCTTCTTCCCTTAGAACTCTTCATTTATCTCTGTTTGTTCAAACCCATATCAAAATCAGTCTTCTCTTACAAGATACAATACTTTCGACATTTGCAAACTTAAAAGTAACGAGGAGCAATTTAAAAGAATGAAGTCCAATATAGAGTCGATAGAAGTAACGAGGAGCAATTATTTCTTCTTGGTAGTGGATTAATTGGGAGATGAAAAGAGACTTGAAAGGTGCATTCTTTAAATGGGAAAGTAAATGGAAGTTAATTGGGAATTGGGTATAAAAGCTTGAAGGGATAAGTGGATAACTATTAGATCTATCTATATTTATAAAACAAAGATTTTTTCTTGATTTTTAGACATGCCACATCATAACATTTCCTTTTCTTTAAAGCCTCATAACGTGCAAAATCATCATATTATTTTTTTTCCCTAAAAACCTTAATTATTAATTACTAAGATTATTATTAAGTCTCCTAACTTGCCACATCATCATATATTTTTTTTCTTAAAAACCTTAATTATTAATTACTAAGATTATTATTTATCAATTATACTTTATTATAATAACCTTTAAAATTCATATATTATATTTAATATGTATAATAATTTTTACCTACATAAAAAAAAATTCATTTTCTAATCCATATCTTATACATTACATTTAACAAATATTATCATCATCAACTACCATATTTTATAAATATTAGTTTTAATAATAATATTTGAAATTGATTATTTTATGTACATTTTGGTATATATTACTATTGAATTTCAGTAATAAATTTTAAACTTTCAACAATATTAAGATACAGTTGAAAACCTAAAAACCATATGATTAATTTTTATTTTAATAATTACCGTGCATTACATAGGCTCAATAAATATATTAAAACTTAAGACAATAACTTACAAATTAATTTAATTGTATTATGTATACAAAAAAACAAAGATTTTTAATTGCCTATTAGAACGTACTATTTTAGCTAATGATGATGTGTCATTAATTTATAAATTCTTGAATTAATCTCAATTTCTAAGTATGGTACATGGCTTTCCATATATAAACTTATTTAATTTAATTTAATTTAATGTAATTTTAATTATTATTATTATTATTATTAAAATAACGATGAAAAATGGCTTTCCATTTGTTGTCCATTGTATATGGCTTTCCATATACAATTTAATGTGATTTTAATTATTAGTTAATTTTATTATTATTATTATTATTATTATTATTACTATTATTATTATTATTATTATTATTATTATTAATTTAATTTAATAATAATAATAATAATGAATGGAATCCGTTATATGTCTCCCCATGAAGCTCAATAACACCTAAATATGTATCATATCATATTAATAACGATGAAAAATGAACTTACTTATTTTAGCAAATAACCATTGAACGTAAAGTAAAATTAAAAATAATAAAATAATATATTCAAAAAGATTGACTCGCAATATTAAGAGCATCGTCAGTTAAACCGTTTATTTAAGGTTAATACTGACCGATGGTATAGTTTATTAAGAATTTTTGTATCACTTGCGACTTTAACATTTTCGGTGGTATATTCGTATATATAATAAATTGAAATACATCGTTTTTATATGTTTTAAGTCTATAATAATAATGATAATATTTTTTTAAATTATTGGTAACAAATTTACAACTTCAGATAACAATACTAATATTTGACGTGCAATGCACGGGCTTAAAAACAAAGTGTTGTATAACTTATGCGACATGTGTCTTCGTCTTCTATTTTCTTACAAATTCTATGTATCATTGAAACAATTTTTATATTTTTTTTAATTCATTCTTATTTATACCACACATTTTTAGCATGTTATTTCTTTTTGTGAGTAATCAAATCATTTTATTAATGATGAAAACATCTCATTATAAATGTAAAGTTGAACAACTTCTTTTTGCTATTAATTCGATTTTTAAAATAGTTACATTCTATCTAAATATTAACCAATTTCGTAGTTTAATTGTAACATCCTCAAAATGGACCTAGTTGTTTTATATTATTTCCTAGAATTTTGAATTTTTATTTAATGTGATTGGAAATAATATCGTTTGAACTAGTTGAAATTAATTGGAATAGGAGTCGAATATTCCAATGTGATAAGTAAATTATTAATTGTTGTAAATTAATATAGTTGACGGTACAATAAAATGTTTGGACTCGCAAATGGTTTTCGGGTTCCAGAAAATAGATTGAGATGGGGTATTAAATTATACCCGTATATTGAAGGCGGTTGTTGGGCCGACTTATATATATATATCACTTCCATTTTAGGAAAGTTTCATATGAAACTTTAAAAATACCCAAAAACCCTTAAGAAATCCAAATCAAAAAACTTGAAATCCGAATTTGGAGCTGTGATTGATTCTAGTTTCATCGTAATCATCATCTCAATTCAGCGTTCTTCAATTTAGAGGTAAGTTTGAATTTAATTAAATTTGATTGAAATTGGGAAATTGATGATTTGAGAAAATTAGATGTTAAAATCATGTTATAAGTGTTATATGATGATTACCTGAAGTTTTTAGTGGTTTAAAACTGTTAGAATTTGAGTTTTGGTGATTTGGGTATAAAACCCGTAGGTTAAGTTTTGTTACAAGTCGCAGGTCGCTGGGACGAAGGGAGTACCCGACGGGTACCTCCCTTACCCGGCGGGTAAGTCAAGAAATTGGGGAATCCGGCGGCTTGGTACGAATCCGGCGGATTCAAAGGTTTTGACTAGTACCCGGCGGGTACTAGTCTTACCCGGCGGGTAGAACTGGTTTCCAGCAGTTTTTGTGTTACATTAAATGCTTATGATTTATTGAATGTAACCTGAACATAATATGTTAATGTAGGTTATATTCTTGAGTTTAGTTATACTTATGCCTAAGATAATATGGTGACATAAGTATCAACTATTATTCGAATAATTGATTGGAATTATTGTGTCAATATGATACATTGTATAAAAAATATTGTGATATGTTATGTGATCATAACATAAGCTTATTGTTGTTAATGAGTTACTAACTCATTGTTTATTGATTGTATTCTCAGATTTGGAGAAAGCTCAGAGATATTAGACTTCTGAGCTTGCGGCTGAGGTATCGGTGAGTGGATCTTTAATCCTCAGTCTAATTTAGTTGTAACGAGCTTGGTTACAACGAGTAACGTATTATTACTGTTTTAGTTGCCATGATGATTATAGTTATTAGTAATAATACCGTTGATAGGTTGCTTAGTTTGATATGTGACCTGATGACGTTATGAATATGTGATCACTGAGGAAGTTGACCTCCTGTTGTTAATTGTTATTATTGGCCTTCGGGCATCAGTTGTTAATGAGGTCAACGAGTTGTTGAACTGTTGGTTGGGCTAGTCGGTATTTATGAGTTAACACATCTCCTGTGTTGGTTGATAATAACAACTAGCTATCGGTCTCGTCCGTTATGGCCATACGGATATGGTTGAATAAGAGTTCTTGGGGAGCCACCCGGGTATTATGGTTATCCCCAGAACCACCGATCCTCATTATTAAGTTGTGTTATTGTTGAACAGTTGCCCCGTTGCTTTGCTAAATAGTTGTATTGTGTACTTGTGTGTTGTCGATTAGTTGTTGTACACAAAGTTGTTATGCTAAGTTAAGCTGTTGATTAATTATTCATTCACTTAGCGTTATGCTAATTCCCCACATTAACCCTCCTTGCAGGTTATAGATATGATATGGGTGGGCAAGGAGTTGAATGGAAAGGAATGTTTGACATGCTGGTGTGACTCTGTTATTTGATTTAAATAAATTAATGATATCTTTTGTTTTATATAGCACCCAAGTTGATAAACTGTGTTTTGAATTAAGTTGATTTTATAAGCATATGAAATGATGTAAATTATGAATCTTGAAATTTGGGATAACGCTTCCGATTTACTATATTTAAATGAGAATAAATGAGGGGTGTTATAAGTTGGTATCAGAGCATAGGTTTGGGTGAATTGGACATTGTAATGTGTTCGATCCCAAATCTATGGTTGTGTCAAGTCAAACATTCCTGAATGTGGGATTAGTGGTTGTATGGGAAGTTAGTTAGTTGAATATTTACTAACCCATAACAAGATGCAAGATTGTTGTATTGGTTGCAGAGATGGAGGAACGTGAGGAACCGACTGGTATTCTCATTGATTCCTCAATTGTTGCAGGCTTAAGTGCATCAGGTAATTCTCGATAATCTTGTTGAATTTAATTCAGTTTGAATAGTGTACTTTGCTATGATGATGTTGATTAATAGTAAAGTAAGTTGAGTCAGACTGATATGATTCCCCAGTTTTGAGTCAATTGATGTTTATCATATGTTATGTAATAAACCGGGTAGTTCGTGTTGAACTTGAAATTGTTGAAAAGGTGTTAAGTTGTGTAGACACAGTGTTGAATAAGTTGTTAAGAGTGATACGGTTGAACTTAATTGTGTCTACAATGTTGAATCAGAAAATATAATCAGTTGCATGATTATTAGTTGTTAAATGCAAGGTGTGATTATGAGACATTGCTAGGAAATTTATTGTTATGTGATAAACTGAATTAATGTGACTCTCTAAGTTGAAATTAATGAGATGTTGGTATATCTCAATTAATAGGTTAGAGTCATATTGTTGTTTAAATGAAAAGTATATAATTGTTGTAAGGTGTGCCTTGATTAGGCTGAGTTGAAATTGAATGTGATAAAGTAATAAAGGTGACTAGATGTTTATGTATGGCCTTGATCATAATTGTCGGTTGAATTATGATCTATGTACAAAGGTGATATAATAAAGTAATATAAAATAAAGGTAGTTGATAAACCTTTATGTGTGTTAATAAAGTTGTGAAAATCTTTGTTGAATACTTGTTATAAGTGGTATAAAGATAATGACTTTAATGAGAAATTGGGGTTTTAAGATTTTGGTAGGACACCAATAATGAAACTGGTTGTGTGTGACTTAAATAGTCAATGAAATATGAACCAGTAGATGAGATAAAAATGTTAAATTAATAACATAAGAAATGATGAAACCTTATATGTTATTAATGTGTGGCTACGTGTTAGTTGATTGGAGGCAAGTATAAATGCCTTGTGAAGATGTTTATTGTGTAGGGAATATTACTTCCTCATGTTGAGTTGATCATTTAAATAAATCGGCCATGGATGACTGTATTAGCAAGTAAATTTGATTATTATTAAAAACGTGCTTGGAATTGCATGAAATGTTGATAAAGTACTTAGTACTTGATGTTGTACTTTGTACAGATTGTTAATGTTAAGTGTACGTGTTTGGAAATTACACGTAATATTATTGTGTAATAATGAGTATATACTCAAGTATGTCATATATATGTGTTTAAGTGAAATAAATTACATGGTTGAATAATGATATGAAGTAGCCTGAGAATGAAATGTGAAGAACATAATTTTGCAACGCCTGATCACCGTTGTTACATTATGCTGTGTCACATGAACTTGTTGAGGTTACCAGGTATCAAAGAAATTAAATGTAATTAAGAGAAATAAAATATGGAATGGTGTTAAATTAATTAACTGTTGGTTGCATGGTAAAGATTAATTAGTGGAAGTTATGATAATTAGTAATAGAAACTTGCAAGTGTGTATGGTACTTGCAATTGTTTGAATTTGTTGAAATGTGGTTGTGTGACTAATGGGAGTGGATTTCCTATTAGTGAGTTATATAATATCCTAACGGATTACTAATGTATGGATGGCTTGTATTAAGCCAAGTTGTGTTAATGACTCTGTGTGATGATTAAGTCATTAATAATAGTGAAAACACTGAGTTGAAGTTTATGATTTGGTTAAATCTAAAACTTAAAATAATTACCAGATGTTAGATATATATGATAAATGACATGAGTAAATAACTCATCAGGTGTTGTAATGAGTTGTTAGTTGGTCATTGATTGGTAATTGGTTAGAGTTAATGTGTTGTGGTTCCATTGTTGGTTGAATGGGCCATTGTTGTTGAATGTAGCTATGAAAAATCTAGGTTGGAGATTAAACATAGTAGTAATATGTTAATGTTGTAGTAAGTTGACTTTAAAAGTCGACTGTGAATAAAGAGTCTAGTGTATGATGTGAAATCATTGGAATATGATTGAATTAGTTGTGAGTTCAAATTGAGAAAAGTGGTCAAGGTGACTTGATGATAAATTGATTAAGTTGAAGTTGACAAATAGTCAACAGGGTTGAAAGAGTTGAATATGTATGAACTCTAGTAGTGTTTGTTTGAAATATGATTAAACTCTCAAAGGAGTTAATGATGTTAATTGGGATGTGTATAACTCAAATGAGTTAAAAGTGTTGTTAAAGGTTATGGAACCTTGGGTAATTGTGTTAAGTTAATTAACATGTAAACAATGTGAATAAAAGATGTAACTTATTAACAAGTGAATTGTGATATGAATTCTCAAGGGTTAATGAGTTAGTCGTGAAGCGATTTGTATAGAATTGCTAAGTGACTTAAATTGAGTTGAGACACGATTTTGGATTAATCGTGAAGTGTTTGGTACTTGTTGAAATATTAACTAGTGGTGTGAGTTGTAGATTGCTTATAAGCAATAAGTTCTCACAGTTGAGTCTGTAGTTAATTAAACAAGTTGTTGATTAATTAATTGAACTAGTAGTATCATGTGAATGGGACGATATGTGAAACATTGTTGAGGTGAACAATGTTCGTAATTGATTACATGTGTTTATAGGTGCTCAGTTGATTTGCATGTACTTTGTATGTGCATAATAGTTGTTGTTATATGATTGCTTAATCATTAGTTGATTTGTAGTAAATTCCATTACCTATTGGTATGGTTATGTGCTTATTGGTTTATGACATAAACCGATAGTCGAAAATTGTAACGGTTTGTAATAACCCTTGATATGAATGTGTATAATGATGTTAAAGGCTTAATAAAGACTATGACAGTCTAAATAGCCTATAGTAGAGAAGTGAATTAATAATCACATTGAGGTGAATGTGATGATATAAAATTAATGGTTAAATTTGAAAGATTGAAAATGTTGTACCATTAATTGAGAAAGGTGTGTAAAGTGTATATGATATATATTTAGTTGATAAGAAGGTGATATATATTATATGAAAGTAATAGTTGAAGTCATGGAAATGATAATTTTATTTCCATTATTACCAAAGAGTGTGGAATCCTGTAGGTTATTATATACTTGATGACAGGATAGTTGTGTTATAAAAGAGTTGCTAGTTGAAAGAAGACAATGTAGAGGTTGGTTGAATGTAGGTAATATGACATGGTGGTACGTATGCTGATATAGCAGAGTACTTGTGGATTGTGGTTTTACCTACTGAGTTTGACCTCTACTTTGTTTGTTAAGGTGATATGTGACTATTAGTTTGGTTGTTAGTCATGAACTGAATGTGAATATTCAGGGTTGATATGTGTAGTGTGGTTTTAAAAACCACTATTTTTGCTGTTGTTTTGTTATTAAAAGTGATGAATAGTTGTGATGGGTCAAAGATTCTAGCATATTGCTAATTTCTGGTTGTAATGACCCGGTAAATGACTATAGGTCTCCCTTGTTGTTGTTGTTGTTATTGTTATTGTTGTTATTATTGTTGTTGTTGTGTGATTATGAGTTATAAATACTCAATGGGAGCATTGTGTACTAAAATCTAAGTTATTTTAGTGTGATTAGATTTCGAGGACGAAATCTCTTTAAGGGGGAGAGATTTGTAACATCCTCAAAATGGACCTAGTTGTTTTATATTATTTCCTAGAATTTTGAATTTTTATTTAATGTGATTGGAAATAATATCGTTTGAACTAGTTGAAATTAATTGGAATAGGAGTCGAATATTCCAATGTGATAAGTAAATTATTAATTGTTGTAAATTAATATAGTTGACGGTACAATAAAATGTTTGGACTCGCAAATGATTTTCGGGTTCCAGACAATAGATTGAGATGGGGTATTAAATTATACCCGTATATTGAAGGCGGTTGTTGGGCCGACTTATATATATATATCACTTCCATTTTAGGAAAGTTTCATATGAAACTTTAAAAATACCCAAAAACCCTTAAGAAATCCAAATCAAAAAACTTGAAATCCGAATTTGGAGCTGTGATTGATTCTAGTTTCATCGATCATCTCAATCCAGCGTTCTTCAATTTAGAGGTAAGTTTGAATTTAACTAAATTTGATTGAAATTGGGAAATTGATGATTTGAGAAAATTAGATGTTAAAATCATGTTATAATTGTTATATGATGATTACCTGAAGTTTTTAGTGGTTTAAAACTGTTAGAATTTGAGTTTTGGTGATTTGGGTATAAAACCCGTAGGTTAAGTTTTGTTACAAGTCGCGGGTCGCTGGGACGAAGGGAGTACCCGACGGGTACCTCCCTTACCCGGCGGGTAAGTCAAGAAATTGGGGAATCCGGCGGCTTGGTACGAATCTGGCGGATTCAAAGGTTTTGACTAGTACCCGGCGGGTACTAGTCGTACCCGGCAGGTAGAACTGGTTTCCAGCAGTTTTTGTGTTACATTAAATGCTTATGATTTATTGAATGTAACCTGAACATAATATGTTAATGTAGGTTATATTCTTGAGTTTAGTTATACTTATGCCTAAGATAATATGGTGACATAAGTATCAACTATTATTCGAATAATTGATTGGAATTATTGTGTCAATATGATACATTGTATAAAAAATATTGTGATATGTTATGTGATCATAACATAAGCTTATTGTTGTTAATGAGTTACTAACTCATTGTTTATTGATTGTATTCTCAGATTTGGAGAAGGCTCAGAGATATTAGACTTCTGAGCTTGCGGCTGAGGTATCGGTGAGTGGATCTTTAATCCTCAGTCTAATTTAGTTGTAACGAGTTTGGTTACAACGAGTAACGTATTATTACTGTTTTAGTTGCCACGATGATTATAGTTATTAGTAATAATACCGTTGATAGGTTGCTTAGTTTGATATGTGACCTGATGACGTTATGAATATGTGATCACTGAGGAAGTTGACCTCCTGTTGTTAATTGTTATTATTGGCCTTCGGGCATCATTTGTTAATGAGGTCAACGAGTTGTTGAACTGTTGGTTGGGCTAGTCGGTTATTTATGAGTTAACACATCTCCTGTGTTGGTTGATAATAACAACTAGCTATAAGTCTCGTCCGTTATGGCCATACGGATATGGTTGGATAAGAGTTCTTGGGGAGCCGCCCGGGTATTATGGTTATCCCCAGAACCACCGATCCTCATTATTAAGTTGTGTTATTGTTGAACAGTTGCCCCGTTGCTTTGCTAAATAGTTGTATTGTGTACTTGTGTGTTGCCGATTAGTTGTTGTACACAAAGTTGTTATGCTAAGTTAAGCTGTTGATTAATTATTCATTCACTTAGCGTTATGCTAATTCCCCACATTAACCCTCCTTGCAGGTTATAGATATGATATGGGTGGGCAAGGAGTTGAACGGAAAGGAATGTTTGACATGCTGGTGCGACTCTGTTATTTGATTTAAATAAATTAATGATATCTTTTGTTTTATATAGCACCCAAGTTGATAAACTGTGTTTTGAATTAAGTTGATTTTATAAGCATATGAAATGATGTAAATTATGAATCTTGAAATTTGGGATAACGCTTCCGATTTACTATATTTAAATGAGAATAAATGAGGGGTGTTATATTAATAATAATAACATCTTCATTTCAAAGTGTTTAATAATATATATTATTTGTTATGACACCCTTATTCAAATCCATTGTTTCTTGTGAATAATTTAGTTTATAAGATAGAGTATGATATAATCAACAAAATATAAAATTCATATCCAATTCAAAATCTCAACTATACCACAAAATATATAATATATTTTCTCGAGAGATACAAAATAAATCATCCAAAAATATGCAAATATTAAAATTTATCCAAGTAAGTTAAGAACATTTTAAACCAATCCTTTTATTCTCATTAGTTAGCAACCTTAAGCTTTTCCCCATTAACGGTATGTTTCGCAATTACAATTAATAAGGGTCAATATGTCACTCTTCCAAGAGTTGAAAGGACAAACAAATTGTTTAAAGATCTTGATTTGCATCAAAGGCAAGAAAACCAGTTACAATACAACCAACGTCAGTTGCAATGAAGTTTGATTTATGTTTCTATTTTTTTAAAATAATAATTACACATTTAAGTTAACAATATTAATATATAGGATTACTTACAAATTAGCTATATAACTGCATTTTTCAAACGGTCGTGCATCGCACGGGCTCACTACCTAGTATTTTAATATATGGCACTCATTTGATTTTCATTTATTATATTAGATTATTAGTTTACTTATTATAGATACCGTAGAATATTGAGCTAATGTTTGTTTAACATTAATTAACTTATGAATATCATTATTGCGTTAAATCCTCTTATGTTAAATCCATATTTATAGGACATAAATTGCACCGGCTTAATGTCTTAAATGATTGGCCAAATATGTATAAGAAGTTTTAAAAGTATAAACAACTTAATATTGTTCACCATTCAGATGTCAGGACCAACTCTTATTATAATCAGTGATTTTCAGATGGTATTCAGATTTCAGACAAAAACCTCTTAAAAAAACAAACAGCACCTAAAGTACCATTTGACCATTTAGTTCTTGACTATCCAAAAATGACAAGAGAAAAATGTACTTTAGTCATTTAGGTGGAGTAGGGACCATTTTCAAATTAGGCGCAAACTTATTAAACCAAAAATGCGAAAAAGTATACGATTTTCGTAAGTCGATATAAATCGCATGTACTTTTTATGAAATTTACTCGAAAACAAATAGAAAAACACCTTAAATATCAATTAGTGCTATGTAAAGTATAGCTTGCAATATCAATCTATTCTATCTACTAAAGGGGGATGCGCTTTCTATCTACTAAAGGGGGATGCGCTGACATCATAAAGCTGATTTGGCACCAATTGAAGCAATTGAATACGCTGATGTGTCACTACCACATTACTCTGCTGATGTCATCATGTTGTATTCTTTTAATTTGAAAATTATTTTTAATTCTTAAAAACGAATTATTCAAATTTGGAAATCATGAATTAACAATTAAAACACAATTACAACCTTATTGGTTTAAATTTATTTATTTTTCATTTCCCAAAGGTGGCATGCAAAAAGGTAATGATGAAAATATATCTTTTACCTTTTCCCATAGATATTGTTGCCATCTACACGCCACAAACTTTTACAGGGAAAATCAAAGGGCTTCTTTCTATTATAAAAATGCATTACCATTTTTGCCAACACCACCTACTCCAGCGTATTCAATTCCCTTCTCTATATAATCACACATCAATTCTTATTTTTTTCTATGTTTATATCTTGAAATGTTATTTATTTTTTTTTGTTACCAAATTTTTGTACTTAATATACAGGATGGCAAGATCCAGGCTATTGTCAAGAAGATTTTAATACCATTTTTTGAATATTTATTATTGCAAGAAGGATTTGTTGTTATGGTGAGTAAATTACTAATTTTATTGCAAGAAGGTTTTTTGCACTTTAGGTACCCAAAATCTTCCTATATAATCACACATCTATTTGTTACATACTACTAACCTCCACCAGATACTTAAAAAAAAAATGGATCCAGCTTCTTCTTCAAGCCTCTAACACTTTAGAGGTGAAGGATAAGGGCCAGGTTATTATGGACGTATGCAACTTGCTCATTAAGATGAGAGGTCACGAGGAAAAAATGAAGACTTTTCTTGAAGAAATGCAGCAAATTTGTACGTGAACGAAAGTAGAGGAAGATTCAGACTCTATAGTATCTCACAGAGGATTTCGTGGTTGCGATGCAAATCTATCGAAGGTTTATCTGAAAGACGATATGTATAGAGATTCTCTTCATGAAGTTGAACTCAAGAATGCTTTAACTGTTGTGGAGGATAGCATTGATCAGAAAACTGAAACTTTTGATATCTTTTCTAGGTCTTGATGTTGTTTCTATGTTTTCAAAAATGCTTTTGTTAAATGTATGTTATGTTCTTATCTATCAATGAAGTTTCTGTTTGGTTATGGTTATTATTAAATTTCTCTTTACCATATTTTGTTATTATAATTATTCACTTTTTTGTCACCATCCTATATAGTTTAATTGTTACAAATTTTATTTGTTATACATTTAATTATAATCTATACTTAAAAATGAATTATTCTTCGTTAACTTAATTTTTTACATACTAGACATAAATTAAATCGAAATTAAAGTA
Organism: Helichrysum umbraculigerum; assembly: GCA_949592205.1. Taxonomy (NCBI): domain Eukaryota; kingdom Viridiplantae; phylum Streptophyta; class Magnoliopsida; order Asterales; family Asteraceae; genus Helichrysum; species Helichrysum umbraculigerum. The sequence continues at coordinate 385,128,506 of CATIUR010000001.1, forward strand.
AACATTTCGAATTATTAATTTTTTGTTGAATTATGAATTATTAACAGCATATACTTAACATTTATTTTTGATTAAACTGAGTTCATCTAAAGTCTAAACTACGAGTATTTATTTAGTAGTTTCTTATTATTTAAAGCTATTTGCATACGGAGTATAATTTAAGTTATTTAATATATAAAAAATGTAAAATCAACAACTTTGAAGGTGACTGTAGATGAACAATCTTTTATTTGTTGCTATGTTACATTGGAAACATGCAACCGTCAAATAATAAAGATTATGTTAGGTAATAAGTAGTAGTAAACCCATCGTAAAATTTAATTATTTAAATAAAGCTTCACTATTCATATATATAAGATAAATGTTAATTAAAGAAGTTTAACTTATAATCTTAGAGTATTAGTTAGTCAAAACCATATTTATTTTTTGTTGATACTCCGTATATAATTTCTAGAATTTTATCCTGATCACCAAATAATTTAATCGTAAATTTAAAATTACTTTAAAATGACTACAAAACATAATAGTAGAAAAGTTAATATATTATATTGTACAAGTTACATCTAAATTTATTTTACTTATTAAAACTTTATCAAATTATCATAAAATTTAGATTATTCAACATACCCGTGTTTTCACGGGTCATAAAACTAGTTATACGATAAAACAATATCTTTGTTCTCTATAAAAATCGTTGTTGAAGGCTAACTATGTTGGCTTTGTTTAATAACTGTAGACATATTTATTGCCTATCATTACATTATGGTTCTAAGAGCACTCGGAGTGGACAGTGTTCTAACAAAATCCTCCATCCAGAACACTGTAATACAGTGTGCTGCCATTCCGCATCAGTGTTCTCCATGGTGTTCTCATCAGTGTTTTTCGTTCAACATCCCAAATGAGAAGTTGTTTTGATCAATGTTCTCATCTTTTTTTGTCACTGCCCCACACAAAGAATTAATATAAAAACATAAATAAGCTTTGAGAACACTGTTCAGAATACTGTTTACCAATCCCCAAAATCCTCACCACAAAATTCTCACTCAGAACACTGTGTTTAGGCCGTTACCACTCCGAGTGCTCTAAATAATCAAGCTCATCATGTGCTGATATAGTCCGCTGTTAAATAATGATGGGCCACACTTTCATGATTAAAAAAAACATGGATTAACGTTAATGGAGTATCTAAATTCAGGCGGCTTATTTTGATTATTAATTAAAGTGGAATAATGTAACCAACTAATTAAACAGAATTAGCTGGAGATAATTTAATAAAATATCACAATACCAACAAGTTTTGATTGAGCAATTTGAAACCCCATTCACTATGGACATTATTTTATTTATATTTCATGAATAGTTGCATTGAATAATTTGGATGATTGTAAACACAATTATTGGAATATAAATATATGATGATTTACAAGTTTAATTAATATAAACCCATCAACTGGTGATGTTATTCTATTCATTTTTCATGAAATGCGGCATTGAATAATTTGGAATAATGTAAACACAAATTTTGAAACCCGTCTACTAGTGGTATTATTCTATTTAATTTTCATGAAAAGATGACAATTAAACAACTAACTACAATTAGGGGGCATTTGGTTTATTAGTGAGAATGGTCATGGAATGGGTATGGGTATAGGAGTGGGACTTCCTTAGATATGTTTAGGAGATGTTTGGTTGGAGGGTATGATTCCTTTTAATCTTTTATAGATGTTTGATTTTTTTGTGTGGGCCTTAAAATTGAGAATGAGACCCACAAAATCAGCTTTGTGTTAAACCCACCTAATAGGATGGGTATGGAAAACTCATACCAATATATTTTGATACCCATTCACACGGTGATTTCAGAAGCACATATTAGAGTATGCTCATTTTTATAGGTTTGATACCCAATTTTTAAATCTAATTCCATAATCCAGACAATTTGAAGGGAAATAACTGATACTTTTATTCCCATTCTTATAAACCAAACAATGCTATGTTACATTTCAAATGAAATATTGTATGAGCAATTTATCTAACTTTTAGATTAAAGGGTTGGGTGTATAGAAATACAATTAACTAAAATCTGACATTCATATTGTGTATTAAACTATTCGGGCGTACATCGTGTGTAATAAACTTCTTATTTCTTTCCAATGTTTGTATTTTGTTGACGTGTCAACTTGTAAAGATACCTCATGACACCTTGTATAGATGATAAGCAGAAAAAATACCGTAAATTACATACAATAGCAGTAAATAACAAGTTTCTTACAGACAATGTACGCCCGAATAATTGGACACACACTACGAATGTCAAAACCTAGTTAATTGCATTTTGACGCAATTAACCACAGATTAGATTAAACATTAGACTAGAACCAATGGCATTCTTCCACATGTCAATTTGTATCACTTTTTAAGCACCATAACACAAAGGGTGGTGATTTGTAATGACCAATGATATTTTCAACATTCATTTTGATAAATCCATCATTGACATACATTAACAGTTTGTACTGTACAAACTGTTAATGCATGTCAATGGTAGATTTATCAAATTGAAAGGTGAATTTATCACCACCCATTTGTAATGCATTACTCTGTTGTACTATATAATATTGTACTACATAATATTTCAAAGCAGGATTAGTGATGTATGATTAAATTTTGTTATTGTACAAATCACCATCGTGGTCATTTGTTTTCCAAGTAAAGAAACATCAAAGGAAAGGTGATAATGCTGCAAAAAAAAAAAATCAAATCCACAAGTAGACCACGTAAAAAGTGAGACGTGTCATGGGAATCACCAATACAAGTTTTATTTATTATCTTTGGCTGATTAAATACAGTGTGTACCACACCATCTTCATCTTCCATCAAGGAAATTAAACTGTTGAGCATCAAGAAAGAAATGGCAGCCACAATGATGTCATCCTCATTATCCCTAAAGCCATGTGCATTCAACATTCAGAATCCATCAGCAAAAGGCCTTCCATCACTTGCCAAAACCTCTTTCAAGATTCAAGCTAGTGGTGTCAAGAAGATCAAAGTTGACAAGCCTCTTGGTAAACTTAATTTCTCTCTATATCTCTTAATATATACTGTAATTTTATATATTTTATGCATACACAAACAGATATATCGATGCAAGTAAAAATGGTTTTGTTGATATATAGGAATTGGAGGTGGCATGAACCTCAGAGATGGTAAAGATGCCTCTGGACGTAAACCAACCGTACGTTTCGTTATAACTTATGTGCTTCTAGCAGCACGCAATGTACTCGAATACCATTTCATTACATTGATAAAAATGATTACCTTATATTGGGTGATTTTTTTGTTTTGTTTTTGTTTTCACCTTAAAATAATGTTCAAATTATTGAATATCTTGAAAATGGCTAAAAAAGGATTGTCTCTAATAACGTTAGTTGGTCAACTTCATTACCTTTTACGTAATGGATGATGTGTCGTTATGTCGAAAACTATAACAATGTTGAATTGTGGAGGCGCTTAAACGCTCATTAGGTTGCAAGATTATCATAAATGAGAACTTCTTAAAGCTTGAATCTTTTTATAGGTGAAAACAAACCGTGTTAAGATAAAAGAACTCAATTACTTAATGTATGCAATAACCCAAAGTGATTGGTAATATTCTACTCAAACTGTTATTTGTAAACATTATTATTCAGGGCAAGGGTGTTTACCAATTCGTTGACAAGTATGGTGCTAACGTTGATGGATACAGGTATAATCTTTAATTTCAAAGTACTCTTCACTTTCATGTTCTAAGGGCGCGTTTACTTACGGAAAAATTTCCTCATATTTCCTTTTATGTTTTTGTAAAAAATAGGAAGTGTTTTACTTATCTAGAAAAGCAATGAAAACTTTAAAACGCGTAAACCATAAAAATTAGTTTTCAAATTTTAAGTTATAAAAGGAAAAATAGAGATTTTACTTTTCTTAGAAATGTTTTTTGGAAATCTCATATTTGAACGCATTTTCTATTTTTGTAGTTTTCTTAGAAAATATTTATGGAAAAATGGGGAGTTTTCCGTAACTAAACGCGCCCTAAGTCACTTGAGAAATGGAACTAATTAAATCAATAAAATTTACTATGTAATCTGTAAATACAGTCCCATCTACAACGAAGAAGAATGGTCTCCAACCGGTGATGTCTATGCTGGAGGTCAGAACCTCATCTTTGTCAATAAATTGTTTCCATACACATCTTTTTTGCGTGCACAATATAATTAACATATGTTTCTTGTTGCCAATATTATGAAAGAGGATTATTGTTCGAACTATGTCACGATTTTTTGAATGTTAATAAACGAAGGGGTTAACGTGTATACTGCTAGCGCCTTGCGGTATTCAAGTTTAGTGCTATCAAAATAACTTGTCATATGCTTGTAGAGAGAAAATGTCCCTAAAGTAACATTTTGTATTAGTTATTTATAAGGGCCGAATTGCTAAATACTCAATTGGAAATTATTCTTGTTCTGAAAAGATATATTGAATATGAATGCAGGTGTAACAGGGCTACTGATATGGGCTGTTACCTTGGCTGGAATTCTAGGAGGAGGTGCTCTTCTAGTTTACAGCACAAGTGCTTTGGCACAGTAAAATCATTCCTGATTATTCATCATGTGTCTAAACTATTTGCTGTAATTTGGTCCACTAAATAGAATCCCATCAAGCAAACATGTACAATATACATATGATTTTGTTCTTGTTTGCTATAATTCTACACAAATATTATTTTATATGTTCTTTACTTTAACAACCTCGATTCGAAAGGGCGGTCTAGACGAAAAACTAATCGCGAAATACAAATTGTCTAACATCCGAACTTACAAAAGCCTCAACTAATGTAACTACATCTTCGAGGCCGTGCCGGATGTAACAAAATCTTGGTCCAACTTTATTCTTCATACTTTCATTCACTCATACTGATATAAACCTGAGAATGTACGTAATGCGTAAGCCTAAAGGCTTAGTGAACTCGTGTGTATTTGTGTACAAAAATATCACACACAATAATGAACATGATCATTTAATGATTCAACGTAATTTATTAATATAAGGGATCCCGATTATTGTGTTACAGACTTGATATACTTAATTCGGTGAATCACTCAATCATTATGAAATGAACTTCACTCTTACTTGAATTATTACCAAGTAATTTTGTAATCAGTCCATTACACAATAATCATTATAATAAAAAAAACATGTATAATTTATTTTTTTGAGCGGCTAAACATGTAAAATTTATCATGAATATATAAATGCACATCAAGACAATATGATCAATCAATATATAAATGCACATGAGGTAATCAATCAGACACAATTAATATGGCGTACATTCTCATTTTTGATAAAAACAAGAGAATACTCACCTTGAGTCTGAGTTAATGTATGATCTCTACTTCATATCACTTCCTGAAAATCATATATTTCCAGAGTTAAGAACTACATGATAACACACGTAACTCTAAATTTCATATATTCTCAACCCGTCAATGCATTGAAACTTCATATAATATGGTACTTAATAGTAAATACTCAACTGCTATATTATAATCTTATTGTCATGATGTCTCTGAAAGATGATACGTTTTAATAAAAGTGTCGAAACACAATCTAAATAGTTAATCATTATATACTGCATTTTAGTTTACATAGTCACAAATTTGTCACTAATAATGGATAGAAACACTCTCTTTTTATACAGCAACTTTAGTGACGACCATATTAGTCACATGAGGTTAAAACTTGTAATTAAGGTTGCTGTTAGCTATAGTTAAGATATTTAGTATATAAAATTTTGGAATTTGGCCAATTTTGCATGTTTAAAGCTCGTATAACATACACCCAAACCCAATCATAATTGAAGTATCTTTAACTTACAAAATTATTAATAATAACATAGATCAAAAATCATTTTAATAAAGATTTAGTTAAAATTGATGACATATGACCATGTCTCATTCCATTCCATTACACTTTTAGAACTAAAATATTAGTTACATTTAAGTGGTCAGAATTTATATAAAATTCAAGCTTTAATTATACCTCAAATTAGAGAGATGGTATGATGTAATTGCCTTAATGGGTTCTTGATTTGACTTCATCCTTTACCAATAGATGATCCTTTTGATTTTCTTGCTTTTAATTCCACCAAAAGTATTTTTTTAGCTACATGATATTTCACTCTTTTTCTTCCTGGTCGTGTGCCAAAAGAAAAATGACGTGATGAATGGTTTTTTTATTTTTCTTTATTTATTTCCATTATAGTAATGATTGTATCCTACTATAGGTTGTACACCCATCTCTAAGTTGTTGTCACCTTTCAAAATAGTTAAACCACTTGTTGTGATCTTAACCTTATAAACTTGTCAAGTTTCCTAATAGCTTAACCACTTGTCACATTTTAGGATAAGTGTATGCTCTTGTGAAGATCATAAGTCAAGGTACAACTTACCGTAGCATATGTTACTTGTACTACTAGCAAGACTAACATTTTGCCAATTTTAGAAGTACAAATTTATATTACTTACACATTTAGATCTTAAATTGTATACAAAATATTACAATGAGATCATTTATAATCAGTTTAGAATTTTTTAATAGATTACATACGCGTGCATTTTACTTATAATTTAGAAGTTTGGTTTCGGGTTGTTACATTTACCTTCTTGATTTTCTTATTTGTTGTATTAGAGATATAGATATAGATAGTTCTAATAAGAGCTAAAAAGCTAAAAGAACGCCAAATCAGGCGTTGTACACAACTACACACGGTTGAAACTAGTTCAAAATCCCTTAAAAAATCCCAAGTATCTTATACCTGGTCTAACAAAGAAACAAGAAGGTTTAGTTTACCTGGTCTTCTGGACCAAAAAGATTTATAAAACATAGAAACCTTAACACGGTAACAAAGACATATATATATATATATATATATATATAGGATTAGGTTCAATGGAGAAGGAAATTTAGGTGGAGAAGCAATATGATTCAGTATTTTTATTATTATGATTCAACCTTTTATTACTTGAATTATAATAATAAAAAAAATGAATCATAGTAATAAAAATACTGAATCATATTGCTTCTCCCTCTTCTCCACCTAATTTTTCTTCTTTTTTGATCCCGTTACTATATATATATATATCACATATAAATTAAAATACCGAAAACAGAAATCAGCTCTTAAAGGAATAATAATAATAGGGTGAGATTCAAATAGTGTCATAAAACTCATTTTTCCCTACATTTTTAAAAATTAAAATATTTCATAAACGGTAAATTGAAAAATTATAAAAAATTACACCATAAAAATCAACATTTTTTCTCTTCGATTTGCCATCTCACAAGGTATACTTTCGGCAACTTTTTTTTAGGGGTTTTACAAACTGTACAAAATTAGTAACACATGTGTTACTAGCTGGTATCACATGTGTGACTAGCTGGTCACACATGTGTTAGTTGTTTTCAAAATTTACCGAAAAATGAAAAAAAGTTCATCGAAATTATATCTTGTCACATCTCTAATCGAAGAGAATAAAACGCTAATTTTTATGGTGCAGTTTTTGTGATTTTTCGACTTACCGTTTGAGTGATATTTAATTTTTAAAAATGTGAGGGAAATAGGTTTTAGTAATACGTAGCGCATTCTTACAAACAGTTGTTGTACTCATTTGAACATTCCTCAATAATAATAATAATAATAGGGGGGAGATCATGAGGGAAGGAGGAAAATGAGAGAATGAGGGAAGCAATTTTCAGCCACACATCCCGGTCAATGCGAAAGTCAACGCGGTGGTATTTTTGTAAATAACTTAAAATCACCTCTCAGGCTCGTAAACATGCATTTCAAAAGCATGTTAATCAAAATCAAATTTTTAGCACGTTAATATGCATTTCAAAAGCATGTTAATTAAAGTTACAATTTAAACATTCATTTAAGGTGAATATTAGCTCATATTGTTATTATTGTATAATAACTCATATTCATTATAAATGCATGTTAACATCTCATTGAATTTTTAACATTCATTCATGATGAATATTAACTTATATCATGCTGATGAACATCATAACATTCATTTATAATGCATATAAGCTCATATATATTGCGATACATTGATGAATGTTATTTTATTACGTTCAACATGTATAATAACTTATAAAAGGTAAAAAACAACAAAAATGAATGTTTAAGAATCTTTATTGTAATTTTGATTAACATGATTCGCAAATGCATGTTAACCTTCTGAAATTTACATTTTTGAAATTCAATGATGAATGGCGATTATAATACAATTAATTCCTTGTTTATAAGTTTTGAATTACGAAATTCGTTTAATTTTATTGTTTTCATTGAAAAATAATATATTTCACAAAAACCCAAAAGTTACACCCAAACTTTAATATTTTTGATGAATATGTATAACGAGGAATTGATCATCTAAATGAACGCGATTGATGAATTCGAAATTTTATAATGTTTCTGATTGATGAATCAATGAAAAGCATACTTTAATTTGTGTTTTTTGACAAAAATTGGTGAAGTGTGTAGGAAAAAAGTGGGGAGGAAATGGGTGGCTGAGAGTTACTTCCCTCCTTCCCTCAAATTTAGTACTTCCCTCTTGATCTTTCCCCTAATAATAATAATAATAATAATAATAATAATAATAATGCACAGTATGCTAATAATAAGACCATTTGCAAAGGTGCCGGGCATTCTGGGGCGTTTTGGGTGTCACGTCAGCGTCAATACCACGTCAGCGCTTGCAACCCAGAGTGTCCATTTTTGCCCCTAGGCCCCACCATTTTAATTTAGATTCCATTTATTTTAAAAAAAATACTTTTTTTTGTTTACATTTAAACGGCAGGAAGAAAAACGGAAAAAAAAAAAAATGGGTCCCACGAAAACGCTCCTTCCTCACCCGTGCTTTCTTCCACGACGCCCTCCCCGGAACTCCCCGTTACCGACGTTCTGGGGCGTTCTCCGGCCAAAACGCCCCTACGATGGCTCCAAGTGGTCTAATAATAATAATGGGTAAGATTAGGTAACCTAGAAACTTGATATTGCATTTTGTCAAAAGACTATTATATGTTGTTTCACATTCAAATTCAAGCTGCAGATGTCATTACTGAGAAATTCAAAAAGTAAATAGCCTAGCAAGTGGCTTGTAAATGTCAACTAAGAATTAGTACCAACCCTGCTTTCTCTCAAAATTGATAATAATATTAAGGGTTACAAAATGGTTTACAAGTTTCTACAGTTTTTTACACATTTACTTTAACAGCTTTCAGACAAATTTGAATACCCGAAGCAAAATATCACTATGTGGATGGAAAACCTATAGTCAAGTATTCCATTAGCGTATCATTAAATCTCTTCAAGCAATTCATCCTCTTCATTGAGTGGTGTCGAGTGTCGAGCGTAGGATGTAACTGCTTGCCCAGTTTCATCCATCATTGCCGACCTGACCATCTGCATAAGAAAAAAATGCAGAGTCTGAAGTTTGACCGCGTTATAAGCACCAGAAGAAATTTAAGACATGCGAAGGATGTTAATTAATATTATATATGAAATTATTAATATCAAATCTATGATAAGCAAGTAATGATTCATTAAAATAAGTATGAATGTTACTATATAGAATATACCGAATAACATACCTTTTCTATTTCATCACAAAGGGGAAGGTTTTCTCTCAAGTACTGCAACGCGCGATCTCTTCCTTGCCCCAACCTTCATGATAGCCAAACAAGTATGGAAACACGAGGAAGAGAAACGTAGAAAAATATAGCGCATATGGCATACTAAATACTTATAACAATCTCCAAACGAGGGTTATCACTAAGAATCCTTCATAGAAAAGGCCATTTCAACCCGTTCAGTTATGAACGGGTCGATTGAGGTTCTGTTTTATTTTAATATGTCAAAAACAAAAGCTATAACGAAAATGATTCATATGGTACAAACAGGTCAAACGTATTGATAATTATTTATATGAAAACAGATAGTATTTTTTTAAAACAATACTTGACACACTCATCGTCTATAAAAAATATATAACTTCTATGACGAGAAGTGTTTCGGGTCAACCCAACCCTAACTAAAGTTACCATAACCCAATCCTCATAAGCCATTACAGTAGAAGAGTGGGCGCCAGAAACACACTAAAATAGTGAATCTGTAGATTGTTTTTGTGTCATATTCTACATATATGCATCCCAGCATATACCAAGAGTAGAAGACAAACCTTTGATCTCGATAGCTATACCAAGAGCCCTTCTTCAACACAATGTCCATCATTTCAGCACAGTCCAATATACATCCCTGCATATAAATTAGATGTGGGCATCAGACCATGCAGATACGTAAAGATTGGAATTTCAACCCATTTAATTCTTAATCGGTCCCCTCAGATTTTTATTTCCAACACATCACACGGTGTGAAATAAAGTTTCTAAAAAGGAAGCACCTAAATTTGGTCAAAGGGGTCAAAAGTCACCCGGTGTGATCTATTTTCTATGCATAAAAACCTCCTAAACCATTCTGATTACAGAAGCAGATTATAACTGAAATAATACAATTTTTGTGATCATATTAGACACAATAACTATCTATATAGAAAATAATATTACATTAGACAACAAACTATATTAGGTGAGGGACAGAGAGAAAGAGAGAGATATGTGAGGGAAACAAACCATTTTGCTGGCCCCCTCTCCGAATATAATTTCAAATTCTGTTTGCTTGTATGGTCTAGAAACCTACATTATATTAGAAAGGTGCACATGCATCAGTCCAATGAGTGATAAGCTACTACAAGTCTACAACAAATACAAGTAGCAAATGTAGTGTATATTCGAGTACAATAGTCTGCAAAAGATGACGAGGATATACCATATAAACTTTATAAAGTGATGATACAATGACAGAATCAAAATGAAAAGTTCTAGATCAACTGAAGAAACACCAGCTAATGAGAGGATTTAACCCAAATGAAATTGAAAATGAAGAAAGAAGAAACTATAGTTCTTTAAAGCAATTTCTATTAGGTAGGATAGAATTGTAGACCAATAAGTGTTATTCACCTTACTCTTTTGAACTCTTACTCGAACCTTAAGCCCGATGTCCTCATCACCTTTCACCTGTGACACAACGAACAAATACCCACTTCAATAAAGTAAGTATAGACCAGATGGTAGAGAGAGACATTAGACTTTTATGAACTTACAGACTTTATCTTCCCAATAGGGCGTATTTCAAGTCGAACAGATGCAAAAAACTTTAAAGCAATACCTCCACTTGTAACTTCCGGATTTCCATAAAAAACTCCTATCTGGTTTCAATACCAAAAAAAAAAAAGGCTATTTGATAAAACAAGCTAGCAATTTTCATTATTTTAACCTTCTTCATGCTTAAGCCTTGACGTTCTTTGTTTCAAGGGAGAACAAAATTGCAAATAATCAGATACCTTGTATCTTATTTGGTTGAGAAAAATAAGAGTGCATCCAGCTTTAGATGCATTGCCTGACATCTTACGCAATGCTTGACTCATGAGACGTGCTTGCAAACCCATTTGCTGCATCCCAATCTCCCCCTATCAAGCAGTTTCACTTGTAAGTCCCTTTGTAAGAAGGTAGAACCACTAAGTAGAAGGGGCCAAATTTGGGTTGTAACATATCTCCAAATCAGTCAAAAGGGATAAATTTTAAAACTTCACCCAACATGAAATGTGTTACATATTCTAATACTATCATTTCTGTAATCAATTTAAGAGCTGATTGTATTATGTCTCCAACTTATATTTCAAAGTTTTCAAAAATTTCAAGGTAATCTAGCAAATTGGTCAATATTAATGTTGTGGAAGTTGACGGTTCAGCAGCTTATTATATTTAATATACATTACTACATTAGTAACACTTGAGATTCACAACAATGGACAAAAGAGGTGTACACAGGGGAGCTAAATCCGGCCCGTTTTGATGTAGTTACCCAACCCGCCTGACTCGGCCATTTCACCATCTTTACAAATAATCATATGACTTACTTCAATCTCAGCTCGTGGAGTAAGAGCAGAGACAGAGTCGATGCAAATGAGATCAACAGCACCTGATCTACACATTCGGTCTGCAACTGCATAAGGGAAAGTTTCTTATTGGTACATCATGTTATATTGGAAACCTTAATAACTTAAAGAGAACAATTTTGTCATGATGCAATTCATAACTTATCATATGCATTCAAATTATAGAAGAAATAAACTATTAGTACTCTCAAGTGCCATTTCTCCATTATCCGGTTGGCAAACAATCAAATTTTCCACATCGACTCCTAGGGCTTTAGAATATGACGGATCAAACGCATGCTCTGCATCAACAAGCATTGCATTGCCCCCTAGCTTCTGCATGACCCAATAAAAGATAAAGAGATCAATTTCACACGATAACGAATGTACATAAGTGAATTTGAAAAGCACACAAGCAAAATGTAAACCCAGAACCTGAACTTCTGCAATGGCATGTAGTGCCAAGGTGGTCTTTCCACTACTTTCAGGTCCATAAATCTAAAGCCACCAAAACACACATAAGATCAAAAAGCAAAGTGTTTTTAGGCATTTTATGTTCACATAGAAATGAAAGTGGCATACCTCTACAATTCTCCCTTTAGGCAAGCCACCACCTAAAGCAAGGTCTAAGGGGAGACAACCACTTGGGAATGTTTCACTGCAACATGCAAAAGGTGGTGCTCAAAAACGTGAGTGATCTCGAATTTTAACTAGAGTTTTATGACATAAGGTTAAGAATTGCAAAGTGTTCTCATTTTCGTTTAAAATTTCTTTTGATGTAGGTGGAAATTTCGACCCATATAATTATGTAAGAGTCAATTTGGAATATTAATTACTGCTAACGCATCAAAAGGGTTGAACTGGTTGAAAGTAACCCAGACTGTTTTACTTTTCAATACTTGCAATCTCTTTTATTTATCACTTAATTTTCACCTGTTAGATGATATAGATGATAACTGTTGCTTTTCATATAAATAAAAAATGAAAAATATATATAATAACTGTAGTGTCATGATTATTGCAATCATATTTGAAGCGATAACTTTTTAAATTAATTATATAAAAAGTGTGTGTGTTTCAGCCCAACCATAACTAGATTAAATATTGTGTTAACATAGTGACCCCACTCTAAAACCATATATGTGTATGAGCCTATGAGGTTCTGAGCTTAAATGAAGACACGGAACGTACACAAGAGCACCGCCGAGACTTCCGAGTCTTGTCACACTTCCTTTCCCAAATGAGTTATTAATGTCATTCATTGCAGCTTCAAGTGCTTTTTGCTGCAATAACAATATGATGAGTTTGAGTCATTCAGTTGTAATACAAGGTGCAACGTAAAAGCTATTTATTGTGGATGCTGTCTTCTAAAACATTATGTGTAAAGGCAGCTTATAGAAGAATGATCGCATTACAAAATCAACAAAACTTGGAAAGACTATGTATATAAGTCCATATGAAAATGAAACATAATAAAGAGGTATTATGTAGAGGCGGCAAAAAGGCAGGAGGGCCAGTGGGTTGGGTAACTGGTAAAAACAGCATTTTATTTCTACAGGTCGTAACGGACAGGATTGGGTTGACCCAAAACACATTTCACCAATAAACTAACTTTGAATAGTAGTACTTGGTATACTAATTATGAAACCAATATAAAATTAATTTAAGAATAACCTAACTTTGCTGAAAAAATTATTACGAGGATTAATGGAATAAATAGCCATTGGGCGAGTTTCAACCCATTTGACATGGGTTCCCATTTTAAGCTACTACTTATTTCACCCACTTGACCAGATAGAGATGAAAAGATAACCCAACTGAAGCACATAAGTAAATGGGTCGAATTGTTACCGCTAGTTTTATGTAAATAATACCAATCAGCCACTAACCAGGCATTTTGCATTATAATATATGTACGTACTGCACAACCAATGTCTATGGGATAGAGAAATATATATGCTTCCCTTGAACAGAAGTGTAAAGTTAATAATCCTACATGAATTCGTTTTCTGTATCTTTCAAGGGAACCAGAATATTCATAGCAACAAATAGAACAAATGAGTCATCATAAATCAAATACACCAAATGAGACATCATAAATTAATGTGCCAACTCACAGAATATACTTTGGTACTTCAAGCACCTCAATATTAACCTAAGGCGAATTTCAACCAGTCTCATTTCATCTTTTTTAGGCCAAAATATTAGAACTCTAAAGAAAAGGTTGCTGCAAAGTTAATCAAGTACTAAGAAAGTAAGAATAATAAACATTATTTGGTACATTATTTGGAATTTTAGTACTACCCCTAATTTTAATCAAATGATTATATGGTTCCTGTTCTTGTATTGCATTAAAGACTTTAAAGATGCAAACTTTCACAACTTAAAAAACCAAATAAGCATAGCAACATAAATACATACACAAGTTAAATACTACCAAGAAACTAATTAAGATAAAATAAAAATATACCCTGTCTAGAAAAGTGGAATCAGGGTCTGAAGAGAGAGCACCATTAACTCTAGAATCAAGATGTGAAATAACCCTTGTCTTTTTGGCGGCAAACAAAGATGTTGAGCGTGTAAAATTAAGGGTTTTGGAATATAGAAAGGAAGAAAAAACTGACGGCTGCTGATACCCTTCTATTTGGGAATGAAACCAATGGGGTTTTGAACAAAACACCATATCCATGGTGCTTGCTTTTTACACTGTACAGAAAATTGAATAATTTGAATTTTGGGAATGAAAGTATGGACAAAAAGGGAAAACGTAGAAGAGAAGCAGGAACAGCCATGGCGATATGAGCCTATGAGGTTGTTGAAGTTGGGCCACATCGATTTTGGTGCATAAAAATGGGCTTTATTAAAACATTTACCTGTAATTTTTTTGGCCCATATGTGCATTTACAAGTATTATCTTATGAGTTGTAGGAATCTATGATAAATACTCCGTATATTTTTTGCAATGTATATATACTAGGTTCAAGACCCGCGATAACGCGGGCGACTAAATTGAAATTTTTATAGATTTGAACTTTTATTTTTAACTTTTTAACTAAAAAAATTAGTATGTATGTTAATGCGTTAAATGTAAAGTGTTATAATTTGCATATGTATAGTTTTAAGCCCCACGACAACACAAACGATCAATTTGAAATTGTTATAGATATTAAATTGAATATGAGTGCATTCATTGTTGTGGATTGAATTGCATGTATAAAAAAAATAATTAATTTTCTTAGCAGGGCAATAACTCACACACACCATACACAAAATATTTACATTTTTCCAAAAATATATACAATCATCCACCTTTGGAGTTGAACCCCAACCAAGAGGTTAGAAGACCACCTTGATACCGCTAGACCAATGGCCATTTGGTAATTAAGAAAAAATTTGAAACAATTTTATTAGAATACTGTTGTCCATTTGACCCGTTTAATACAAAACACGTGTTGAATAGACCTATCGGCCCAAACATAACCCGAGATAAGACATCAACCTATTTATAAGCAAAAACGGACATAATTGCCACCTTTATACCAAACTTGATTACCATTCAATATTGTTCCGTATAAACCCCACCGCTGCTTGATGAAGCTCCAGGATAACCTTTTATAAACAATACAAAATACAAAATGGATGTTCATTTGCCATGGAATTCTTCCAGTATAGTAATCCCTCACATAATTTTTGTTCATAGGTCTGACATTATACCGCTAGGGATCATATGTTTATGGAAATTTACCCAGAACCATTAGAATAGTAATTGATTTGTAGACACTAAAAAAATAAATATGAATACACAAAACCAAATGAATAGTAATTGATTTGTGAAAAACTCTCCTACTTGTACCTGCAACTTTCATAACAGTTGTACAGGACATTTGTCCCAGCTATGGTCATGCTCGACATACAGGTGCTGAAATACTCTCCTAGAGTCCTAGTAGCATAGCGTAATCATTTGAACTTTTCAAAATTGTAATTATTAACTCGGAAGTTGTACTTATAGCGCTACCAACCAGTGAGACTATAAAGAATAAAAGATGTTAGAAAGCCAATAGTCATTAAGCCGGTTATAGTCAAGTAATCTTTATATATCACCACTGTTAATACACTACTCATATCACCGTATAAGATACACCTGTGAGTTTTTGTTAGGTAAAACAATGATGAAATTAAGAACTTCGATCTCCAGAGAAGAAATATACTTACATAAAACTTACCGCTAGTCGAAGCCCGAGATTAAACATCTCGTCAACTATTTTGATGATCACCCATTTTGCCACCCCAATAAGATCAGTTGAGACAAAGTGAGCTTTTATACATATAGGCATCATTGACCAGACCATAGTAAAAAGGGATGATGTATCTCTCCTATTCCCCAAGAGTCATGGAAATAAACTTGCTAATTTATTATATCTCTCAAACTCCCTAGCATTAGATATATATATGTGTGTGTGTGTGTATATAAAGGAATAAGCAAGATTAGCATATTACTTTAAGAATAAAAAGATAAAAACCCTTAATGTACATCCTAAACCATTCACCTTTTGTATCCACCGATAAACGTAGGTAGAAATTCTGAAAGCCTTATATGAATCATTTCTTTCTATCTCTCCAAGTAGTTCAATTAGAGCTCCCTCCATTAATACAATATAATGATATGCATAACAATTCAACAAATATATCAATAGTTTACTATATTATAAAGAAGAGTCCAACAACCTGAATAAGGTCAACCATTTAATATGTGGCAAAATAAGAGATGGTAATTCTAACCCATTAGGGTCGAACTCGTTAAAAGTTCTATACAGAGTATTTAAAATTACA
This sequence comes from Helichrysum umbraculigerum, assembly GCA_949592205.1. Classification (NCBI taxonomy): domain Eukaryota; kingdom Viridiplantae; phylum Streptophyta; class Magnoliopsida; order Asterales; family Asteraceae; genus Helichrysum; species Helichrysum umbraculigerum. The sequence continues at coordinate 385,145,431 of CATIUR010000001.1, forward strand.
TAAAAATTATATAAAACAATTTGTTACAATTACAATAGTAAGCACATAACTTCATTTTTCGATCTTACATGACACTTTCTTTATTTAAATAAAAAATCACTTTCTTACAACAAAAAAGTGATTTTGGCTACCTAAACCGACTTGTTTGGAATCTTACCAAATCCTAAAATGAACAAAGATGTATCTTACATCCATTGCTAGTAACATGAATATTTAAGCTATATGTAGAATTAATCTGTCATTATATAAACTCACGGTCATAAGATTATTATTAGGCGGGAGAGGGATAGAGAGCTTAGACAGTTGGATCCACGTTCTTCCCGAAGAAGGCTCCTTGCAACCATTGAGATTGGTACTACATTACTACATTCTCCATCATTGCTAATGTCTGTAAGGGATGGAGAAAAATTAGTGTCAACATCATTATTAAATGCTACAGTAAAAGGGCAAAGTATAAATAAGAACATAAAAATTCCTATGGATATCAAATTAGAGATTATATAAGAGCAGGCATTGACCAATCTAGCTGTGTCAACATCAATATTAAATGCTACAGTAAAAGGGCAAAGTATAAATAAGAACATAAAATTCCTATGGATATCAAATTAGAGATTATATAAGAGCAGGCATTGACCAATCTAGCTTTGTGGTTGGGTCAATGTTGCACCACTTGTGAGCCCACTTCTCAGCTAGATCAACACTGTAATGTTCAAACCACTTTTCTTGCCATTTCTCCATTCTTTCTCCATTTATTTGCAGTTTTTTTCAGTATGCATACACCCTTCAATCCGTACATAAACCATAAACATGACATTCAAATAAAAGCACATGAGACATTAAGAGTACATTCTTTCTCCATTTATATGCAGTGTTTTCAATATGCAGACAACCTTTAATATGTACATAAACCGTAAACATGGCATTTAAATTTAAGCACCAGAGACATTAAACGTATATCATATATCTGTTATCCTTAAGTGAGATTTACAATATTTAATCCATCTCTTGGGTAATTAGCAGATATGAAAAGAAACCAAATCACATATATCACATGATAAACACTCACTTTGAGTGTCTTAAGCACATGGGTAAATTTATGCTACATCCGATTCACCCAACCCCACTTTTAGGTAGCAAATGAGGCATGTTGAATCCAATAAACTTATGTATCCAAAGATTTATGCTACAACCTATTCATCTCAACCAACTTTTAGATTTTCTATAATAATTTGGAGTAGGAATAAAGACATAAATTTTACCATATTACTCTATGATGTGTAACCTTAAAAAGTAAGGAATCCCCAATATAGGAGATGCTTGAAATTCTTAAAGTATCTCCACCCAATTTTTCTGAAAATATAGGCCTACAAAGAAGTTAAATGATACTAAAGTATAAACTAACTTAGGTATTCAAAGAATTACACTCTTGAGAAGAATAGGAAAAACAGGACCCGAGGGAAAATCAAGATGCTCATATCTGGCATATATCTTCAAATCTCTATCTTCCATTAGCAAGGAGCACAACTATTACCTATCCCATATAGTAAACAAATAGACGTATATCCCAAATAAAAAGTCAACAAAAATTGGCAAATTCAAGCCATGTTTTGGACATCTATGACGAATATACAAAAGTTTTATCAAGATGAAGAACTTATATAATGATCTTTATGAGTTAAAAAGTCAAATTCAAGTCTACAAACCTTTCATTTGTTCTACCTAGGATAACATCTGGTTTTGCCTTCAAACACACAGCACCACCTTCACTATCATGATCTAACACAAATGAGAACCAAAACCAACAAATCTATCGGTATAACGTAAGCAATTTGATGCACATTCAATTTTAAATCACCTTTTAAACAAATAAAACAAAAAACCCTAAAGTAACAAAATCGAACAAAATGACAACTCTAAATCGAAGTATATGAGTTACCTGAAAGCATGTTCTGCGATTTTTATAGAATATTCTTGGATATCTTTTGCCGATTTTATTTACCATGAGTACCATTCCCTGCATCAAACATCATACACTTCATATGCTATTAAAATTCATATAACTGAAATCAAACCTCAAACAAAGTGAACAAACCTAACTCTCATGGAGAATGAGTTTACATCCTTATCAAGAGTATCGGGTAGGAAGATTGCTTGAGTGATCATAAAGATACATCTTTGTATATTAAGCATAACAACATCAATCTTTCCAAACATCTTTGTATATTAAGTTATTTTCATAAACCACAAAATTAAAAATCTAGGTTGGGTGTTCATACCTTTAATCGGTAGTAGTTTTTGAGGAGAATAGGCCATTCGGAGGTGTAATCGTAGGTGTAATCGAAAGTGTAATCGGAGGTGTCGGTGGTGGCGTCTGGAGTTTTCGCGGTGGTGGCGGAGTTGTTGCAGAAGGAAGGTAGGGTTAAGGAGATTATATGTGCAGGTTTTAGTTTTTTAATACGGAGTAGATAAAAATACGAATTTTTTTCCCTTTTTTCATCATTATTTAAATATTTTAATTTTAATATTAATATATAGATATACTCCGTATTTAATTGAGAGGGCTAAGTGTAAGTATCAACGAATTAATCTAAATCGTTGGATCAATATGGAAAAAATCAATTAAAGGTTAAGATTGCTCCAAGCTATTTTGCTTTAAGTATATTTTATAGATGAGTATGATCTAAGGCCACTCCCAACCCGAAATCCAACTGACTGAAACTGACAGAGCTACGTCAGCGCCATGTCAGCTTTTTCAGAAAACTGACTGAAACTGACAGACCTCTTCCATCCCAGATCCATCACTTCATATTTCTGGGACCCACTGACCAATTCTTTAATCAATTAAAACAAAACTATTTAAATTAAACACAATAATTTAAATTAAACACATTCCATTAAAAATAAAAATTACAACAATTCCTAAAAATAAAAATTACCACAATTCCTAAAAATAAAAATTACAACAATTCCTAAAAAAAAAAAATTACCACAATTCCTAAAAATTAAAATTACAACAATTCCTAAAAATAAAAATTCAAATAAATACGTTATTAACCAACAATTCCTAACGAACACGGTAATTTGGTGGAAGTTGCGCAATGTGTTGAATCAGAGCATTGTGTAGTCGATGATGAACTTCCCGATCCCGTAATTCCCTGTCCATCCGCAGTGAAGTTTCAACTCTTTCTTCCCATGAACGGTTTGGTCTATTTGACGGCTCAGCTGGATAATCTTCTTCCAGGTCACACATATTTCGCCCGTTATCCTCCGTTATCATGTTGTGTAGAATAACACAAGCATACATGATTCTTTTTATTCTGTTGGTGCTGTATGGTCTAGCCGGGTTCTTGATGATTTGCCAGCGGCCTTGAAGCACACCAAATGCTCGTTCCACATCTTTCCTTGCAGATTCTTGGTACCTCTTGAAGCGAGCCTCAGCTTCAGTTAGTGGATGCCTGAACGACTTAACAATTGTAGCCCATTCCGGATAAATTCCATCCCCCAGATAATACCCCTTTGTGAAATTTTGTCCAGCAATTGTAAAGTTAACTTGGGGAGCTCTATCTTGTAGCAAATCAGAGAACAAATCCGATTGATTAAGAACGTTAAGATCGTTGCTCGAGCCCGCTGTACCAAAGAAAGCGTGCCAAATCCACAAGTCATAAGATGCAACTGCTTCGAGCATGATTGTTGGATGACCTTGATCACCCCTAGTGTACTGACCTTGCCATGCTACAAGACAATTTCTCCAAGGCCAATGCATGCAATCGATGCTTCCGAGCATACCCGGAAAACCATGCAACTCGGAATGACGTTGATGTAAACGTTGCACATCTTGTACAGTTGGTTTTCTTAAATACACCGTAGAGTACATATGAAATACACATTTGCAAAAATTATCCAAACAGTCGTACGAAGTTTGTTCACCCATATGCAAGTATTCGTCAAACGCATCCGCGGCACAACCATACGCTAGTTGGCGTACGACGGAAGTGCATTTTTGAAATACATTAAAACTTGGTCTGCCGAGTGCGTCAATACATTGTTGAAAATATGCAAAGTAATCAGGTAACGGATCTTGAGGAAAAGATATAATATTTTGGCATATACGGATAAATAATGGCTTAATCATCCGAAAACGGCACCGGAATACATCCGCCGGAAATGTGGGGGTGTCGGCAAAGTAATCTTGAAACAAACGTTGGCTCGTCGCTTCACGATCTCTTGGAAAGTATCGACGGGGAGCTCTCGGGATCGGAATTACTTCTTCGTCTTCTGATTCGGAGGATATCGCGTTGATAACATTTATCACCCATTCCGGATCGAAAATGTCGTTGAGCGCCTGCAAATCTTCAAGATCGGAATCGGAAGACATTTTTAAAATTTGAAAGTGTATAAAATTGTGTAGTATGAATTGTATGAAAGTGTAGTATGAATTGTGTGAAATAGTTGGAAGAATATATGAGTATTTATAGGTGAAAAAGGGATTTTTAAAAAAAAAAAATTTTAAAAAAACCCAAACGGCTATATACCCGTTGAGAAATTAATTTTTTTTTTTTTTACAACGGCTAACCCACAAAAAGAAAAAAAACAATCAAACGGGCCCCACGAACAAACCGACACACTTCGGAAAACCGAAGTGGCCAACCGACGGACGAAGCCGACGAGGCCGTGCCACCCCGTCGGTTCGTCAGTTGCAAGCCGACGCTCCACCGACGAGTGGGTTGGGAACGGTCTAATAAGTTATGTGTAACACCGCAATTTTTGTAAGTTTGTGATTTTAATATTTATAAGAGTTAGATTATAAATATTATTTAATATTGAGTATTTATTTTCCTATTGAGTTAGAAATTTAAGTCTAATAAAACGAGCCTTCAACTTAAATTAAGTGGTATCGAGACTAGAAGGGTGTATTGAGTTAGTAGTCTAAATTGGTATACACTCATACATATCTAACTCCAATAATGGAGGTATGGGCGGGTTTATTTTGTCTGGAACTTGAGAAATAGACACAGAGCGAGAGAGCGAGAGAGATTGCAAGAAAAAGGAAGTTAATCATCAAAATCGAGCTCAATTTCTTGGAGATTTCGGCTTGATAATTACATATTCATCATCACTGAGGTAAGAGAAACTCATCTAACCTATCAATTTCATGATTTAGCGATTTTGAGATAAACCTCATTTTTGGGTGTTTGAGAAAAATGACGATTTTGTGACTTGAAGAGATTGGTGATGATTAATATATGTAAATTGAACTCATTTGAGTGCTTATATACTAGATTAACATTGTTTTTGTGTAATACTAAGTAAGGAACCTTTGATGAGGTTGCTAATGATTATAAGATGATCATTAGTGTTTTTGTGATGGTTGTTATGGCTAATATGTAGCAATCTAGTTAGAAACATGAATAAAACCCCAGGAGATGAGAGTTCGATTTATTAGTAAGAAATCACTTTATGTAGTGATTAATAATAGGTTGTTATGATGTGTCTTGGTGTTTCTTAATAACGATTGAGAACGTGCTTGTGCCTATCTAATCGACACTTTCATAAGGTAAGTAATGGGAGGGGGAAAGGGTTAAGAGGGTTTTGTTGCGAAAAGTTGGACACGTGAGTGTGTAGGACTTGGTGGAAAACTTGTGTTCAAAATGCGAGAATGAGAATAGAGATGAACTCATCTTCACGATGGTTAAGAGTAATGTTTTCTTTTGAGTAGGAACGCTAATTTATGATTTGAGGAGAATCCTTGGATTTGAGTTGAGTGATCATTTGAGTATGATCTATTATTATAGAGATGTGTTTACAATCACTTGTGTGTGATATTGCGGTTAATTATCATTATTGTTGTGTTTATTGTTCATAATTATATGTTTATCCAATCTGTAACACCCCCGAATTTACTGTTTAGCGGAAGCAAGCTTTGGGATGCTACTAATCAATATTCAAAACACACAAGGCATATAATGAACGACTCTATATGCGTCGTTTTACTGATACATTGATAATATAAAGTTTTACAATGTATAACGTTTACAAAAGCCCAATAATTACAATGTTTAGAGATTATGTGACATAACTAGGTTACAAAATGTAGTAGTGCAAAATAATCTCCTGCTGTGCATGCTGACTCGAGCTATGGGCATCCTGAATGAACAGGTCTACTATTGTTGCGTACCTGAGAACACATGCTAAAAAGGGTCAGCTAACGCTGGTGAGCTCACAGGTTTGCATATAAATATGTAAGTAAGTTGTGAACTACAAGATTTTGTAATAAGTGTTTGAAATGAATCAAATAATGTATATATCTGCCATGAGGTCATAATCTGCGCTTAACGTGGGTGTCAGGATGAAACACCCCGAAATGTGAAAAGTTTTTTTTTTTTTTTTTTTTAAAAACATAACACTTCTAATTACTTATACTTACTTGTAGTGGTCCCAAAACACTGGCTATTACATTACTTAATTATATTCAACATTCAAAAACAAAAGTTGCTGGACACAGGCTGAATCCGGCCGGATTCACGGGAATCCGCCGGATTCCCCACTCTTTCAAACTCAACTTTTGACCAGAACTGAAACTAAGCAATCCGGTTTTGAATACGCTCCGGAATCCGCCCGGATTCATGGCAATCCGCCGGATTCCCATGAATCCGCCGGATTCCCTGTTCCAGCAGCAGAATCCAGAGTCTGCACATTTTAATACCAAAACTCGAACTTTGACAACGCATAACTTTTAATCTGTAATACCTGGGATCATAAAATTTTGCAGGCATGTTTAAAATAGTCAAATGAACATAACTCAACTTTCACTTTTTCAAAATTCTCGTTTTAACCCATTTTGACACGTAAACTAGTTTTCGACCATTTTTGACCAAAAATGTTGACATGTTCAATTCTAAAATACATCAAATCTGACTTCCAGCTTTTGACTACACATTTCAACTTGACTTTAGAACTTGTGAGAACCAAAATCAATGACTTTCGACAAACTTGACCCATTTTGACACTTAAACACTTAGTGACCCATTTAGGCACCAAATTGATCCATTTCAATCTTTGACCAACCAATAGCATTCATTCTTACTCAGTTGACTTTTAAAAGTCAAACAAAACACTTTTCATTCACATTCACTTAAACATTAACATTTCCAAGTCTCACTATATTTAGCTTTAACCAAAACATCAACTTTCACAAGTGAGACTTACTAACTTTTACAAGATTAACTAAAAACTTAAACTTTACAAACGGGGGTGTTATTGTATCTTGAGCATGACAAAAGGGATAAAACTCATTACCAACCAAGCAATGAGCTCCACCACTAGCTTTCCATAACCTTCTTTCCCGATTCCTCCTTTACCTTACTTGAACTTCCTGAAACATGTTAAACACAACAAATAAGCATAAATGCCTAGTAAGTAAATGGACTCTAACAATTAAAATCTGCAACAAGTTAAGGATCCATAACATCTAACATGCCAAATTCCGAAGAATTGACATCAAACTAAGCTAATGACAAAGTCATTACTTAGATACCACCAAGCAAATGATAAATCATTCCTTGGTTCCACATGTCCAAATACTTACCTTTTCACTTGCACAAACAATAACTTGAACTCTTCACACTTGATCACCTATTCACATAATCACATAAACACTTATCATTTACATATTTAACTACTCTTTCTTACTTCTCACATGTAAATTAGAAGTTAAATCCTATAACCTCCAATTATCTAACATAAGTTCCATACACATGTATTTGGGTAATTGAAACTAATTCTTATTATTAACACTTCCATACATCATAGACATCACTAACTAGTGATCAAACATACTCATGATAATTCAATTACCCACTAAACACATGATTATAAGGTTATCAACATAACTAATACAATTAAATCATTCTTTCTAACTTATAAACATGTATGGAACTTAGTTTCATTCAATTATCCAATTACCCATCAAAATCACCAACTTAGGGTTTATGTAACCTAAACCCTAACTTAAATTAAACAAGCTAGAGAATCACACATACCTTGGGATTGATGAATTGAAGATTAGAAACCTTTAATTACACAAACCCTAGCTTGATTCACCTCTTCTTCTTGTTTCTCTCTCTAAAATCGTATCTCTCTCTCTCTAGAATGTTATGTACGTGTTTTTGATTTGCAGTATATGGAATTACAGTAGAACATTTCAGAATCTGTGTTTTAATAACACAATTCACATTAAACCCTTCAACTTTGCAAATATGACAATTTCTACCCTCTACTCAAATTTCTTTATAGAGTTAGTTTCACTAACTAATTCTAACACATAACAATTATTTCACATAACATAATATTATATACATATAATTTAAATAACTAAACGCATATAATATAATTTAAACTTACAAAATTTGGGGCGTTACACAGGATCACAATAAAGTGCCTGATCATGGGTGCCTCCGGGCGAGTGTCTAATCCACACTCGAATGAACAAATGCTAATGTGTCCGTTTGACCAGTTAGTGCTTGCTAACCCGGACGAGGATTGTCAATCCTATATGGTACCATACACTAACATTCGCGCTACATAAAGTATTACCAGAACTATGAACGTAGAGGACTTGAAAGTGATTAGAAAACAGCTCATGCAGGATATAGCGAGTTTTGTACTCGTGTTCACATGTAAAACAAGGTAAAGCATGTATTCCTACCCCTGGGTTTAAAAATAGTAAAAATAGGGGCTATGAGACTCACCTGAGCCTGATGAGTTGCAATGAAGCAAATGTGGTGAAGTAAGATGAGGTGTCCGAAGACTGTAACCTGCCGGGCGTTTATAACGCACAAGGTTAAATAAAATAAGTAGGTATCTTAAAAGATAACCTAGGCTAGTTGTTCATCCAACTAGTAATGTCCAAATGATTTGATTTGATTGATAAGTTTGAGTGTTTGAAAACGTGTACGGCCCTTTGGTGATTGTTTGTTATAATAATCTTTAACATTATTATTTTGATTTCGAAACATTATACTTATAAAGTATTTACAATCTTTAGGTGACGGGGGTCCGGGGGCAGTGCCCCTGGTTAGCGGGGTTCCAGGGGTGGCAACCCCTGGCGGGGTCCAAGGGGCAGAGCCCCTGGCTGGGGTCGAGATGCCAGGTCAGCTCGAAATTTTTTTATTTCTACTATATTGCTTTAGTGAAAAACGCATTTAAAACTTGAATTTGGGTATAATCGAGTGATAAATTTCAGGTCTCGACACTTAGTAAAATTTGTGTTTTCTTGGTTCTGTTTCATGCGACACTTATAGCGACACTTTGGATTTAGGCGACACTCGGGAAGTATCGCTTAAATTGAAATATTCTGTAATAAGGGCATCACTTAGAGAAGTGACGCATAAGGAGCGACACTTAAAGAAGTGTCGGGTACAAGTGACGGTATAAGGGTCATGAGTCACTAAGGTTAGTGACGGATAAAATCAGAATTCAATTATGGGCGACACTTAGTCAAGTGTCGTGTTCAAGTGACGGGTATTGAATTTGCGTCACTTAGGAAGTGACGCTAAAAGGAGTTTTACGCGGCACTTAGGCAAGTGACGCAAGATTAGGGCTTTTCGTGGCACTTAGGCAAGTGACGCAAAATTAGGGCTTTTAGCGACACTCAGTGCGTTAATTAAGTGACGCTACACTGCACGAGTCTATGCGACACTTACGTCTGATGGCCGGATTTTGTATAACGCCCCTCATTTAATACAACAATATAGTATTAGAACTGGCGGAAGCGACTACTTGAAATACATATTCTATTAAAACCTGCTAGAAATTTTCGCAACCCTTTTATACAATATGTTTAACTACTAAACAGCCATAATTAACATGTTTACAAACCCGGGGCATTATATACTATAAAACATTATTTATTACAAACTGGATCAGAGTTGCAAGTTTCAAACATTCCCAGCATCAAAACATCATTCCTGACTACCCACATAATATACATCACCTGCAGGAAGTAAATTGAGGGATTAGCACGAAGCTAAGTGAATGAATAATCAACTACAATTCAATTTAGCTAGCAATCTGTTCACAATCAATAATGCAACAAATATCGTCAAGAGGAACGGTGGTTCCTAGAGACCCTGTTCCGGGTGGCCCCATCAGAACACTTAAATCAACTGTAGGCCAAAACAGTGATTAACCGCTAACTAAATGCTAATCTCCATCAACACATGTACGCAACCCTGTGTTGACCAACATTAGCAATCAAGTCCAACTGACAATCTAGTTGACCCCTGGATTATACATTTCAATTCAATGTTCGTCAAACAACCAATCAAATGGCATATAATTTCAAAGTTAGCATACTATCAATAGTAATCCTATAATTACTGATTGAAATCAAACTGACACAACCAAATCAAACTGTGAGTTTCAAATCCACTCACCTGATTCGTCTCAGTTACTTACTCAGCAGTCTTATCTCGCTGAGCCCTTGGATTATCTGAGAACATAAAATCAATCATAAGTTAGTAATTTGTTTTCAACTAATGGTACTTATGTAATTAAACATATTACATAAATAATCACATCATTAATCAATTCCAACATACAACAATACTATTTATATATAGTATTTATTTAAGTTCACAAACTAAAATGATCATCAATTTTATTCATGCAAACGCGATCCAGGCAAGGGTGGTGGGATCGCGTTCACCCTTTGAAAAAGTTCTGTCACCGTTTTACACTTAGCAACGCGATCCGGGAACTAGGGCTGGATCGCGTTCATAAGAAGAAAACGTTATGAAATCAAATTTTCATTAGGAAACGCGATCCGGGCAAGAGTTCAGGATCGCGTTCCTACGCGTTTTAGCTCAGGTGCAGACCTGCAAACACACAGCTCAACCCATTTTCATATATCATCATTTCCATCATATGAATCTCAGTTTTGAAGTTACTAAACACTCAAATAACACCACATATGATTGTATAACAACATTTCACACATCTATTGACTACCAAAATCAATTAGTAACCTTATTTCAATAAAATCAAGTTCATGAAACTAACAATGATCAAAACTTACCAAATTAGATGTTTACAAGATGATGATTATGATAACACAAGTTCACAATCAGCTCAAGATTACAGCAAACTCTTTGATTCACTTGATTTCTAGCTTTAGGGTTTAAGGGTTTTGAGAGTTTTAGCTTTAGGGTTTAAGGTTTCCAAAAAGGGAAAGTTACCAACTTTCCTAAAAAGGAAATATTTAAGGCGGTTAAGATTTTACACCGACCCGTATCCACTTAAAACTAGTCCTTTTTTCAATCTATTGCCTGGAACCTAAAACCCATTTGCGAGAAACTTCTTTTATTGCACCGTCAACTATAGTAAATCAAAACAATCAATAATTTACTAAGCACGATAAGTCCTAATGCTGATTTAATTAAGTTTCGCAATTTAAACATATTTATCAAATAATTTCTAATACAATTAAATACATCAATTTAAAATTAGAAATTACCAGACCAGAAGAGAGGATGTTACAATTCTCCCCCCCTTAGAAAGATTTCGTCCCCGAAATCTCATCACGATCAAATAATCCAGGATATCTGGATCTCATACTTTCCTCAGTTTCCCAAGTTAGGTTTTCACCTAAACTATGTTTCCATTTCACTAACACCATGGGAATCTGTTTCTTCCTAAGTTTGGTAACTTTTCTATCAAGAAGTTCTACTGGTTCTTCAACTAACTTCTAACTCTGATCAACTTTCAAATCTTTCAACGGAAGAATCTGAGACTGGTCTTCAACGTTACATTTCCTCAAATAACAAATGTTAAACGTATCATGAATACCAGCAAGCTCTGGAGGAAGATCCAATGTAACAGACTGATCATTAACAATCTGACGAATTCTAAACGGTCCAATATATCTAGGAGCCAATTTGCCACGTTTCCCAAACCGTATTACCCCTTTTCAAGGCGAAACTTTCAGATAAACAAGTTCACCTTCAACAAAATTAACAGGTCTACGTTTAGGATCTGCATATTGTTTCTGTCTATCACGTGCAGCTTTCAACTTTTCACGAGCCACTGCTACTTTATCAGCTGTCATCTGAACAATGTCTGGACCTGCAAACTGCTTCTCACCTGCCTCTAGCCAACAAGTTGGAGTTCTACAACGGCGTCCATAAAGCATTTCATATGGAGGCATGCCAATACTAGAATGATATGAGTTATTATAAGCAAACTCAACCAATGGCAAATGAGAATCCCAAGAACCACCATACTCGAGAATACAAGCTCTTAACATATCCTCCAATGTTTGAATCGTACGTTCTGACTGACCATCTGTTTGAGGATAATAAGCTGTACTAAGATTCACACGTGTACCCAATTCATGCTGCAAACTCTGCCAGAAATGAGATACAAACCTTGGATCTCTATCAGATACAATCGATAATGGAATACCATGCCGAGTAACAATCTCATTCATATACAACTGTGCAAGCTTACTCAGAGATGCAGTATCACTAGTAGCTAGAAAATGAGCACTCTTGGTTAACCGATCAACAATGACCCAAACCATGTCATTTCCACGGACAGTTCTAGGCAGTTTGGTTACAAAATCCATAGTCAAATGTTCCCACTTCCATTCAGGAATCTCAAGCTGTTTCAACGATCCATACGGCTTCTGATGTTCAGCTTTAACTTGAGAACAAATATGACAAGAACTAACAAACCTTGCTACATCCATCTTCATTGTAGGCCACCAATATAAAGGTTTCAAGTCATTATACATTTTAGTGCTTCCTGGATGTACAGACAATCTGGACTTATGGGCTTCATTCAGAATAATATCCCGAAGACCACCAAACAAAGGAATCCAAACACGAGACTGAAAGGTTTTTAATCCTCTCGAATCATCCAATAACAATTCCTTTCGATTCAACATAATTTCAGATTTCAAATTATGATCTAACAAAGCCTCTAACTGTGCAGCTTTTATCTGAGACACCAAATCAGAAGAAACTTCTAAACGCATAACATAAACTCGATCAGGAGTCACCTTGCGGCTTAAAGCATCAGCAACCACATTGGCTTTCCCTGGATGGTATTTAATTTCACAATCATAATCTTTGATTAATTCCAACCATCGTCTCTGCCGCATATTCAACTCTTGCTGTGAAAATATATACTGAAGACTCTTGTGATCTGTACAAATAACACATTTGGTACCATACAAATAATGCCTCCAGATTTTCAAAGCAAACACAACCGCTGCAAGCTCTAAATCATGGGTAGGATAATTTCTTTCATGAGGTTTGAGCTGACGAGAAGCATAAGCAATCACACGATCTCGCTGCATTAATACACAACCTAAACCAGCAATAGATGCATCACAATAAACAACAAAATCATCGGACCCATCTGGCAATGCTAACACAGGAGCCTGACATAACAACTGTTTCAAAGTCTGAAAAGCAGCTTCCTGTTGTTCAGTCCATACAAACTTTTCTTCCTTACGGGTTAGTTTAGTCAATGAACCGGCAATTTTAGAAAAATCTTTAATAAACTTCCGGTAATAACCCGCCAAACCAAGAAAACTTTTTATTTCTGAAGCAGACTTTGGAGCTTTCCAATTCATTACAGCTTCAATTTTCGAAGGATCAACTTTAACACCATCATTACAAATAATATGACCTAAAAACTGTACTTCCCGAATCCAAAATTCACATTTAGAAAACTTTGCATACAAATGTTCTCTCTTTAAGGTTTCCAATACCAACCTCAAATGCATTCCATGCTCTGATTCGGATTTAGAATATACCAAAATGTCATCGATAAACACAATCACAAATTTATCAAGAAAAGGTCGACAAACACGGTTCATCAAATCCATAAAAACTGCGGGAGCATTCGTCAAACCAAAAGGCATAACCAGAAATTCAAAATGACCATATCTGGTTCTAAATGCAGTTTTAGGAATATCACAATCCCTAACACGAACTTGATGATAACCTGATCTCAAATCAATCTTTGAATAAAATGAAGATCCCTGCAACTGATCAAATAAATCATCTATTCGAGGCAGAGGATATTTATTCTTTACTGTCCTTTTATTCAATTCCCTATAATCAATGCACATTCTAAAAGACCCATCTTTCTTTTTCACAAACAGAACTGGTGCACCCCAGGGAGAAGAACTAGGTCTAATAAACCCTTTATCCAACAACTCCTGTATCTGATTCATCATTTCACGTATCTCAGACGGAGCTAATCTATAAGGGGCTTTGGCTATAGGTGAAGAGCCAGGAACAAGATCAATCTGGTATTCAACTTCCCTAACCGGTGGTAAACCAGGTAATTCATCAGGGAATACTTCCGGATACTCAGAAACAACCGGTACATCAGAAAGAGACTTCTTTTCTAACTTAGCATCAATCACATAAGCTAGATACGATTCACAGCCCTTGGACAAAGATTTCCTAGCTTTCATCATACTAATCAAAGGTATACAAACATTATCCCGTTCTCCTCGAGCCACGACATATGACTTTTCAGAGATTGGAATTCTAATCAGCTTATTGTGGCAATCTATGCTTGCTTTATACTGACTTAACCAATCCATACCAATAATCACATCAAAACTAGCAATTGGCATCAACAGAAAGGAAATTGGGAAAGTCTGGCTATCTATCATAATACTAGCTCCAATTACCGAGGTGGTAACAGGAACCGATTTGCCACTAGCTATTTCTACTTCAACTGGGTTTGTTATCACAGTAGGCATCATTTTCAACTTATCACAGAAACACACGGATACAAAAGAACAATTTGCACCAGAATCAAACAAAACACGAGCTGGTACAGAATTTACAAGAAAAGTACCCGTGATCACGTCATCGGTATGGACAGCTTCATCAACTGTCATTTGAAAAGCTCTACTAACTGCAGATGGCGGATTCTTCCTCTTCTGACCGGAAGAAGCTGATGAACCAACAACTGTCCCCGAACCCTGTCTCTTAGCCTCAGAACACTGATTTGCACGATGACCTTCCTTATGGCAATTCCAACACACATAAGTAGGGAAAACACAATCTTTGGCTTCATGCCCAATCACACCACATTTTACACATCTAGTGGTTTGCACAGTACACGGCCCAAAATGTCTAGCTCTACATTTAATACACCAATTGGGACGATCAGAAGTACCACCACGACTTTCTTGTTTCTTACCCTGCTGATTTCCTTGCCACCGTTGCTTACCTTTACCAGAAGATTCACTCTTAGATTTCTGAGAAACTATTTCTTTACTTGGTACTTGTTGAGGTTTCAAATCACTGTCAACAGATCGAGCTAACATAAAAGCTTGAGGAAGAGAGCTCGCTAATCTCACTGAAGTTCGATAATGATTAGGTAAAGTACCCACAAACTGTTCTATTTGAGTTCTCTCATCAGGAACCCACTGCTGAACAAACCTGAGTTTCTCGGTAAACTGATTTATCAAATCATCCATTGACATGCTATCAGTTAATTGCAAATCCATAAACTCTTTTCTAATCCGAGCTATATCATAGTTTGAACAATACTGCTTACAAACTTCATTACGAAAATCAGACCATCGGATAGATGCTTTCTGAAAAGAAGTTAATACAGAAGTAATCGAATCCCACCAATTCATAGCTGCTCCTTTTAAAAGTTGAGTTGCATAAGGAACTTTCAGTTCTTCCTCACATTGACAGACTTCAAATTTCTTTTCAACATCTCTCAACCAATCTAGAGTTACAGAAGGATTCGTACTACCCGAATACACAGACGGATTACTGCTCATAAAGGTTTTAAATGAACACACCTTTTGTTTTGACGGTGAAATCGTACCAAACACAGGATGAGATGATTCAGCCTCTTTTTGTTGTTTATACATTCTAAGTGCTTGGTTTTCTTCTTCCAATTGAAGCAGATACTGATCCCTCTCTGCCTCCTCTCTAGCATGGAAAGAAGTACCAGCATTCTCATTCCGGTCATCATGAGTCTCAGCAGCAACTTCAGGCCTTGAGGCATTATTAGGGTTCACAGGTAGTTGCTCGTTATCCGCCATATCTGTAAACACCACAACAGCTTACAAATCATTAGTCGTTAGCACCTATTCTACTAACCAATTCACATTCAGTATATAATCCCTTTCCCAAGAATGTTTGACACAACACAATCAAAGTTTAGGATTGAACATACAATCATATTCAATTGCCCCAAACTATTGCTCTGATACCAACTTATAACGCCCCTCACTTAATACAACAATATAGTATTAGAACTGGCGGAAGCGACTACTTGAAATACATATTCTATTAAAACCTGCTAGAAATTTTCGCAACCCTTTTATACAATATGTTTAACTACTAAACAGCCATAATTAACATGTTTACAAACCCGGGGCATTATATACTATAAAACATTATTTATTACAAACTGGATCAGAGTTGCAAGTTTCAAACATTCCCAGCATCAAAACATCCTTCCTGACTACCCACATAATATACATCACCTGCAGGAAGTAAATTGAGGGATTAGCACGAAGCTAAGTGAATGAATAATCAACTACAATTCAATTTAGCTAGCAATCTGTTCACAATCAATAATGCAACAAATATCGTCAAGAGGAACGGTGGTTCCTAGAGACCCTGTTCCGGGTGGCCCCATCAGAACACTTAAATCAACTGTAGGCCAAAACAGTGATTAACCGCTAACTAAATGCTAATCTCCATCAACACATGTACGCAACCCTGTGTTGACCAACATTAGCAATCAAGTCCAACTGACAATCTAGTTGACCCCTGGATTATACATTTCAATTCAATGTTCGTCAAACAACCAATCAAATGGCATATCATTTCAAAGTTAGCATACTATCAATAGTAATCCTATAATTACTGATTGAAATCAAACTGACACAACCAAATCAAACTGTGAGTTTCAAATCCACTCACCTGATTCGTCTCAGTTACTTACTCAGCAGTCTTATCTCGCTGAGCCCTTGGATTATCTGAGAACATAAAATCAATCCTAAGTTAGTAATTTGTTTTCAACTAATGGTACTTATGTAATTAAACATATTACATAAATAATCACATCATTAATCAATTCCAACATACAACAATACTATTTATATATAGTATTTATTTAAGTTCACAAACTAAAATGATCATCAATTTTATTCATGCAAACGCGATCCAGGCAAGGGTGGTGGGATCGCGTTCACCCTTTGAAAAAGTTCTGTCACCGTTTTACACTTAGCAACGCGATCCGGGAACTAGGGCTGGATCGCGTTCATAAGAAGAAAACGTTATGAAATCAAATTTTCATTAGGAAACGCGATCCGGGCAAGAGTTCAGGATCGCGTTCCTACGCGTTTTAGCTCAGGTGCAGACCTGCAAACACACAGCTCAACCCATTTTCATATATCATCATTTCCATCATATGAATCTCAGTTTTGAAGTTACTAAACACTCAAATAACACCACATATGATTGTATAACAACATTTCACACATCTATTGACTACCAAAATCAATTAGTAACCTTATTTCAATAAAATCAAGTTCATGAAACTAACAATGATCAAAACTTACCAAATTAGATGTTTACAAGATGATGATTATGATAACACAAGTTCACAATCAGCTCAAGATTACAGCAAACTCTTTGATTCACTTGATTTCTAGCTTTAGGGTTTAAGGGTTTTGAGAGTTTTAGCTTTAGGGTTTAAGGTTTCCAAAAAGGGAAAGTTACCAACTTTCCTAAAAAGGAAATATTTAAGGCGGTTAAGATTTTACACCGACCCGTATCCACTTAAAACTAGTCCTTTTTTCAATCTATTGCCTGGAACCTAAAACCCATTTGCGAGAAACTTCTTTTATTGCACCGTCAACTATAGTAAATCAAAACAATCAATAATTTACTAAGCACGATAAGTCCTAATGCTGATTTAATTAAGTTTCGCAATTTAAACATATTTATCAAATAATTTCTAATACAATTAAATACATCAATTTAAAATTAGAAATTACCAGACCAGAAGAGAGGATGTTACATTTTGAGTTGAAAACGAGTTTTCCGGTCACTATTTGGTCCAAATCTTTTACTCAACCCATATTTGGACATTTTAAGCTTATCTAAATCAAAATCAAGTATTATAACAAAGATCTAAGCGTTTTTGAGAATTTGTCGGAAACTTACAAGTTAACGCCGGAGAATTCCGAAAAGGTAGAAACGTAGACCGTGAAGCAGTGGTTCTTTTCTTCCAAACGAGTGAAGTGATTAGATGGCGTATGATGGTAGTATTTGGTGGTGGAAGTGGTGGTGATGGTGGAAGTGTTTAGAGAGAAAAGAGAGAAGAAAGAGAAAGGTGAAGTGGAAATGAGGTGGGGAGGTGATGACCTCACCCCTTTTGCTGATTTTTCGGTGGGGTCAACAGTGTGGGCTTCACCAATTTGTTCCCCCGTGTTCGCGCTCCGTGCGGTGTTCGTTTTCCCGATTGTTTAACGTTAAATAATTATTTAAAACATTTAATTATACGTTTTAGAATGTAAATATTTATTCAATATTACACTTGAAGTATTTCATTAAATACTTAATAATTGGGTTATAAAATGTAACTTAGCTTGTTTCGTTTTGTTTGCGAGTTTATCACATTTAATCGCGCAGACGTTTATTTGCGCGATACGAAATAATTACAAAATATTATCAAAGTAATATTTTAGAATATAGTAGTGTTACTAAACAATGTTATATTATTTAGTAAAGTTGTTCACCAACGTCCGTATTAAATTGAATCGAATTACATTCGATTGAAACGTACACGATTTAGACAAATCGCATAATTGTATATATTCACAATATATATTAATTGATACAAAAATTAGTCTAACACATAACTAATTACATGAATTACAAAATGATTAGGACCAAATGACGAGTCCTAATTTGGCGGGTGTTACACATTAGTTACTAAGCCGCGAGCTTACCTCCCTTAATGTTGTTGTGTTGATAAGTACTAGTAGCGGGGCGAGGGGAAACTTGGGCAAGAAGCCCAAAAACGAGTAGCGGTGGAGCTTACTATTACGGCAGTAAGTGAGAATCCCTTTTGTTATAAATCATGCTCGGGATACAATTTAGAAAGCCCTCTTTTTGTGTAAATGATCATTTGTGTATGATCTTGAAATTATGTTTGAAGATGTAAATGGTTTATAAACTAGCTCGTGAAAGGGCCCAAATTGTCGAAAGGGGAGTCGTGGACTAAGACTAGTTTCGTGATGTATTTTGTTAGAATGACAATTTGTAACCTTTCATGGTACTTGTGGGGCATATTTAATACTATGGTTATGATTGCAATATGTGTGTCGTTTGCTTAATGGGTCGAGCGGGTCTAAATGGGTCATTGTGGACACTTGTGCTAGAACGGGTAGAATCTATAGTATGGTCGAGGTGTGAGCATCTTAAACTTCATTTGTGTTGTTGGTAATGTGGGCAAAAAGTTTTGACCAAATTGCATATGGTTTGCAATTTGGATCGTCAAGAAAATGGTCCAAAAACAGTCTTTTTTAGTCTCACGTCCAATTTCGTTATTTTTGTGAATTTTGAAAAAGTGTAAAAAGGAGAAACTTCAATTTGATGTTTTGGAGGTGTCCGCAAAGTTTCGTGTCTTAGTTCGTAACGAGCAAAAAGTTATGCTTGTCGAAAGTTGGTTGAAAAGTCAAGTTTTGCACAGGGCTGCAGGAAGGCCTTCATACGCGATCCCAACCAAACTCTAGGATCGCGTATCTCTTTGTATTTCAGTCACAGTCAAGTTCCTCGTGTAATTACGCAATCCCAGCCCAAACTCCGGATCGCGTACTTATGTGTAAAACGGTGACAGTGTGTATTTATGTATATATACGAGATCCCACCTGATTTATAATATCGCGTATGTCTTATGTTTTTGAGAAAAATTGTTTTGAGTCCAGCTCTTATATAGATGATATATTAATAATTCTAAAGAGTGATTTTATGCGAAATGAGCATTATAAATAAAAAAAAAAAAATTGGGCGTTTCATTATGATAAATATATTTGCTTAGAAATTTATTGTGGGACTGTTGGAGGTAATTTTTATAAGGAAATTTTTACAATGAAAATAATATTTTCTTTTCATGGAAAATATTTTATTGTCACCACCTATTTAGTATAGACTAGAAGAATACACGTGCAAGTTAAAGTATAAAAATGAAAAGTAGTAATTTCAGTGTCCACTGTAATCGGCATGAAGATGTATCAAAGTTATAGCATGTTACATATATGCGCCACAATTTAACAATTTATATGAATATACGATTAAAATTTTTATGTCATTATTTTTATTGGGTATAAATTAGATATACGTTTTAGTCGGTTATAATTTAAAGGTAATAATCAAAATTCTTTTTTAAATAAATTTGAAAAGTCTATTGGTAGTAAAAAGCAATTTAAGTATAAATCTATTTAGGTAAAAATATTTTTGACATTTATTTATTCATACCAAAATAATTGTAATCTACAACTGAATATCCATTGTATATATATACATTAGCGGCCCTATATTTACTGTTCACGGAGAATTTTATTCACATGTTCCCGTTTGCTCTTTTGAGAAATGCATCCGGCCAATCACAGCACTTTTGTGCCGCAAAGATTGTCCGATTTAATTGACCAACTGAAACACTTGAATAACAGTAGTACAACGGTACAAAACTATGCTTCTAAAGCCGATCAGCTCGCCGGAGAAATATACCTCCACCGACGGTCCTCTGGCCACTAGCCACCGTCGCCATCGCCATCACCGTTGTGACCAACATGATTGATCGGCTTAAACATTCCAATAAATACACGGCTAGGCTTCTAAGGACGGTCAGAGCGCCGAAAAATATTCACCGCCACCGACAGTCTGCCACTTAACGGCCATCGTCGCCGTTACCGCTGCAACAATCTTAAAACAATTTATTGCCAACAAACAACTCAATTGTACTCAAAACGAAAACAAATCGGCAGCGATATTTTGTTATTTCACAATATCCTTTAAATTTGAACCTCAGACTGAAAATCTTTTAACATTTGGACAGGTGTGGAAGGCAGGGAATGGTCCCAAATGGCGAACGTCGCTACTGTAAATTTATGAAATAAAATTAACAGGGATTTTTTGAATCAAAAGAGGAAAGTATGATACGTGGTATGAAGAAAACCCTTTTTCTTTTAGGAGAGAGAGGTAGTCTTTTTTAAGAAAACCAGCAAATGGTTTGAGAAGATGGTAAAAGTTTGTACGTTTTATTTCTTTCATTTTTTTCTTTTTAAAATATGATAGGTAGACACGTGTTGTAATATTCTGATTTGTTTCCAAGTGTACGTCGCCCCTATTTTTTTACTTTTACTGTATTAAATGCTTATTGTTATGAAAAAACATGTATATCATGTCCTTACAAGTTACAATTTTTTTTAAAGGCAGTATTGGGCTCAATGGCATTGCCTCTTCATATACCCATCATCAATTCCAGGGGAAACCCGAATATTTCGAGAGAAAACCCCTGTCTCCATCCCGGAGAGCATTTTGCTCACATCCGGGTTCGAACCCATGACCTTGAAAGAAGAAACTTTTCACTTATTCTAATAATTAATAAATAATACACCACCATAGATGATAAAATTAATCATTAGTGAAGGTTTCTACATATAATGACAAACGTTTTAAAAAATTATACACTTAATGATTTTATTTGATTTTTTTTCATTAAATCTTCGTATCAGTTTTAAGTGTAATAGTTTTCTTATAAAGATAGTAGTACTTGGATATCCAATTATGTTAGTGCTATTATCAAATATTTAAAGTCTAAGAATTAGGAGTGTGTTTGGATGGTGTGGGATCATACGGACATCTCTCATTTGAGGGGTGAGAGTAGCAAGTTCATCCTCAGTCATTTCTTCATTTTTGAACGATTTTGCTATATTAAATAATGCATTAGAAACATCTTTAAAACTGTCGGTGCCATTTCCTTTTAACTTTATCACTTTCACAACGAACACATAAAATTGTCTATGTCGATAGAAGCTAGCAACACATGACCGCTACGAAGTGCGGTTCCCTAAACCTTGTTAGAGTAAATTACAGCGATCGTCTCTGTACTCTATACGGAATTACACCGATCGTCCCTATCTTTTATAAATCAAAGCGATCGTCCCTGAACGATGTTAAAATGCACGGTGGTTGTACCTGGGGCTAACGCCCATTTATTTTGTCGGTTAAGTGTGTACACGTGCCAGTCATGTGAGGTTATTTTTGTCATTTCCTTTTTAGCGCCCAATTTACAGAAACCGAATCGTCCCTTTGTTGGACTTCGTGAATCTTTCCCTTAAACAACAACTCACAAACATTTAATCCCAGAATCCCAAATAAAAAAATCACAACGAAAACCCTAAAATTGAATCGTCTCCCCAAAAATCGATCTGCTTTTTCGTGTGCAATGGTGAGGACCAGTTGCAGATTACGGCCGGCCGAAGAAGAAGAACAGAACGAACAACATGTTGACGGTAAAACCCTAAAACATTTGAATTTTTACAGTTTTATTTTGTATTCACTACATAAGAATCATGATTTTCTAGTTGTATGTTGTATTTGCTTATGTTTCTGTGTGTTTTGATGATAAAAATATATGTTTTGGTTTAAAAGGTTTATTTTTATTCGTTGCATGAAAACAGAGTGTTAGAGGTGGTGGTAGAGCAGGTGGTGTTAGAGGTGGTGGTACTCAGGGTAGGGATGGTGTTAGAGGTAGTGCTACTTAGGGCAGGGGTGGTGTTAGAGGTTGTGGTAGAGCAGGTGGTGTTATAGGTGGTGGTACTCAGGGTAGGGGTGGTGTTAAAGGTAGTGCTACTCAGGGCAGGGGTAGTGTTAGAGGCGGTGGTAGAACAGGTGGTGTTAGAGGTGGTGGTACTCAGGGTAGGGGTGGTGTTAGAGGTAGTGCTACTCAGGGCAGGGGTAGTATTAGAGGCGGTGCAACTAAGGGCAGCGATGGTGTTAGAGGTGGTGCAACTCAGGGCAGCGGTGGTGTTAGAGGTGGTACAACTCAGGGAAGGGGTGGTAACAGAGGTGGTAGTGTTCAAGTTAGGGGTGGTAGAGGTGTTGGTGCTCAAGGCAGGGGTGTGAGAGGTGGTAAGGGTAGTGATGTTAGAGCTGGTGGTGGTGGTAGATTCGGGTTTAGCTATTGGTTTGGTGCTACTGATGCTGGGACTGCTAGTGGAAGTCAACCAAGTGGAATTACCACAATGGCGAGTCAACACGGAACTCAAGGAAGTCAGAATCGACCTGTTGGTGCCAGTCAAAGTCAAAAGGGGAAGGTTGTGATGAATTGAACTTTGGTGCATGCTATGTTTGTTTCTAGTATTTGGTGTCTCCTATGTTTGCTACTTGAAACTAGTTTCTTTTTGTCTCTAGCTTACTGGTTTCATGTAATGTTTAACCACTGCATTTTGGTATAATGCAAGTTTATTTCCAGTGGTAAGTAATGTAGTTTATAAAGTAGTAGTAATGTCATCTACTTCTTTAGTTCATATTTTGCAGCATCATGTACTTTATTACTTTCATTTCTTTGTGTCTCTTGTGACAAAAGCAAACGTAATTGTGTTTAGCAATTATTGAAGCATAAAATGTTTAACATACAATTAATAAGTACGTAGTTACTAATTGTGAAGCTTTCATTCAGTCAAATAAAACATTCAGCATACAGCAACTTTCAGGTCATCCATTTGTCAAAAGAGTAAATACTATAAATATTAAAAGTCAACATGCTGGCACATACAGGAACTTTTGATAAATCCTCCTTCTCTAGATCAGCATCAGAAGACCATTTTTTCAACATTATAGGAACTAATCGAATCATCCAAGGCCCCACAAACTAATTTGATTTGTTCTGGATATATAGAAAAAAAAATAAAAAAATAGGTATAAAATAAATAAAAGGAAATGACGAAAATAACCTCACATGACTGGCACATGTACACACTTAACCTACCAAAATAAACGGGAGTTGGCCACAGGGACCACCGCCGTGTATTTTAACATCGTTCAGGGACGATCGCTGTAGATTGCAGGTTCGAATCCTGTCCCCGCCTAATCACTTGAGATCTTTTTTTGGGTGGTAAAAGTTGTGTTGCCAGCTAGCGAATGTTCGGATGGTGAACAGTTCAGTATCAAGTCTGTAACGAAGCTAGTACGGTTCAATGGTTGTAGAATAAGGTGGGGCAGCGAGCCAAGATCCGATTCGTCAATCGGCAAATCCATGCCGCGTAACCTGGCAAAGGGGAAAGAGACGATGGCAACGCACCTGATACAAGAGGGGGGGGGGGGGGGGGGGGGGGGGGGGGGAGTCCGAACAGCCTTGTACGTACGCCGCTCACGCGAAGAAGTTTTTCTCTAATTCCAAAAAGTAAAGCCACAATTCTTCAGTGATGAGCTCTAGCGAACAAATCTTATGTCTTTTTCCCAAAGAAAAATTGATTTCTACTAGAACAAGTGGCGAGCCGAGCGAAAAAAATGACTCAACCGAGCCGAGGCACTATTCACCATCTTTATCTTCTGTGAAAGAGCCACGCACAACAGACTTGCATCCCCTGTATCGAAGAATTCAGTCCTTTTTCCGGGGTAACCCTCTATAGGGACGATCGGTGTAATTCCGTGTAAAGTATAGGGAGTTAGGGATGCTCGCTGTAATTTACTCTATCCATTAATATCCCACATGTGTATATGCTACCAAAAGTCGAAACAAATATATCTTTTCTAACTTGTTAAGGTCTCACATGATTAAAAGCAAAAAGAGTCATATTCCATTCTCTTCATGATCCAATGATCCAAACATTTCTTGGAAGGGTCCAAGTGTAAGTTTTGTGAGTAAAAATACCAACTAAATTAAATAATAATCATTAAGTTCTAGTAACATTTTAACATCCATGCTATATGAAACTATCCGCGTTTCACTCTTTCGAATCCGCATTCTTCTAGTTGGCACCAAGTATTATCATCGTGACAAACACACACAAAAAAAAGTCATATAAAAGTTCTAAGGCAAATTTTTAATGCTTAAGTGATGCATAGTTAACATTAGTATATATATAGTCGAGGTTAGTTATTGCGAAACTTATCAAAGGGCCAATGACTTAGCGTTATCGTGGTGACATTTCAACTATGAGGTTGAGAGTTCAAGTCCGGATAGGACAATTGTATATATTAGTGGTAGTGGGATGTGTAAGTACTTGCATCTCTAAATAAATAAATAATTTTAAGAAAAACCCCTCAATTGTTAAGTAGGTTGTATAGCAACATATGGAGTATAAAATTTTGTGTACTTGTTAGAAACGGCGAGAATGTTTAACGCTGTGTTTGATAGATAAGCCAAAAAATAAAAAAATTAATATATAGAATTGTAAAAAAAATAATAATTTGTGGCTGCTGGGATTCGAGCCCAGGTCTCCACGGCCACAACGTGGAATTCTTACCACTAAACTACAGCCACATTTTGTTAATCATTCGATAAAATTTTTATAAATATAATAAAATGTGTACAACACTAAACATATGGAGGAGCCAAGTAATGCTATTACTACTTTTAGTTTGTACTATTTTTGTGTTTCTACCCTATGTTTTGCTACATCTTCATAAATGGTTTTAATAAGTAAGCCAGGAGACTACAAAATTTTAGGTTATCTTGTAATTCAACTTTGTATTACAAATTTACAATCGAGTTTTGCAACAATTAAGCCCCATAAATGTGTAAATGTATAATAAAGATAAATATATAGAAATAAATTGATTATACATTACAAGGATTAGTACATATAAACTATG
Source organism: Helichrysum umbraculigerum (assembly GCA_949592205.1). Lineage (NCBI taxonomy): Eukaryota > Viridiplantae > Streptophyta > Magnoliopsida > Asterales > Asteraceae > Helichrysum > Helichrysum umbraculigerum. Next base: position 385,171,320 of record CATIUR010000001.1, read on the forward strand.
AAATACATAGCAACCACACGTGAATCATGAAAAATATCTGCCAATCTTAAACATTGCAACATGTGTTTAAATTAACTTCGAAGACAATCTACTTCTTGGAAGGTGGTGGAGCAAAGAAAGGAATATTAGGGAGAGTTGTTGGGAAGTTTGGGATTGTAGGCATTGTCGTTGGCATAGATGGCAATGGGGGCAATGAAACTTTTGGCATGTTTGGGAGAGTTGGGATTGTCGGCATATTCGGGATGGTGGGCATTTGGGGTTGCAGCATATTCGGAATGGTGGGCATTTGGGGTTGCGGCATATTCGGAATGGTGGGCATTTGGGGTTGCGGTAGTGTTGGAATTGTCGGCATCTGTGGTTGTGGCAGTGATGGAGTTGCTTGCAACAAGTTGCGTGAAGCGTAACACATTTCATTACTTGTGATAGATAATAGTGTAAAGACGAAAATGCAAATGTAGCCGGTGGACGCCATGGCTGAGATTTTTGGTAAACAAAGTGTTTGTGATGGTGGCAAGAGGGAAATGAAGTTGATCATATACTTGTACGTGAAGAATATGTACATCGGCTGAAAGTATATATAGATGGATAAACATAGTATGGTATGAGTGGTTTTGAATTTTTAATAATAACAAATGTGTTGTAAGTTGTAACTTGTTGAGACTTGTTCAAAGTGGTTGGTTGAAAACTCTAAATTAACGTGTAGGTAAACAGCATTAGAATAATGATCTTCAGTTCTTCATGTTATAGGTAACCAAGTTTATACGGACATATTTGGTAAGCCAACTTTAAGACTTTGCCTTTGTGTTGGCAGCAGGCATAATCACAACGTTGATCAGACTAAACGTACATTCGATCAATTTATTTCCAGAGTCCCAAGGATAAAGTAAGTTTTTTTTTTTTAGATCTGATCACAATCTGTCAATAACTTTTTGCTTTTTTTTTTCGAGGTTTTATTTCTCAACTGTAGCTTGTAACTCTTGGCACCACCTTCACAAATATTATCCATGCAAAAAGAAACTGTATTTACTCTGAAATAATGGATATGTTACATTGTTAAACAATGCCTTAAAAATCCTGTTCTCTATCATTCATCATAAGCTTAGACACTGCTAGTATAGTTTTATAGTCGAAAAAATTATTGATAAACCTCAACAAAAAGGTATTCAAAAAGTATGACGTACTCGATCGTATATATTTTGTTATGCTAGAGAGTATTGATTGATTATAAAAAATTTGATCAACGAATTGTTTGAATAATGCTCGAGAAATGACTCTTAATAGTAGATCAAAATTAATTATTTTTTCAAGATGTAAGAAATGACATCATAATACTCTTATATTTAATTTTTAAATCAAACTACAGAATTCTCGGTGTTTATCATTGACATTGGAGTCTCATATATAGTATCACACATGACATCTCAAATTCATTTGCCGGCCCTAACCTAACCCAAGGTCAATTTTAACCACACTCAAATTAAGTTTCAAGGGCCAAAACATTCAAACATTAAAGAACAATGAATATTCTTGGTACAAATTTATGGAATTATACTGAGAGTCTGAGACCACTTGCAACGCGCCCTGCAATGGAGCGTTCTGGGTGGGGCATTCTGGAGCCCAACATGGGCAAAATTTGGGCGTTCTGAGAGACCCACTTGCCTTTTCTTTTCTTTTTTATTTTCTTTCCAGGTTTTAAATCAAAATAAATAATAAAAAAAACATTTTTAAAAAATAAATTAAATTGGTGGGGCCTAGGGGCAAATTGAGGTTGCTGATGTGACGTGGTTCCTTACGTGGCACCTCAGAACGCCCAGAATGCCCATCACCATTGCAAGTGGTAAATGATGGTTCGTGTTTTTGAACTTGCTACATAGACTTTAAAAGATGCAAACAACTTAAGTAGTTAAGTAACCAAATAACCAAAGCAATATAAATAGGTTAAATACTGTTAACAAATGAATTAAAATAAAATAAAATGATACTCTGTCAAGAAAAGTGGAATCAGGGTCTGACGAGAGAGCGCCATTAACTCTAGAATCAAGGTGTGAAATAACCCTTGTCTTTTTGGCGGCAAACAAAGATGTTGAGCATGTAAAGTGAAGGGTTTTGAAATATTGAAAGGAAGAAAATGGCAATTACTGCATACCCTTGTATTTGGGAATTGAAGTAATGGGGTTTTGAACAAAACACCTTATTCATTAGGGGTGCTTACAGTTGCGATAAAGCCAAATTATTCAGTTGGATAACTTGAATTTGCCCTAATAATATGGATAATTAGATTTCGATTGGTTCGGACCTGAACCAAAAATTATTATTTTAGATCACGGATTGATTTTGGTTATATATTTTCAAACCGGATTATTAAAAAAACGAAATAAGAGTTAATTATTTTTGTAAATGTAATAGATGATTCACAAACTACTATATTTGTGAAGATTAGATTTATATTTTCAAAACGAAAATCCATTTGAATTATGTAAATGTAATAGATGATTCAAAATCAAAATCCATTCGAATTTACCTATATGAATCGGTTTTGAATCGATTCATCGTTTGAACACCCCTGATTATTATTCATAGTGCTTTGCTTCTTTCTTTTTTTACACTGTACAATAATTTAAATTTGGGAATGGGAATGTAAGTACGGACAGAAATGGATAACGTAGAAGTTGGGTCACATCAATTATGGTCTAGCAAAAATGGGCTTTACTAAAATGTTAACTGCATTTTTGGCCCATTAATGAATGTTTATAATGTAAGATAAATTTATTTTTATTTATATAACTAGATTTTAGACCCGTGTATACACACGGGAATTTTTTGCAAATTTTTCGATTAAGTATTAACGTTTAATAAATTTGATTGACTAATTGAAAGTTGAATAAATTTGATTCAAATCATTTGATGGATTATTAGCTTTAAGTTTTCTTTTTAAGATTTCCATAACAAATACCCTCTTTTATTACCAAAAGTTAAATGAATTTAATTAGTTTTTAGAACCCGTGTGATTCAAGAATATAGGTTAAATCCAAGTTGTTAGTTTCATAATCCTTATAAATAATTATAATTATTTTGTTAGGATTGGTATACTTTTTATAGCTTGTATGAGCGCGTTTTTCTTTTTGAGATCAAGGTTTTTGTATTTTGTATAGCTCCTTCAATTTTTATGAGTTGGTAGCTTTTCTAATGAAATTTATTGTTAAAAAAGGCTTTTAAAACCCGTGTAACACGTTCTATTTAAAGTAAACATCACGTTATAATATTTTCCATCATTTTGAAGAATAATTGTACTAACTACTAACTAATTTAACTATATTTCATTATATTCAAATTTCGAGTAAAACCCGTGTTAATTAAATTTATATTTACGTGTCTTTATTACAATAGGTTGATTATTTACTTTGTAGAAATTATACACGTATATATAAGTTTACTTAATTTACGAATTTAATTAGTTTATCGCATAAATCGTTAAAAACGAATTTCCTTTGGATTTAGTTTATTTATTATTATGATAATAACAAATAATATTATCGTGAGTCGATAATTTACGGTAAATCCTACCCTACGGAATAATATGTTTAAACATGCAGTAACCCAAGTTATTAATTTATTTTTTATAACAAATATGCTAAAATATCATCTAATGAAAATGTGAACTTTTAGGATCCATATGGAACAATCGGGTACATATAAACTTTGTTTTTGAATTAATATCAAGATTTTAACGATAAGAGTACATTTTATTTAATTTTAATTATTTTATTTAAGTGTTGTATTACTAAAAGAGAAGTTTTAGGAAAATAAATACATTTAATTATGAATCTTTTTGAAAATATTTCATCCGGTTTTGTTGTAGATATTTTAGGAGAATAAACATATTTGATTGGTTAATTGATTGTTGGGTGAAATAATTGAATTTGATTTGGTTAATGGGTCTCAAAATTTCAATAGACAAGGTTTTCTTTTATTAATATTTAGATAAAGTGGGATAGATAATATCCAAATTACCTATAAACAACTAGATAACTTGAAAATGTACATATCAAACTTAGTAATAATATTGTTAAAACCTCTTACTTATTAAAAATACTAGTAAGTTTCTTTGGATGCACGGTCCACGAAAGTCGATGTTCAAATTTAAATATAAATAGATTATACTGAATAGATGCATATTGCTTACAAAATGCCACTTGTTATAGTCATGTACAAAGTATTTGTATCGCTATATACGATATTGACTAATCAAAATAATTTTACTAATATCTTTAAGGGTAAGGTTCTGAAAGTCATTAGCAACAAAGATGGGCAAAATCAATGAATGAGATCGTGTGCCCTTTATGAAATGCAGCTGACCCTCTGATCTCAAACTATGTAGATTTCAGACGTTTATTTCTTTTATAGTTTTAATTAGTGCAATCAACTAACCATAATAAGTGCACTAATATCTTTAAACTTACAAATTAAAGTATTTAGAAAATATAGATCTATTTATCTAACAATTTTAATCGGTGGAATCAACTAATCAAAATATAAATGGGCTAATATTTTTCAACTTGCAAAATAAAAAGTTTATTAAAAATCTAGCCATGAGCATTTGGACGTCCATTTTTTAAGCAATTTTAATTAGTGCAACCAAATAAAAATGAACATCAAATTATCAAGGTTAGTTATTTTGATATTAATGTAATGTGTACTAAAAACCATATTATTAGCTTTCTTAATTAAGAAACTTTGTAAAATATTGAGAAAAAAAATTCACATGTCAAAATTTTTGAGAAATACTATAAATACTATATATAGTAGATGCTACTATTTTAATCCACATTATTTAACTTAGATATTAAAATTATGTTTAAAGTATTACAATTATATTAAATATGAAAAGGACACTTGTCATGCTATAAAGCTATTGTGTTCAAATTTTAAGCACATAAGGAGATATTATGTGTCAAATTTTTAAGCATATTAGGTGCTTCTTAATTCTTATATAGTAATGACAATGATATATATAATATATAATATAATTTTGCATAATCCTTTTTTTTTTTTTTTAAAGCAAAGATTTCATAACACCAAAAAATATACAAGAAGTATACAAAAAACCTACAGACTAAACAGAATTGCGCCTACGGACTAAACAGAACTGCTTAAGCTAAGATCAAATCAAAGACTAAAAACAAATGCAAACCAAATAAAATCGAAACAACGAAAAGGATATTCAGCCTAGAACCAAGTGGTATGGCCTAGATACCCAACAAGTCCAATCCAATTTAGAATTATAACATCGACTCTCAATCCATTGTCGCGAGACCCGTTGAATAAAAGGAAAGATATCATCGTTTTGGACAGCTTGAATGGAGGATGGATCAGAATGAACCAATCAATTTCTCCAGACCCAAATAGCCTATTAGTAATCCTATTAGTAATTTAGATGGATCGGTTTGGATTTTGAATTAGTTTGGACAGATTTTATTCATATATTTAGAACCACAATTCATTCGATTATACCTATATAGTTCGGTATTGAGCTGATCCGTCCATTTGAACACCCTAATATATATGGAATATAAGTGTTACGTTTAAAATTTCTTCTATGTAATTTGTATGTTTGAACATTTATACCATTATATTTAGTAGTCATTCTAAAGTTTTACATATTTTTGGCAATAAATAGAAGTTTATTACTACGTATAGGAAGTATGAAGATATGATTTGTTTTACATTTTATGTAATAACCCGTTTCATATATATTTTAAAAGTTTTCATAAATCCAAAATATGATTATATGATAATTAAATAAGGGTATTGTTAAGGGCTAACGCACATAAACTGGTTAAACTTTAATTGATATTTATGGAAATCAACTTAAATTCTAGAGGTTAGATTTATTGTGATATGAATACAAGTATTAATACGTGTTTTAAGGGCTCTCGTTATCATTTTCCAGTAAATAATGAGTTTTGGTAACCAAAGCATGGAGGGCTTTTATTAAGAATTTTATAAATGCTTAAAAATGATTTTTATCTAAACTCAAGAGTTCAAACGAAATTTAAGGAGGGACAAAAAATTAATTACAATCATAATACAATATTTAATGTATGAAGATATTAACATGACTTCTATTATTAAAACTCTTAAATTACATGCATTATTAAGCTAAACGGACAACTTAACACACAATGCATATTAAATAAACTTAATCTTAAGTATAAAAAATATAACTGGCAAAATGAATGAGTCAGATCAAGTTACGAGTCAATATGGATTTAGGTCTAGATGGGTCATGTAGGATGATAGTTCTAAACAATTCCAAGTCTAATAGGTCTCTAGTTAGATTTATCTATCAAGTTTTCGCCAAAAAATTTTATATGAGTAAAAAATTTAAAAAAAATGAATGAAATGTTAAAAAATTTTTTTTAACAGGTTGATTAATTATTATATATTAGAGGTTATATTAGACTCATCTAAAACGAAAGATAAAGACCTAACAAACCCATCACCTCATAAAATTTATCTAACTTGACTAATAAATAACCAATGAGTTTAAAATTAAGACCATTGAATTAAAAAGAGTTATGATATCATCTTGTTGTTTTTTCTTATTAATTTAATAAGAGAAGATGTCATTTCATATGAATCAAGAAACCTAACATCTTTCTATCTGTTTTTCTGAATTATCTTCGAAGAAGAATTACGTTGTGATAGAGGAAACATGCATTTTATAATACAAGTTACATTACAAATTTACAACAATCGAACGAAAACATCTAGTAAACTTGAATTCATAGGCCATACTTGCTATCTTGGACTGAACACATGACCTCTACAACATTCAACTAGCAAATGAATCAACTGCAGCGTGATAGGCATTTGAAACTGTACATAATCTTGTTTGATGTAACCATAAAAAAGAAGTCGCTCAAACAAATTGTAACGACCATTCACACCCCTATTACAAAAACGTGAAACAGAAACTAGACTCCTAAACTTTTAGGTACTGATTAAACACATAAATTAGTTATGGCTCTACGAGTTCTTGCTGCTAGCCAAATATATCATAGAAAACATCCAATCCACCTTAATTTGTATGTACACACAAACACTAAATATTTATATAAATTTGAAATTTTGAAAAATTTTGCAGTAAAAAATTAGAGCCATCAGCAACCAAATATTTATCCCCAGCAGCTAATTAAAGCTATACGGTCCGCATCATGGTTTGAACTCTCAATGAGAGTTCCATCAACTGGCTCATTCATTAATTACATATAAATATCTGTTATCTCAATTCCAATATAATAAATAAATAATAAATGGAATAAAAAAAGGAAAAAAATTAATAATTTTTGAGAAAGCAAAGGGCTCAGTAATAAAATATGGGTAGAGAAAGTTTATCAATCACAAAGTGTAAATCAGAGTGGTGCATGACTTTCCTAGGTTATCATCATTGCCCTTGAAACAATTTTTTTATTGTGCATTACGAGTATTAATTAACAGTAAAATGTGAACAAAGATAAAATAGTAACAGTGAGCTTTGGAAAATTAACAGCAAACTGTGTCGCAAATTTGTTTTCATCACTATTTGCCTGTAAAAACGAGATGCCAAAACACTGATTATGTCATGGCATCAGATACCATCAGGCATTATTATAACAATTAGTTAATAATCAAATTTATAAGCACAAATAAAATCCAAATTAGTGAAAATATTAATTATACAATCTCAGCCGAAAGATGGTGATAAATTAATGTTAATCACAGTAAAACATCAGTGTAAATAATTCTTTTGCATCATCGATTGCAATTATTCAGTGTATTTATAAAAGATACAATTTGTAAACAACAATCATAATTGTTCTGTAAAAATAGTTTAAACAGATTGAAAATCATGGATTAAAAAACAGAGATGACTGATTAGAAAAGAGAGATCAGATGGTAGTGCATGTATTATAGATCATCATTCGACAGTACAGACAAAAATGGGTAAAATAAATCATCATATCAATCTCTTCCAAATCAGCTCATCTCCAATTAAATTAATTTACTTAATTTAAACCCTAAATCATAAAACCTCAATTGAATCAGATTATCAATTATGTCTCTCACCATAGAGTCATGTAATTATATATGGCTCATAAGACTGGGGCGACAATAACTCTCATCATTTTCATATATAAAATATAAAATTTAAATATATAAAAATTAAAAATGAATCAGATAGAAAATATATGTCTATCACCAGTGAGCTACGTATGTGTACGAAGCTCATAAGACTGGGGCGACAATAATTCACATCATTTTCAGCGTATAATTATTTCGATTTGAAAAAAATAGAATAAAATACAAAACTGAAATATGAGATAGAAAAAGAGGAAGCTTACCGATGGTGTCGATTTGGTGAAGCGTAGAAATCCCAATTCATTTTGCTGTGGTTGTGATTTGATTGGAAGAACAGGTGGAAACTGAATGGTGGTTGATGGAGGATGAGGCGGAATATATAGCGAATCCAGTAGGGTTTTAGGGGCGGTGAAAGTTTCTGTTGTGTTTTACGATTTAGGGTTTTGAGAAGATGTCAATTTCTCATTTTGGGCTGTATTTGGGCCTAGTGTTAGATATAAAGCCCAAAAATAAGTAAAAGTTAAAAAAAAAAAAACTTGTGTGGCTGCTGGGATTCGAGCCCAGGTCTCCACGGCCACAACGTGGAATTCTTACCACTAAACTACAGCCACAAGATTTGTAAGTTTTGCTAAAAAAAACCTTATAAAAGAGAGACTTCAGCTAGCATTTACAAATGATTGCTACTTGTGTTCCGATATAAAACAAAACATTTATATTTCTAAGTAAATCATACCAGTTAGAAAGTTGATTGAGTAGTTTTCTTTGATGATTTTAGTTCTTATATATTACCCATTTAGTTGACAATGAAATACCATTTAGTTGACAATGAAATAGCATGGTTAAACTGAAACTCGTTTGCCTGTTGTAACAAGAGGCAAACGATACCAAACAATAGTTGTCAAAAATTCTGTAATAATATTGGTACGTATGAGCTTTGTACCTATCAAAATGATTGAAAACTCCGAACGGATAAAATAAATTCATTATTATAGAAGCAACAATATATTACAAGGTATTTCATACTACACAAAACTTGTAAACTAAAAACGCCATGAAATAAAACACTCGCAAACCATCCAGCTACAATCTAATGACACATATGATAAGACAATATATGGGATCAAAGAAAATCATAAGAGGCAACATCAATCAAAGCTCTCGAGTTCTATGCAGTGGTATCGTATGCATGCATAATGCCCTTTCTTTTAGTCTAGTAACGGTATGTTTGTTAGTTGCCTATTTAGAAGGTGGTGGAGCAAAAGAAGGGATTTTAGGAATGGTTGTTGGAATGTTTGGGATGGTAGGCATAGAAGGCAAAGGAGGCAAGGTAACTTTAGGCATATTAGGAAATGTAGGAAAGTTGGGAATTTGTAGTTGTGGCAATGTCGGGATTGTGGGAATTTGTGGTATTGTTGGGATTGTTGGGATTGTGGGAATCTGTGGTTGTTGCCCTGTCGGGATAGTGGGTATTTGTGGTTGTGGTAGTTTTGGGACCGCAGGTATCTGTGGTTGTGGTAAAGATGGAGTTGCTTGTAGCAAATTGCGAGCATAACATATCTCATTGCTAGTGATGGAGAATAGGGCTAGAGCGAAGACGTAAAAGTAGCATGTTGAAGACATTGTAGGATGAGTGCAAGTTGCTAAAGAGGCTATTGTACTTGATTAAATTGTTAATAAGAATGCATAAAGGATAAAGTATATATAGAGAATGCATAGAGGTATGATTTCAATAAATAAAAGCATGTAAGACGATTTCTTGAGTGTTGTTAAGACTTTAACTTGGTGGGTTGGAAATTATATTAACATTTGCAACTCAAAAATGACATCTAGCACTAAGATATTATTCTATACCTAGGTGTAAAGTTGTTAAACTACCTCTAGAAAACGAAAGATTATTAATCTTCCTATAATAGGTAAACTATTATATTCCTTGACAAGGTACACATATTAATCATATTAACTTAACTTTGAGCGGTCAAAAACCGTGTAAACTAAGGGATAACTCGATGTGACAACTATTATACAACTCAAACGTGTAAAGAAATAAGGGATTAGAAAGGTTGAGATCCATAAAACTTCTTTACACTTTAAAACTGTGGATATTCAAGCAATCCGTTAACACTAAGAGACTTTTTGGGATTGCATTTTAGAGAGATTACATGACTATCTCGTTTTGCAGAACACGAATAATCATGAATAGAAGTGTTTGGCCAAAAAAAGAATGTCATGTGCTTTCCTATAGAGAAAAAAACAGTTCATAAAAAGCAGGTAATAGTTGGGTCATGCTTTGTAAGAAGGCCATTTTAAAAACTCAAAATCTATTTTGAAAAGACAACCTCTAGCAGTGTGCAATTGTATATAAACGAGTTCCCCAAATTTTTAACTTGTAAGGATTTAAATTTGATTATTTGTCATTAACTATATACTCCGTACATTTTTCAAGCTTATGTTGACAATTATATACACTTTTAACTTTGTCAATATAAAAGACATGAAGGATTGAGTTAGTTGTTGTAGTGAAGTCTCTTGTCAATCGGATCACTCTGTATATATTCATGACATGCATACTTCATATGTATCATATCACTTTATTGCCCCTATTTTGGGACTAGTTTTTATATGATCACGGAATGATTCCAATAGTTCTCTTTTAATTAATTCTTGAACAGATCAGAGTGCTAAACGAGTTTGGATAATTGCAGATATAGTTTCTAAAACTCCACATCGAGCACAACTACTATTCTGAATTTCTGTTGTAAAATAGTAATGGATTCTTTCAATGTAAAATCAACGGTATATTACAAAGAATATATATCGAATCAACTACACAGAGATTACAACAACAAAAATAATACATGAAACGAACATTGGACAACCATTTAACCTTCTAAAATGTAGCCTATCCCATATGTGAGCACAGTGCTAGCTAGGGATATATAAAAGGAATAACATTGTAATCAAGGACTCGTATGACAGCTAGATCAATGAAATAAACTACCGACTGTCCCCTGAGGCCCTGATACAGCAGCCTCACATCTGTTCATAGTCTACCTGGATGGCGGTGGAGCGAAGAAAGGAATATTAGGAAGAGTTGTTGGAAAGTTTGGGATTGTTGGCATAGATGGCAATGGAGGTAATGAAACTTTGGGCATGTTGGGGAGTGTGGGGAAGGTTGGTAGTGTCGGGATTGTGGGCATTTGTGGTTGTGGGATTGTGGGCATTTGTGGTTGGGGCAATGTTGGGATTGTGGGCATCTGTGGTTGTGGTAGTGTTGGTATTGTCGGTATCTTTGGTTGTGGTAGTGATGGGGTTGCTTGCAGCAAATTACGGGAAGCATAACATAAGTCATTGCTTGTAACGGAAAATAGTGCAAGTGCAAAAATGAAAAGGTAGCAGGTGGAAGCCATTGTAGGATGACAGGAAGTTGTTTAAAGCTTAAAGTGTTTTTGAGAGGTATAGGTTTATGCTAATTGAGTTGTGAATGATAATATTGCATGAAGTTGCAAGTATATATAGAGTATGTGCAGCTAGAGATCATGATTTTAATAAGTACTCCGTATTTAATTAAACGAATATGTCATGAGTTTTGTTAAGACTATAGTTTGGTTGGTTGGATATTTTAACTATATTACAGCCATGATTACAGGTGGCAAGTCTTGACAAGTACCAGAAATAAGTCACCAGTATATCAACATATATACAGTATTAAGACATTATTAACTGGGTTCCTTGGTTTCGAGTTGTTAACTAACTTCCAAACAAAGAGAATTGGTGTGTTTATCTTCATATTTTTTTTAGAAAGGTAATAAGTCACACCCACTCAAGTCACCCACCACGGATATACACATTTGTCTTCGTATTATTGGTAAGCTATTTTTCCAGAAAAGATCAGAAAAATAATGTTTTTATACTGTTGTAGAACACATTAGTACATGAACAAAAAGGTCGTCATTTCCCCTTTGTATAAACTTTATGTCGAACAACAAAACGTAAGCATTTGATTGATCACAAAGTGAATGTAAATAAGAACGATTTAAACTAGAGCCAAATTTCTTCACGCTTAACTAAACTGTGGAGATTTAAGCAATTCGTCCACACTTTTAAGTGTGAAAGTATATACGAGTTATACAAAACTATTATTCGTGAAAGTTTACATTTAAGTTGTCATTGATAATGCATTTTTGTATGTGTGTGTTATGCACAATTGTAAGGACTTTTAACTTTGTGAGAATCTCAAAATATGTGAAGTTAAAGTCATTTGTGGTAGCGGTGTCTTTTGTCTATATAGTCACTCTGTATTCAGGGCCTGCATTCATCTCATTAAGGCTAAATCCCCTCCGCAAGCATGCTGTAATGCATGTTATACATTGATACATTTTTTTTATATGATTATGAAAAGGTTCCTTCAAAGTCTTTTAAGTCTCGAATAAATCGTGTACAGAGTACTAAACGAGTCCTAATCTGAAGAGAAATCAAGTACTTATTGCATCTAATCATAAGGTTTGACACTTGCAGGTCCAGTTCTAACATCAAAGAGAGAATGTGGCTTTTAGAACATGACTACCATTTAGATATCTAAATAATGGATTCTTTCAATTTATAATCAACCGTATATTACAAGAAAGTATATCAAACCACACAAAGATTACAACGATAGTAAATGATACAATGATAATATACCCAGCACTCATTTACACTACGAAATGTATCCTATTCCATATGTGAAACACAACGCTAAGGAGAACATGTAAATACAATATACTCAAAGACTCGTATAACGGCTAGATCAATGAAACTACCGACTGTCCCCTAATACAGCAGCATCACATGTGTTCACAGTCTACTTGGAAGGTGGTGGAGCAAAGAAAGGAATATTGGGAAGAGTTGTAGGAAAGTTTGGGATTGTAGGCATTGTCGTTGGCATAGATGGCAATGGAGGCAATGAAACCTTGGGCATGTTAGGGAGTGTAGGGATAGTCGGCAGTGTCGGGATGGTAGGCATTTGTGGCTGGGGTAATGTCGGGATTGTGGGCATTTGTGGTTGTGCGGGGATTGTGGGCATCTGTGGTTGTGGTAGTGTTGGGATTGTCGGTATCTGTGGTTGTGGCAGTGATGGGGTCGCTTGCAACAAATTGCGCGAAGCATAACACAAGTCATTGCCTGCAATGGAAAATAGTGCAAGTGCAAAAATGTAAAAGTAGCAGGTGGAAGCCATTGTAGGATGAGTGGGGGTTGATAATGAAAGCTCAAGTGTTTTTGAGAGATAGAGGCTTATGAGCTTGATTAAGTTGTAAATGATTATGTATTAGAGAGTAGGTATATATACAGGGGATGTGCAGCACAGATGATTATAGTAACTATATAGTTGTAAGAAAAGGTCATGAGTTTTGTTTAGACTTTTATTCGGTTGGTTGGAAACTATAGAGCCTTACAGGTGGTAAGTCTTGATGGTTGTGGTTAGTCATGGCAAGTAACGGAAATAAGCCACCAATATGTCAGCATCTGCAACAAAAAACATTTAGCATGATATTATTGGTTCACCAGGCTTGGAGTTGTTAAACAACCTCCAAACCGGAAGAGTTTGTTATTTGATCGTCCTATAATTATAGGTAAGCTGTTTTTCCTAAATATATCAGAATAATTGTCTAACACATTAATATACTCCGTATGAAAACATCGGTCAACATTTCCAATTTGTTTACAGTAGATGTCAAATAGCAAAATGTAAGCATGAGATTGAACACATAGTGAATGTAAAAATAACCCGTTTAAAGTGGAGTTGAATTTAAGGAAACTGGAGATAACTAAAGCCAATCATTATTTAAAAGAGTATTATAATGCAAAATTAATTCAGGAAAAAGCCCGAAGCATACAATTTGAACCCAAAAAAAGGTGCAAGATACGAGACATAAAAACTGTTCTCATAAAAAAAACCAAACTTACAAGCTAGAGTTTACCTATTTTTCTCATACAGCTTCATATAATCACCACAGCAAAACACGTAGTTAACCGTGTAAAAACAAATTTATTGCACACCTTTCTTTAAAGTATTATATGCAGTATTTGTTAACAGGTCCTTCAATCACAATTTTCCAGGATCTCCAATATATGAAACTACATCATGTGCATCAATTATCATCAAGAATCAATCATCATATAGAAACAAGAATATGGGTTGAACCCTTTATAATATATAATCTGAATGATTTCTGGGTTACAGACTTTCAGTCGTTACATACATATATATAATAATCTAATCGACATATTGAACAGATACATCGTTTAGGGTTGGTTGCAATTAACCGATGCAACCCTTCACAAGTTAACTACCAACATTTTGTTTCCCGTTTCCTGTACGTATGTTTGTTGGCCTGCGGCCCAAACCCAAACATACTGGACTTCTATTTTCGACCCATCTAATCTTTTGGCCCATTTGATATTACTCGTCCAACATTTTCCCCCTAATATGAAATGCCAAAACTTCAATCTTCTTGTTCCTTGCAGTCTTCTTTGATCCTTGGTGTTGATGGCTTTTCGGTTTCTAATTGAACCAAATTCAACAGGGTTAGTGCCGCCATCTTCACTTGATTCTTCATGGCTTTTCGGTTTGTTGGGCAAAGGTTCTCGCAACCTTTACTTGCATACTCATTCACAGCCTCTTCCCCCATCTTCTACAATCCCATCATCCTCGTATGGGTCTTACACTTTGGCATTCTCCTTGCCTTCATCAATGTCCTCGGTTGATACTACATCTTACACTTTGGCACATGCCTTCATCAACCCTCTTGGTTGATACTACATCTTACACGGGTTCCTCATGAACCGGGGTCTCAAGGCCTTCTTATTTGATTCTACTCCTTTTCGAATCCACATGAACACGGTGTGTGTTCTTCTTTCTTTGTACAAACCAATCCTCATAGCCACTTCTTCCAATTTGTTGTTGCGTTTCTTCTTTTCATTACCACTAATCTGATAGTTTTTTTTTTTTTTTTAAAAAACCCGCAGCCTCTTTTGTTGTTCCAGCGATGCCCTTTATCTTCTTCCTGAAGAACTCCTATGAATCTGTCTTTCTCTTGAGACCATCGTGCCTCTCTATTTTTTCTGGTTAACCGCCTCTATTAATGGTGTAACCGTCTCTATTAATCTTCTTCAATCGGCATCTTCACCCATGGCTGCCCTCTTACTTTTGTGATATGAAACGCATAACTGATCCTTGATTGATAATTGTAACATGATTCGATTTGTTGTTTGATTCCCTGCTCTGATACCAATATTAACAGGTCCTTTAACATTACAATTTTCCAGGATCTCCAATATATCAAACTACATCATGTGTATCAATAATCATCAAGAATCAATCATCATATAGAAACAAGAATATGGGTTAACCCTTTATAATATATAATCTGAATGATTTCTGGGTTACAGACTTTCAGTCGTTACATACATATATATAATAATCTAATCGACATATTGAACAGATACATCGTTTAGGGTTGGTTGCAATTAACCGATGCAACCCTTCACAAGTTAACTACCAACATTTTGTTTCCTGTTTCCTGTACGTATGTTTGTTGGCCTGCGGTCCAAACCCAAACATACTGGACTTCTATTTTCGACCCATCTAATCTTTTGGCCCATTTGATATTACTCGTCCAACAGTATTTAGTTAGCACACTTCATGGAGTTGCATCTTGTGGGTAGTGAACATGGAACATACAGCACCCACTTATTTAGTCAAGATTAATCAGTAAAGATGTTGATATTATGGGAGTTACTAATCAGCCAGAAGCAAAACAAATTAATTCATTATTAAAGTGGTGTTCCTGAAGAAGAACTTCTTATATCATAGTATATTTTACATAAGCCTCAGTACCATACCAACACGAAACGATATGACTACGCCTGACAATTACTAATTAACATAATTTTTCCTCAACAAAGATTCATGGAATTTATTTCACCTTTGTTTACATGTTTTTATCCCTTAGTAATTCCATATATCCAGGAAAGGGAAGGCAATAACTACACTACTTCCAGGGGACTTGGTCTATCTTATCACCTCTTACAATATATGCAAGCAGGATTTTTGGGACCATCTACATTGTGGCTACAATTCACCCTTGAATGCCTCATGTAGCTAGAAGGATTGACATCTGAATAAATATTTGATTGAGATTATTTAATATATTCAAGCTCTTTAACTGCGTTAGAAGAGGCACTATTTTTCTTTTAGTTCATTAACAACTTATGATTGGAGTCCTAAATGAGTCATAATTTATGGAGAAAAACATCTTTAGCCTCCACTTATGAGGCTTGGCCACAGGTAGATTCCATTTTAACACTCAACCTACTACAGTATATAATACGAAACAGAAGATGCTGCTTTCAAGACCATACCAGGAGTTCAGACCATAATAATGGAATATATTTATATTACAAGAATATATCAAACTACAGAAGAAACAAACATACATACACAATAAAACACTCGCAAATCATGTAGCCTAACAAATGTAGTCTATCGGTCTATCCCATATGTGGAAACACAACAGAAAGAAATATAAATGTAAAAATAGTAGAACCAGGGACCCTTCTGATGACTAGATCAACAAAAGCTACCAACTTCTCCTCTGATATAGAAGCAACACATTTGCCGCAAGTCTACTTGTTTGAAGGTGGTGGAGCAAAGATAGGAATATTTGGAAGACTTGTTGGAAGTTTGGGGATGGTAGGCATAGAAGGCAAGGGAGGGAAGGAAAGCTTGGGCATATTAGGGATTGCGGGGATGGTTGGTAATGTTGGGATGGCGGGCATCTGTGGTTGTGGCAGTGTCGGGATTGTGGGCATCTGCGGTTGTGGCAGTGTTGGGATCGTTGGCATCTGTGGTTGTGGTAGTGTCGGGATCGTTGGCATTTGTGGTTGCGGCAGTGATGGGGTTGCTTGCAGCAAATTGCGAGCATAGCACATCTCACTGGCTGTGATGGAGAATAATGCAAGTGCGAAAATGTAAATGTGGCATGTGGAAGCCATTGTTGGATGACTGCAACTTAGATAGCTCAAGAGTTTTTGAGGTAGAGAATACAAGACTAATGAGCTTTATCAAATTGTGAATGAGAATGCACAAATGATCAGTAAGTATATATAGGAAATGTATGGAGAAAATGATGAATATAAAACTATATGAAAAGGTCATGAGTAGTTTTCTGAAGACTTTAGTTTGGTTGGTTGGAAACTACGCAGGTGGCAAGTCAATCTTGACAGATAGTTTAGGCATAGATTTGTTAAACAACTTCCGAACTCAATGACTTGGTTCAATACTTCAATAGTTCAATTCATTGATCTCCCTCAATTAGATAAGATATTGTTGGTTACAGTCTGTTTTCTTCCCACACAGTCGAATGACAAATCATTCAACGACATTACTAAATATATTACATATGTCAATGCAAACCCTCATTTACTCTTTCAGTTGAAGCTCAATAGAGCTATAAATTTCATCAAAAACAATAAAGAGAGGTCAAACCTAACATGGTATACCACGGACTGAAATCAGGTAGTAACTGGAAATTGCAAGATTAAGTAGTAAAATATGCGAACCTAACTAGCAAGTATTTTCAATAAAAAAAAAATGAAATCTTTTTGTTATCCAGAAATATCCACATTTCGGTTAACCTTGTACTGTGAGATGATTTACTTATATTTCTGTAGTTCTTTTACTTATTTTTCTAAAGTAAGGTTGCACTTCTATTTGTTCTTCATAAAGATTAAGGGAATATAATATATTTCCTGAGAATTCCTGCTACAAACACCAGAAAATGTTTGTGCAGCAGCATCATGCTTCTACTTTAGTCCTTATTCTCTTTTAGAAATAACCGACAAGTCATCTCTTAAATATGAATACATTAATTTAACGTTTACCATGCCTCAAAATTTAGTCTTATACTCTTATCCCCCTTTCACATTTACTTGGAATCTCATATTAGTCTAGTTTTTGAGGAAAAACAATTTTATCTTCGTTTTTTGAACAGCAGAATTATTAATTAGCCAACTAACAAGGTACTACCTAAGAGCGGAATCAAGGGGTTTACATCAACGCTCAACATACTACGACTTTTGCCTCTTCTTAGTTTTTTAGCCTTCACTTAATTTATTAAAGTTACTAAATTTTCATATCCCAGATTGAAGTTACCACTCTTATACTCCTTGTATATGTATATGTATATGTACCCACATATTTGTGGTATAGAAGGTCAGGGTTCAACAATGAACTACAGAAATGCATCCCTGAACTAGGGATGGCAATGGGCGAGAAAAAACCCGCGACCCGTGGGTACCCGCCTAGCGTGGGTGGGTAAACCCGTGAAATTTTTACCCATGGGTGGGTTACGGGTATGAACTTCTACCCGTTGGCGGGTCACGGGCGGGTGATTACCTGCGGGTAACCCGACCCGCAAACCTACAAAACCCATTATAGAAACCTATAAGTGGATTTGTATAATTTATTGCATATATATCTATATATAATCGTTAATTCGAACAATACATAATGTTGGGCTAAAATGAAGTGTAACAGATTTGGGTCAGAATTGCTACCAAGTATAGTTCACGCTGCTGGTTCAATCTGTTCTCGCTGCCAGTTACCATTCCCACCGCTAGTTCAACAGCAGTCACCACCTCTGGAGTTCTCACTGCCAGTTATAGTACAGTTCACGCTGCTAGGCTCATTCTCGCTGCCAGGCCAATTCAGACAGTTCTCACTGCCAGTGACAATGAAGTTCTCGCTGCTGGTTTCATTCACACTGCTAAGTGATCTGACATACTTTCCAGACTGTAAGATTCCATCTGTCCAATACCCATCATACGCGTGCTGGTGCATTACTGGAGCCACATGGAGGTGTCATAAACTTTATATTCTTAAGTATATCTTGTGGAATATTTAGAGCATGCTTACATTAGTTTAATGGATTACTTTTGTATAAGTAATGGGTCTAGGTTCATTGTAAAGTGTGTGTCTTGTAAGTCTTGAATCATCAGTTCAAAGGTGTCTGAAAGTGTGATTACAGTAGTCTCTGTAAGTCATACAAAATTGTTGAAGTCTCTAGGTTAATTGTAACCCTGATACAATAAGTGTATCCGTATTATTATCAATAATAATATTGAGGCTTTGTGTAAACTTCTCTTGTTGTTTCATTACTGTTTTATTGTTACAAACTCATTATTCTTCCTAACTCAACAAGTGTGATTCCGCAACTTCTTGTTGTTAATTCAAAGCTTGTGTGTGTGTAATATAATTCATAGTTTGCTGTGATTATATTTGGGACTTGTCAAGTGGTATCAGAGCATTGGTTAGCTTTGAAACTAGGAAGCTGTTTGTCAACATCTTTGTAATCAAACAACTGTAATAATGTCTGATTCAACAGAAGGAGTTCATGTGTCAAAAATACCTATTTTAGATCCAGATGAGTATGACTGGTGGCAACACAAAATCAAGCTGCACATGTTACTCATTGATTATCAGTTATGGGACATAGTGGAAAATGGCCCAAAATACAAGCTGGATGCAAATGGTGTTAGGCTGCCAAGAGTAGCACCATCTACTGATGTTGAAAGGAAAGAAAGGGGAATAGAGCTCAGAGCACATAGCACACTTCTAGCTGCTATACCACATAAACATGTGAAGCAGTTTGAGAAATGTGAAGATGCTCAAATTCTGATGCAAGCCATTCACAAACGATTTGGTGGTAATGAAAGCACCAAAAGAAATAAAAGATCCATGCTGAAGCAACAATATGAAAATTTTGGATCTGTCAAATCTGAAACATTAACTCAAACATTTGACAGATTCACTAAGCTTGTGGGTGACCTTGAAAATCATGATGTTAAGATTGATAAAGATGATCTTAACAGAAAATTTTTAAGATCACTTGGAGATGAATGGAGCATGTATACAGTGGGTTTAAGGCAATCAAAAGATCTGGACAACAAGGAGCTTAATGATCTATACAATGATCTTATTTCTTTTGAATCAGAAGTAGAAGGAAGAAAGCAATCTTCAAGCTATTCACAAGGTACACAGAATGCTGATTTTCTGTCATCAGGAAGAGGTAATGTAGAATCTAAATCACATGGTTTTAGCTCAAGTTCTTATGCAGTACCTACTTCATCTAGTAGAGAATCATCACAAGAGAAATCTTGTGATCCAATATTGGAGTCATTTTTTGCTAGTCTAGTGAACTCTTCACTAACTAATGAAATTTTAGAGCAAATTCATCCTGATGATTTGGATGAATTAGATCTAAAATGGCAAACTGCTACGATTTCAATGAGAGTAAAGAGGTATTTGCAGAGAGTAGGAAAGAACAACTTTGCTGTAAAGAGAGAAGACAAGGCAGGTTTTGATAAGAGCAAAGTTGAATGCTACAACTGTCACAAGTTGGGGCATTTTGCAAGAGAATGCAGATCAGGAAATCAAGATGAAAATGTACAAAGAGCTGGGAATTCTGGAGCTGTAATACAAAGAAGAAACATTCCAATCCAAGCTCAGAATAGAGGAGATGCAGAGAATGCTTTAATAGCATTAGATGGACCAGACAATGGTTGGAGTGATGAATAAGAATTGGAAGCTCAGAACTTCTCATTCATGGCAGAATCATCAGGATCATCAGATGATAAAGTTCCTTATGAGGTACAGGCTAAACTATGCACTTCTATCTGTAAACAAACTGTTGAAAATTATAGAAGTCATAATGCTAATATTATAAAGGAACTAAATGGATGGGATGATAGAAGTAAAAACTACATTCGGGCCATAGAAGACTTAGAAAAACAAATTGAGGCATACAAAAAGAATGAAACTCAATATATTTATGATGTTGAGTATGCAAGATGGGAGAGGGATGTAGCCAATGATAAAATTGATGAGCTAAACAAAAGGATAACAGAAATCACTAATGAAAGGGAATATATAGAGCTTAAAGTAGAACAGTTAGAATATGTTTCAAAAAATGCTCAAAACTGTATTGAAATGCAGATTCACAATAGATTCAAAAGTGGTTTGGGTTATCAAAAGGTACCACCACCTTATAATGATAATTATTTTCCCACAAAACGTGATATAGACATAAGCAAGCTAAATGGGAACTTATCTGATGAAGAGAAAAAGGTGGATCCTGTAAATGTCAAAAAACAGAATTAGGATAAGGTTGAAATCACTGAATGGGTCAGTGATAATGAATGTGAATCAATAGTTAAACCTGAAAACAAACCTGTAACTCAAGTAAGTCCAGTAATTAAATTTGTAAAATCAAAAGAAAAACTGGACTTAGTAGCAACAGGTAAATCAAAAGGTAAGGTTGAAAATAATCAATTTGATTCTAGTGTTAACTGTGGTCACTGTTGTTGCAAAGCTAGTCACTCACCATCTTCACAAAATTCAAGAACAGGTTCCAATGGACATAAAAGAAATTGGAATCAAATGGTCTCTCAAAAATTGGGACCAAATTTCAAAAGGGTAAATGTGAAACTGTGCAACATTTGTGGAAGATCAAATCATCTTCAACATGAATGCTTTTACAATCCAAAAAGGAAAATGAAAGCATCATGGTCAAAAACTAACAGAAAAGCAATTAAAAATTCAAAAACAAAAGAAAATTCTGTTAGTAAGAACAAAGAGGACAAGGCAAAGTCTGTTCCCACTGCTGCATCAAAAAGAAATGCAGCAGTGCCAATAAGAAAGAATGCCAAAAGAAGAAATGTGACTAAAACCACTGGATCAGTTCCCACTGCCAGTGTAAAACATGTTCACACTGCCAGTACAAAACGTGTTCACACTGCCAGAAATGTTCACACTGCCAGGCATGTTAACACTGCAAAATCAAAATCCAAGGTTAAGTCACACACCAGCTGGGTTTGGAGAAATAAAAATGTTCCCAAACACACCAATGCATCAAAATCAATAATCATCAAGAGAGTTGATTTTGTTGATGCACATGGGAAACCCAAAACCAAAAAGGTTTGGGTTCCCAAAGCAACTAATCTTTGAAACTGTTTTTCTTGCTGCAGATAAAGGGAACTAGTCTGTGGCATATGGATAGTGGTTGTTCCCGGCATATGACAGGAGATAGAAGATTGCTACAAAATTTCAAATCTTTTGATGGTGGATATGTAGCTTTTGGAAGTAATCCAAGAGGAGGAAGGATTACAGGAAAAGGAGTCATTAACAGTGACAAAATGAGGTTCAAAGATGTTTATTTTGTTGATGAATTGAGGTACAATTTGTTAAGTGTTAGCCAAATCTCAGAAAATAAAAATCCTGTGCTTTTTACTGAAACTGAATGCTATATTCTTTCTGATAAATTTAAATTAGATCAAAATCTGATTTTAATGAAGATCCCAAGAAAGAAGGATTTATATGCATGTGAATTGGCTAACATGGTACCTCAACAACACTTAAAATGTCTATTTTCAAAAGCATCAGTTGATGAGTCTGATCTTTGGCACAGAAAAATGTGTCACATGAATTTTAAAACAATTAACAAGTTAGTCAAAGGCAAACTTGTTAGAGGTCTTCCTGAGAAAACATATTCATGTGATAATCATTGTGTTGCATGTCAAAAGGGAAAGCAACACAGATCTTCTTATAAGTCCAAACTTGTTAACTCCATTGATACACCATTACACTTATTGCATATGGATTTGTTTGGTCCCACTCATGTAAGTAGTATTGGTAGAAGGTCATATTGCTTAGTGATCATTGATGATTTTAGTCGTTTTAGTTGGGTATTCTTTCTTAGAACTAAGAGTGAAACAGGTAATATACTTAGATCATTCATTACTAAGATAGGAAACCAAACAAATAAAAAGGTTAAGATCATTAGAAGTGATAATGGAACAGAATTTAAAAATCAAGAGATGGATAAATTCTGTGAGGAAAAAGGTATTGAAAGACAGTTTAGTGCTCCTAGATCACCACAACAGAATGGTGTAGCTGAAAGAAAGAATATGACACTAATTGAGGCTGCTAGATCTATGTTAGCAGATGCCAAATTACCTATGACCTTTTGGGCAGAAGCAATCAACACTGCTTGCTATGTTCAGAATAGGGTAATAGTTGTTAAGCCTCACAATAGGACACCTTATGGTTTATTCTTTGACAGAATACCATTGGTTAGCTTTTTCAAACCATTTGGATGCCCTGTTACTATCTTAAATACCAAAGATCACTTAGGCAAATTTGAGAGTAAAGCAGATGAAGGTGTTTTTGTTGGTTACTCTACTCAAAGCAAATCTTATAGAGTATACAACAGAAGGTCTAAAGTGATAGAAGAGACTTTGAATGTGAACTTTAATGAAAGAACACCATGTGTTGAAGGAAAAGGACCAGCTTCAATGTTTGATATTGATGCTCTAACAAAATCTTTTGGAGATATATATGAGCCAATTCATGCAGATACAGGTTCAGGAAATGAAGCAACAATAACAGGTCAAAAGAATGAGTCTGTATCAGAATACATTCTTTTACCCATTTGGACACCTGACCCACCAGAAGTTTTCCAAACTTCTTCACCACATCAGACAGAGCAGGTCACATCAACTCAAGATGAGAATGCAGGCTATGACATTGGCAATACATCTTCAGATTCTGAGGTACAACCAGAAATAGTACCACATGATGTACATCCAGAAAATGAAGAAAGAGAAGAGAATGAAGCTGCTGATCAGAATCAGGAACCATTAAGTCCCACATTGATTGATTCAGATCTCTCAATGGATCTGAATGAAACAAATTTGGAAGCAGAAATTCCAGAAACATCATCTTCACATTTTCAAGCTCATAAAAGCTATTTACCATTGGAAAATGTGATAGGTGATGTAGAAGCAGGAATTCTTACAAGAAGGCAAGCTAAGGCTAATAAAGATCAAGCTCACACTTCCTTATTTGCTTGCTTTCTATCTCAAAATGAACCAAAGAAAATAAGTGAAGCTATCAAAGATTCAAGTTGGATAGAAGTAATGCAAGAAGAGTTACTGCAATTCAAAATTCAGAAAGTTTGGAATCTGGTTGATCTTCCAAAAGGAAAAAGGGCAATTGGGACAAAATGGGTTTACAGAAACAAGACTGATGAAAGGGGTATTGTGATCAAGAACAAGGCAAGATTAGTAGCACAGGGTTATACTCAAGAAGAAGGCATTGATTATGATGAAGCATTTGCTCCTGTTGCAAGAATTGAAGCTATTAGACTGTTCTTGGCTTATGCTTCTTTCAAGAACTTCAAAGTGTATCAAATGGATGTCAAAAGTGCTTTTCTGTATGGAGACATAGATGAAGAAGTATATGTGTGTCAGCCACCAGGATTTGAAGATCCAGGTCATCCAAATAAAGTGTATAAATTAGAAAAGGCACTTTATGGATTGCATCAAGCACCAAGGCTATGGTATGACACACTGTCTAAATACTTATTGAATAATGGATTCAGAAGGGGTACAATTGACAAGACTTTGTTTTTCAAAAGACACAAAGATGATATCCTGTTGGTACAGATTTATGTTGATGATATCATTTTTGGTTCTACCAAAGATTCATTGTGCACTGATTTTGAAACTCTGATGCATCAAAAGTTTCAAATGAGTTCTATGGGAGAACTAACTTTCTTTTTGGGTCTGCAAGTGCAACAAAAGAAAGATGGAATCTTTATTTGTCAAAGCAAATATGTGAATGATATTCTGGACAAATTTGGTTTCAAGGAAGCAAAGGTATCAAGCACACCTATGGACACAAGACAAAAGTTACATGCTGATCTTGAGGGGGAGTGTGTTGATGAGCATCTGTACAGATCTATGATTGGTTCCCTCATGTATCTAACTACAAGCAGGCCTGATATTATGTTTGCAGTATGTATGTGTGCAAGATTTCAAGCAAATCCAAAATTGTCACATTTGTTTGCAGTCAAGAGAATTTTTAAATATCTTAAAGGTCAACCAAAATTGGGCCTTTGGTATTCAAAGAATTCATCTTTTGACTTGATTGCATACACTGACAGTGATTATGGAGGAGCAAATGTGGATAGGAAATCAACTTCAGGAGGATGTCTTTCTGGGTGACAGGTTAGTATCATGGCAATGCAAGAAACAAACCTCAGTCTCAACATCAACAGCTGAAGCAGAATATGTGGCTGCTGCAAGTTGCTGTGCTCAGATTCTTTGGATTCAAAATCAGATGATGGATTATGGTTTGACTTTCATGAATACTCCTATGTTTATTGATAATAATTCTGCAATTAGTATCACAAACAACCCAGTAAAGCATTCTAAGACTAAACACATTGAAATCAGATATCACTTTATAAGAGATTGTCATGAGAAAAGGTTGATCAAAATTTTCAAAGTTCATACAGATAATCAATATGCAGACTTGTTTACAAAAGCTTTTGATATTGGAAGGTTTATGTTTTTGATAACAAGCATTGGCATGATCAACTTTGATTAACACATCTCTTTAAAAACGATTTTCTAAGTGTTTGGGTCTAAATTGCACCTTGCTTCTGTTCTCACTGCTGGTATTATACCATTCTCGCTGGTAGTTCTGTTCTCACCGCTAGCAAAAATCTTACTTTTAATTACTAGTGTTATTCTCACTGCTAGCATTGTGTGCAATTCTCACTGCTAGTGCAATTCACACTGCTAGCATAAATCTCAAGTTTCACCACTAGTGTCATTCTCGCTGCTAGCCAAATGCCTGTTCTCACTGTTAGTGTCATTCTCGCTGCTAGTGTTTTCTTTTCAATTTTAAAATTAGGGCTTGTAACCGCCAAGTATAAAGGGCAGTTACAACTTCATTGTTAATTCTCACTGCTAAAATACTTTCAAAAGCGAACATTTTCATCTCTCTCAAACTCTCAATTCTTTCTCGATTCTCAATCAATTCGATCAATGGCGTCATCTTCTTCTTCCTCTGTTCGACTTCCGATTCCTGCACATCACAATTTATGTGCATATCTCGAAAAATCCAAAGGTTCAGAAGCTTATCATGGAATGATTGATTTCTTATCAAACAGCAATCTGTTCTTAGCCCTCACTATGAATCCAGAAATCTATCTCAATCATTTGAATGACTTCTGGACATCTGCAACTAAAACAGAGGTTGATGGCAACATTGTTATGGTGGCTACAGTTGCAAAGAAGAAAATCACAGTTTCTGAGGTATCTATTCGTACTCACCTCTATCTTGATGATGCTGATGGTATGGATTGTTATCGTATATCTGATATTTTTAATCAATTAGTGTTGCTAGGGTATGAGGGGGAGAATAATAATAAATTGACATTTTTTAAATCCATGTTTTGCCCTCAATGGAAGTACTTAATTCATACCCTGCAACAATGTATTTCACAGAAAAGAACTTCATTTGATCAGTTTAGCAGCAACATTGCATCTGCAATAATCTGCTTAGCTAATAACTTGAAGTTCAATTTTTCAAAATTGATTTTTAATGGAATGATATACAACCTGGAACATCCCAAGGACAAATTTTTGATGTATCCAAGGTTTCTGCAAATATTCTTTAATAAAGAGCTTACTAATTTGCCAAGAGATGGTGACAAATTAGTACTATCTTCACATAACAAAAAGATTTTTTCAAATATGAAGATGGTAGGAAGCATTAAAGGAAAACCATTTTCTGGAAGGATAACTGATTTAACTGCACATATGACTGGTGCACCTTCCAATGCAGTGAATGAACCATCTCCTGCACCTATTACTCAGGATGAAGCAATCCCCTCTTCATCTCAACCAAGAGTAATAGTGTATAACAGAAAGAAAACAAGGGACCCTAAGCCAACCAAATCACAAGCCAACAGGGCAAAAACACAGGCTGTTGAGACTCCTCTTTCTCAGCAGTTTCAGCCATTTGATTTAAATGAGGTGGTCAATGAGGGTAGTGACCATATGGAAAGGGCTGCCACTACTGTTTCTCTCCCACTGGAAGAACAGGACAGTGGTAATGGTAATAGGACCCAATCCATGGCAACACAGGATATGGAAATACCCTTTGATGCATCTAATGCAGATACATCATTGGATATTAACAAATCCAGTGGTCCCAGTACCAAGAAACAAGGGACATCTGATAGACATGCAAGGCATGGTACAGATGGTGGTTCCAATGATCCACTGAAGGAGGTTAACACTTCCAGAAGTGGTGAGGACAGTTTTAAACTAAAGAAATTGATGAATACCTGTACCAAATTGTATAAACTTGTGAAAAGGCAAGGAAAACAAATCACCACTCTTCAGAAGGATGTGAAGAAATTAAATGAGGAAATAGAGAAGTTGAAAGCTGATGGTAAGCCACAGGAATTGAAAAGGATATCAAAACCAAGAAAATTAAGGCTTATAGAATCAGAAAGTTCTTCAAGCTCATCTTCTGAAGAAAGTGACATGAATGGAGCAGATCAATATGAATTCACTGGAGCTAAAAGTGTTGGTGGTGGAGCAGGAACATCTAAGTTGACTGAAGCTCAAGCTGATGATCTGATTACTCAAGAAAATGAAAGAAATGAAGAAGATCAGGAGCATATTACTCTATTTTCAAGCCTAAATCAGAATGAAGTCACACATATGGAAGAAAGTGAGCCAGAGCTTGAACCAGTCTTGGGAGCTGGTCTATATGAAGATGTGTCCAGTGATAAAAATGATGAAACAAGTGATCATTCTGGACTTGCTGCTACAGAGAATGAAGCTGCAGAAGTGCTATTGAAGGTGGCAGAGGATTCCATTCAAGCTCCAAAAAGAAATGTTGGTATATCTTTAAATGAACCTGATCCAACTCAAATCAAAGAAAAGAAAAATGAAGCTTTAGCCAGCAAGGACAAGGGAAAAGGCATTTTGATTGAGCCTGAGAAAATAAGTAAAAATAAGAGAGCTCAGGAAGAAGCAAGTGAAAAGTTGGCTAGAGAGCTGCATGAAGAGTTGCATGCAGAAGGTTATGGTGATGAAGAAGTAAGTGAAAGGTTTGCTATAGAGCTTGAAGAAGAGCTGAATGCAGAAGGTTATGGTGTTCAACCTAATCTTATTGAGGTTGAATTTGAACCAGGAAAGAAAATTATGATGACCAGAGAAGAACATATTTACTTTGATGAAAAACTACATCAGGGTATGTATCAAGAACAATGGTCAACAATATCTGCAGAAGAAAGAGAATTTGAGCTAGAAGAGTTACTAAGAAGAAAAAGGGCATATGAAGCAGCTCAAAGGCAAGCAAAGCTCCAAGCAAAACCAAAGACCAGAGCTCAAATGAAGGAAATTTATGTGAGATACATAAAAAATCAAACTGGTCTGACCTTGACTGAGCTAAGAAGATGGGAGTTTGATAGCCTGAAGAGAAGATATGAAGCACTACATGTGTTCTTTCCAAAGAATCAAGATGAAACAGTGGCTACAAGCAGTGGAAAAAGGAAGAAAGATGCATCAAGAGCATCTGATAAGAAGACAGAAAAGAAAAAGAAAGTGTCTACTGAAGATGATGAAATGGACATGGATAGATTGAAATCAATGGTGGTTCATGACACAATTGACACTACTCCTACACCTCTGCAAGTTCAATATCCAATTATTGACTGGTTTCTGGTAAGAAGAGAGAAGAGAAGCTCAATCTACCAAGTGGTGAGAGCAGGAGATCACATTGAATTCTATGAAACTTTCTCTGAAATGTTGAAGCACTTCACCAGAATGGATGTTGATCAGATGTGGGACGTGGCTAAAAAGAAATACTCAGATGTGAGTGAAGATAATGGAAACAAAGTGCTATACAACTATCTTCACAGGATGTATGAACCAAGCCCAGAAATGAAGTACTTTCAGAAGCCATCCTCTCCTGTGTCTTACTGGTATTGCTTTGATCATAATGGTATTTATTATATTAATCAGTTAGATGCTTCCACTGGATATTTTAGATGTGATTTAGAGTATCCATTCCCTCTTGATCAGATGAAACAAATGCTTGAACTTAAAGTGCTCTGCAAAGATGTTGATCTAGCTGCTAGTCTCATATATCAATTTGAGATGTCAATTAGGAGAAGAGAAGCAGAATTGTAGAAAGATTGAAGCATTTTGTATTGATTGAATGGTTGAAAGATGAACTGGTGCAGATTGGCTAAGTGAAACTTATGAGTTTTAGGAATGCATAAGTTTAGGGGGAGATTGTTGGGCTAAAATGAAGTGTAACAGATTTGGGTCAGAATTGCTACCAAGTATAGTTCACGCTGCTGGTTCAATCTGTTCTCGCTGCCAGTTACCATTCCCACCGCTAGTTCAACAGCAGTCACCACCTCTGGAGTTCTCACTGCCAGTTATAGTACAGTTCACGCTGCTAGGCTCATTCTCGCTGCCAGGCCAATTCAGACAGTTCTCACTGCCAGTGACAATGAAGTTCTCGCTGCTGGTTTCATTCACACTGCTAAGTGATCTGACATACTTTCCAGACTGTAAGATTCCATCTGTCCAATACCCATCATACGCGTGCTGGTGCATTACTGGAGCCACATGGAGGTGTCATAAACTTTATATTCTTAAGTATATCTTGTGGAATATTTAGAGCATGCTTACATTAGTTTAATGGATTACTTTTGTATAAGTAATGGGTCTAGGTTCATTGTAAAGTGTGTGTCTTGTAAGTCTTGAATCATCAGTTCAAAGGTGTCTGAAAGTGTGATTACAGTAGTCTCTGTAAGTCATACAAAATTGTTGAAGTCTCTAGGTTAATTGTAACCCTGATACAATAAGTGTATCCGTATTATTATCAATAATAATATTGAGGCTTTGTGTAAACTTCTCTTGTTGTTTCATTACTGTTTTATTGTTACAAACTCATTATTCTTCCTAACTCAACAAGTGTGATTCCGCAACTTCTTGTTGTTAATTCAAAGCTTGTGTGTGTGTAATATAATTCATAGTTTGCTGTGATTATATTTGGGACTTGTCACATAATAAAACTATTCATACAGAGACTAAAAAGTATAGTTTTCATGTTTCGATTAGCAAACTTATGAAATGATCAAGACAAAATTATCAAATAAATTGATAGTTATCGAACTATTAGTCCGCACGTCCTAAATTTTAACAATTTAATTTGTTTAAAACTACGATCCATTGATTTGAACATGTTTTAAAACATTTTTACACATCAAAATTATATAAAATCTTTTGATATTTTGATAAAATGTTTATATTATTTAAAACCCGCGGGTTACCCGCGACCCACGGGTATCCGCGGGTCACGGTACGGGTGTAAAAATAAACCCGCTAGTGGGTATTCGCGGGTTTGCGGGTCAAAAAAACCCATCGCGGGCGGGTAATGGATTTGGCATATCCGTACCCATGACCCGCGGGTGCCATCCCTACCCTGAACTAGCCTATACACGGGTTCAACAAAAGTAGAAACAACCCTGTTTTATCTCGGATATTTAAATGGGTTCAAAACCATGAAAAGAGTGGATTGGATACCACGTTGCCACTATCTATGAGGTTTCAATACTCGTATAGTGATTCCTCAATAACTAATATTTGACCTACTCAAAAGTAAAAGAAAGAGAGAATGTCGAACAGAACTCACATTTTGCAACTTCAAAATTACTGGTAACATTATATTACAACAAAGTATAACAAACCAAACAAAGAGTTCAGGAATCAATAACTCTTAATAATAAACCATACAAAGTGTACATGTGAATACAATAGAACCATAGACCCTCATAACAACTAGATCAACCAAAGCTCCCGAGTTCTAGACAATGGGTATATGTGTATCATGACTTTCCTCTGATCTAGCATTATTGTTTTTTCAGCATTTTATTTCTTGGAAGGTGGTGGTGCAAAGAAAGGAATATTAGGAAGAGTTGTTGGGAAGTTTGGGATTGTCGTTGGCATAGAAGGCAATGGAGGCAATGAAACTTTGGGCATGTTAGGGAGTGTGGGGAGGGTCGGTAATTGTGGCTGTGGTAGTGACGGGATGGTGGGCATCTGTGGCTGTGGGAGTGTTGGAATTGTGGGCATCTGTGGTTGTGGGAGTGTCGGGATGGTGGGCATCTGTGGTTGTGGCAGGGTTGGTATCGTAGGTATCTGTGGTTGTGGCTGTGTTGGTGTTGCCTGCAATAAATTACGTGAAGCATAGCACACCTCGTTGTTCATAAGGAAGAGTACTGCAAGGATGAAAACGTAAACGTAGCTATTGGAAGCCATGGCAGGATCTATTCTGATTTGCTTACAGAAGGCTCGAAAGTTTTCGAGTAGAGACAAATGAACTTGATAAACTGTGGAGAAGAATGCAGAAAAGAATTGATATATATAGAGGATGTTTAAGATGATTATGATTAGTATATTATGTGGTTGGTTAGAATCTCAAAGGTGGCAACTCTTAACGGTTGTAAGCAGTTTATCAACCTATATATTGACAAGTCAAGGGAAAGACAGTCTAGTAGATAAGCAAATGCAGGAAAAAAATTGACACCTGGCATAAAAACAATAAGATTTGTTGTTGAACAACCTCTGTACTACATGTACTTGAGAACATGGTTTTCGTTAAATTATCTTCCTATCCCAGGTAAGCAATTTTATTAAACATATAAGCAAATTTGGAATGTAGTTACAATACTTACTAGAGTTACTTTTGTGTGCAACATTATCAGAGAAGCAATTTTAGTACTGTGGTTAGATTCATCTAATCCATAAAGATTGACATATCAATAAATTTCCTAGATATATCACTTTTATTTATTAATATCACAGTCACATCAGGAACTTATATCATATATAGTACGGTTCCACTCTTCTTAATCTCCTGATAATAAAACTGATATATATATACTATACTTCAGGGTGTTCCTCCTCAAACTCATGAAACTTATGTTCAACGCATTCATGATACGGTTCCATTGTTATTTGTTGAGTTCACAACTTGCATTGTAATTGAAGTTCTATATGGGTCCTAATTTGTGGAGATAGCAAATAAGATACCAACTTTTATCTTTAATCATGTAACTTGGACACACACATATTCTATTTTAACATATACACACATAAGAAACACTCGCCAATTAAGTCACCTATCCCATGTGTGGAAACAGAATGCTAACAAAATAATATGTAAAAACAATTGAATCAAGCAAATGAACTTACCCATTTCTAGCAGCAATACATACATCTATAGTTAGCATGTCCATTTATAATGTAATCAAAGGACTCCACTCATAGCCTGCATCATTCCTCTAAATGATTAACATAGAAAAAAGGCTTCATCACTATGACTGAAGACCTCCCAACTTTCTTATTATAATGACACAGAACTCCAATACAATAGGATCACCTCAGCATAGCTACCAAGTATTTTGAGATTATCTCTAAGACTAAATCCACTTTCAAGCCTTCTTGTAATTCAGAGACACTAACATCTTCAATAATTTTATACTTTGATACAATTTAATAATTCTGTGACTACTCCTCAGATCAAGAACAAATGATTCTTCTATTCTCGTAAAGTTCAGTTTGTAAAGTAAGTGATATTATGTATTTGCAGAATGACAATGCTATAGTTCATTAGTTCTAGAGGTCAATCTCTATTAATTAATTAAGTCTATAATAGTGAATTGTCTTGTAAGTGTTATATGTATCCATTTTTTTCGAAATTACAGGGGTCAACAATCGAAGATTCCATTCTATTCATCTATCCACCTACTTCATAGTATCAAAGAGAAGATGTAACGATCAGGTCATGCTTGTAGTAAAAATTATATCATTCAATTTTGAAGTGCAAAAGGAAAAGGAGAAAAAAAATATTGAACCACACAAAGTACACAAATACAGACGCAATACACAATAAACGCTCGCCAACAATGAAACCTACCTACCAATCCCTTGTGACAAATCTAAAATAGAAATGTAAAAACAACAGGAACAGAGGTCTCCTGGCCCTTGTAACAGCAATATCAGCTAGCATGTATGTATCGTTGCCTTCTTCTTACCTAGCAGCATTGCATTGTCCATGGTCTACTTCTTGGAAGGTGGTGGAGCAAAGGAAGGAATATTAGGAAGAGTTGTTGGGAAGTTTGGGATTGTGGGCATAGAAGGCAATGGAGGCAATGAAACTTTGGGCATGTTAGGGATTGAAGGCATAGAAGGGAGTGGAGGCAACGAAACCTTGGGCATGTTGGGGAGGGTGGGGATTTGTGGCTGTGGCAGTGAGGGGATGGTGGGCATTTGTGGTTGTGGCAGTGAAGGGATGGTGGGCATTTGTGGCTGTGGGAGTGTTGGGATTTGTGGTTGTGGCAGTGTTGGTGTTGCTTGCAACAAATTACGTGAAGCACAACACATCTCATTGTTCACAAGGAGAAATACCGCAAGAATGAGAATGTAAAAGTAGCTAGTTGAAGCCATGGTAGGATTGTGGTGATTAGCTAAAGAAGACACAAAGGTATTCGAGAGGTAGAGATAAATGAGCTTGATTAACTTGATAGAAAATCCACAAAGGTCAGAAATATATATAGAGAATGTCTGAAAGGACCACGACTCTAAACTATAATTAAATATATAAAAGCCCTAAGCTGTATTATGACTTTTAAATTCAATTGGTTGGCTGAAATTTGGAACATCTTTGAATTCAAAGGCTTCAACTTTGATAGTTGCAAGCAGTTTATCAACCTAAGTCTTGCCAATTACAAGAGGAATGCAGAATTGTAGATTAACAAATGCAAAGACTAGGTGACACCTGGCATAATAAAACAATAAGTTTTCTAGTTTTGATGTAGTTGAACAACTTCTGGACTTGAGATTAAGGACTCGGTTATTAGAGAAGCAAACGAAATTTAGCTGTCTCGATTCTCGACCTCACAGAACAGTAATCACAATATCCTACTCTCTCAAACTAACTTACTCAATCACGAACCCGGCCACCACTGCCAATGTGCTAAACTATACGTGATCAGTACCTATTTCGTAATCAGTATTAGTATTTGAAATCATATGACTGCATAATCATGACGTACATTCTGCATTTATTATGTTCATATAACATAAACATTTATATTTCATTTTAACATTATCATTAAGAACTCCATAACTAATTAACAATCACCTCAACCTAGCTACCAGTAGTTTGGAGGCTAGCTATAATCAATAAAAACTACTTCATTAGTTAAAGGGTTAATAATGGTTTAATCCCTAAAGTTTCACTTTTTTTTCGTTTTAACCACTCAACTTTTTTTTGAATGTTTTAACCACTCAACTTAGGGTCAATAATGGTTTAATCCCTGAACTTTCAATTTGTTTTCGTTTTAACCACTCAACTTTGTTTTAAACGTTTTAACCACTCTACTTATGAGTTGACCATACTTTAACCACTAAAGTTCATTTAACCATTAAAAAAAACCCTTTCGTTAACTTATAATGAAAGTTTAGATCGGGATATATAAACTTTGAACTGATTTTTTATCGACCAAAGTTGTCAAGAGAGAGATCTTACCTAGGATCGTTTTTGTCTTCACAAGATCGAAATCGTAAGATCAAATCGGGATTGTAAGATCTTACGATTTCGATTTGAGCATAGGATCTTACGATGTCGATCCGATCCGATCTTACTTAACATGAATATAAGTTAAGAAAATATAAATTAGTTAATTTTTGTCCAATAAAAGGTTAATACGTTTATTATTTTGTCATGCAATTAATCTTTTATATGCATTATAATACACATTTATGAGATCATAATGTATGAGTAGGATCTTACGATCCCGATTTGATCTTACGATTTCGATCTTGTGAATACAAAAACGATTCTAGGTAAGATCTCTCTCTTGACAACCTTAGTCAATAAAAAAATCGGTTCAAAGTTTATATATCCCGATCTAAACTTTCATTATAAGTTAACGAAAGGGTTTTTTAAATGGGTAAATGAACTTTAGTGGTTAAAGTATGATCAACTCATAAGTTGAGTGGTTAAAACGTTTAAAACAAAGTTGAGTGGTTAAAATGAAAACAAATTGAAAGTTTAGGGATTAAACCATTATTGACCTTAAGTTGAGTGGTTAAAACATTCAAAAAAAAGTTGAGTGGTTAAAACGAAAAAAAAATGAAACTTTAGGGATTAAACCATTATTAACCCTTAGTTAAATAGACAGAAGTCAATTAATGTAAGATTGCAGAAGCTACAGTACAAAATTAGGTTAAACTTGATCACATGAAATTTGAGAAATCGTATATAAAGGACAGAGTAGGGTTCAAATGAGTACACTCATTTAAAGTGAGAATGGGGGAATGAATGTGAGCCATCAGATTAATCAAATCAAGGGTCCAAATTAATACCTCATTTTTTAATTAAAAAAATCAAATTAAATCTGATTTTGGGCGGAGGGGTATAATGGTAAAATTACAATTTAATTAATTCATTCTCTTTTCACTTTTGTTAAAAACAAAAACCACGTAGATTACTCCTCCTCTCGTTCCTTTCACTTTCATCTATGGAGATTCAACCACAAAACCCTAGAAATCCAAATTTCGTCCAAATAATCAACAAATCGTTGTCGTTGATGCTATAATCTTAGTTTTCTTCATCTACTTGCTTCGATTAAGATTTCTATCGGTGCGTTTTTACCGAATAAACGTTTTTGAGAAACCCTAGTTAAGAAACTCGTTGAAAATCAATATAGCAGGGATTTTTGTAACCGGAATCACTTGTAAATGGATCTTCGTGATGAGATTGCGGCAGGAAAAACCTCTTCAAGTCCGATTGAAGCTCGACCTATCATAGCCGTACTATTACGTTAGTTTTTTCGATTTTTATTTTTTATGCTTTCTGTGTTTAATATGTTAATATTTTCGTTATTGGTTGCATTTTGATGTTGTATTGCATGCTATATGTTTAAATGTGTTTTGTTTGAAATTAGGGTTTTGGTAACACACGTGTTAGTTCTGTTTATACTGATTTTAATGTCTGCAAGTGGTTTAGGCGTGCTGCAGTTTGTATTTACACAGGTGAGACTTCTGTTTGTGTTGTATTTTGTGTTTTGTTTGCTATTTTGAATGTGCATATGTGTTTGGTTTGAACTTAGGGTTTTGGTAACACAAATGTTGGTTATTTTATAGCTCGAGTTTTATGGGCTGGAAGTTGTGTTTTACAGAATGTTTTGATTTTACACAAATGTTTGGTATGTTTGAATTTACACAAGTGTTTGGAATGAGTTTTTCATGTAATGCATAGGTACACTGAGCGTAAATATTATGGTGTTATATTTTTGTAGGTTATGTATATAATGTGTGCTTCTTTGTATATGGAAGAGGAAGAAGAAGGCTGCAAAAGAAAAGGCAATTAAACAGAAAGAAGAGCAGGAAAGAAAGAAAGCTGATGATGCTGATGAGTTGAAGAAGAACAAAGCAGCAAAGGAAGAAGCTAGAAAATAGAATGAGTACAACATCCTTGCCGAAAGAGCATGATCAAGAATGCAATTAGGAACCACAAAAAGAGGCTTAAGGACCCTGATCAAATGTAGATTAAGACGCCCTAGAATACGTTGAAAAAGGGGGTATTGTTTTTAGAAAAGTATATGGTCCGATGCTGTAATCAAGTACATTTGTTTATGACAGTGTTGGTATTGTTATTTTTTTGAATCGGTGTGTGTTTGATACGATGCACTCTAGTACATTTGTTGATAACCGTATGGGTCATGTTGTTTTTGGTAAATTGGGTGTTCGCTACAATGCACTTGGTTACATTTTTTTTATAATAGTATACTTTATGTTCTTTTGCTAAATCGTTTGGATGTTTGGCTTTTTCACTATATCATTTTTTTTACTGCTGTTGTATGTTACAGAATGCTAACACTTGTGTTACCTACCACTAACACTTGTGTTACCTGCCACTAACACTTGTGTTATCTGCTACTAACATTTAGGTTACCTTCCACTAACACATGTGTTACCTTCTACTAACACTTGTGTTAGATAACACTAACAGTGTCTTACCTATCACTAACACGTCTGTTAGATAACACTGACACTTATTATTCTTACCACGAACACTTGTGTTACGTGCTTTAACACTTGTGTTACCTACCACTAACACATGTATTATCTGCCGCTAACACATGTGTTACCTATCACTAACACATGTGTTACCAAACCATTAACACATGTGATACCGAACCAAATAACACGTGTGTTATCAAACTAACACATTTGATACTAAAAAGATAAGCCATGTGGTAATAAATAGGTAAGACTTAGTGGTAATAAACCATAAACATATGTATTAGAACCATTAGCACATACTTTGTACAAAACGTATACATTTTAAACAAGTATATGTGGTATTACATAAGTTACTGAACCACTAACACATGTGTTATCGAGCCATTAACACATGTGTTAATGAACTAGTAACACATGTGTTAGCATATTATATTTACATGTGTTACTGAACCATTAACACATGTGTTAATAAACCAGTAACACATGTGTTAATGAACCATTAACACAAGTGTTATCAACTTTAAGCATATTTGTCAAACAAGTATTGAGTAACGCATGTGTTAACAAAAAAAAAAAATAACACATGTGTTATCTACCATAAGTATATGTGTTAGAAATCAGTAACATACATCTTCTCTTAAAATAGAATCAATTGTATGTAAAAAATAGTATTCAACAAGCAGTTTCAAAAATGTAATTGAAATGTAAACCAACATTAAATGTTATCAACTTTATATCATCTAGTAACACATGTGATACTAAACGTGTATAACATGTGTTAGCCAATACGGAAACCATCACTCTCTATTTTCTTAGCCTGTCTTCTGCTATCTTTCTCGCATCTGCTTTCACTTTTTCCTTCTCTTTTGCTTCAACTGAGCCATCCTTTATGATGTAAATCACCTTGATTCAAATAAAACAAAGTGAGATAGTAGTTAGCATCGGATGTGTAAACAGTTCGTATCACATGTTGTCGGTGTAGCGGTTGCACCTGTATTTTTTTTTTTGCAGAAGTATAAGTTTTTTTGTTAGCAGTAACACATGTGTTATCATATAGTAACACATGTGGTAATCAATTAGTAGCACATGTGTTATTAACAGATGTTATATAGCATGTTTTATTAGATAGCATGTCTTAGTACCTGTAGCCTTTGCGTCTGTCTTTTGTTCGATGTCATTAGCTTCTTTAATTTCTTGTATCATAGCCATCACGTCCGTACTGCAACATAATACGTATCAAATTTATCAGCTACCACATATGTTAATCCAACTCTGTTTGACTAGTTTTCACAACTAACACAGGAAACATGACTTACATAGAAGACTGAACACATGTGGTAATTTCGTGAGTGAGTAACACATGTGTTAATTAATTTAAAAAATCTAACATTAGGAACTTTTTTAATTAACACATGTGTAGATTTTTGACAACTTTTAACGAAACATATAGTTCACAGATATTGAAACGTTACTAGTACCACATGTGTTAGTAACACAGAATTTGATTTATTATGCTGCGCAATGATTTATCATGTGTTTCGTTATGGATTTCTAACACATCAGAAAACGTTTCGTCAATCAAATCATACTGTTATTGCAGTTCCGTCAATCAAATCTTAAATTAATGATGTTAAAATCGCGATAAACACATTACGTTAAAATCGCGCACAACACGATCTCGTAAAATCGCGGTAATGTAAAACCTAATCGATTTATAACAAATCGACCGTTCTGTTGTTGAATTGAAGAGTTTTCGAGTGGAAATAACCTAATTCTTACCTTCGATTTTTGATTTTTGCGTTGATCAGAAAACCCTGCGCGATGGTTTGTTCCGTACGTGTGTATGTATACTGCGTATGTATCTATCTATATATTCTAATTTTGTTTTTGAGTAATTATTTAATTAGAATTAAATATAATGTAAGAAGACCATAATACCCTTCCACCCCTAAATGAAATGGAGCATTTTGATTGGTTCCTACATTCTCACACAAAATGTCATTTTCATTTGAACCTCACCCATAAAGGACAACATAAAATACATGAAAAGTGTATAACGAGAATGCATGCAATGGATTGGTCATTACCACAGTGATAATCGGTCTGACGTGGAGCATTCTGTTCGCTTTGGTTACCGTCATCGTCGACGGCCGGTGGCGCCATGGCGGTGATCTCCTACGGCAACCCGTTTTCATAGCGCGCGTACGTGCCACGGCCACGCATGTAAAAGTTTGCGCCAAATCGAGAAGTCAAAAGTCAAAACCAACATATGAGATTGGGCCTGAGGCCCATTTTATACTAAGTAGGTTGATTTTGATTTTATATACCTATCACCTCTTTAAGCGGTTTTACAAAATGTTTTATGATGTTCTAAATTAGATTAGATTAGATTATTACGGTGGGGTTCAAATGGGAATAGGAATTTGTGTGAGAATGAAGGAATCAATGATATCGTGTCATGTGTACATAGGAATGTTCAACATGTACAAAACCCATTTACCCCAAACATCAATTATCTCACAAACGACAAATCGAAATATTATGAAAATTGCACCATAAAATTCAGCGTTTTCTCCTATTCGATTTACCGTCCCTCAAGGCATACTTTCGACGAGTTTTTTTTCCATCTTTTTTGGTGAGTTTCACATTTACTAACACATGTGTTAAAATGTTGCGTTTAGGGTTTAAGGTTTGGGGTTTAGATGTTAGGGTTTATGGTTGGGGTTTAGGGTTTCGCCCCGAAACCCTAACCTGTAAAACCCAAACCCTACCCTAAACGCTTTCCCAAACCCTAAATCATACTAAACCCTAAACTCTGCTAAACCCTACTAAACCCTAACCCTAAATCCTAAACCCTAGCCCTAAACCCTAACCCTAACCACAAATCAAATGTACAACCAATCACTAACACATGTTTTACTAATTTGTAAAACCCACCAAAAATGAAGAAAAATTTTTGTCAAAAGTATGCCTTGAGGGGCGGCAAATCGAAGAGGAGAAAACGCTGAATTTTATGGTGCAATTTTAATGATTTTTGAACTTACCGTTTGTGAGATATTTGAGTTTCAAAAATGTGGGGGAAATGGGTATTTGATGAAAATGAGTGGTTGAGATTGATTCCCCTATTCTCACTCAAAATTGATGTACTAATTTAAACTCTACTCTAGATTGGTATAAAAGTAGATATATGTTTAATAATGTAGTAATGTACGGAAAAATAATGATAGCGTACATTTTAATTTATCTATCTATATGTTAATTTATTTATAAACTAGAGTGAGGTTTAAATGAGAATGGAAAAGTTGGTGAGAATGGAGGAACCAAAAAGAATGTGTCACGTGTTATAAAACTTATTTTCCACCACGTTTTTACAAATCAAATATCTTACAAACGGTAAGTCAAAAACTTATAAAAATTACACCATAAGAATCAGCATTTTTTTCTCTTATATTTGCCATCTCACAAGGTATATTTTCGAGGACTTTTTTTTTGGGTTTTACAAATTGTACAAAATTAATAACAGATATGTTACTAGCTGGTATCACATGTGTTACTAGCTGGTAACACACTAGTAACACATGTGTTACCTGCTGGTAATACATGTGTTAGTTGTTTTCAAAACCCACCGAAAAACGAAAAAAGAAAAAGTTCATCGAAAGTATACCTTGCCACATCTCTAATCGAAGAGAATAAAACGCTGACTTTTATGGTGAAATTTTTCTGATTTTTCGACTTACCGTTTGAGAGATATTTTAGTTTTAAAAACGTGAGGGGAAAGAGGGTTTAGTGATGGGTGTTGATAAATCCACCATTATTTTTAATGAATCCACCATCAATGTGCATTATTTGTTTGTACAGTACAACACTATACTGCGTATTCTTGGTGGATCTATAAAAAATAGAGGTGGAAATATCATTACCCTTTAGTGATACGTGGCGCATTCCTATTAGTTTCCTCATTCTTACAAAAAGTTGTTGTACTCATTTGAACCCCACTCTTATAAACTAGCCTAATAATATAGAAGTTGTTGTACTCATTTGAACCTCACTCTTATAAACTAACCTAATAATATGTTTGATGGTTTTTAAATTAATCAAATTAGTCCAATTAGTTAACTAGACCAGAAGTCTCATTAGACACATATTTTGTTTTAATATTTTGATAATTTTATAGTTATGCACAGTTATTGGATCTCCTTCCCCGCATCACAAATGGATTCAATGTATTTTCTCTAGCAAAGAATGACCGTGATATTGTTTATTGTTTTACTTCAATATTCTTAGTTTTTCGGGGCTAATGCAGTATGAAAGAGAGTATGTACGTATATGATGTCGAGATCAGATCAGGCATGTTTCTTATGATAATGAATAGTTGAATCACTCATCATAAAAGTAATGATGTATTACAACAAACCATATATTGAACCACACAAAATACATAAACAGAAAAGCAACACATAATAACAAACTTTCCAGTCACCAAACCAAGCGATGGATCGAAATTCCTCTTTCTAGCAAAACGTAAATATAAAACAATTGGATAAAAAACATCCCACAACAATAGTCATCAACTCGATCTTGATCTCATCTATCGTTCCTTTTCATGGTCTAATTGACTACTAAAAAGGCGGCAGTGCAAAGAAAGGGATATTGGGAAGAGTTGTTGGAAAGTTTGGGATTGTAGGCATTGTTGTAGGCATTGAGGGCAATGGAGGCAATGAAACTTTGGGCATGTTTGGGAGGGTGGGGAAGGTCGGTAGTGTCAGGATTGTGGGCATTTGTGGTTGTGGGGTTGTCAGGATTGTGGGCATGTGGTTGGGGCAATGTCAGTATAGTGGGCATATGTGGTTGTGGTAGCGTTGGGATTGTTGGTATTTGTGGTTGTGGCAGTGATGGGGTTGCTTGTAGCAAATTACGTGAAGCATAACACATCTCGTTGTTCGTAAGGAAGGATACTGCAATGAGAAGAATGTTGTTGGGATTGAGGATTAAATTTGGGCAGAAGACAAATAGAGCAGCCATTGGGGCGAGATCGCTACTCAAAACCGGGTATATAGCTACTCGAAATGCTATGGATCGCGCCTCGAAAAGGGGAGGATAGCGACACGATTTGGTGTAGATCGCGCAGCGATCCCTGTTGATCGCGGCGTGAAAGTTAAGGCAGCAGAAACGTGTTTTCTTGGTCCCCAAGTTGTTTGTTTCCTATATATTGTAACCCTTTGTATTTGTAACCCTAACACCTCCGAAAATAATAAGATTTCTCTCTAGTTTGGCCGTGGATTAAACCAATCGAGTAGATTGGACATAACCACGTTATATGAAACGCCCTAAATTTTTTTTATATATATAATATATTCGTATCATAACATTCACAATTAAATTCTTTTACATTGGTCCCATATGAAAATCTACATACAATTAAATAAAAAATCCTAATCCTTTTGGCGATTTACACAAGTGTCATCATAACAATGATTCAAAAGAAAGGAAGCTTGACTAACCCATATACAAGCTTCAATCCACGCTATCCTCATGCTATCGTAAATCACCCATGAAACACTTTTAGTTCAACCAATCCATAAACCTACAACATGAAACAAATGAAGGGGTAAGCTTTTAAGCTTAGTGAGTATACAAGCAATTAAATGAATAATTCACCAAAAGCATCAACATGAAATAATTATCAAATAGTCACTTATCTCCTTAAGTAGATACTATTGAGCAACTGTAGAGATTTCCCCATATTTCGTACGGATCCGCAGTCCAATAGATACAAGTAAGCATGGCACCAATCACATAGAAATGGATACCAAGCTTAATAGATACCAAGTAGTGCCAAGCACTTATTTCGTAATAATCATTTATTTGTAACAATCAATCTCTACAATACTCAATCCATATAATCCATATAATCCACATAATCCACATAATTCTATACTAATTCCAAAAACTCAACAACTAGCAACAATTAACAACAATGGTCAATAACAATATCAACTTAAGATTTGAGGTACGATACAACATGAGGGCAAGTATAAGAAACAAACATAATACACTTGATTATATGAACCTCTTGCTCGTAAGCAATCTGGTACATACAACCATTACTCATTTAATCCTCGTATAACTCACCTTAGCTTTTAGGCAAACGCATGATTTCACACTCGATTAAGAATGCCACCAATCTTGATTACCTAGCATATAGCATATTAACACATTTAACAACTAATAATCATCATAATCAATTAATCACATTATCAACCCATCACCTCTTTAGATTGATCATTCTTGAATTAAGCAATCAATCACTAAAATTACTACTTAATATCATGATAACTCTTTTCAATTATAATTCAATTAAATGATCACTAATCTATAACAATTCATCATTAACCACTTTTGACCTCAATAATTCATATAAATTACTCAAGTTCATCATTTTCATCACCTTATTAATAAGACCATGATCATTCTCATGATCATCTTTAATTTCAATGTTTAACAACTTGATTCATTAATTCAATCTTTACTAATAACACTCTAACAACACATCTAACTACTAATAAAGGTAAATTAACACTAATTCATTATCATTTACACAATACCCATCTTAATCACTAGATACACAATTTGAATCATCCACTTTTAAGTTGAATTAGTGTTAACAATACTCTTTATAACACTAACTAACATCAATTTAAACATATACAAGCCCTAATTTCAGATTAAAATCACTAACCAATCAAAACCCACTAAAAACCCATTTCTAGGTTAAGATAAATCAAGAACAAGGATTACCTCATGTTAGGGAGAATCAATCAATGATGAATTCATGTTTTCAAGCTTCAATTTGATGTTTGAAGTGATTTTCGGTTAATGATTTAGTTCCTGCGACTTTTTCTTTCATCGTGAAGCTTCTGGCGTGTTTGTGAAATGGATAAATGATAGATACGTATGTATATGTTTAATAGATAGACTTATATGTTAAATTTTATTTCCCGTACTTATCATTGTCTGGGACTTAAAAACCGACTTACAATTATTACTATTTTATTTCACCTAAAGTAATAATAAATTAAAACAATTACT
This sequence comes from Helichrysum umbraculigerum, assembly GCA_949592205.1. NCBI lineage: Eukaryota > Viridiplantae > Streptophyta > Magnoliopsida > Asterales > Asteraceae > Helichrysum > Helichrysum umbraculigerum. The sequence continues at coordinate 385,215,543 of CATIUR010000001.1, forward strand.
ATTACTTTATTCAAAATGATACTTTTGGATTTTGGGGTGTTACATTATATTCGCGTGTTCGTTTACTTTTCTCGTTATCATAATTCTTTTGTTGCTTATGTTTGATCCGTTTGTTGTCGTGGGGGTATAGTCTATTGATTATACGTTATTATTTGGGTCCTAAAAACCTTACAAAGTGGTACCAGAGCACGTGGTTTTCGTGTTTTGGAAACAATGGCGGATAAAAGCGAGATTAGGATTAGTAAGTTTGATGGCAGCGATTTTGGGTTTTGGAAGATGCAAATCGAAGACGTTTTGTACGAGAAGAAGTTACATCAACCGTTGTCGGGTACTAAGCCTGAAAGTATGAGTGATGCCGACTGGGCGTTGTTAGATCGTCAGGCATTTGGAGTAGTTCAACTTTCTCTGGCCAAGAATGTCGCCTACAACATTGCGGGGGAAACCACGATTGCGGGTTTGTTAGTGGTGTTGTCTAACATGTACGAGAAATCATCGGCTCTCAATAAGGTATTCTTGATTCGACAGTTGGTGAACGCGAAGATGGTTGAAGGTGCATCACCAGCGGATCATGTGAACGAGTTCAACTCGATTTTGACTAGGTTAAAATCTGTAGGATTTACGTTTGAAGATGAGTTGGAGGCATTTTTCTTATTGTCTTCGTTGCCCGAGAATTGGTCCAGTATGGTTATAGCTGTTAGTGGTTCATCTGGAACTACTAAGTTTGACTTTTGAAGGGATATGTGATTTGATACTCGGTGAAGGAATTATGATGTAACGCAAAAAGTCATGTTTTTACGTACATATTTCTACACTTTTTAGGATATTCTTTAGTGAAAATATTTCAAAACAATCATTTTCTACTAAAAATCACTAAGGTAGTCTAAATTTAGACGTTGCAACAAAAACCGGTAAAAATATCCAAATAACACACAAATCGAGGCAAATACGATCACCTTAAATATTCCTTTCTTAATTATCCTATAGAAACAAATATTAATTCATATTTTATAATTCCATAGGGAAATACAAGACCGAAGGTGAAAGAATCAAACGAAACGGACGAAAGACGGAGAAGATGTGCAGTATGGAAGCTAACCGATCGTCATTTAGAACGTGCAAAAGATATACAACTCCAAATTTGGCAAGATTAGTTTCATTAGAAGCGTAACGGAAAAACGAATCTAACGGTGCAAGAATCAAGCAAATCGGGCTTAGAACGAAGAAGATACGGGCGAAACAAGCAACGGGCGAAACAAGCAACGGACGGACCAAGCGAAAGACGAAAGGAGGATCACCCCCACCCCCTAGAGGCCATATACGGCCCTCTAGGTACCGTATACAGCCCTCTAGGGGCCATTTTCCTTGCCATTGTGCTTGGTAAATGGTACCCTAGGGCCATTTGACCCCCCCTTGGCTTGCTACCCCCCGTTTGCGATTTGGTGCTTGTATTATGTGCTTATAGACTTGAACATCACCTCCTACCCTTTTCCTATAAATACTAACCCCATTTCCACCATTTCAAACATACCTCACTTCTTTCATTATTCATTTTCTCTCATTCTCTCTCTCTCTCTCTCTCTAGCTTTCTCTCTCTAAAATAGAAGCTAGTAGGCTAGAGTTAGCTTAGGAATTTTATTTAGCTTTTGTACGAAGATACTCTGAGACTTTAGATTTGTGGATTTTCCTCTATTACTCTTCTATTCAGGTTTAATATAATCTCTCTTGTTTATTCTTATAATCATGTTATCTTATCATGATGTATGCAATGTTAGAATAGTTATGATTTAATTACCATGCTGTTACTCTGCCTGTATGAATGTAAGCTGTTTGTGAACTTATAAGCTAAACCTTTGCCCGTTTATCTATCCAACTTATGTGGTGGTTTGAATCCTCCTCCCTAGAATCTGGCCAATTGCTAGCAGTAGGAATTCCAACTATTCTGTGTATGATGATCAATGAACTCAACATGGCTGCTGGTCTCTTGATTGAAATATATCAAAGAGACATAGAGCATAAGAGTATAGATAGATTATGTTCATGTTTGTTTGTTGCATATCTTTGGGACAACTTCTGGGATATCTATGATTTAATCTTTAGGTTAGCTGATGTAATGTTGGTATACTGACGCGCCACCAACCGTCACGCGTCGTCAACGCGACCGTATGGCAACACGTCGGTGGAAGTTTTAAAATTTATATTTTGCTGGGGACCTAAGTTCTACTAGAGCTGTATAGCTGAAGTATGACCTAGGGTCGTTCTGAAGAGTTAACCGTATTGTGAAACGACTTGTTAAGATGAAAGTTCAAATTAGCGAGGGTTTGAAAATAGTTTTTGAGTGGGGGTTTTATACTTAGGTCCGTAATTAAAATTAAAACTAATTAAAAGCAGTAAATAAAAGCGGTAGGTTGAATCAGTATAGGGAGACTTGTGTTTGTTATGACTTCGTTAGCTTTTACGTAGGGTGATGCCGTATTGGGGTTTTATATTTGAAAACGTCTTTTAAGATTTGTGTCTTGCGTTCACGTAGATACCTTGTGGTGTAAACACTAGTACCCTGTTGTGCCACGGTCGTTACGCAGCACAACGGGGTTTTAAATTTATAAAAAGCTGGGGCCTAAATTCTACTTACAGTAGTAAGTATAACTCAGGGTCGTTCTTAAAAATCAACTGTATTGTGAAATAGAATAATCAGGATGTTCAAATCTAGCTAGTGAAGGAAGGTTTTGAAAATAGTTGAATTTGGTTTTTGTTTTGTTTGTTTTTCTAAATTATACTACTAATTAAACTAAACAAGTAAATTATACTAATTAAACTAAGCAATAAAATAAATGGATAGTAGTCAGGATAGAGGGGGTGTTTGTTGTGATTTCATTAGCCTTTCATTGGGATGATGTTTTAGTTTAAGTTATGAAAACGTCTTTCTAAAGATTTGTATTTTATTTGTTTCAAGTATTTGTGATGTAAACACTAGTACCCTACTAATTGATTGCTCAATCAGTATGTCACTGAGTAACTAGGCTATCATGATTCTGATCGGAGGAGGCTGCTCAACTCTCAACACTGCCCTGTTACGGAACAGTGACCCTTTTATGGAATATGAAGATTCCTGGGTGCATGCATAGAGTAACAGACCCACTAATGTTCCGACCGTTCTTAACACCACAGTGATACTTAATTGAATAAAACATTTAAGTTTAAGACTTGGTTGGTGTTTGATTACTTTCCATCAATGGTTTTGTAGAATCCAGGGGTGATAGACATATTTGGAATATCAGATGATTCCTCGTCTTCCTTACTGGATTCATAAACTAAGTTTGTATTTAAGATCAAAGATTCTCCATTTATGATTTAAACCAGCCTTCACTTGAATTTGACCAATAAATCCCTAGTTTATTCACAGTGTACAATACTTGATTAGTAGTTCCACGGCTTCAAAACCAGACCATGCCATTTAACATATATATAATTAAGTTGTAGTTTAATCACGGTGTACAATACTTGGTTAGTAGTTCCACAGCTTAAAACCAGACAATGTTATTTGAACACAGATAATTAATTACCCCTGATATGACGTCTTATCAAAAAGGTTTTAATCACGTTTATTGGTGGAAAAGCATTAGTTGAATGCGGTTTAAAATCATAGATGGAACATGTAATCAAAACACCGAGTTTTCATTTATAATATATAGTTGGGAACATTATTCCACAACGGATTGTGCCCACGACTTTCATAGCTTCCACGTTCCGTACTCCACACATTCGTGATGTTTCCGGCGCTATACAAATGAAAGCCGTATAACGTTACCTCCGTTGTTTCATAATGACATCATCCCAATTAACGACTAACTACATCACAACAAACACATAATATAACTACTCACTAATCATGGCAAGTAATCCTAAATCTAGCATAATAACAATAATAACATGCATCATGATAGATAAGGAAAGATATAACCGTAAATAGCGCGTAGCTTGAATATATGCTGAAAGATTACAACGAGCGGAACCTCCGAAATATCTTCGACAATATTACAAAATGAACCCTCAAAGTATCTTCAACAATATTACAATATTACCACTCCGTTAGTCTTGGTTAAATATTAACCAAGAACTAACCGACTACTAACCTAAAACTAACCTAACAATATTCTCCTCTAACTCCTAAGAGTAGTGCTAGAGAGAGAATCTAAACTAGAGAGAGAGAGAGTATTCTTGAGAGAGAATGAAGAATGAGGTGTGTGGAATGAAGGAATGGAGCCATCTATTTATAGGCTAAGCATAAGATCTCACGTACAAGCACCAAAGCACCAAAATACAAGCGAACGAAGCACAATGGAAGCACACGGGGGGGTACCAGGCCATACACGGCCTAGAACAGGCCGTACACTGGCATTTCAGGCCGTACACTGCCTTCCTAGGGCCGTACACGGCCTCCTAGGGGGCCGTGTGCATGGCCGTGTGCTGTTTCGGCTTTTCTCGTTACTTAATTCGCGCGTATCTTCTTCGTTTCTCGTCCGTTTGACTTGATTCTTTCGCCTATGGTTTCGTAATTCCGTTACGCTTCTAATGATGAAAAATTTACCAAATTTGGATGTCTCTAGAGTTGGCGTGTGCGGAATGCTCTCGGTTTGCACTCAGACGGCTATGTTTTCTTCGTTCTTTACCCGATCTGCACGATTCTTGATTCTCCACTCTCGTAATTACCTGTGACATCATATGAAATTAATTAAGAACTTGTATCATAATGGAATAAAAAGAGTGTAAGAATCAGTGATGGATAATCTGCCTCGATTTGCGTGCCTTTTGGACGTTTTTAGCACTTTTTATAGCAATGCCTATAATTTGACCAACTTTGTGAAATTAAGTAAATAATCGTTTAATTCAAGTGTTTTCACCAAGAATTAGGCCAAATGTGCGGGAAATATGTGCCTGAAAACATGACTTTTTTAGCACATATCATACCCTACTGATCAGATAAACCGATCAGTATGTCACTGAGTACTAGACTGTCTTGAAACCCCCCTCACCGTCTCTTATGATGAGACCAAGTGACCCTCCAGATGGGGTGCAGGAATAAGGCGACAGTCCGCAATTTATCCACTGATCTTTCTTAACACAGACAAAGATATCTAAGCTAGGCGAGGCATTTAAGATTTAAGACAGGTGGTGACTGATTAACAAATACATTAATGGTTGTGATTGAGTTCAGAGATATTCGGCTGTGATACAGTCTTCAACCCACAGAGTTTTCCACAGTTACCTAGTGTACTCACCCGTATTACGATCTTTCCTGGATCACAGACTATGCTAGGATGTAACACAGTATATAACCTTCGACCTTTCCGTAGTTTGTACATGTTTGTATTCCACCATAGGTGTTTCCAACATTAAACCGGATACTCAGTCGTATTAGGGCTTTAACTGGGCTACATACTTTACAGCCATCTGAAATCAATATATCTAAGCTTGTATTACAGTAAAACCATCTATGATAGCTAAACAACCCGTTCACTTTATAATCCCAAACCAATAAATCCCTGATTAATTCACAGTGTACTATACGATAGGTAGACAGTATTTTCATTGCTTCAAAATCAGACCATGTTATTTTAAGAAAACATAGATAGGTAGTGACCGTTTGACTAAGGGTCGCGAGTCCTTGACATAAAGGTTCTAACCACGTTTATTGGAGGAAAGGCGTTAGTTTAGTTTAAAATCATAAATGTATAGTTAACAGTACACCGGTTTTCAATATTTAACAATTGGGATCATTATTCCACAACGGATTGTGCCCACGACTTTCATAGCTTCCACGTTCCGTACTACACACATTCGTGATGTTTCCGGCGCTATACAAATGAAAGCCATATAACGTTACCTCCGTTGTTTCATAACGGTGTTATCCCAATTGTATTTAAAGTAGCATCACCCAAAGTATTAACAAGCTAACTACATCATAACAAACACAATAGCTAATCTACTCACTAATCATGGCAATGTATCCTAAATCAAACATAATAATAGCATGCAACATTATGAAAGATAAGGATAGAAATAACCGAAAGTAATGCGTAGATTGAATAGTAGCTGAAAGATTACACGGACAGAGCTCCGAAATATCTCGAACAATATTACAAAGGAGATCCTCCAAGAGTTCCAACTCTATTACAAAAGCTACCCTACTAATCCTCCTCTAACTCCTAAGAGTAGTGCTAGAGAGAGGATGATAATTACCTACTAATTCTCCTCTAACTCCTAAGAGTAGTGCTAGAGAGAGAGTGCTAACCTAATTCTAGAGAGAGAGATGAGAGAAATGAGATGAGAGTTGTGTGAAAATGAGAAATGGAGGTTGGTATTTATAGGGAGAGGGTAAAAGCCTTGGTACAAGTCTTGAAGCATCAAATACAAGCATCAAAGCAGCATACGGGACAAGCGGACCAAAGGGGGGTCAAACGGCACCTCACAAGGCAAACACCCCCATATACGGTACCTAGGTGCCCAGGGGGGGTTGGTGCTCCGTTTGGCCTCCGCTGATTTCTCGGTTGCTTGGTTCGTCCGTATCTTCTTCGTTTGGGCTCCGATTTGCTTGATTCTTGCGCCGTTGGCTTCGTTTTTCCGTTACGCTTCTAATGACACTAAGTTTGCCAAATTTGGAGATGTTTAAATTTTGCGTGTTCCGAATGACGATCGGCGAGCTTTTAGACTGTGTATCTTCTCCGTCTTTCATCCGTTTCTTCTGATTCTTTCACCTCCGATCTTGGATTTCCCTATGGAATCATAAAATATGAATTAAGATCTAATTCCATAAGTAAATTAAGAAGGGAATATTTAAGGTGACATTATTTGCCTCGTTTTGTGTGATAAACGGATGTTTTTGGTGATTTTAACAGCAATGCCTATAATTGGACCACTTTGGTGATTTTAAGTAAATAATAGATGTTTTAAGATGATTTCACCAAATATAAGTCCAATAAGTGCAGAATAATGTGCCTAAAAACATGACTTTTTAAGTCACATCAAGTATCCCACACTTAGACGTTGCTTGTCCTCAAGCAACACATCCATGCCTCGTGAAAAAGATATTTTAAAAATCTGGTTTTGGGGTGAGTCAGAACATTTCTAAAAGTCATCATTTTCTTATATTCATATATTTGTTCTAAAAACATCAGGAAAGATAAGATAATCATTTCAGAAACAAGTAATGACTCTCCTTAAGCATACTTTCAAATCTCGTGATCTTGGAGTATACATGACCAGGCGATCTCACTAAAGTGGTCACTCAATTCACTCAAGAGTGTTTCGGGTTTCCTAATATTCTAAACAAAGAAATCGCTCAATTGGCCAGTCATGCAGTACTCATCGTCATAAGCTTGATCAAGAATCGGATCTCCACCACTTAGGTGAGAACGATGCTAATTATCCCAAGACATTCAGAGGTTGTAATGTTTGTGAGGGTTAAAGGGTATGGATAGTGGAAATTTTGGGTGTAAGGGTGTTGCTTATCTTAGGACTCCTAAGGTTACGAAAAACTTAATTTAGAAACGGATGAAAGTAAAGTAGCTTTTGTCTTCTATCGGATCTTCTTCTTTTAGGGCGATACTTCGAAGCACTAAGCTTTATTTTTCGGAACTATATATATATATATATATATATATATATATATATATATATATATATATATATATATATATATTTTTTTTTTTTTTTTTTCTATTTTCTATTTTCTTTTTCTTTCAGAACTTCTTTGCCAGAGAATTTCCAAGGATTATTAGATGCAGCAATCCTTCTTCGAGTCTTTCTTCTTCGAGTCTTTTCATGGTGTCAATTTTTCACACCAAGGATATTTCTTTTTCGGAGAACACGAGAGAGTAAGACAATTTGAAGGGATGTTTCTAAAAAGCGTTTTCATAACCTTAGAAATTCTAGGATAAGTTTCTGGAAGTATTTGGGAAAGTAAGGGTTTAAACATGTGGGTTTATGAAACGAAAAGGTTTAGGCTCAACAGGGTTTACTAAGTGGATCATCGATACTAAAAATAAGCATCGGAAAGGGCTTTGGGCTTGAAAGAGAAGGCTAAAAAGTGGGTTAAATCCTAAGGAATGTCAAGGTCATCTAATTGCATCTATACCACGTACGGTACTCACCAATGTGGTCTCGAAGCGTATGTCAAGAGAAAGTTCTAATTCAGATATACATGCATCGGCACACACAAGAAATGAACAATGTAGCATTAAATTTGAATGCTTTTAAGGCTCAAGTCCTCACTGCAAATGGGTTGTATGTGTCTAGTCATGTTCTTATTAGATTATCATTTCTTGCTTAAGCAATAATTAACTTATTTTCTTTAGATTTTAAAACAACTTATTCATATTTTGAAAATGACTTCTCTTAAAAACATCAAAACTCAAAAATTTAGAGTTAATCGGGTGATTAAACTCGTTTTTCTTTTGAAAAAGGGTTTTGAAAATTGAAAAATTTTGAAAAATTTAGAGGACCATTTTCTGTGTTAACTATTTTGAACTAACATCATAAAAACAAACTAAGGTATTCCATACCTGCTATCCCACACTTAGAGGAACATTGTCCCTAATGTTCTCTTGAGTTGAGATTGTAGAATCCCACATTTAGAGTTTGAACATGTAAGAAAATGTTTCTCAAGTGTTTTGTTTTGGGCTGGAATCCCACACTTAGTGATAAGTTTAGGATAGAGTATAGACTTCTTTTATTATCACACTAACAAAACAAATAATCATGAATCATAATAAAACAGATAAAAGAAGAAAGGATCAGATACTCCCCAGATAATAAGTTGCATAGGAGCTGAGTTTCTGAATTTACAGAAGAAAATGTGGCCAAGATCTGCTTCTGAGTTATTTATGAGGGTCGGCTCGGCTTCAAGCGACTTGCTTATATCCATCTCATCATCTCAATTTTATCCTCATGAAGAGATCTCTTAAGTGTGAACACGTTGGATGTACCCTTTTTACAAACTCGGTTTTGTTTTTGCAAATGAAAGGAAATCACTGTCTCAGATTTTGAAAGATGTTTTCTAATACAAACCGGTTTTATAAATCATGCGTTTTTAAACGAGTTCGAGCATAATGCATAAAAGTAGTGTGCAAGTACCTAAAATACTCGAAACACATGATTCGTTTGTTATTTTTAAAATGATTTTCCTTTTTATCCGAGAACAGTGGTTTATTTGCAAAATGGGTTGTATTTAGAAGATGTTTTGGGTTCATTCAAGTGTGAAGGATAGTCGGAGATCTACTTCATTTCTCAGATTCTCTTACGATTATTCCATGGGTTGCCTCCCAAGAAGCGCTGCTTTTAAAGTCGAGAGCCTGACTTTATTTCACGGGTTGCCTCCCGAGAAGCGCTGCTTTTAGAGTCGAGAGCCTGACTTTGCCTTCCTTCAGTTTAGTTGGTGCTGGAATCTCCAGGGTCGGAAGTGCTCAGAAGTGGAACCCTGGGATTGCGTGGATAGATCCTCAGAAAGTGACGAGAAATGATTTCAACGATGTTTGGAAAACTTTCAAGATGTTGTTGAGTAACCCTTTTCATATGCAGAAGGTCCCAAGTGATATCCCTGATTGTTTTGGATATAGGTCCGCTGGAATCAACTATAGAGAAACCATCAGATTCAATCATCTCTCTCTGAGGGTGCTGCTGTCTGAATGAGTCCATGAATCCGAGAAATTGGAGGTGTAGAGTGTCGTGATCTGCTAACCTGGAGTTTCCTCTTATTTCTCGAACGGAATCATGAATATCCTGGATGAGCCTATTTTGGTAGTTGGTGAACGTGAGATTTGAGTCTTTGAAGGTGTTGCACACTATATCGTACACCTCACGTAAACCATAATGAAATATCTGTCGATGCTCGTCCGGATTATCCTCAGCAAAGATTTCTTGGATCCTTTCTGTGAGGAAGTTCGCGATGTTAACCATCGAACCTTCTGGTATAGAGGAAGGGATGTCACGCGACCTTTCAGTAAAACTCACATACTCGAGATCTTCAGCAATCTTGTGAGCATGGAACTCAATAGTGCAGTCTATGTAGAACCTGTGAGGAGAAGTCTCGTCCATGTGGTCGTTCCTTGCCATAGAATTAAGTATGCCCCGAAGATTATTCATCAGTCGAATGTCAGCATCTGCATCAGGGTTCCCAGTAGCACGGTACATTTCCTCGTGGAATGAGTGTAGAAACTCACTTTGCTCCCGGGAATATGGAAATGCGGATCTGATCAGAGTGTCATAGATCTTCCTGTAGATGCGCTTCTGTTCTTCAAAGAACTCCAGCTCTTCAGATGTGGGTCTAGTGCTTTGTTGTAGCAACTGAGCAGCGAGATCTTCGGCGAAGGCATTGAGATGATTGTGGAAGAATCTGTAATCTTGGGAATTCTCGGCTTGGTTGACTTCAAACTCGGCTATAATTTCCTCGATCAGGGCCTGTTGTCTTGGAGTGTACTCGTTGGTAGAGTTGAGGAGAATGCTAGTCATAGTGGGTATGTCATTTTCAAAGTCTTCGATAGCACTTATCATCTCCTCATGGTTGGTGATAATCGGAATTTCTGGAGAAGGTGGATTAGCTGGAGGCGTAGGAAGATGGATAGACCGGATATCTATTGGAATGTCAGCGTAGACGACCTCATCCACATCACTTTCTATGAATGGAGAATCCCTAGGCTGGGAATCAGGGAATTCAACATGATCAGATGGTGCCTGGGTGTCATCGGTGATTTGAGATATCGGTTGTGAAGAATGCATCTCTATGTCTTTCTCCTCCTGAGAATCAGTACCTCGGCTGGATTCAGAGGTGCTTCCAAATTCGAACAGGGTTCGTGGCACAGATGCGTCGAAGGTCTGAATCCTTTGAGAAGGCTCTCTTGAATTCAACTCCGGTAATCGGGAAGCTTTGTAAGCTGAGATCTTCATCAGGAGTTTGTCTCTAAGCTCTGGGTGTTGTTTTGCTAACGCAATGGTTTTCTCGATGTTTAACAGAGCATCGAGTCGAGGCGAGATAAGAGGCTTAGAGGGGTCCATGACAGAGGCTATAAGCCTTTCCATAGTTATGCCGAATCCTGCATCATATGGTTCATCAGTAGGTGGGTCATCATCTGATTCATTATCTGACAAGGGAATAGCGTTCTCGATCTGCATGATTTCTTCTGTCGGATAGTGAGAATCATGTAAGCAGTGATGCGGTGGGGTGGATTGGTATAAGTCCTCCTCTTCTTCTTCAGGGTCTTCCTCCATTTCTTCTTCGGATTCCTCCATTTCTTCTTGTTCTGGTTCAGTTTTTTCTTCCTCCATTTCTTCCGGTTCTGACTCATCTGGCTCGGAATCTTCACTCGCTTCTTCTGACTCTGACTCTTCTGTTGACGATATGAGGCAAGGGTGTTCATCAGGTACGTAAGTGTCTGATGGTTCTGAATCAGAAGTGTCGTCGTCCGAAGTGATCCTGCCCATAGAGATGGCATATATTTCTGCTTGCTCTGCGAGAAGCTCATCAGCCTGGTTGATTTTGAATGCAACAGTTTGTCCATGTGCTCTGAGGCTGATAGTCTGCGAGTAAACATCAATAATAGCACGAGCAGTATTCATAAAAGGTCTTCCTAGGATAATGGGTATATTGATGTCTTCCTGAATATCCATCACTACGAAGTCAGTTGGGAAATAGAACCTATCCACCTTTACCATGACGTTCTCAGCTATGCCTCTAGGATATCGGATTGTTTGATCGGCAAGCTGGACGCTCATTCCAGTGGGTTGCAGTGGTCCTAATTCAAGTCTGGAGTAGAGTGAGTAGGGCATGAGGTTGATGCTCGCTCCGAGATCGGCCAAGGAACGGATCATGCCAGAGTGATAGATAGAGCAGGTCAAGGTGAATCGGCCCGTGTCTCCTAGTTTTTCCGGAAGGGAATTCTGAATGACGGCGGAGCATTCAGCGTTGAGAGAGATTTTAGGTACTTCGGGTACCTTTTCCTTAGTAACCAGCATGCGTCGAATGTACTTGGAGCCGGAAGGGATTCTAGACATGGTGTCTAAGAATTTTTCGTCGAGTTTGAAAGATTTAGCGTTGTATCTTTTTCCGATACGATGTGGGATGGGGACTCGAACTTCATGAATAGGAGTAGGTACGGGTTTGGTCTCAACTGTCGTCGGGACAGGAGTAGGGTTCTTCATCGGAGAAGAAGTTTCAGAATGGCTCGGTGCCTTCTGGTTATCCGTAGAGTTCAGAGTCTTGGCCTCCTCAACGTGGGGGTTGTGAACAGTATTGCTCGGTAGCGATCCTTGGGGTCGAGTGTCAAGACGGTGGGCTAACTGACCAATTTGATTCTCGAGGCTCTTGAGAACCGAGAGTTGATTTCGAAGGAATAGGTCGGTTTGATCTTGTCTAGCTGTCGTCTTTTGATTGAAAGCGTTCTGCCCTTGGATAAACTTGTTCAGGTTGTCATCAGTGCTCGTGACTGGGACGATCGTCTTCACCGGTTCAGCAGGTTGAGTATCCTCAGTGGCGGTTAATGGAAGTGGTTGATTGTATGGAAGTTGTGGTTGTTGTGGGTACATCGGATATCGAGGCTGAAACCTGGGTGGTTGGTTGTTCCGTGGAGGAAACTGGGTTCCTCGTGCTCTTGGCGGAGACGTTCTAGCGAAGCCAGGTGGGTTTTGTTGTCTGGTTGGGAATTGGGCATAGTAGACAGTTCCGTCGGTAGGATCTTCATACTCCACAGCGTATTCCTCGGTAGGATGATTGGCACAGTTCTGGCAAGCCTGAACTTGGTGAACCTGTTGTGGTTGCTTCTTCAGTTCTCCAATATGCTTCGTTAGAGTTTCGATCTGCTCGCTCAGAGATTTGATTGCTTCAGCTTGCGCGGTGCTTGCAATAGGCAGGGATTAGGATTGCTCATCGGACTTCCAGTCGTGGTGATGCATCGTCATGTCTTCGATTAAGGCCTATGCTTCATCGTCGGTTAACTTCATGAGGTTGCCCTGAGCAGCTGCGTCAAGCCTGATGCGATGGATAGGATTGAGACCATTATAGAAAGTATAGAGTTTATCGGTTTTGGTCATCTGGTAGTTGGGACATCTCCTCACCAAACTCTTGAATCGCTCCCATGCTGAGTAGATTGACTCGTCGTGAGCTTGTGAAAAGTTCGCGATGTCATTCTTGGCTTTAGTTTGTTTGGACGGAGGGAAATATTTCGTAAGGAATTTGTTTCCCATGTCCTCCCATGAGGTAATTGATCCGGTGTCAAGTCCCTCAAACCAGCTCAAAGCATGTAAGGCGAGAGAAAAGGGGAACAGGTGTAGGCGTACTATGTCCTGTTCAACCCCATTCTGCTTATACGAGTTGGAGATTTGAATGAATTTGTTAATGTGGGCGTTGAGATCTTCACGGGGTAGTCCGTGGAATTGGCAGTTGTCCTTGATGAGTTGGATAACTAATCGGTCCTCCTCGTCCTTCGATGGATGGTTTGGTACTGTCGGCGAGAGTAACACGAGCGGCCATTGGTGGAAAACGGGAACGTCTTTCTTTGCGGATGGTACGGATAATCGACTCAGGATCGGGTACAAAAATGAGTGGGTCAGATCCGGATGATCTGGTCGAATATCGTTGTTGATTGTGGGAAAGAATTTTCGGTGGTTACGAGAGAGAAATCTAATCTACGGGTATCACTAAAGAGAAAGTTCGTCGGGACGCCTCAGAATCTTATGATTAACTTCCCCGGCAACGGCACCAAAAACTTGACGCGCCACCAACCGTCACGCGTCGTCAACGCGACCGTATGGCAGCACGTCGGTGGAAGTTTTAAAATTTATATTTTGCTGGGGACCTAAGTTCTACTAGAGCTGTATAGCTGAAGTATGACCTAGGGTCGTTCTGAAGAGTTAACCGTATTGTGAAACGACTTGTCAAGACGAAAGTTCAAATTAGCGATGGTTTGAAAATAGTTTTTGAGTGGGGGTTTTATACTTAGGTCCGTAATTAAAATTAAAACTAATTAAAAGCGGTAAATAAAAGCGGTAGGTTGAATCAGTATAGGGAGACTTGTGTTTGTTATGACTTCGTTAGCTTTTACGTGGGGTGATGCCGTATTGGGGTTTTATATTTGAAAACGTCTTTTAAGATTTGTGTCTTGCGTTCACGTAGAAACCTTGTGGTGTAAACACTAGTACCCTACTGATCAGATAAACCGATCAGTATGTCACTGAGTACTAGGCTGTCAAGATTCTGGTCAGATCGGACTGTCTTGAAACCCCCCTCACCGTCTCTTATGATGAGACCAAGTGACCCTCCAGATGGGGTGCAGGAATAAGGCGACAGTCCGCAATTTATCCACTGATTTTTCTTAACACAGACAAAGATATCTAAGCTAGGCGAGGCATTTAAGATTTAAGACAGGTGGTGACTGATTAACAAATACATTAATGGTTGTGATTGAGTTCAGAGATATTCGGCTGTGATACAGTCTTCAACCCACAGAGTTTTCCACAGTTACCTAGCGTATTCACCCGTATTACGATCTTTCCTGGATCACAGACTATGCTAGGATGTAACACAGTATACAGCCTTCGACCTTTCCGTAGTTTGTACGTGTTTGTATTCCACCATAGGTGTTTCCAACATTAAACCGGATACTCAGTCGTATTAGGGCTTTAACTGGGCTACATACTTTACAGCCATCTGAACTCAATATATCTAAGCTTGTATTACAGTAAAACCATCTATGATAGCTAAACAACCCGTTCACTTTATAATCCCAAACCAATAAATCCCTGATTAATTCACAGTGTACTATACGATAGGTAGACAGTATTTCCATTGCTTCAAAATCAGACCATGTTATTTTAAGAAAACATAGATAGGTAGTGACCGTTTGACTAAGGGTCGCGAGTCCTTGACATAAAGGTTCTAACCACGTTTATTGGAGGAAAGGCGTTAGTTTAGTTTAAAATCATAAATGTATAGTTAACAGTACACCGGTTTTCAATATTTAACAATTGGGATCATTATTCCACAACGGATTGTGCCCACGACTTTCATAGCTTCCACATTCCGTACTACACATATTCGTGATGTTTCCGGCGCTATACAAATGAAAGCCATATAACGTTACCTCCGTTGTTTCATAACGGTGTTATCCCAATTGTATTTAAAGTAGCATCACCCAAAGTATTAACAAGCTAACTACATCATAACAAACACAATAGCTAATCTACTCACTAATCATGGCAATGTATCCTAAATCAAACATAATAATAGCATGCAACATTATGAAAGATAAGGATAGAAATAACCGAAAGTAATGCGTAGATTGAATAGTAGCTGAAAGATTACACGGACAGAGCTCCGAAATATCTCGAACAATATTACAAAGGAGATCCTCCAAGAGTTCCAACTCTATTACAAAAGCTACCCTACTAATCCTCCTCTAACTCCTAAGAGTAGTGCTAGAGAGAGGATGATAATTACCTACTAATTCTCCTCTAACTCCTAAGAGTAGTGCTCAAGAGAGAATGCTAACCTAATTCTATAGAGAGAGATGAGAGAAATGAGATGAGAGGTGTGTGAAAATGAGAAATGGAGGTTGGTATTTATAGGGAGAGGGTGAAAGCCTTGGTACAAGTCTTGAAGCATCAAAGCAGCATACGGGACAAGCGGACCAAGGGGGGTCAAACGGCACCTCACAAGGAAAACACCCCTGTATACGGCACCCATAGGGCCGTATACGGCACCTAGGGTACCGTATAGGGTACCTAGGTGCCCAGGGGGGGTTGGTGCTCCGTTTGGCCTCCGCTGACTTCTCGGTTGCTTGGTTCGTCCGTATCTTCTTCGTTTGGGCTCCGATTTGCTTGATTCTTGCGCCGTTGGCTTCGTTTTTCCGTTACGCTTCTAATGAAACTAAGTTTTCCAAATTTGGAGATGTTTAAATTTTGCGTGTTCCGAAAGACGATCGGCGAGCTTTTAGATTGTGTATCTTATCCGTCTTTCATCCGTTTCTTCTGATTCTTTCACCTCCGGTTTTGGATTTCCCTATGGAATCATAAAATATGAATTAAGATCTAATTCCATAATTAAATTAAGAAGGGAATATTTAAGGTGACATTATTTGCCTCGTTTTGCGTGATAAACGGATGTTTTTGGTGATTTTAACAGCAATGCCTATAATTGGACCACTTTGGTGATTTTAAGTAAATAATAGATGTTTTAAGATGATTTCACCAAATATAAGTCCAATAAGTTGTGACACCCGACCAATTAGGACTAGTGTTAGTTCCTAATCATTGTGCTAATACATGTAATTAGGGTGAATTATGTGTATTAATATATGTTATTATAGTTGCACACATTTGCGATTTGTTTAAATCGTACATTTTATTATCGGATGGAGTCCGACACAGTTTAAATGCGACGTTGGTGAAAACATTTCTATAAATAACTTTAATCTATTTTTAGAAGTTATTTATCATTATTTATTATTTTGTTAAAATAATACTCGAAAGACTTAGGCGTTTTGGCTAAAACGTCTCAAACGCAACAGAAATGCGCGGATCGCGCCCGACAATCGAACTAAAGTCAAAGTATATTTTAATAATTTAAAATATATTATTTGGTATGAAATTATTATTGAAAACATCATATAATAGTTCGTCAATGAAAAACGTCTATTTAAAACGCTACGCGATTTAACCGCC
The DNA here is from genome assembly GCA_949592205.1 of Helichrysum umbraculigerum. Taxonomy (NCBI): domain Eukaryota; kingdom Viridiplantae; phylum Streptophyta; class Magnoliopsida; order Asterales; family Asteraceae; genus Helichrysum; species Helichrysum umbraculigerum. The sequence continues at coordinate 385,232,247 of CATIUR010000001.1, forward strand.
GTAGAACAAACACGCAAATCGAGGCCGACAAATTAACGGAACATTTTTATAAATGTTTTTAAGTATTTTAATAAACGTCTCAATCAAAAATATCGAAATTAGGTCGTCACTTAAAAACGCGTATAAAACATTTAACGTATAAATAAACGTCTAAGCAACCGAGCAAACGAACGTAAAATGCAACAAATTAAGTTAAGAATGGAAAAAGACTAAAATACCCTTGTGTGGGGCCCCCCCTAAACCGGCCCCCATGTGCACCACCCCCACTTCCCCCACTCTTTGGCCATGCAAACTAATGATGATCCCCTCCACTTCACTCCATATGCACTCATCATTCACACACTCTCCCTCAAAAATACACCAACATTTCCTCTCCCAAAGTCAGAGATTCCAGCCCCAAAATCATCACCTAACTCAGTCCCTAAACCACCATTAAATCATTATATCATTCAAGAAAACAAGAACTTGAAGAAAGGAATCAAGGAACACACTCTTTCCTCATCATCTTCATCTTCTTCAAATCTTTGTAAGAATCATCAAACCCTTCACTTATTTTACTTTTAATCTACTGATTATGATGTTATTAAGCTCTATCAACAAGATTATGTCCAAACCTTGTGCTAAAATACGTTTTTATAACTTATACTTTAACATGCATGAATCTGCCTAAAAATCGACAGTTCACGAAAATATTCGTATAAAATCATCTGTTAAGAGTTAAAGGTCGAATTTTTTTTTAAAATTTGCGTATCGAAAAGATCTACAACTTTAGTGTTTTACACTTTTGCCAGAAACGCTCTCATTTTTCTCTACGAGCCGATTTATAAGACTGACCTGGAAGTTTTTCGATAAAATGTGTTCGGTTGTTACGCGGCTTTATTTAACTATGTTAATGGACTTGTTAGAAGCTGAAAATTTGATATGTTAGTCAAGACACTTAGTAAATCAGTTGGTAAAAATTTGGAAGTTTGATTTGGACTATAGATAGGTGAAATCAGTTGGCGTAATGACCCGACATAAACCGAAAGCATTAAATCTTGAAGTTTAAGGTGTAAACTTGAAACCGACATCTCGAAACGACTACAATATGAAATAATAACTTTTATAACCTTTATTTACTGGAATATGACTTGAGTAAAAGGTTCGGGTCAAACCGTCATAGTTGACCACGTTTTTGACTTAGCAAAATCCAAACAGACTTAAGTGACGCATGATCACTGGAATTCTAGCGACACTTGGCAAGTGACGCTTGTAGTGACGCTACTTTATTATTAACGACACTCCCGTAGTGACGCCCTTATTATCTGAAAATGCTTATGTACGACACTACTTAAGTGACGCTTAGTCACCTTACCCGACACTACCTAAGTGACGCCTGAAGTGACTAAACTATTATATTAGCGGCACTTACCCTTAGTGCCGCCATGCCTTAGTGACGCCCGTATCCGACACTTCTTAAGTGACGCTATGTAAATCTGAAAACGCATTTTATGCGGCACTTCCTAAGTGCCGCCCCTAACTAGCAAGTGACGCATGAAGTGTCGCATGAAACAGAATCCTTAAAAACTAGTTTTCTCACTAAGTGTTAAACTTCAAGTAACGTTAATACTTATACAATGCAACGTTATAACTCATGAAACATACTATACATATGTAAGTATAACATCATCCTAATAATAATGTCTTAACGAATTATTATTACAAACTTTCCCCAACGGGTCGTACACGTTTTTGATAAACAAACTTGCACAACTTATTTGGACATACTAGTTGATGAACTAGCTCTAGGTGGACATTAACCCTCCACCTACACGATTGGCTTAAGTGGACATTGACCCCCACTTATACAATCACTCTAGATGGTCTTATAAGACATCTACTTACACAACCTTATACGCTTAGGACGTTAGAAGGTTGCGCTTTGGACTTTGCTTGCTATTTGATTATTGCTTGCTACCTGCTTAACTCTGGTGAGTTTCATAGCCCCCTTTTTACTGTTTTACAACTACTTTTGGGGGAGAATACATACTACAACTGCTTTATACTCATTTTTGCATTCGTGCAATAACATATTTACTTATCGTTTGTTAACGATACATTTGCAACATATTTACTTATCGTTTGTTAACGATACACTTGCAACATATTTACTTATCGTTTGTTAACGATACACTTGCAACTCATTTACTCATCGTTTGTTAACGATACATTTACAACACCACTGCTTTTATGATCACAAGTACTATAACAACTTTTTATACGGATTGCATGAGACCTGAATAATCCACTAAAGTCCTCTACCCCATCATAGTCATTAAAATTTGTGCGTGAGTATTATTGGGTGGTACCATCAGGGTTTGACAAACCTCGTCCGGGCTAGTCGCGCTAGCCAACCCACGGGCGCAGTATTACTTGTGATTTAGAGGTGTATTCGGATTAGTACACTTACCGGAGGCAAACAACGTTAAGTTTGACTATGAGACTCATGTAAATGGTATACTTATATTGCATTTTGCAATACTTTTACTTATCGTTGGCTAACGATACTTTTAACTGTCATTTGCGAATGATACAACTTGAAATCTTGTGGATCATAACTAAACGATTGTTTATAAACCTATGAACTCACCAACTTTATGTTGACCTTTTAGTATGTATTTCTCAGGTAACCCACAGCAGTAGGACGCTTATGGATAGCGTAGCTCGAGTCGCATTGCTTTCAAAATCAAGGGACTTAGATTGCATTTTACTATAGTTAGTAGTTATGTAATCTACACATTGTATGCGAACTCCATTGTTTTGTATAACGGTTGTAACCAATTTAAACTTATGGAATGTAATGTTTTCAAACGTCTCATATAGAGGTCGTTTGCTTTAATCTTTGTGTAATGATATTTGATTTGGTCGGCGCCCCCATGACAACTCATGTTTCTGCTGCCACATGTTTTGGGGGTGCGACATAAGTGCAGAATAATGTGCCTAAAAACATGACTTTATAGGTCACATCATATACCGTTATATTGAATGTTCTTGTTTGATTGTTGCTTAGGTACTGTATGCTAGACATATCCACTATCACTGATTGAATGATTAGGTTTTCATGAATGATTTAGATTCAAAACAGATAGATTAACATGCATGCAATAGCTGTGATGATTTATATGATTAATGATGAACAATTCAACTGATCGTTAGACAGACTTTCCCAACCGGTTCCGCGGGTTAATCCCTGTTCATGTTCTTGTTCACTAAACAATTCATGCCATGAAACAGACTGTTGGAATAGTGTCCAATATCATAACTAATTGGTGAGACTATCATTAATGGTAAAGTCCTTTTTGGGTTGCCCTCAATAAACAGTCAAGGGAAAGATGAAGAATAATATTAATAGTATTAATATTGTATTTAATTGTTTAATTAAATTAATAATAGTTTATAAATTAGAAATTAAAAGTTTTAAATAAAGCGGAAGATTCCAGAAACTGGATCCAACCGCCGGTTGGGATTAGGGTTTCAGAGGCGGTGGAATTCGCAAACTTGGAGTATAAGTCAAACAACTCCAACCGCCGGTTGGAAGGTCCAACCGCCGGTTGGATGTCGAATTCAGCAAACTCATGGGTTTCTTCCACAACTATAAATAAGGGCATCCTATACCTTCATAAACATACGAATTAAGTACGAATTTTCTGATAATTTCGAAATTCGGCTTTCTCTTGGGTTTTTGGGTGTGAAGCATTAGAGGTATTCTACTTTGGGTACTTGCCTCCAAGTAACGAAGCTCTGATCGTCGGTCTGCGCGAGAGAAATAGGTTTTCTCTTAAGGTTAGTATTTTCCTTATATTCTCCTTATCTAATTTATTCATTGTACTATGTTGTTAAAGTTAAGGATCCCTTAGGGTTTTAGTTTCCTAATTTCCTTAGATTATTTAAAGTTTGGTTGTTCCGCTGCGTGTATAATAATCTGGTTATGGAATAGAAAACCCAACAGTGGTATCAGAGCCATAGCTTAACAAATAGTAGCATGAAATTATCTGCAATAGTATGTAGGTAAAGATAAATTGGAAAGAGAATTATCTAAATATGTAATATGTATTTACAGTTTAAATATTGATAATTTTAAATTGTTTAAAACTGACCACTAAATAGGTAATATTGTATTTACAAGTTCTGATTCTAAACGCATACATCGGCACACTCAAGAATCGAAAAAGTGAAGCATTAAAAGTGAATGCTTTTCATATGGCACAAGATACCTCACGAATCGAAAATTGGGTTGTTGTGTGCTTAGTCATGCGATGCTCTTTATGGGATTTTTAAACCTATTTTTCAAAAGAATTTGTATTTTATTTTTCTTTCTTCCCCAAAGTAAATCATTCCTTAAAATTTTTCATTTTCAACATATTTTTAACTTAATTTTGTAAAATTTTGTTTACTTTTATGGAGAAGCAAGGTCTTATAAAGAGCAACGGTGTTAGAATCAAGCATATACCAATGTCCATTTAACAGTAGTGCAACTACTGCTATCCCACACTTAAAGGAACATCGTCCTCGATGTTATACTAAGCTCTGAATGGGGTAAAATCCCACACTTAGGGTTTTAGACATCTAAGATTCATTCTTTCAGTGTGTGTGTTGGGTTTGAATCCCACACTTAGTGATAAGCATAATGGATATGGCATTTTTAAAATGAATGAAAGAGATTGCATAGAAGTACTCCCCGGTAGTTGCGGTATTCCTTTGGCTGCGTTTGCCGGTCTTTGTCTTCTTTGGTGCTTCTTTGATCAAGTCTTTTTGTGATTGGTCTCGTGAGTGTGAACACGTCGGATATACTGCTCTTCGGTTGTTGATGCTTCCTTGCAGGCTGGAGCATTCTTTGTATGATCCGAGTGTGAAAGATAGTCGGAGATTTCATCACTTCTTGGAAAGTAAAATTGCAGAAATGTAAAAACAAACACGGGTTGCCTCCCGAGAAGCGCTCATTTAAAGTCGAGAGCTCGACTTAGTCCTTTTCTTCTTCAGATGATGCTTGATGCATCAGTAATGGTGGCGTGGTCACTGTGGTTCCTTGGTAGAGAGTATCGTGGTGGATAGTATTGCAGGAATTGCTCTATCATGTCAGCAATGAGAGTTGGTGGGTTGGTGGATAGCATTCTGAAGCTTTTGAAGTGATCGGTGGCGAGTCGATCGAGAATTGCCATTCCATAGCAGATGTATCGAACTGCCCTTGTGACTGGTCCGTTAGGGTCAATTCGAGTGCAGGTGTAAGTTCGAACGATTTCACGCTGTGGGTGGTTTCTTCCTATCGAGGCGATTAAAGCAATGAATTCGGTTTTCACTTCTTCAAAATCATTAGCCCCAGGGTCTCCTCCGAAAGATCTGGTTGCTTGGCACACTTGTCTGATTAGTTGATGCTGTTCACAGTTGAAGGGAAAATCCGAGTCGGTGAAGATGCAAATTAACTTGCTGAATATCTCGCAATATCCATTTCGATAGACGTCGAGTTCTACGTCTTCTTCTTGGTACATTTCACGCAGTCGGGTAGTCACATAAGTGGCTAAATTGATTTGCGACATGTGCGGGATGAATCTTGGTACCTCACGAGTTTCCTCTTCATAGGATGGCTCGTTCAGCTCATCAATTATTAGTTCAACGTGGTATCCAATGGTGGATTGAATGACGATCCTGCAGTTCTATGATGCTGTGAGGTGCTCTCCAGTTTCGATGAGATCTAGAAGAGTTCTAAGATCTCCCACCATTCTGATGTCGGCATAACTTCTTGGGTTCCCTGTGGCTCTCTCCAGATTGGTTCTCATTGATGCAAGAATAGCTTTTTGACTTGATGAGTACGGAAAAGCTGACCCGGCTAAGGCACAATATACTTTTTGGTATATTCGCCTTTGGTTTCCGTAGAATTTGATTTCTCCCATTGGGTAGTTGGGTCTTTCTCACTGTTGAGCTTCTCGGGTGAGTTGTTCTTGAAGCAGATCAGAGAATGCTCGAATGTTTCTCCGAAGAGTGCTAGGCTCTGGTTCTCCATAATTGGCGAGGTATGAATCGTAGTCTCGTATGATTGCCCTTATCATGTGTCTCTGGGCGGTGTTGTAGTCATTAGTTGACTCTTTGATAGCTTCTACGATGATTCGGACATCGTCGTATTCGTCAATCATCTCGATCATGTCTTGATGAGTATCTATCAGAGGAATTTCTAGTCTCTCAGTTGTGACGGCAGGGGAATTTGGTGGAGCAAGAGGAGGTTGTGGAATAGAGCATTCATCAAGAGTGATGTTGACGTAGTCGTCATCACATTCACTGTTGCAGTCTGAGTCCTTATCACGTGAATCGGGAAATTGGTGGAGTTCTTCGTCTGAAGGTGCGTTGTTGAAGGGTCGAGAACTATCGATTTCGATGGTTCGGACTTCGGTTGTTATGTCATGAATGTTCTCTTCGGCAAAGCTTCCTGGTTGACGTGCCTTGTATGCTGAAATTCTCTGTAGTAATTTGGCATACTGATCTGGGTGTGGTGATGATCGGAGTCCTTCTTCAAAAGTTTCTATGTCTCGGAGTCGGGTTTTGGTGAAGGGTTTTGATGGATCGAGGTAGGAATTTAGGATGTTTCCCATTCTTTTGAGATGAGAGGATCTGAGCTCTTGACGGATGACTCCGTAATCAACTGATTCTTCAGATGAAGAGTAATCATCGCAGTTTTGTATTCTTTTAACTTCGGCCATTTGTGGCGAATCAGTGTGATCTTCATCTTCTTCCATTTCTTCCTCTTCCTCTTCTTCTTCCTCCTCAGGATCAGATTCAATTTCTTCATCTGCTTCCTCGTATTCTTCCTCTTCTGGGTCGTATTCGGTGTCAGAAATGAGAACTAATGATCGGGTGAATTGCGGTTCCTCCTCTGGTTCTGATTCATCATCGGAACAGACTTTTCCTGTGGATATAGCACAACATTCTTCCTCTTCTGGGGTGCATTCCGGTTGGTCGATCTTGTAAGTGATGCTTTCACCATGCGATCGTAAAACAATCGTGTGGTTATACACATCAATCACTGCTCTAGCTGTATTCATGAATGGTCTTCCAAGGATAATTGGGATGTTTATGTCCTCGTGGATATCCATTACCACGAAATCCGTTGGAAAGAAAAATTTGTCAACTTGAACAAGGACATTCTCAGCTATTCCCTTGGGGTATCTAACAGATTGGTCGGCTAGCTGGACGGTCATCTTAGTGGGTTTCAAGTTTTCAAGTTCTAGCCTTTTAAACAGGGAGTAGGGCATAAGGTTAATGCTGGCTCCTAGATCGGCTAAAGCGCTCATGCTTCTGGAATTGTAGATAGAACAAGGGAGTGTAAATCTACCAGTATCTCCAAGTTTTTCAGGAAGGCTATTTTTAAGTAGGGCTGAAGTTTCAGAACTAAGGGGAATGTTGTTCACTTCAGGCAATTTATCTTTGGTGGATAGTAACTTTCTAATATACTTATTACGACCGGGAACTCTAGACATTGGTATCAAGGAATTTTTAATCTAGCTTAAAGGATGACAGTTTCTTTGGTTGAACTTTAAGTCTAGCGGGGTAAGGGATTCTAACCTCTTTGTTCATTGTTTCCACAGCTGGTATCTTGACCTTTGGTTCTTCCTTTACTGGAACAGCAGCAGGTGGAGTAGTAGCTGCCTCCTTTGGTGTTGTAAGTTGCTTTGCTTCCTCAACATGTGGATTTTGAACCGTGTTGCTAGGCAAACTTCCTCGGGGTCTATTCTCAAGACGTTGTGCCAATTGTCCAATTTGAGCTTCTAAATTCTTTAGCACAGCCAATTTATTTCTCATGAAGAGGTCGGCTTGATCTTGTCTAGCGGACGTCTTTTGGTTGAGCAGGTGTTGACCTTGCATGAATTGGGTGAAGGCGTCATCTGAACTTGAAGCTGGGGCATTTGTCTTGGTGGTTTGTTCAGTGGTTTGGTTTGTGTCGGAAGTGGGTGCAAGAAGTGCAAGGGGTTGATTATAAGAAAGTTGTGATTGTTGTTGGTAGGGTGGATATCTAGGTGGGTATCGGGGTTGGTATGGTTGTTGGTTGTTTCTTGGCGGAAAGGGAGGTCCTCTAGGTTGGTTGTTGTTTTGGTTGAAACCGGGTGGTCGAGCTGGAAACTGAGCATAGTAGACGGTGCCATCTGCTTCTTCGTATTCAACTTGGTATTCGCCAGATGGTTACGGGTTGGTGCAGTGTTGACAGACTTGTACTTGGTGTACTTGGTGCTGTTGTTTCTTAAGTTCTCTAAACTGTTTGACGAGCGAGTCCATTTTCTCCGTTAGTGCCTTAATTGCTTCACCTGGAATCGGGTTTGCAGCAGCGATAGGTGTGGAAGATGTTGAATGATCTCCAGAATTCCAATCGTGGTGATGCATAGTCATGTTTTCTATCAGGTTCCATCCTTCTTCGTCGGTCTTTGCCATGAAGCTTCCTTGTGCAACAGCATCGAGGGTAGTTCGGTGGTTAGGATCTAAACCATTGTAGAAGGTGCACAATTGTGCAGACTTATCGAGTCGGTGATTAGGGCATTTCTTCAAGGCTCCTTTGAATCGTTCCCATGCGGTATATAATGACTCATCGAAAGCTTGTCGAAAGTTCATGATGTCATTTCGGAGTTTGGTTTGTTTAGAGGGCGGAAAGTACTTGGTCAGAAACTTTGTCGCCATCGCTGTCCATGAAGGGAAAGAGCCGGTCTCTAGACCTTCAAACCATGTTTGCGCATGATGGGTGAGCTAATAAGGGAAAAGGTATAAACGGATTGTATCTTGGCCAATTCCGTTTTGCTTGTAGGAATTTGAAAGAGAGATGAACTTGTCGAGGTGAGAGTTTGGGTCATCACTGGGCAATCCATGGAATTGACAATGGTTTTGGATTAGTTGGATGATGTGGTGTTTAAGCTCGAAAGATTGACCAGGGGTTTCTGGGTAGAGAATTGGCCCTCCTCTTCCTTCGATAGAGGGTTTGCTATTGTCAGCGAGAGTGATGCGTTCAGCCATTGCTTGCTTAAGTGCAGATTGCTTCTTTTCTCATCGAATAGTGCGTATTATAAGTTCTGGATCGGGAAAGTTAAACAGTGGTGCAGATATAGAGGAACAGGTCATAAACTAAAAGAAAAGATAATAAAGAAAATAAACAATAAAGGAAATGTTTTTGTGTTTTTTTAGAAGGTTTTATCCTAAGGGTTTACTAGAATTGGGATTGGTTGGGCCTCTGGATCGGACAGTTAGTCTCCCCGGCAGCGGCGCCAAAAACTTGTTGAGGTTGTCAACGGGTGGTTTTAAAATTTATAATTGCTGGGGTCTAAGTGTGACTTACTAGTACTGAACCAAAGGGTTAGTAGGCGGTAAGTTGGACCTAGAGTCGTTCTTAAAGAGAAACTGAATTGAAACGGAGGTGATCCAATCAATCTTTCTTTTCTAGTAAATGCTTTAAAAGAGTGCGTTGGGGGTTTTGGTTCAGTTAATTAGGTAAACTAAATAAAGCGAATGAAATGTAATAAGATGTCAGATAATGCAAAGTAGTATTTGTTGTGAGTTCGTTAGTTAATAATCGTGGGATGATGACTCTTACGGGAAAACGATTAACTAAATTGGGTTGCTTATGAGATTCATTAACTTATGGTATAACCAATAGATTCCTTATTAGTCGGTTATCAACTAATATGTCACGAGGAACTAAGGTATCATGATTCTGACCAGACAGACGATGCTCAACTCTCCACACTCTCCTGTGAGGGAGTCAGTGGCCCATATTATTGAACGTATTCGCTCGTGGGCGAAGGAATAGAGTAGCAAGTCCATAACATGTCTAGCCGTTCTTAATACCACAACGATTATGAATCCATTAAACAACTAACTTAGAACTTGTGTCCGGACTTATTTAATCAATTTCTACCAATGAAACTTAAGCGTGATAAACGAGGGAAAGCATTTAGGTTTCTTGCATACCGTACTTTAGGTTTCATGGTTTTAGGAAAAAGTATCGGTTTAAGTTGGATTTCAAACTTGCCTTTCTCAATACAATTAACAAATCCCTAGGTTTTCGTAAATGATCATTTAGCCTATAGCCTACCTAATCTAATCTAATCTAAACTAAAACAACTAATTAAAATGCTGACGGCTTTTTACAGAAAATCAAACCCAGACCATGTCGGAAAATGCTATGGTAGCTCACATTGTATTTAATCGTTTACCGATGTTTCCGTTGTGAGTTTAATTGCTTCGCGATGTTTACATGATAAGTACATTGTGATCGGAAGTGTACAATACTCATGGCAAGTCCACGTGATCACATTGCATTTTATAATGCTAGCATGACGTTACAATTAAAAACATAGTTTTTACATAGATAACTATTGACCGAGTATTGAGGTTCGCGACTCCTCTTTACAAGGTTACAATCACGTTTGTTAATCGAAAGGCGAATGTAAGTTTTAGGTTTAAAATCACAAGATAAATCCGTTCACAAAGTTTCCAATTTTATAACGTCGATCCATAATACAACTACCTTCGGTCGTTACCGGCTTCCATATATTTGTACTATGCTCAAAAGCATTTCCAATACAATACCGAGTAATCAGTCGAATCGGGGCCATCGTATTATTTCACGACGCATTTAAAGTCATCCCACAATTATATATACTAACTACATCACAACAAATACCATAGTAATCTACTCTCTAATCATGGCATAAACGATATCTAACATAATTAAAGCAAACATATTTAATTAAGATAGATAGGGATAGAAATAACCGAGATTAATATGCGAGAAGGAATAGACTTGAATTAATGAGCGTAACTCCAAGCGTACACCAAAGATTACAAAACGTTCCTAGCTTTCTTTCTACTCTAAACAAAGTGCTAAACTAATCTAATGCTAAATTTAAAGTAAGAAAGTAGAATGAGAAAGTAAGAAAGTAATATGACTAGTGCATATGGGACATTTTGAAATGGAGCCTTAAGCCTCCTATTTATAGGTGAGCTTTGGCTCACATTAGCATCAAGAGGTGCATGTTAGAAAAAGGTAGCCAAAAGGGTGCACCGGGTACCGTACAACACGAAAAGTAGGCGCACTGGGTACTGTACAACACGAAAAGTAGGCGCACCAGGTACCAAAAGTTACCAAAAACGGAAACCGGGATGGGCACGGGGTGGCCGGCGGCGCCCTAGGGGTGGTCGGAGGCGGTGGGCCCAGGGCCGGCGGCGGCTGGCCTGTAGCCGCCCCGTTTCGCCGTCTTTTGCTTCGTTTCTTGATTCGTGCATGTTTTCTTCGTTATATGTCCGTTTGCATCGATTATTTTTTTGTTGGATTCGTAATTCAAAAAAGAAGATTTTGACATAGGATAGGCCCTGAGATGAGGTCCCTAGCTCCAGATATTGCGTGCGAATCATTTGGATCTTCCGGCGGGCGTAGAATCTTCATTCTTTATCCGTTTCAGTTGATTCTTCTTCTGTTGGATTCGTATTTTGAAAATGAACATCTTGGAAATAATGGATGTTGATGGAGGGCACTTTAGTCTTGAAGTCTCGTTTTGATACCTTGAATCTTCAAACGTGTGTGGAATCTTCGTTTTTCATCCGTTTTGCTTGATTTTTATCGTGCAACTTCGGTTTGACCATCTTGGCATAATTTTACTGATTTGTGCTATATTTGAATTAAAATGCCAAGAATCGTTCCAGAATGAGAGAGATATCAGTAGTAAAAACATGACTTTTTACGCGATATCAAGTATCCCACACTTAGAACTTTGCTTGTCCTCAAGCAAACTCATTTTCAACATGGTTAAAGATAAGCAGATAATGAAATATTTTAAGACGGAATTCTTTACTACATGGGGTTTTTGAAAAAATAAAGATATGGGAATTTTTTTTTTGAAAGCCAGGTTGTAATCTTTAGGAGCATGCTTTTGATCTTTGATCTTTGATACATGACTAGGAGATCCTCTCAAGGTGGTCACTTCAATCACTCAAAGTGTTTAGGGTTTCCGATTCTAGTATTATCAATCACTCAGAACGCCAGTCATGCATCGTTTATCGTCATAGGCTTGATCGAGAATCAAATCGTTACCTTTCTGGTGAGCGTGAAGTCGATCTAGCCACAATCATTCTAGGGGAGCGATGTAGGGTTTTGGTGATGTGAGAGGGGGTTTTGTTGGGTTTTCTTTCTTTTTGTGAAGTTAGAAAGCTGAGGTTTTTGACTTTTTAGGACGATTGATGCCCTTTTTCTTTTGGTTATTGGAAGGAGTCTTTTCTCCACTTTCTTTCTTTCGAGTTTTCTTGGGTAGTTTTGACTTCGTATCCTTGTAGCTTTTCTTCTTTCATCTTTGAAACTCTTTATGAAGTTTGAGGGATGCTTTTGAGTAGGTACGGGATGACGTGTTTATTTTGGGGTGTATAGAAGGGTTCAAGAATGATGCGATTCAATCTCCTTTTTACTCACTAGTTTGGCTTCGAAATGCATTACAGGAGCAAGTTCTGATTCTAAACGCATACATCGGCACACTCAAGAATCGAAAAAGTGAAGCATTAAAAGTGAATGCTTTTCATATGGCACAAGATACCTCACGAATCGAAAATTGGGTTGTTGTGTGCTTAGTCATGCGATGCTCTTTATGGGATTTTTAAACCTATTTTTCAAAAGAATTTATATTTTATTTTTCTTTCTTCCCCAAAGTAAATCATTCCTTAAAATTTTTCATTTTCAACATATTTTTAACTTAATTTTGTAAAATTTTGTTTACTTTTATGGAGAAGCAAGGTCTTATAAAGAGCAACGATTCTAGAATCAAGCATATACCAATGTCCATTTAACAGTAGTGCAACTACTGCTATCCCACACTTAAAGGAACATCGTCCTCGATGTTATACTAAGCTCTGAATGGGGTAAAGTCCCACACTTAGGGTTTTAGACATCTAAGATTCATTCTTTCAGTGTGTGTGTTGGGTTTGAATCCCACACTTAGTGATAAGCATAATGGATATGGCATTTTTAAAATGAATGAAAGAGATTGCATAGAAGTACTCCCCGGTAGTTGCGGTATTCCTTTGGCTGCGTTTGCCGGTCTTTGTCTTCTTTGGTGCTTCTTTGATCAAGTCTTTTTGTGATTGGTCTCGTGAGTGTGAACACGTCGGATATACTGCTCTTCGGTTTCCTTGCAGGCTGGAGCATTCTTTGTATGATCCGAGTGTGAAAGATAGTCGGAGATTTCATCACTTCTTGGAAAGTAAAATTGCAGAAATGTAAAAACAAACACGGGTTGCCTCTCGAGAAGCGCTCTTTTAAAGTCGAGAGCTCGACTTAGTCCTTTTCTTCTTCAGATGATGCTTGATGCATCAGTAATGGTGGCGTGGTCACTGTGGTTCCTTGGTAGAGAGTATCGTGGTGGATAGTATTGCAGGAATTGCTCTATCATGTCAGCAATGAGAGTTGGTGGGTTGGTGGATAGCATTCTGAAGCTTTTGAAGTGATCGGTGGCGGGTCGATCGAGAATTGCCATTCCATAGCAGATGTATCGAACTGCCCTTGTGACTGGTCCGTTAGGGTCAATTCGAGTGCAGGTGTAAGTTCGAACGATTTCACGCTGTGGGTGGTTTCTTCCTATCGAGGCGATTAAAGCCATGAATTCGGTTTTCACTTCTTCAAAATCATTAGCCCCAGGGTCTCCTCCGAAAGATCTGGTTGCTTGGCACACTTGTCTGATTAGTTAATGCTGTTCACGGTTGAAGGGAAAATCCGAGTCGGTGAAGATGCAAATTAACTTGCTGAATATCTCGCGATATCCATTTCGATAGACGTCGAGTTCTACGTCTTCTTCTTGGTACATTTCACGCAGTCGGGTAGTCACATAAGTGGCTAAATTGATTTGCGACATGTGGGGGATGAATCTTGGTACCTCACGAGTTTCCTCTTCATAGGCTGGCTCGTTCAGCTCATCAATTATTAGTTCAACGTGGTACCCAATGGTGGATTGAATGACGATCCTGCAGTTCTATGATGCTGTGAGGTGCTCTCCAGTTTCGATGAGATCTAGAAGAGTTCTAAGATCTCCCACCATTCTGATGTCGGCATAACTTCTTGGGTTCCATGTGGCTCTCTCCGGATTGGTTCTCATTGATGCAAGAATAGCTTTTTGACTTGATGAGTACGGAAAAGCTGACCCGGCTAAGGCACAATATACTTTTTGGTATATTCGCCTTTGGTTTCCGTAGAATTCGATTTCTCCCATTGGGTAGTTGGGTCTTTCTCGCTGTTGAGCTTCTCGGGTGAGTTGTTCTTGAAGCAGATCAGAGAATGCTCGAATGTTTCTCCGAAGAGTGCTAGGCTCTGGTTCTCCATAATTGGCGAGGTATGAATCGTAGTCTCGTACGATTGCCCTTATCATGTGTCTCTGGGCGGTGTTGTAGTCATTAGTTGACTCTTTGATAGCTTCTACGATGATTCGGACATCGTCGTATTCGTCAATCATCTCGATCATGTCTTGATGAGTATCTATCAGAGGAATTTCTAGTCTCTCAGTTGTGACGGCAGGGGAATTTGGTGGAGCAAGAGGAGGTTGTGGAATAGAGCATTCATCAAGAGTGATGTTGACGTAGTCGTCATCACATTCACTGTTGCAGTCGGAGTCCTTATCACGTGAATCGGGAAATTGGTGGAGTTCTTCGTCTGAAGGTGCGTTGTTGAAGGGTCGAGAACTATCGATTTCGATGGTTCGGACTTCGGTTGTTATGTCATGAATGTTCTCTTCGGTAAAGCTTCCTGGTTGACGTGCCTTGTATGCTGAAATTCTCTGTAGTAATTTGGCATACTGATCTGGGTGTGGTGATGATCGGAGTCCTTCTCTAAAAGTTTCTATGTCTCGGAGTCGGGTTCTGGTGAAGGGTTTTGATGGATCGAGGTAGGAATTTAAGATGTTTCCCATTCTTTTGAGATGAGAGGATCTGAGCTCTTGACGGATGACTCCGTAATCAACTGATTCTTCATATGAAGAGTAATCATCGCAGTTTTGTATTCTTTTAACTTCGGCCATTTGTGGCGAATTAGTATGATCTTCATCTTCTTCCATTTCTTCCTCTTCCTCTTCTTCTTCCTCCTCAGGATCAGATTCAATTTCTTCATCTGCTTCCTCGTATTCTTCCTCTTCTGGGTCGTATTCGGTGTCAGAAATGAGAACTGGTGATCGGGTGAATTGCGGTTCCTCCTCTGGTTCTGATTCATCATTGGAACAGACTTTTCCTGTGGATATAGCACAACATTCTTCCTCTTCTGGGGTGCATTCCGGTTGGTCGATCTTGTAA
Source organism: Helichrysum umbraculigerum (assembly GCA_949592205.1). Taxonomy (NCBI): domain Eukaryota; kingdom Viridiplantae; phylum Streptophyta; class Magnoliopsida; order Asterales; family Asteraceae; genus Helichrysum; species Helichrysum umbraculigerum. The sequence continues at coordinate 385,247,571 of CATIUR010000001.1, forward strand.
GTGATGCTTTCACCATGCCATCGTAAAACAATCGTGTGGTTATACATATCAATCACTGCTCTAGCTGTATTCATGAATGGTCTTCCAAGGATAATTGGGATGTTTATGTCCTCGTGGATATCCATTACCACGAAATCCGTTGGAAAGAAAAATTTGTCAACTTGAACAAGGACATTCTCAGCTATTCCCTTGGGGTATCTAACAGATTGGTCGGCTAGCTGGACGGTCATCTTAGTGGGTTTCAAGTTTTCAAGTTCTAGCCTTTTAAACAGGGAGTAGGGCATAAGGTTAATGCTGGCTCCTAGGTAGGCTAAAGCGCTCATGCTTCCGGAATTGTAGATAGAACAAGGGAGTGTAAATCTACCAGTATCTCCAAGTTTTTCAGGAAGGCTATTTTTAAGTAGGGCTGAAGTTTCAGAACTAAGGGGAATGTTGTTCACTTCAGGCAATTTATCTTTGGTGGATAGTAACTTTCTAATATACTTATTACGACCGGGAACTCTAGACATGGTATCAAGGAATTTTTCATCTAGCTTAAAGGATGACAGTTTCTTTGGTTGAACTTTAAGTCTAGCGGGGTAAGGGATTCTAACCTCTTTGTTCATTGTTTCCACAGCTGGTATCTTGACCTTTGGTTCTTCCTTTACTGGAACAGCAGCAGGTGGAATAGTAGCTGCCTCCTTTGGTGTTGTAAGTTGCTTTGCTTCCTCAACATGTGGATTTTGAACCGTGTTGCTAGGCAAACTTCCTCGGGGTCTATTCTCAAGACGTTGTGCCAATTGTACAATTTGAGCTTCCAAATTCTTTAGCACAGCCAATTGATTTCTCATGAAGAGGTCGGCTTGATCTTGTCTAGCGGACGTCTTTTGGTTGAGCAGGTGTTGACCTTGCATGAATTGGGTGAAGGCATCATCTGAACTTGAAGCTGGGGCATTTGTCTTGGTGGTTTGTTCAGAGGTTTGGTTTGTGTCGGAAGTGGGTGCAGGAAGTGCAAGGGGTTGATTATAAGAAAGTTATGATTGTTGTTGGTAGGGTGGATATCTAGGTGGGTATCGGGGTTGGTATGGTTGTTGGTTGTTTCTTGGCGGAAAGGGAGGTCCTCTAGGTTGGTTGTTGTTTTGGTTGAAACCGGGTGGTCGAGATGGAAACTGAGCATAGTAGACGGTGCCATCTGCTTCTTCGTATTCAACTTGGTATTCGCCAGATGGTTACGGGTTGGTGCAGTGTTGACAGACTTGTACTTGGTGTACTTGGTGCTGTTGTTTCTTAAGTTCTCTAAACTGTTTAACGAGCGAGTCCATTTTCTCCGTTAGTGCCTTAATTGCTTCGACTGGAATCGGGTTTGCAGCAACGATAGGTGTGGAAGATGTTGAATGATCTCCAGAATTCCCATCGTGGTGATGCATAGTCATGTTTTCTATCAGGTTCCATCCTTCTTCGTCGGTCTTTGCCATGAAGCTTCCTTGTGCAGCAGCATCAAGGGTAGTTCGGTGGTTAGGATCTAAACCATTGTAGAAGGTGCACAATTGTGCAGACTTATCGAGTCGGTGATTAGGGCATTTCTTCAAGGCTCCTTTGAATCGTTCCCATGCGGTATATAATGACTCATCGAAAGCTTGTCGAAAGTTCATGATGTCATTTCGGAGTTTGGTTTGTTTAGAGGGCGGAAAGTACTTGGTCAGAAACTTTGTCGCCATCGCGGTCCATGAAGGGATAGAGCCGGTCTCTAGACCTTCAAACCATGTTTGCGCATGATGGGTGAGCGAATAAGGGAAAAGGTATAAACGGATTGTATCTTGGCCAATTCCGTTTTGCTTGTAGGAATTTGAAAGAGAGATGAACTTGTCGAGGTGAGAGTTTGGGTCATCACTGGGCAATCCATGGAATTGACAGTGGTTTTGGATTAGTTGGATGATGTGGTGTTTAAGCTCGAAAGATTGACCAGGGGTTTCTGTGACACCCGTCAAATTAGGACTAGTGATTAGTGCCTAATCAAGTGTTTATATGTGTAATTAGTGCTTTGATAGGCTAATTACTGTATCAATTAATATATATATGTATATATTGTTTGTTGAATATATATATGTACAAGTAAACGATTTGATTAAATCGCGCTCAATTCAAATTGAATGTATTTCGGTTTAATAAAATGCGGACGTTGGTGAACAATTTAATTAAATAATGTAACATTATTTGATAATGCAATTATATCAAGAATATTATTTGGAGAATATCTCAAGTCAAGTTCATAATGTACAAACGAAGTCTACGCGATTAAAGTAGTAAACGCGCAAACAAAGCAAAACAAACTAAGTTATAATTATAACTCAAGTATTAAGAAATTGGTGAAATACTTCAAGGCAAACATTAGATAAATATCCGGGTTTTTACAAATTATAATTTAATGTTCATAAAATTATTTAAACGTTTAAACAATCGGAAAAAAAAAAAAAAAAAAAAAAACGAACACCGCATGGAGCGCGGGTACAGAAATTAAAAAGAGGGAGACCCACACTTTGGTGGGCCCCCACCCTCCAAAAATGCAGCCCCTATCATCATCCACCTTCCTTCCTCTTTTTCATTTCATCTAACCAAACACACACACACAACTAAAACACTCTCAACCAAATCATCACCAAATTTCGGAATCACCAAATCGACCCTCAAAAATTTCATTTTCGGAATCCTCACTACAAGTGGAACAAGATTAACAAAAGCAACAACATCATTTTCGGCCTCAAATCGCTTCAAAATTCGATTGTAAGGATTTTTATAAAAACTCTTAGATCTATCAAATGTGTGTTTGTTTTAGTGTTATAATGTTGTATTTAACTATATATGTCCAAATACATGAAAGAAACATGATTTTACAGCTGGAAAACGAGTTTAATTTGGGTTTTGAGGTTGAAAATCTCGTCAGTCGCAAGTTTCTGGGCTGATGTTCATCTATGCGACACAAGCATTGTGTCGCATACTATGTCGCATAAAACCCGTTATGTCGCATCTTGTGTCGTACCAAACCGTTAACGTCGTAACCCATACGACACAATATTGTGTCGTACACTATGTCGCAAATTATGTCGTATTTCTATACGACACAACCACTATGTCGCTATTAAATTAGCATTTCGTATTCGATGCGACACAGTCCCTGTGTCGTATCCTTGTGTCGCATGACGTCTGCGACACAACCATTGTGTCGCATGTCAAATCTTTGTGTCGCATGTTGTGTCGCAAAACACAGAAAAACCAGAATTTTGAAGTCAAAGTTACTGTTCAAAAAAAGTCAAATTTACTGTAGCAGTACTGTAGCAAAGTCAATATTTTAGAATTATTATTATTACAAACCGTCACCAACGGGCCGTACACATTTTCAAAACTTACAAAACAGATTATTCAATCAACCAAGTCGTAGTAACTTGGATAATTTAGTCAATCAAGTCGTAGTAACTTGAAACAAAACAATTAATCAACCAAATCGTAGTAATTTGGACATATATAATTAAATAACAACTACAAAGGTAGTCTTTCGAGATACCGGTACAATTAATAACAATCAAGTGTCGTGGACACATTCAGGTTTCAAGTCTTTGGACATCAACTCACAGCTAATTACTTCAAGTTTATTAACTTAAACACTCCAAGACTCAGGTGAGTTTCATAGCCCCATTTTCACTGCTTTACAACTAGGGGTGTGATATTACTACTCGATTTTGTTTTACAAGTAGAACGCAAGTGCCAAACTTCAAATACTACATGAGTTTCAAGCTAATCAATTTAAAGTCCTCCATAAGCATAGTCTCTAATATTTTAGCGTGAATGTTAGTATATGATATCATATGGGATTGACAATCCTCATCCGGGTTAGCACGCACTAACCGGTCAACGGATGTATTAGCATTTGGGAAGACGAGTGTTGATTAGGCACTCGTAGGAGGCATTTCAAGTTAGGTTTCCTTAAGTGGGCCTGACAAATCAAGTTAAGCTCAGACTATGTGCTCATGGACAGTATAACTTTTATCTTGCTTAATTGCATTTTAAATTCAATATAAATCTTGCGGTTCTGACAACTATATATTGACATACAAACCTGTGAGCTCACCAGCGGTTTCGCTGACCCATTTTAGTATTTATCACAGGTACCCAGCAGTAGTTTGGCTGCACAAGCAGGAATTATTAGCTCGAGTCAGCATTCATACAACTAGAGATTGGACTGCATTATTATATTTTGTAAAAGTAATTATGCTATGTAATCTCTCAATTTCAGGAACCGAGCTAATGTAACTATATTTTGATGTAAACATTTACTTTATTTATACAAGTTTAAAACGACGCATATAGTGGTCGTTCATTATATCTTATGTGCTTTGTATATTGATTAGTGACACCCAAATCAAGCTTCCGCAAATCATTAAATTTGGGGGTGTCACAGATTGGTATCAGAGCCTAAGGTTATAGTGAACTAGGTTGCATTTAGTGGACCTAGACTATGACCGTTAGGCAGTATTCCTTATTAGGTATGACTAGTTCAGGGATTACATCATACGACTTTAATTTAACATAGCCTGATCAACTATGTACAATTAGAGAAAGATGATGTGAAATCTGAAAGAGTTATGTTGAACAGGAATGCATTAGTTGACTCTGACCTCGAGAGAAACGGGACTCAAAACACGTCTGTGCTAGACACTCAATAGGTTATTATGTGATATACATATATATATACATAAGTAGACCTCATTACAACTTTAGGCTATATTATATTATATGAATATAGGCCTCTCTCTCTCTCTAACGCTTTGTCTCGAAATGACAAACACACCACTAGTTCATCATACTCGGACTAGTATCTTATTTCATTTCCTTGTTCTTTCTTACTCAGCATCATGCCTCCTCGCCGTCAAATTACCCTTAGCGAAGCTGAGATCGCGGGAATCATTGCCCGCAGTGTGACCGAAGCCTTGGCTACCCGAACACCACCTGGTAGCGAGGACACATCAACCAATACTCCACCACCCAAACCTTGCTCCTATAAGGACTTTCTTAGCTGTAAACCGTTATACTTCAAGGGCACGGAAGGTGCCATTGGCTTGATCCGTTGGATTGAGCGCATGGAATCTGTTTTCAGTCTCTGCGACTGCACTGAGAACAACAAGGTCAAATTCGCTGCTTACACCTTTCAGGAAGGTGCACTCACGTGGTGGAAAACCCACGCAAACTCTGTAGGCCTTGAGGTTGCAAATCGACTTCCTTGGGCCGAACTGAAGAAGAAGCTGACAGAAAAGTATTGTCCTGAAGAGGAATTACACAGGCTGGAGGAAGAATTCTGGCACCTGACGGTACAGGGAAATGATGTTGCTGAATATACCGCCAAGTTTCAGCAGTTTGCCTTATTATGCTCGGGTTTGGTCGAACCAGAAAGTAAGGGCATTAAGAAATACATTCGTGGACTTCCCGAGAACATCCAGGGCAACGTCGCCTCATCCAAACCAACTACTACAGAGAGTGTCATTCGATTGGCCCACGAACTCATGGCTCTAGTTGTCAGCCGTGACACTTCCAACACCTCATCCTCTAACAACAACAAACGCAAATCCACTGAACACCACCACAACTCAAACAAGAAAAACAACGCCATCCAAGTCTACAACACCAACTCTGAATCCAACCGCAGCTACACCGGGGACAGACCTTATTGTCCCAAGTGTAACTATCACCACTTTGGTCAGTGCGGTACTCCTTGCAACAACTGCAGGAGGTACGGGCATTCGACTAAGGATTGCCGAGCCCCCAAATCCAACAACAGCCCCTCTGACAAAAATACCCGACAACCTAAGTCCTGCTACGAATGTGGAAACCCAGGACACTTTAGGGATTCTTGCCCAAAATTGAAGAACAAGGGCAACAACAACAACCACCGCAACAACAACAACAACACCAAAAGTAGCGCCTTCGTGATCAACTCAGGGGACGCCCGTCAGGACCCGAACGTGGTCACGGGTATGTTCCTCCTCAACAATTTAACTGCTTCCATACTGTTTGATACTGGTGCCGATAGAAGTTTTATTTCCGATGAATTTTGCCCTCTACTTGACATTACACCTGTTGCTTTAGACGTTAAGTACACCGTAGAGCTAGCAAATGGCAAATTGATAGAAACCAATAGTGTGATGCCTAATTGCACTTTAAATCTAGCCGACGAAATCTTCTCCATAGATCTTATGCCTATTGAGATAGGAAGTTTCGATGTCATCGTAGGCATGGACTGGTTATCCAAACATCGTGCCGAAATCATCTGCTATGACAAAATTGTTCGCATACCTTTCACTGTCGGTAGAACCCTAGTCATACAGGGGGAGACCGGAGGGACGAGGCTTAACATCATATCTTGTCTTAAAACCCGGAAATTTCTGAGAAAGGGTTATCCATCAATCCTCGCGCACATCATGGAGAAAAAGTCGGAGGAGAAGCGACTTGAGGATGTTCCAATTGTTCGAGACTTTCCAGAAGTCTTTCCTGAGGAACTGCCTGGTCTACCACCACCAAGACAGGTTGAGTTCTCAATCGATCTCGTACCAGGTGCTGCGCCTGTGGCCCGAGCACCATACCGTTTAGCTCCATCCGAACTTCAGGAGCTGTCCACCCAATTACAGGAACTCCTGGAACGAGGATTTATCAGGCCGAGTTCTTCACCTTGGGGAGCTCCGGTCCTATTTGTTAAGAAGAAAGATGGTTCTTTTCGAATGTGTATCGACTATCGAGAGTTGAACAAGTTAACTGTCAAGAACCGGTATCCACTTCCTCGAATCGATGACCTGTTCGACCAACTTCAAGGGTCGAGTTGTTATTCAAAGATTGATCTCCGATCCGGTTATCACCAATTGCGTGTTCGCGATGCCGATATTCCAAAAACCGCTTTCAGAACCCGTTACGGGCATTACAAATTCCAAGTGATGCCATTCGGCCTAACCAATGCACCGGCTGTATTCATGGACCTTATGAATCAGGTGTGTAAACCTTACCTTGATAAGTTTGTCATTGTATTCATCGATGACATCCTCATATATTCACGAAGCAAAGTAGAGCATGCGCAACACCTCAGAACCATCCTTGAACTACTTAAACACGAGGAGCTCTATGCCAAGTTCTCTAAGTGTGAGTTCTGGATCAAAACCGTTCAATTCCTTGGTCACGTGATTGACAGTCAGGGGATTCACGTCGACCCGTCAAAAATCGAGGCTATCAAAGACTGGCAATCGCCAACCACTCCGACCGAAGTACGGCAGTTTCTAGGACTGGCCGGATACTATCGACGATTCATTGAAATTTTCTCCAAGATAGCCATACCACTCACGACGCTGACCCAGAAAGACAAAAAGTTTGACTGGACTGATAAACAAGAGTCGGCATTCCAACTCTTAAAACAAAAGCTTTGCAGTGCTCCTATCCTATCTTTACCTGAAGGCACCGATGACTTCGTGGTATACTGCGATGCTTCTCATCAAGGTCTCGGTTGTGTGCTCATGCAACGGGACAAAGTCATAGCTTATGCTTCTCGACAGCTTAAGATTCATGAAAAGAATTACACCACCCACGACCTCGAGCTAGGAGCTGTCGTTTTTGCCCTCAAAATCTGGAGACATTACCTTTATGGTACCAGATGTACAATCTTTACCGACCATAAAAGCCTTCAACACATATTCGATCAGAAGGATCTCAACATGAGGCAACGTCGATGGGTCGAGTTGCTTACCGATTACGACTGCGAGCTCAAATATCATCCAGGCAAAGCAAATGTTGTTGCTGATGCCCTCAGTCGAAAAGAGCGAGTGAAACCACTTCGGGTTCGAGCCCTCAGTATGACCATTCACAACAATTTGAACATTCAAATCCTCACTGCTCAACTCGAAGCCTTAAAACCTGAAAATGTCAAAGATGAAGCCTTGCGGGGCATGGATAAACAATTCGAAATCAAATCTAACGGGATTAAGTATTTCTCAAACTGAATCTGGTTGCCTAAATTTGGGAACCTACGAGACTTGGTGATGGATGAAGCTCACAAGTCCAAATATTCTATCCATCCGGGATCCGACAAAATGTACCACGGTATCAAGGACTTCTACTGGTGGCCGAACATGAAAGCCGAAATCGCCACCTATGTCAGCAAGTGCCTTACTTGCTCCAAAGTCAAAATCGAATATCAAAAACCTTCTGGTTTACTTCAACAACCCAGTCTTCCTGAATGGAAATGGGAACAAATTGCCATGGACTTCATAACCAAACTACCCAAATCCTCAAGCGGTTGCGATTCCATTTGGGTGATCGTGGATAGTCTCACAAAATCTGCTCACTTCCTGGCAATCAAGGAATCCGACAAAATGGAACGCCTCACCAACATTTATCTGAAGGAAATCGTGACCAAACACGGTGTTCCAATCTCAATTATCTCCGATAGAGATAGTCGTTTCACTTCACAATTTTGGCAATCACTTCAAAAATCCCTGGGTACTCGACTTGATATGAGTACCACATACCATCCTCAAACAGACGGTCAAAGCGAACGAACCATTCAAACACTAGAAGACATGCTACGGGCCTGCGTAGTAGACTTCGGTGTGAACTGGGAAAAACATCTACCATTGTGCGAGTTCTCGTACAACAACAGTTATCATACCAGCATCAAAGCTGCACCCTTCGAGGCACTGTACGGTCGTAAGTGCCGGTCACCTATCTGTTGGACCGAAGTTGGGGATAGCCAACTCACAGGTCCAGAAATCATTCACGAGACGACCGAGAGAATCGTTGAAATTCAAAACAAGCTTAAGGCCGCGCGTGATCGTCAGAAAAGTTATGCTGACGTGAGACGCAAACCACTCGAGTTCCAGGTTGGGGATCGAGTTCTACTCAAAGTATCGCCTTGGAAAGGCGTAATCCGATTTGGCAAACGAGGAAAGTTGAATCCCAGATACATTGGACCATTCGAGATCCTTGAAAGGATTGGTCCAGTAGCATATCGATTGCAGCTGCCATCCGAACTCAGCAGTGTGCATCCCACATTCCATGTCTCAAATCTGAAGAAGTGTCTATCTGATGAGACACTTATCATTCCACTCGATGAAATTCGAGTTGACGAGAAACTCCACTTTGTTGAGGAACCCGCCGAAATCATGGACCGTGAGGTCAAACAACTCAAACAAAGTCGCATTCCAATTGTCAAGGTCAGGTGGAATTCGAGGCGTGGTCCGGAATTCACCTGGGAATGAGAGGATCAAATGCGACTCAAGTATCCTCAACTCTTCAATGACTCAACTTCAAATACAACTTCAACTTAAATTTCGGGACGAAATTCTTCTAACAGGGGGAGAATGTGACACCCGTCAAATTAGGACTAGTGATTAGTGCCTAATCAAGTGTTTATATGTGTAATTAGTGCTTTGATAGGCTAATTACTGTATCAATTAATATATATATGTATATATTGTTTGTTGAATATATATGTACAAGTAAACGATTTGATTAAATCGCGCTCAATTCAAATCGAATGTATTTCGGTTTAATAAAATGCGGACGTTGGTGAACAATTTAATTAAATAATGTAACATTATTTGATAATGCAATTATATCAAGAATATTATTTGGAGAATATCTCAAGTCAAGTTCATAATGTACAAACGAAGTCTACGCGATTAAAGTAGTAAACGCGCAAACAAAGCAAAACAAACTAAGTTATAATTATAACTCAAGTATTAAGAAATTGGTGAAATACTTCAAGGCAAACACTAGATAAATATCCGGGTTTTTACAAATTATAATTCAATGTTCATAAAATTATTTAAACGTTTAAACAATCGGAAAAAAAAAAAAAAAACGAACACCGCACGGAGCGCGGGTACAGAAATTAAAAAGAGGGAGACCCACACTTTGGTGGGCCCCCACCCTCCAAAAATGCAGCCCCTATCATCATCCACCTTCCTTCCTCTTTTTCATTTCATCTAACCAAACACACACACACAACTAAAACACTCTCAACCAAATCATCACCAAATTTCGGAATCACTAAATCGACCCTCAAAAATTTCATTTTCGGAATCCTCACTACAAGTGGAACAAGATTAACAAAAGCAACAACATCATTTTCGGCCTCAAATCGCTTCAAAATTCGATTGTAAGGATTTTTATAAAAACTCTTAGATCTATCAAATGTGTGTTTGTTTTAGTGTTATAATGTTGTATTTAACTATATATGTCCAAATACATGAAAGAAACATGATTTTACAGCTGGAAAACGAGTTTAATTTGGGTTTTGAGGTTGAAAATCTCGTCAGTCGCAAGTTTCTGGGCTGATGTTCATCTATGCGACACAAGCATTGTGTCGCATACTATGTCGCATAAAACCCGTTATGTCGCATCTTGTGTCGTACCAAACCGTTAACGTCGTAACCCATACGACACAATATTGTGTCGTACACTATGTCGCAAATTATGTCGTATTTCTATACGACACAACCACTATGTCGCTATTAAATTAGCATTTCATATTCGATGCGACACAGTCCCTGTGTCGTATCCTTGTGTCGCATGACGTCTGCGACACAACCATTGTGTCGCATGTCAAATCTTTGTGTCGCATGTTGTGTCGCAAAACACAGAATTACCAGAATTTTGAAGTCAAAGTTACTGTTCAAAAAAAGTCAAATTTACTGTAGCAGTACTGTAGCAAAGTCAATATTTTAGAATTATTATTATTACAAACCGTCACCAACGGGCCGTACACATTTTCAAAACTTACAAAACAGATTATTCAATCAACCAAGTCGTAGTAACTTGGATAATTTAGTCAATCAAGTCGTAGTAACTTGAAACAAAACAATTAATCAACCAAATCGTAGTAATTTGGACATATATAATTAAATAACAACTACAAAGGTAGTCTTTCGAGATACCGGTACAATTAATAACAATCAAGTGTCGTGGACACATTCAGGTTTCAAGTCTTTGGACATCAACTCACAGCTAATTACTTCAAGTTTATTAACTTAAACACTCCAAGACTCAGGTGAGTTTCATAGCCCCATTTTCACTGCTTTACAACTAGGGGTGTGATATTACTACTCGATTTTGTTTTACAAGTAGAACGCAAGTGCCAAACTTCAAATACTACATGAGTTTCAAGCTAATCAATTTAAAGTCCTCCATAAGCATAGTCTCTAATATTTTAGCGTGAATGTTAGTATATGATATCATATGGGATTGACAATCCTCATCCGGGTTAGCACGCACTAACCGGTCAACGGATGTATTAGCATTTGGGAAGACGAGTGTTGATTAGGCACTCGTAGGAGGCATTTCAAGTTAGGTTTCCTTAAGTGGGCCTGACAAATCAAGTTAAGCTCAGACTATGTGCTCATGGATAGTATAACTTTTATCTTGCTTAATTGCATTTTAAATTCAATATAAATCTTGCGGTTCTGACAACTATATATTGACATACAAACCTGTGAGCTCACCAGCGTTTTCGCTGACCCATTTTAGTATTTATCACAGGTACCCAGCAGTAGTTTGGCTGCACAAGCAGGAATTATTAGCTCGAGTCAGCATTCATACAACTAGAGATTGGACTGCATTATTATATTTTGTAAAAGTAATTATGCTATGTAATCTCTCAATTTCAGGAACCGAGCTAATGTAACTATATTTTGATGTAAACATTTACTTTATTTATACAAGTTTAAAACGACGCATATAGTGGTCGTTCATTATATCTTATGTGCTTTGTATATTGATTAGTGACACCCAAATCAAGCTTCCGCAAATCATTAAATTTGGGGGTGTCACAGTTTCAGGGTAGAGAATTGGTCCTCCTCTTCCTTCGATAGAGGGTTTGCTATTGTCAGCGAGAGTGATGCGTTCAGCCATTGCTTGCTTAAGTGCAGATTGCTTCTTTTCTCATCGAATAGTGCGTATTATAAGTTCTGGATCGGGAAAGTTAAACAGTGGTGCAGATATAGAGGAACAGGTCATAAACTAAAAGAAAAGATAATAAAGAAAATAAACAATAAAGGAAATGTTTTTGTGTTTTTTTAGAAGGTTTTATCCTAAGGGTTTACTAGAATTGGGATTGGTTGGGCCTCTGGATCGGACAGTTAGTCTCCCCGGCAGCGGCGCCAAAAACTTGTTGAGGTTGTCAACGGGTGGTTTTAAAATTTATAATTGCTGGGGTCTAAGTGTGACTTACTAGTACTGAACCAAAGGGTTAGTAGGCGGTAAGTTGGACCTAGAGTCGTTCTTAAAGAGAAACTGAATTGAAACGGAGGTGATCCAATCAATCTTTCTTTTCTAGTAAATGCTTTAAAAGAGTGCGTTGGGGGTTTTGGTTCAGTTAATTAGGTAAACTAAATAAAGCGAATGAAATGTAATAAGATGTCAGATAATGCAAAGTAGTATTTGTTGTGAGTTCGTTAGTTAATAATCGTGGGATGATGACTCTTACGGGAAAACGATTAACTAAATTGGGTTGCTTATGAGATTCATTAACTTATGGTATAACCAATAGATTCCTTATTAGTCGGTTATCAACTAATATGTCACGAGGAACTAAGGTATCATGATTCTGACCAGACAGACGATGCTCAACTCTCCACACTCTCCTGTGAGGGAGTCAGTGGCCCATATTATTGAACGTATTCGCTCGTGGGCGAAGGAATAGAGTAGCAAGTCCATAACATGTCTAGCCGTTCTTAATACCACAACGATTATGAATCCATTAAACAACTAACTTAGAACTTGTGTCCGGACTTATTTAATCAATTTCTACCAATGAAACTTAAGCGTGATAAACGAGGGAAAGCATTTAGGTTTCTTGCATACCGTACTTTAGGTTTCATGGTTTTAGGAAAAAGTATCGGTTTAAGTTGGATTTCAAACTTGCCTTTCTCAATACAATTAACAAATCCCTAGGTTTTCGTAAATGATCATTTAGCCTATAGCCTACCTAATCTAATCTAATCTAAACTAAAACAACTAATTAAAATGCTGACGGCTTTTTACAGAAAATCAAACCCAGACCATGTCGGAAAATGCTATGGTAGCTCACATCGTATTTAATCGTTTACCGATGTTTCCGTTGTGAGTTTAATTGCTTCGCGATGTTTACATGATAAGTACATTGTGATCGGAAGTGTACAATACTCATGGCAAGTCCACGTGATCACATTGCATTTTATAATGCTAGCATGACGTTACAATTAAAAACATAGTTTTTACACAGATAACTATTGACCGAGTATTGAGGTTCGCGACTCCTCTTTACAAGGTTACAATCACGTTTGTTAATCGAAAGGCGAATGTAAGTTTTAGGTTTAAAATCACAAGATAAATCCGTTCACAAAGTTTCCAATTTTATAACGTCGATCCATAATACAACTACCTTCGGTCGTTACCGGCTTCCATATATTTGTACTATGCTCAAAAGCATTTCCAATACAATACCGAGTAATCAGTCGAATCGGGGCCATCGTATTATTTCACGACGCATTTAAAGTCATCCCACAATTATATATACTAACTACATCACAACAAATACCATAGTAATCTACTCTCTAATCATGGCATAAACGATATCTAACATAATTAAAGCAAACATATTTAATTAAGATAGATAGGGATAGAAATAACCGAGATTAATATGCGAGAAGGAATAGACTTGAATTAATGAGCGTAACTCCAAGCGTACACCAAAGATTACAAAACGTTCCTAGCTTTCTTTCTACTCTAAACAAAGTGCTAAACTAATCTAATGCTAAATTTAAAGTAAGAAAGTAGAATGAGAAAGTAAGAAAGTAATATGACTAGTGCATATGGGACATTTTGAAATGGAGCCTTAAGCCTCCTATTTATAGGTGAGCTTTGGCTCACATTAGCATCAAGAGGTGCATGTTAGAAAAAGGTAGCCAAAAGGGTGCACCGGGTACCGTACAACACGAAAAGTAGGCGCACCGGGTACTGTACAACACGAAAAGTAGGCGCACCAGGTACCAAAAGTTACCAAAAACGGAAACCGGGATGGGCACGGGGTGGTCGGCGGCGCCCTAGGGGTGGCCGGAGGCGGTGGGCCCAGGGCCGGCGGCGGCTGGCCTGTAGCCGCCCCGTTTCGCCGTCTTTTGCTTCGTTTCTTGATTCGTGCGTGTTTTCTTCGTTATACGTCCGTTTGCGTCGATTCTTTTTTTGTTGGATTCGTAATTCAAAAACAAAGATTTTGACATAGGATAGGCCCTGAGATGAGGTCCCTAGATCCAGATATTGCGTGCGAATCATTTGGATCTTCCTGCGGGCGTAGAATCTTCATTCTTTATCCGTTTCAGTTGATTCTTCTTCTGTTGGATTCGTATTTTGAAAACGAACATCTTGGAAATAATGGATGTTGATGGAGGGCACTTTAGTCTTGAAGTCTCGTTTTGATGCCTTGAATCTTCAAACGTGTGTGGAATCTTCGTTTTTCATCCGTTTTGCTTGATTTTTATCGTGCAACTTCGCTTTGACCATCTTGGCATAATGTTACTGATTTGTGCTATATTTGAATTAAAATGCCAAGAATCGTTCCAGAATGAGAGAGATATCGGTAGTAAAAACATGACTTTTTACGCGATATCAGCCCTGAACTGCAAAAAACTTTTGAAAACACATGGGCTTATGAAATGAACCAACAGCTGAAAGAAATGTTTTAGGCTAAGGCAAGCAAAGAACGCCTTGATGTGATGAAATCCCTCATGGCTTGCAAGCCCAAACCTGGAGTTTCTATCTATGCTTTCGTCTTAGAGATGAAAGGGTACTTTGATAGGTTGGAGTCATTGAACATGGTATTTGACACAGAGTTTTCCATCGCCATAATTCTATCCAGTTTGCCAGCTGTCTACTATCAGTTTGTAATGTCATATCAGATGAATATGAATGAAAGAGAAGGCTCAATAATAGAACTCCACAATTTACTGCAAACTGCTGAGCAAGGAATCAAAAAGGATGATGTATCCTTTGGCTCAGCAGCTCCTGTGTTGACTATTGGTCAAAGTGCAAAGAAAAGGAAAAGGTCAAATTCAAATTGGAAAAGAAAGAATACTGATGGAAAGTCCGTTCGTAAGTCTAAGAAAGTGACTGATTCTGAGATTGCACCTGTAAGTGACCCTAAGGAAGCAGTGTGCTTCTACTGCAACACTAAGGGGCATTGGAAGCGTAACTGCCCAAAATACCTGAAGGACCTTGAAGATGGAAAGGTTGAGAAGAGTACTCACTCAGGTATGTTTATGATCGAACTCCATAATACTACAACTTCTAATTCATGGGTTCTGGATACAGGGTGTGGTAATCACATTTGCACTGTATTACAGGGACTAAAGGAAAGTAGAAGTGTGAAGCATGGAGAGCTCAACTTAGTTATGGGAAACAAGGGAATTGTACCTGTGACGAAGATTGGAAGATTTGAACTCATGCTGAATTCTGGAGTTATGATAGATTTAAATAATTGCTATTATTCGTCAGAAATGACTAGAAACATTATTTCATTTTATGCTTTGTATAAAGATGGTTATCATTTTTCTTTTGATAATGGAAATGGAGATATTTTGGTTCATTTAAATGGTTGTTTTATTTTTAAAGCTTCTCCTTACAAAGGCATATATGAAAATGTTGAATGTGTTAGCAATGTAATTTTAAATGTTGATTCGTCTAATGAAATTGATAAATCCAAGTTGTGGCATTGTCGTCTAGGGCACATAAACAAGAAATGCATCGCCCAACTCCAGAAGGATGTAGTGTTGGAATCATTCGACCTCAAATCGGATGATGTATGCGAATCTTGTTTGTTAGGCAAGATGACTAAATCACCATTCACAGGATCATGTGAAAGAAGTGAAGGACTATTGGATTTGGTACATACAGATGTATGTGGACCATTCCGATGTGCTACAAAAGATGGAAATAGATACTATGTTACATTTACTGATGACTTCAGTAGATTTGGACATGTTTATCTGATCAAACATAAGTCAGATACTTTTGAGGTATTCAAAAGATATCAAAACGAAGTAGAGAATCAACTGGGCAGAAAGATAAAGGTTCTCCGATCCGATAGGGGAGGAGAGTACCTTAGTATCGAGTTTCTCGATCATCTTAGAGACTGTGGAATAGTTTCACAATTGACTCCTCCTAGAACATCGCAGCTTAATGGTGTTGCTGAGAGGAGAAACAGAACTTTGTTAGACATGGTTCGATCTATGATGAGTCGAGCAACACTTCCAATAAGTTTCTGGGGTTATGCATTAGAAACAGCCGCCCATATCTTAAATCAAATACCTACTAAGAAAGTTTCAAAGACACCTTATGAGATGTGGAAGGGAAAGAAACCTTCTCTTGGTCACATCAAAATCTGGGGTTGTGAAGTTTACGTTAGACGGGAAACTCAGGACAAACTAGACTCCAGATCTGAAAAGTGTCTTTTCATCGGTTATCCACAAGAGTCATTTGGATATTTGTTCTACAGACCCAAGGATAATGTGGTCTTTGTAGCTCGAAGAGGAGTGTTCCTTGAGAGAGAAATGATATCTAAAGAGGACAGTGGGAGTACAATCGATCTTGAAGAAATTCAAGAGTCTACCGACGAAGAACCTACAGTAAACACTGACACTCAACTTGAGGAGGCAACACCTGTTGAACCTGGAAACATATCCTTACCCGTTTGCAGATCTAGTAGAGTTAGCAATCCTCCTGAGTTCTATTATGGTTACCAAATAGAAGAAGAGGATAAGATAAGTGATAGTACACTGGGTGAATTAGATGAGCCTGCTAACTATAAGGAAGCGATGGCAGGCCCTGAGGCTGCTAAATGGAAGGAAGCTATGAAAAGCGAAATTCAGTCCATGTATGATAATCAAGTTTGGAATTTGGTTGACACTACACCCGGTCTTAAGACGGTGGGTTGTAAGTGGATCTTCAAGAAGAAGACAGACATGGATGGAAAAGTTCACACTTATAAAGCTAGGTTGGTAGCAAAGGGCTATACTCAAACCTATGGGATTGATTATGTGGAAACCTTCTCACCAGTAGCTAAGATTAAGTCGATTAGGATTATGCTAGCCATAGCTGCATTTTATAACTATGAAATTTGGCAGATGGATGTCAAAACCGCTTTCCTTAACAGGAAACTGACAGAGGATGTGTTCATGTCACAACCGGAAGGTTTTGAAAATGAAAAGTATCCTAATAGAGTGTGCAAGCTTGAAAAGGCTATTTATGGACTTAAACAAGCCTCTCGTAGCTGGAATCTCTGCTTCCATGAGAAAGTCACAGAGTTTGGTTTTTCTAGAAGTGAAGATGAGTCCTGTATATATGTTAAATTCAGTGGGAGTATTGTAGTATTCTTAGTATTGTATGTGGATGATATACTGCTCATAGGAAATGATATCCCAACTTTACAAGGTGTAAAGGAATGGCTGGGAAAGTGATTCGCTATGAAAGATCTTGGAGATGCAGTATATATCCTTGGTATAAAGATTTATAGAGATAGGTCAAAACGTCTCATAGGACTTAGCCAGGATACGTATATAGATAAAATATTGAAAAGATTCAAAATGGAGAATTCTAAGAAAGGGAACTTACCCTTGAATCATGGCATTAAGATCAGTAAGGATCTATGTCCAAAGTCTGAACAAGAATTGGACAGAATGAGTCGAATCCCATATGCTTCGGCCATAGGATCGATCATGTATGCCATGATATGTACAAGACCTGATGTCTCATTTGCTTTGAGCTTAGTGAGTCGACATCAGCAGAATCCTGGTGAAGGTCATTGGACAGCTGTAAAGAATATTCTTAAGTATTTGAGAAATACTAAAGACATGTTCTTGGTTTATGGTGGAGAAGAAGAACTTAGAGTAACGGGTTATAGTGATGCTAGTTTCCAAACAGACAGAGATGATTGTCGATCACAGTCTGGTTGGGTATTTCTACTGAATGGGGGAGCGGTGACATGGAAAAGTTCTAAGCAAGATACGGTAGCAGACTCTACATGTGAGTCTGAGTATATTGCGGCTAGTGAAGCAGCAAAGGAAGCTATCTGGATGAGGAATTTCATTTGAGATCTTGGAGTTGTTCCAACAGTACAAGATCCTATTGCTATATACTGTGATAATTGAAGTGCAGTCGGCTTGAGTAAAGAACCCAAGGATCACGGAAAGTCAAAGCACATTGAAAGGAAATACCATTTTGTTCGAAGTAAAGTCGAAGAAGGACATCTAATTGTGAAGAGCATAAGATCAGAGGATAATCCAGCTGATCCATTCACAAAGCCACTAGGAAAGTCCAAGCACGATGAACATGCTAGGAGCATAGGTTTAAGAGATAATGTAAAGTTTTAGTTGTTAGTTTGAATTTGAGACGTTATAAACAATGATAGAAACTGTAATAGACTTGGTGATTAATAATGGAGATTTTTAATGGGAAGGAGTTCTACCATTTACTATTGTTTGTCATTGTGTTTCAGTTTTGCATGTCTAGACACCACTTCCAGAGTAATAAGTTCTTACTCAAACCTCCTCAGTCGATCACACTATAGGAAGTATGTGGTGAATTAAGACTGTCATGGAGTGTTAGTAGATGTCTATGGAGATTAGATATGGCATGGAGATTGCTGCAACACTCATGGGTACTTAATGGGGATTTAAGTATAGGAGAAACCCGCACTTAAAGAGATAACTTCATGGATTAAATCACGAGTGATTTTAAGATGATAATATCTTTTATTCTTAAAATGGAGATACATGAGTAACTAGCTCTTCGAGTCTGTTATACTTTAGTCTATTTAAACGCTGTGCGTAAATGCCAGTTATAAAGGGTATGCTAGGTATGATATGATGAGTTGACTAGTGCTATGTAGTCAAAATTTATTTGTTCCTTTTGCCTAAAATGGAAAAGAGATATCAAGGGCCCTCTGATGATTAAAGTTTGACTTAAAAGTGCTAGGCCTGGCCGAGACTAAAGTGATAGTTCAGTAGTCTCATATAGTCAATATAATCGGAAATCGGAAAACATATATGAATCTTGAGATTGATTATAATCCATGTCTCGGTTCATAAGATATTGTGAAACAAAGGAATGGATGATCACTTATCTAAAGGACTAACTCAAAGATGAGATCAGAGTTCGGCAGTTGCTTGGATGCACACTTTACATAGTTAATGTGATATAGCCTTAAGACCAATAGTAGTTGATGAATTGTCCAAGTGGGAGACTGTTGGAATAGTGTCCAATATCATAACTAATTGGTGGGACTATCATTAATGGTAAAGTCCTTTTTGGGTTGCCCTCAATAAACAGTCAAGGGAAAGATGAAGAATAATAATAATAGTGTTAATATTGTATTTAATTGTTTTATTAAATTAATAATAGTTTATTAATTAGAAATTAAAAGTAATTAAATAAAGCGGAAGATTCCAGAAACTGGATCCAACCGCCGGTTGGAAGGTCCAACCGCCAGTTGGGATTAGGGTTTCAGAGGCGGTGGAATTCGCAGACTTGGAGTATAAGTCAAACAACTCCAACCGCCGGTTGGAAGGTCCAACCGCCGGTTGGATGTCGAATTCAGCAAACTCATGGGTTTCTTCCACAACTATAAATAGGGGCATCCTATACCTTCATAAACATACGAATTAAGTACGAATTTTCTGATAATTTCGAAATTCGGCTTTCTCTTGGGTTTTTGGGTGTGAAGCATTAGAGGTATTCTACTTTGGGTACTTGCCTCCAAATAACGAAGCTCTGCTCGTCGGTCTGCGCGAGAGAAATAGGTTTTCTCTTAAGGTTAGTATTTTCCTTATATTCTCCTTGTCTAATTTATTCATTGTACTATGTTGTTAAAGTTAAGGATCCCTTAGGGTTTTAGTTTCCTAATTGCCTTAGATTATTTAAAGTTTTGTTGTTCCGCTGCGTGTATAATAATCTGGTTAGGGAATAGAAAACCCAACACAGACGTCTCTGATGTCTGAGATTGGGGACCTGGATTAGAGGAGAGTTATCAGTTGAATTGGTCCGTACATTTGGGAGAACTTCTGGTGTACTGTACACTCTATAACTGTTATCCTTGTGACATATTTTGTATCTGATTGCGGACAACTCTACGTTAGGTACTTAATAGGATCATAGTTATAGCTCATTGAGAAATATAGGAAACGTCCAGTAGAGTAATATGGAACCTTGATTGATATAACGAAAAAGCTTTAAAACGTCCAAGTATCCGGTATAGCGTTGGAACCACCTCTGGTGAAGTACAAATACGTGGAAGCCGAGAAAAGGCCGTACGCACAATACTTTATATCAGTTGAGTTTCTGAGAACTCGATCCCACTGGAATTAGTCATCACAACTAGTAGCCTTATCCCTAATAACTATTCATCAATAGCATTGCCATAGTCACAGTAAACACATTCCTTATCTTGATTTCTCTGTGTTCTCCGTACAACCCACCTTTAATTTAGTTTTAATTTCAATAGTTAATTAGAAAACCAAAACCCCCTATCAAAAGTTTAAAAATCTCAGCTAAATTACCAAAGATAATTAATCCACCTAAGATCCCATGCCTGTTGTAGTTTGAAGAACGACACCTGAGTCAAACGTACCGCTTACTGCCCTTTTAGGTCTATAAGTAGTATAAAACTTAGGCTCCCCGTATTATAAATTTAATACACCCACTGGTGCATGCCCTAGTTGACCGGACCAATGACCGGAGTAAAATCCGACCGATCGCTGGGGCGACATCAAATTATAAGGAAGGATTCCGGGGAGTATTTGGGTTCGGCTTTGAGTGTGACTAGCAGGGGGCGTAGTAAGAGTAGATCTAAATCGCGGAGAGAGCCATCGGAGAATAGGAACGTCACGTGTTGGAACAGTAAGCAACTGGGGCACTTTAGGTATCGATGTCCAAATGGTAAACCGAGTGTGAATGCGACGGTTGATATGATTGAAGATGCGTTGCTGTGTTGTGAGAAGTATCTTGTGAAATCCTAGGTTTTGGATTCGGGTTCATCTCTTCATGCTATCCCGTGCATGGAAGAGATGATGAATTTTAGGTCTGATTCTGGTAGAGTTCGTCTTGCAAACGGAAGGAAGCTTAAAGTTGCGGGTCTTGGGGAAGTTGTTCTCAAAATTCACCTTGGTACGGATTGAGTCCTCAATAATGTGAGGTTCATTCCCAAGCTCAAATGGCGGTTGATCTCGATTGGGCAGTTGGATGATGAGCGGTACCACATTGGATTTGGCGACCAACAGTGAAAGGTTATCAAGGGAAGTTTGGTAATTGCTTGCGGTTATATAAGGGGAACCTTGTATATGGTTGAAATTTCGAATAAGGAATGGCTAGGTGGTGAGGTAGGTGTTGAAATTCCTAGTCGACTTGAGCTTCACGGTATTGTAGAGAGATTTGGAACGAGTGGGAGTTCGGTAAGAGTTGAAACTAGTAGGAGCTTGGAGTTGAGTGGGAGCCTTGGGGTTTCTATGGATTTGGTTTGTCATCTCGGTACTACTAGTGTTTTCAAGTCTTGGGTTAGATCATCTCCAATGGCAACTAGGTTGCGACTGACCGAGAGGGGTGAACAAGATACTTTTCAGAGAGTCACGTTTGATAAAACATCCGTGCAGTGGGAGTTGATTCGATGGGAGAAGCTGTACGTGTTTGTCCGAAATCATGCGCATGTGTGTGGTCGGTGATCCATTAATGGTGAAAGCGAGAGTGATGAAGTGGATGATCAAGGGTGTGATGGTATTTTCACACGGCTGCCTTGATGGTTATATTCACGTGGTTGTTCTACTACCGGGTGGTCTTCTCTTAATTGGAAAGAAAGATCATGTAGGCGAAAGGCTGTATGGATGGGTTGTGAGTGCAACGAGAGTATTGGAGTCATGCTGGGCTTCAACCGATCTTCTCATGAACTAATGAGAGGGTGATAAACTAGAGAGAGATCTTGGTCACATTTTAATAGTGGAGTGTTGGCGCCCGATCAGGTCGATGTCGTTAACGATTACTAACCGGGCACCAGCAGTGGGTTGTTTTAAATTTGTAGTTGCGGGGCCTAAGTTTTTCCTAACAATGCTAATCCTAAGGGTGAGCAAGTGGTAGGTATGACCTAGAGTCGTTCTTCAAACCGACTGAATTGAAACTAAGGCGAGGCAGATGAGGGCTTTCAAACTAGTGAATAGTTTATAAAATAGTGAGGTTTTTGGTTTTTATATTAACTAACTTAGGCAAGTAAATAAACAAAAGCGAAATAAAAGTAAAACCTAAAGCAGATAAATAAAGATAGTGTTTGCTGAGACTTCGTTAATTAAGTTATGGGATGATATTTTGAGAAACTATTTTGAAAGATATTAGTTAATTATCATTCTTGAATACTTGCATGTAAACACTAGATTCCCTACTAATTAAAATCCCATTAGCATGTCACACCGGGAGCTAGGTTATGGTAACATTACAAAGTATTTTGAATAATAAGCAAAATCTTAATTAAGGTTTAATAATACTTTCATATGAACAGGAACAAAATCTTAAGGTACTAGATATTACTGAATCATATAACGATTCCTCGTCATCCTAACAGATTCATGTATTTAAAACAGTTCATTTATGACTTTAAACCAGCCATTGCTTAAGACTACCCAATAAATCCCCTAATTATCCACAGCGTTCCTAACTTTAAGTGGTTCCGCCACTTCAAACCTTGGCCATGTCTTGTCCTATGATAATCCCCCATGTAGCCTTGCGGTTCCATAGTTTCATACCTTTGACAAATTATATTGACACAGATAATTGACTACCTTTTAATTGGACGTCGTAAAAAGGTGTTGTAATCACGTTTATTGGTGGAAAGGCGATAGATTAATTTGAAGTTTAAAAGTCTATTTAGAAAGGTTAATTTAACTAGGTTTCTCATTTTATATATATTAGTCCGTAATATAACTACCTTCGGTCGTTACGCAGCTTCCACGTATTTGTACTACACCTAAAGTGTTTCCAACGCTATACTGAGTAACAGTCGAATAGGGGCCATCATATTACTTCATAATATTATATCGTTTCATAATATGACTACCTTCGGTCGTTCCTCGACTTCCATACATTTGTACTCCACCTTGAAGTGTTTTCAGTACTATATCGAGTAACAGTCGAATAGGGGCCGTCATATTACTTTACGATAATTAAGACCATTTATATTTTACTACTATGATGATCCTAAGGCAACAATCAAACAAGAACATGCAATAAGACGATCAAAGTAATACTACCGATCTTTAATATTTAATTATAAATCATCCCATAATTAACTAACTACATCACAAGCAAACACAATAGTAATCTATTCGCTAATCATGGCACAAACTATCCCTAGCACAATTAAAACATACATATTTAATTAAGATAGATTATGATAGAAAGAACCCGGATTAAAATGCGAGAATGAATAGACTTGAATTAATAAGCGTAACTCCAAGCGTACATCAAAGATTACAAGATGTTCCCAAACTTCCGTTCTACTCTAAATAAGCTCCCTAACTAGCCTAATACTAATTTGAAGTAAGAAAATAGAATGAGAAAGTAAAGAAAGAATAATGCCTAGTGTATTCAAGACTTAGGCATGGGACATATTCAAATGAAAGCCTTGGCCTCTATTTATAGGTGAGCTTTGGCTCACACTAGCATCAAGAGGTGCATGTTAGTAAAAGGTAGCCAAAAGGGTGCATCGGGTACTGTACAACACGAAAAGTAGGCGCACCGGGTACTGTACAACACGAAAAGTAGGCGCACCAGGTACCAAAAGTTGCCAAAAATGGAAACCGGGGTGGGGGACAGGTGGCCGGCGGCGGCTGGCCTGTACCCGCCCCGTTTCGCCGTCTTTTGCTTCGTTTCTTGATTTATGCGTATTTTCTTCGTTATGCGTCCGTTTGCATCGGTTCTTTTTTTGTTGGATTCGTAATTCAAAAACAAAGATTTTGACATAAGATAGGCCCTGAGATGAGGTTCCTAGATCCAGATATTGCGTACGAATCATTTGGATCTTCCGGCGGGCGTAGAATCTTCATTCTTTATCCGTTTTAGTTGATTCTTCTTCTGTTGGATTTGTATTTTGAAAACAAACATCTTGGATAGAATGGATATTGGTGAAGGACACTTTAGTCTTGAAATCTTGTTTTGATGCCTTTAATCTTCAAACGTGTGTGGAATCTTCGTTTCTCATCCGTTTTGCTCGATTTTTATCGTGCAACCTTGTTTTGACCATCTTGACATAATGTTATTGATTTGTACTATATTTGAATTAAAATGCCAAGAATCGTTCCAGAATGAGAGAGATATCGGTAGTAAAAACATGACTTTTTACGCGATATCATGGAGTTCTGGTAACTGGTATCGAAAGTCTTCCGACTCGGTGTGGTCGTGCGGCGTGTCCCGATGGTTTCGGCGGTATAGGTTTGAACGGGTTCTATTAAAGTGACGTTTAGTTACGGGTTACTGGAGTTGGGTTGATTTAATCTTCAAGTGGTAGATTGTTGTGAATGAAGATTAAATTTGGGCAGAAGACAAATCGAGCAGCGATTGGGGCGAGATCGCTACTCAAAATGCTGTGGATCGCGCCTTGAAAAGGGGAGGATAGCGATGCGATTTGTGTAGATCGCGCAGCGATCCCTGTTGATCGCGACGCGAAAGTTAAGGCAGCAGAAACGTGTTTTCTTGGTCCCCAGGTTGTTTGTTTCCTATATATTGTAACTCTAACACCTCCGAAAGTAATAAGATTTCTCTCTAGTTTGGCCGTGGATTAAACCAATCAAGTAGATTGGACATAACCACGTTATATTTGCGTGTTCGTTTACTTTTCTCGTTATAATAATTCTTTTGTTACTTGTTTTTGATCCGTTTGTTGTCGTGGGGTACAGTATAGTCTTGTTTGGGTCCTAAAAGCCTTAAAAATGCAAATGTAGCTAGTGGAAGCCATGGTAGGATTTGTTTTGATTAGCTATAAAAGCTCAAGAGACTTTGTGCCTGAAGAAAAATGAATTTGATTGATGGTGTAGAAGAGTATATCGAGAATATTTATGATTTAGATAATAAATATACAAAAATATATATGTTTAGTCTGAACCATACAATCAAGGTGGCAACTACTTATAGTTGTATTAGTTTATCAACCTAAGTTTGGCAAGCACAAGAGAAATTAAATCCTCATAGACTAAATCAAATGCACAGCACAATAATGATATATATTTTATAGGCTTGGAGTTGTTGACAACTCCTAGAGTTAGAGGAAATATTTTGTTCCTTAAAAATTTATTGTCAACCTCGTAAGTTACATTAACTGATGTTCGGAACCAGTTATGAGACTAAAAGTAAGATGGTTATGTGAATGGAGGTGACATTATGCTGAAGCATCTAACAAGCAATCATCCTCTAATAAATTTTCTGGATTCTGTTTTTCTCTTTATATGTTTCTGTTTCTTTTAATTTAGTTCATGTATCTAGCTAGTATGTGGGGAGTGGAAAAGACAAATATCATGGGCCTTAATCCTTTGATCATGTTATCAATGAAGTACTCCTTGACAGTCACCTGAGCCTAGCTACTAGTATGCTGGGACAATGGGACTATAACTAAGGCCAAATCTCCCTATTCGAATCCTCTAGTAATCCAGCAAAACTAAATTATATATCAACATTATGATTTAATTTGATTTTAATAATTCCTGTGATATTCTTCTTCCCCATGTCATGAACATGACCATAGTACGGTTGCACCTGTTGTTGTAATTGTACCCAAATGAAGAACAAGGTTTCAATCTCTTGCAAACTCAGAAACGCCTGTGCCGCATAATACAGTACTAATAAGACCTATATTGCTTATATGGTCATTATTTTAATTGCCTTGGAAGTGCTAAATGGGTCATATCTTTATAGAGCAGTAATATAATCAAGTAACAAAGAGGGGATGTGGGATCGAATCATAATCGAAATTTTAATTTAAAATTACCGAACATTCAAATTTAAAGTAGAGTAACATTACAACAAATCATATCAAGTAACACAAAGTATACAAACAAGAAAGTAAATCGCTATAAAAAGCTGATCACTGCCAATCCCTAAGGCTGAAGTTCACTTTCTAAGAAAACATATATGATATATAATGATGACAAAGACTCTCATAACAGCAATATCGACCAAAGTTCCTGATCTCCACAAAATGAGCATGTGTGCGTTATTGCTTTTCTTCAAAGTCTACTTGGAAGGTGGTGGAGCAAAGAAAGGAATATTAGGAAGAGTTGTTGGAAAGTTTGGGATAGTAGGCATTGTCGTTGGCATAGATGGCAATGGTGGCAATGAGACTTTAGGCATGTTAGGGAGTGTAGGGATTGTTGGCATTGTTGGGATGGTAGGCAATGTTGGCTGGGGTAATGTCGGGATTGTAGGCATTTGTGGTTGGGGCACTGTTGGCATTGTGGGCATCTGTGGTTGTGGTAGTGTTGGGATTGTTGGAATTTGTGGTTGTGGCAGTGATGGGGTTGCTTGCAGCAAATTACGTGAAGCATAACACATCTCATTGTTCATAACGAAGAATACTGCAAGGACAAGAATGTAAAAGTAGCTTGTGGAAGCCATGGTAGGATTGTTGTGATTAGCTAAAGATGGCCTAAGTGTATTTATGAGGTAAAGACAAATGAACTTGTTTAACTTGAAATAAAATGCACAAAGGTCAGGAATATATATAGAGAATGTTTAAGAGTCTTGCGATTATAATACTATTATATGCATAACAACAGTAGGCTATGTTATGCATTTTGTGGTTGGTTCGGATCACCTATTGGTTGTGAGTTGTTTGTCAACCTAAGTATAGGAAACTACCATAAGAGACACGTCGGTTTTATAGGTATGAGACAGTTGAACAACCTCTTCACTTGGCGAGATATTCTGTTTTTAAACTTCCTTTTAGAAAGCAAGTTTTACCAGTTAAGCAGATTTGGATTGCAGCTGTCGATAGCAGAAACGAGAGTGTGGTTAACACACTTCCTAGTGGAAGAAAAGACTTGGCACAAATATCCTTATGTAAACTTGACGTTGTTTTGCACAATAAAAGCCGAATATGGAAATAAGGAGTATTTACTGCTTGCATTAATCAATAACTAACTCAGTCGAGAGTGACAGCTTTGAGTTTCTTAACTAAACACTTTAATATATAATCATGCAGTTATTTATTTTTATCAATGAGAAATACCATTTGAATGTAGACAAATCTATGTTTATATTTCATCTCAAGAATTTCGTAACCAGAGTTAGTCTCATGCTAACTGTAAAGAACTTAGCCAAATAAATAAAATAAATAAAGATAAAAAATTAAGCATTTACGAATCATGGGGTCATGAAGTGCATGATGTATGAGGTTTAGCTACAACCCATGATTATGATTAAGCAATGTCGAAAGACATAACCACAAAACACTGATATTATGATTCTACAGATATGAGAGATGCAGGTAATTTTAATCACTACATTTTAGCAGGTTCAAAACCATATAAAAAGTCACTTAAAATGTTAAGGCTCATTTTGTGCTTTCATATTTTAATGATGTGTTATTTTTCGAAACAAATAATTGGTTTCTTAATTAAATTTATTTTTCCAAGCACCTATAAGAAGAAGAACCAATTTTTTTAGAGCAATCTCTCATTTACATAATCAAAAGCAGTCCAAAGTCACCATCTTTCCACCAACCTCTCACGCATGACTAACAAATCCATTACCTTGCTTCCCAATTATCACAAACTCGATCATAATATTTCTGCACCTCTTCTTGTTCCATAAATCAAGGATATAGGATCTGAACATATTATTTAAAATTCTGAAAAGTGTGTACATATATAATGATATAAGGTTTTACTTTGATCGTCTTTGCTACTTTTTAAGATTTACTGAATTGTCTTCGAAGTGTTAAACTACGAAAATCAGGTGCCACTTCTCACAGTTAATTAAATTAGAGATAGGATGTAGGGACCGGACCAGTTACAGTCGAAAATAACTGAATCATTCAACTTAAAAATATGAATATATTACAACAAATCATATCAATCCACACAAAGTACAGGTAAAAAAGAAAAGCAAAACACATTGAGACACTCCCTGATCATACTAGGAAAAGATAAAAGTTAAAAAAAAAAAAAAAAAAAAAGGATCAAAGACCCTCCACAACAATAATAACCAAAGAGCCTGATCTCCGCACGATGAGCTTGTATGTATACTAGCTTTTTCTTCTTATCTACCAGCAGCGTTGTTGGTTGTTTACTTCTTGGAAGGTGGTGGAGCAAAGAAAGGAATATTAGGAAGAGTTGTAGGAAAGTTTGGGATAGTAGGCATTGTTGTTGGCATAGATGGCAATGGAGGCAATGAAACTTTCGGCATGTTTGGGAGAGTGGGGATTGTGGGCATTTGTGGTTGTGGCAGTGATGGGATGGTTGGCATCTGTGGCTGTGGGAGTGATGGGATGGTTGGCATTTGTGGTTGTGGGAGCGTTGGAAATGTGGGCATCTGCGGTTGTGGCAGTGTTGGTATGGTTGGTATTTGTGGTTGTGTTGGAGTTGCTTGCAACAAGTTACGTGAAGCATAACACATCTCGTTGTTCATAAATAGGAATACTGCAAGGAAAAGAACATAAACGTAACTTGTGGTAGCCATGGTACGATCGTAGTGATTAGAATTGAAACAAGACTCGCTCGAGAGTATTTGAGAGGCAGAGATGAAGTTGATTAACTATGAAAAGATTGCATAAAGGATTAGAAATATATATACATAAACTTTTAGAGATATATGACTATTAACAACTACTTTTAGCTGGGCATATGTTGAGTAGGACTTTAAATTAGTTGTTTTTAGATTGTCAAATGCAGTTTAACAACCTAAAGTATTGGCAATTGTAGGAGGAATAAGGTCTAGTAGTTAAGCAACTGCATAATAAAACAGTGACACCTGACATAAATTATACAATTGGTTTTATGTAGGCTTCAAGTTGTTGAACGTCCTTTAGAGTGTAAAGTTAAACTTAATTTTTGTTTGTTAATTGTTTTCCAAATTAAGGTAAGCAAATTATATCAAAGAAAAACAGATTTGATCATTTGAATTGTAGCTATAATTTGGTAAATGAAATGACAAAAACGCTATTTTCAACTTTCACAGCTACAATTATTTTATTATTATATCTAATCTAATGTTTTGAAACTAATTAAGATAACTAATCGTAAATCCACGTGCATTTACCAAATTGGCAAATTACCGATTTACTCGACAAACATCCATCATTTGAAGAGAATAATATAATATTCCACCTTCTTCAATTAGACGTCAACTGAAGTGGATTAAAATGTGTACATTTATAATTAAGTCAGAAAAATAAAAAAATCTAACTTAAACAGTAAAATTTGATAAATCAAAATCATAAGCAAGCATTTCATACGGAATGAGGATATACACATGCAATGAGATACCCGGTGAGAACTGATCCTGATATAAATTTATGGTTTTCTGGTTGACATTGCCAAATTGAGTGATTTAAAATTACTAGACTAGGGATGGGATGCGATGGGATCATGGTAAGAGGGTGGTTTTAGAACGACTTTTTATTTTACACATACTCAAACTCGTTTATAATATCTTTATTCATACCCGGCCAATACTTGGTGGGTATCCAATAAATATTACTCATAAGCTTTTCAAGTTTATCTGCGGTTTTTGGTTAACCCGTTTATGTAGCTTTGGGCTAACAAATAAACGATTGGGTGTTACTGTTAAAAATACAAAAAAAAAAAAAAAATCTAATGTGGCAAAAAAAAAAAAAAAAAAAAAAAAAAAAAACAAACAAGCAAACAAACCAAAATACCGTATACCATAATATATTCAAGATTTCAAATAATAAATCTAACAATTTAAATATTGAATTAACTATTTTAAAGGTTTAAAAGTATATAATAACAAACAATTTCATTTGTTCATAACATACAAATTTCAAATGTGCTCATGAAAATCCAAATATAAGACCATATGAGATGGGCCTGAGGTTGATATTGTGTATTTGTGTAATTGTGTTACTGTGTTAGTAAGAAAGGAATCCGTTTGTTTAATCCATTACATTAGTAAGCCTAAGTAGTAAGTAGTAACTACTACGTATACGTTAATTCAGTTAGATTAATTTATATCACAAAAATATTTTCTAAACGGTATAATTTTGGGAATTTAGAAGTGATTAATATATGGGTGCACAATCAAAATTGATAAATCCACCATAGCTATTCATTAACAGGTTATACTGTACAACCTGTTAATGCATAACTATGGTGGATAGATAGTCTGAGAGTCAGTAAACTATTTTAGGCCAATTTGACCTTCAAATTAGATTTTGTTTATCATTCCACACAAAATCTTTTATAGTTTTGCTAATGTGTATCCCCGTAAGTTCCTTAAATATCAGTTTTTGCATTTAATACTCAGTAATTCAATCTAATAATTACTTTTTTATACATATATATTCATTACAAAATCTGATATTACGAGCTCATTAAATGCACTATAACGTGTGTTACGGAACACACATTATCAAACCCCAATCTTTTAATTCGTTAACATTTAGTGAACTCGTGAAATCAACCAAATAAATAAAACTTCCACTAGAAAGCGTTCATACAAAATAGTAGTTGGGCCAACAAAAACATGAGAGGGAACTTATTAGTTACCCATTAAGGCCCATTTAAACTAGGGTTGCCCTACCTATAAATTAAAATAAAAATAATTCCATCTCATCCACATTTCATTTCATCGTTCGCCGTTTCGGCATAACATCAACTCGGAGTGAATCAGATCATATCAAGCTTTACCCAAGATGCGTGCCAAGGTAAATTCCATATTCATCCGTTTGTTTCTATGTTTTTTTTTTTATCTTTGATATCAATAAATTTAGATTTGATGAATATCTGATTGTTTGCTTAGCTATTTATCTATGCTAGAAAATGAATTATTTCACACCATCTTATTTTGTATGATACCAATACCAATACCAATTAATTAGTATGACTTTTGTATTTATACGTGTATTTCTGGTTGATGTTATTTTGATATTTTGTTCATAAATTAAATAAAAATCGGAATGCAAGAATAAGAAAATTAATGTCACTTTTTAAATGCACATGGTGTCGAATTTTGGATCTGTTGTGCATTTCTCAAGTTATTAGCGGAAGAACACGATAATGATTTTAAATCAGTTCTTGATTGGTAGTTTATTATTAAGTTATATCCAAATTTGATAGAGATATTTGTATAGGAAGTAATCACAAATGTGATGAAAGTGGAGATATGCTTATTTAGAATTGAGCTTACTCTCTTATAAAAAATTTAATTAATTGAAGTAATTGTGCCTGAAATAAATGCATAATGCCATAATGCGTACCACATTTTAAGATGTTGTCATTTGTAAACCTATAAGGCATTTGTTTTGTGTTTTCGAATATTATGGTAACATCAAAGTTATAGCACTGAATTATCGAATCTCAACTTATGTTTTGTAGTGGAAGAAGAAGAGAATGAGGAGACTAAAGAGGAAGCGCCGAAAGATGAGACAAAGATCCAAGTAGAGAACAGACGTTAGACTGTAGGGTGGTGGCTTCTTCTAATCTTTCTTCATGCACATCGTTGTCTTTTAGCGGAGAGCTAAGGAGTTCGTATGTAAAAGATGGATCTTTGGGATGAAGCTGGTATTAAATGGTCTAGTTAGTTTTTAAATGTTGGCTTTAGTTTCTTTATCATGCTACTACCCAACTACAAACTATGTTTTAATGTTCGAGTGAAACCTTTTATCTATATCGTTTTGAACCACTTGTTGCTCTGCAGTGCTTAATTACCTTATATGTAGAATCTTACTGTGTTTTATGCGGGTATGTTTTTTGTCTACGTGTAGTTGTACCATCTTTTACTCCGTAGGATATAAGCTAAATGACTGACGAGCCTAGACAATGATGCAATGCTAATCCGATAGAATAACAGGTGTTTACAGTAATCAAATGGAGCGTGAATTGTTACTTGTTAGATGTCTAATTTACACATTATCATAGTTTGGCCTCAACGAGCTAATTGTAGTTGAATTAGTAGAGCTTTTTGTTTCGATAAGGTGCAGCCAATGTAATCCAGTTGATAAACAAGAATGTAGCATGCTGATTTTGGTTTATGGCCAACTTACAAACCATATATATAACCTTGGCTTGATGTCTCTGAGTTAGTTTTTTAATCCTGGGTTTGAGCATAGCTAGTGAAGTTTAGAAGCTCAAGAAAGCTTCGGTCAAGAAAGATTGTGTTAAAATGTTAAATGTCTTCATTGCATGATTAGAGAACTTAAAAATATGTCAAAACAATTGACCCAAGGACCAAGGACTCAATCAGTCTCTTACTAATTTGGAAGTCAAAAACTCAAAATTCATTCCAGTTCAATATAGATTGTTTTATCTGCAGCCAACTTTAATGTATACTTACATTCTTGAATGTTAAGAGTTACAGTAGAAGAATAAATGAAATTACATTTGTACTTCGCTTTAGGGGTGTCAAAAAAACCCGACCCGAATAGGTAACCCGAAACCCGACCCGACTCAACCCGAATTCCAAGCTTATTTGGCTACCCAAATAACCCGAATAACCCGCTTCTTATTTGAGTCGGGTTTCGGATAAATTTTTTTCAATTCGGGTAACCCGAATAACCCAAATAAGCTAATAAATTATTTATTTTAAAAAATATAATTATATATATAAGTTATTTATGGTTTATACATATATAATATACATATATAAGTAATTCATTATGATTTATACAAGCTATTACTGTCATTTTGTAAAGTTTAAGTTTATTTAAAATACGAAAATTTGAAATATCATCTTATTTGAGTTAAATGAATAACCCGAATAGGTAACCCGAATAACCCGACCTTATTTGAATTGAGTTTCGGGTTAGATTATAAACTTCGAAACCCGAATAACCCGAAACCCGATTAACTCACCCGATTGACACCCCTACTTCGCTTTGATAATTACTCGGTATATGTTACCAATTACTCCGCATGAGTAGGATTGAAATTAGTACATCAATTTTAAGTAAGAATATGT
The DNA here is from genome assembly GCA_949592205.1 of Helichrysum umbraculigerum. NCBI lineage: Eukaryota > Viridiplantae > Streptophyta > Magnoliopsida > Asterales > Asteraceae > Helichrysum > Helichrysum umbraculigerum. The sequence goes on from CATIUR010000001.1 coordinate 385,280,766, forward strand.
GAATCAATCTCAACCATTCATTTTCATCAAATACCTATTTCCCCCGCATATTTGAAACACAAATATCTCACAAACGGTAAGTCGAAAAATCATAAAAATTGCACCATAAAATTCAACGTTTTCTCCTCTTCGATTTGCCATCCCTCAGGACATACTTTTGACAACTTTTTTTTTCTCCATTTTTTGGTGGATTTACAAATTAGTAACACATGTGTTAGTGATTAGTTGTACATTTGATTTGTGGTTAGGGTTTAGGGTTAGGGTTTAAGGTTAGGGTTTAGGGTTTAGTATGATTAAGGGTTTAGAGTTTTGTAAAGCGTTTAGGGTTTGGGGTTTGGGGGTTAGGGTTTAGGGTTAAAAAAATAAAAAAAAAAAAAATGGAAAAACCATAAACCTTAACCCCTAAACCTCAAACCCTAACCCCTAAACGCAACACTAACACATGTATTACTAATTTGTAAACCCACCAAGAAATGGAAAAAATTTTGTTGTCAAAAGTATGTCTTGAGGGACGGAAATCGAAGATGATAAAACGCTGAATTTTATGGTGCAATTTTTATAATTTTTCGACTTGTCATTTGTGAGATATTTAATTTTAAAAAAGATGGTGGAAATGGGTATTTGATGAAAATGAGTGGCTGAAATTGATTCCCCCATTCTCACACAAATTCCTATTCTCGTTTAAACCCACCCTACTCCGTATATATTACTAAGTTGAGAAAATAAACATATTAAGGAATATTAATCGTTCTTCTTCTCTTGCTATAGTGACAGTTTTGACCTTGATATGATGATAGTTTTAACGCTTAATCATTACTTAAATACCTCACACATGAGAGGGATGAGAGTTCTGTGATTTTAAAGTTATTGATGATAAATATGGGAATTATATGTATATTAATGTATTTTTATTTTTAAACCCGTAAAAAAATTATTTTAAGATATACAAAAATATTAAAATGAATAATTATTTTGGAACGAAGGAGTAATAACCATATGGCCCTAATTATATTCATTGCTTTAATTCAACCAATTTGACCACTATGAAATGAAGGACGAAGATCGACGAAGGATTCAACCGCAGAGCCATAGTTGCATGATCTTATCATCTACCAGTAGTTCTTTGATTTACAAAATCCACGAAAATGCTAGTATTACTATAGTATTCTTAAAAATTTGTTTATAACAACATAATGAAATAGAGACCATCTTAATTAGGTGGCACAAAACTAGTAAACGACCATCACACGTGTGCATCCAACTCATCAAATAACATGACACTTGTCTCCATGCAAGATACATCACACTACCATCGATCCTACTACAAGTACATCAACTTTTGAATCCTAAACAATCAGTTAAAAATGGCTAAAAGCAAGGATGATATCAAATACGCCACCGCACAAGCAAAACTATCTGAAGACGAATCGTTGAGAGTTAAATATGTAGCCGGTACACCCTTGGAAGCCGGCAAGATTGCTGATTCCGAACCCGTTGATCTCTTCGCTGCCGCTAAAAATATATCCGATCAACAACAACAAAGTAAGCGTGTGATTGCGGAATCGAAGCCCGTTGATTTATTTGCTGCCGCTCGAGGTGTTTCGGATGCTAAACACAAGGACTCTGCTAAATGATTCGTAGCTAGAGTGCCCTTTGTTGTATTACAGTCCTTACGCTTTTGTTTAGAGTTGTTATTCAATAGTGTACTTGATTGTGTCGTAAAGTGAAACGGATAAAAAATAATGATACCTGTGTACAATTAATTAATACTGTGAATAATCTTTGCTTATTAAAATTCGACTAACGATGTCAATTTTTTATATGGCTTTCGTGAATTTGTTTAAGATTATAACACGGTCATGGATACGCAATTTACCTTATACACATTGTGATGGGCGACGGGTACTGTTCATTAGGGGTCGATAATGTAACTTTCATTTTCTAAGGGCTAAGATGTAAAATTGAAACAAAAAATAGCAGTTACAAAGTTATTTGTTTTTATCATTATTGTTACAAACACAGATATATCCAAGGAAGATGGTAGTCCGGCAGTGGTGGTTTGCCGGAAAAAAAATTCGGCCAAATTTAGCATCATCGGACGTTAGATCTAGGGTAGGAAACTCCGTCAACATACAGTTCCCGCGGCTGTGTCACTTCACTCGCCGAGAATTAGCCGGAAAATCAAAGGTTTGGTCGGACAAACCCTTTCCGACGTGATGCGTGTCAAAAGGTATAATTGCGAGTTTTTGGAGATGATTTCTAAAACCTGATTTATAACTATGATGATGAGTTTATTTTTAAAGAATAAACATATTAAGAAAAATATAAATTGAACTCTAGGAAAAAACCAATTCATGGATGAAACCTAAAAAGGAAAAGGAAACCTCTGATTAACAAGCTTTAGCAGTTACAAGAAGATGCGATGGGAAGTTGTATGGAAGATGGTAGCCGATGGCGTGATTATAATTAACTACTACGGAGTATTTTGTAGCTAGCGATAAACTACTTGCCGGAGATCGACCGCCGTCCGCCGTATGGTATGTACAATAGATCTACAGAGGAAAGAGATAAGGAGATGTTTGAGCGACGCGGTTGCGAAAGAAGGTTTCTGTGGTGACCGTCACGGCAGCGGAACAACGAAAAAGACAATGAAGGAAAGACATGATGAGAGAATTAACCCATCCTTTTTTAGAGAGAGAAAGGGGAAAACGGTGGGTTAGTATTTAGTTTCAGAAAAATGTGTTGACGACGTACGGCACATGGATTTTGTTTTAAGATGATATTTTACTTTCAGTTTTACACATTTATTTATCTTTTACTTTTATTTAATCTTTTTTTACTTTTATTTGAAGATTCTAGATATGGTAGTGGTAGACAGCTGTACTTTCCGTTTTACACAATTGTATTTTCCCAGTTAAACGTATATATGCACAACGAGGGTTATTGCCTCGCTTTGCATCGGATGCTTATAATACATGTGGTTATTTATTTATTTTATTCATCCGGTTGTATCTAGATTTAAGTGCATTCACAACGTATACACTAAACACTACACTAAATTTGGTGTAATAAAGGAATATTTCAGGAATATACTTGTACCAAATGTGTTTCATCTCCAACATATGCACTAAATTTCTGCACTAAAACTACTTTCATCATTTACACATTGAACCTTAAACTATTTTTACATTATACTTGACTTGAATTCCTTATTTTTATGATCAATTAACTTTCCAAACTATTAACTTAAATGTTAAGTTTATTTATTTACTTTCGTAAAACTTCAATTACATAAGTTCTTTGCATACATCAATGTTTAAATTATCATAATTTGTTTGAAAATTATATTTTATTGTTTCAATAATCATATTATCTAATATAAAGTATATGGTACTCAAAATAATCATACACATAAATAAGTTTTTTCAAGTTTTGTACTTAAATAATAACAATAGTTTAAACATAGGGTCTAAAATGAAACATTATAAATTTGGTGCAAAATTTAGTGTGGCACCAAATTTGATGACTTGGTTGGAGATGATTTTTTACACCAAAACATCAAATTTAGTGCAAAACTACCTACATTGGAGATGGCCTAATATGAACTGATATGTCTTTACTAAGATATACAGTATATATTGGTATGAAGATGATGATGTACGAAATTAAACATTTGGTTAATGTTTATTTCAATCCCTATGATGATTAAAAGCCTCGATTTACAATTTCAAGAGTGTCGCCTATCATCTTTTAGTTACTCTTATGAATTTACAAAGAAATAATAATAAAATAATAATAATAATAATAATAATAATGATAATTATTTTTATAATAATACTAATAATAAAATTCATTTCCTATGATGGGATAATTTGAACGACACAGACTGAAAACGTCATGAGATCATTAAAATTCTAACCCTCAAAATACACCACATATATAACCAAAAAAAACAGCAGATATTATTATTTATTAATTCCAAACCTGTAAGCGTGTGTATTTATAATTTGTATGTACATAATTTTATACTACTCCGTATAACTTTATATCCATGGATTCAAGAATAGTGGGTGTCAAAATATAGCACCCAAAGTTAATATTTTAAGGAGTAAATTGTGCATATATACGTTTAACTGGGAAAATACAATTGTGTAAAACTGAAAGTACAGCTGTCTACCACTACCATATCTAGAATCTTCAAATAAAAGTAAAAAAAGATTAAATAAAAGTAAAAGATAAATAAATGTGTAAAACTGAAAGTAAAATATCATCTTAAAACAAAATCCATGTGCCGTACGTCGTCAACACATTTTTCTGAAACTAAATACTAACCCACCGTTTTCCCCTTTCTCTCTCTAAAAAAGGATGGGTTAATTCTCTCATCATGTCTTTCCTTCATTGTCTTTTTCGTTGTTCCGCTGCCGTGACGGTCACCACAGAAACCTTCTTTCGCAACCGCGTCGCTCAAACATCTCCTTATCTCTTTCCTCTGTAGATCTATTGTACATACCATACGGCGGACGGCGGTCGATCTCCGGCAAGTAGTTTATCGCTAGCTACAAAATACTCCGTAGTAGTTAATTATAATCACGCCATCGGCTACCATCTTCCATACAACTTCCCATCGCATCTTCTTGTAACTGCTAAAGTTTGTTAATCAGAGGTTTCCTTTTCCTTTTTAGGTTTCATCCATGAATTGATTTTTTCCTAGAGTTCAATTTATATTTTTCTTAATATGTTTATTCTTTAAAAATAAACTCATCATCATAGTTATAAATCAGGTTTTAGAAATCATCTCCAAAAACTCGCAATTATACCTTTTGACACGCATCACGTCGGAAAGGGTTTGTCCGACCAAACCTTTGATTTTCCGGCTAATTCTCGGCGAGTGAAGTGACACAGCCGCGGGAACTGTATGTTGACGGAGTTTCCTACCCTAGATCTAACGTCCGATGATGCTAAATTTGGCCGAATTTTTTTTCCGGCAAACCACCACTGCCGGACTACCATCTTCCTTGGATATATCTGTGTTTGTAACAATAATGATAAAAACAAATAACTTTGTAACTGCTATTTTTTGTTTCAATTTTACATCTTAGCCCTTAGAAAATGAAAGTTACATTATCGACCCCTAATGAACAGTACCCGTCGCCCATCACAAATGTGTATAAGGTAAATTTACTTCGTAAAATATTAACTTTGGGTGCTATATTTTGACACCCACTATTCTTGAATCCATGGATATAAAGTTATACGGAGTAGTATAAAATTATGTACAGACAAATTATAAATACACACGCTTACAGGTTTGGAATTAATAAATAATAATATCTACTGTTTTTTTTGGTTATATATGTGGTGTATTTTGAGGGTTAGAATTTTAATGATCTCATGACGTTTTCAGTCTGTGTCGTTCAATTATCCCATCATAGGAAATGAATTTTATTATTAGTATTATTATAAAAATAATTATCATTATTATTATTATTATTATTATTTTATTATTATTTCTTTGTAAATTCATAAGAGTAACTAAAAGATGATAGGCGACACTCTTGAAATTGTAAATCGAGGCTTTTAATCATCATAGGGATTGAAATAAACATTAACCAAATGTTTAATTTCGTACATCATCATCTTCATACCGATATATACTGTATATCTTAGTAAAGACATATCAGTTCATATTAGGCCATCTCCAATGTAGGTAGTTTTGCACTAAATTTGATGTTTTGGTGTAAAAAATCATCTCCAACCAAGTCATCAAATTTGGTGCCACACTAAATTTTGCACCAAATTTATAATGTTTCATTTTAGACCCTATGTTTAAACTATTGTTATTATTTAAGTACAAAACTTGAAAAAACTTATTTATGTGTATGATTATTTTGAGTACCATATACTTTATATTAGATAATATGATTATTGAAACAATAAAATATAATTTTCAAACAAATTATGATAATTTAAACATTGATGTATGCAAAGAACTTATGTAATTGAAGTTTTACGAAAGTAAATAAATAAACTTAACATTTAAGTTAATAGTTTGGAAAGTTAATTGATCATAAAAATAAGGAATTCAAGTCAAGTATAATGTAAAATAGTTTAAGGTTCAATGTGTAAATGATGAAAGTAGTTTTAGTGCAGAAATTTAGTGCATACGTTGGAGATGAAACACATTTGGTACAAGTATATTTCTGAAATATTCCCTTATTACACCAAATTTAGTGTAGTGTTTAGTGTATACGTTGTGAATGCCCTTAAATCTAGATACAACCGGATGAATAAAATAAATAAATAACCACATGTATTATAAGCATCCGATGCAAAGCGAGGCAATAACCCTCGTTACCGCTACATTTACCATCGCAATGACATATCATGATAACAATTCAAGACCTTCGAATTATAGGGGCCTCAAAATGTTTGTGATTGTGTATATTTATGTGTATAAATGTTTGTGACTGTGTATATTTATGTGTATGTATAATTTGATTGTTAATTGCAAGAATGAAATATGATATAGTTATTTGAAAGTTGATTGAGTCACAACAAAAAGAATAGAAAAACGTCGTATGGCTCGATATATATAGGGACTCGTTTCATCAATTAATCATGTTTTTGTTCAGAGCATCCGAATAATTAGAGATGGCCCTGTTGCAATTACGATTGAGGTGATACAACGGTTGCAACTACAGCAACACCGTTGGGTGGCACACGATGGGATGGGGTTACATTGGTTACAAATCAAATTTTGCCCAATTCAAAGTAATTTATTTATTTTCCATACCACAAGTGTTATAAAGAAGTTAAACTTCTATCTCCTCGGTGGTGTCGTGTTGAGGTGACTTGATGTCTATGTATCCATATCGCAGCACAAAGAGAAGTTTGAATCATCGACCTAATAATGAATGGTGTCCGACGTGGAAAGAATCTGCACACGAAAACAATGATTTGATGTCGTTGAAATTCCATAATGTCGATATGCCACCTATTGGATATCTTCATCCAAAGCTTCTTTGCGATTTTACCTTCCATATGTAAGTGTGATTCGGTTTCTTGATACTCATCGGACACCGAGTAGAGTTAAGGTCAATACCTTTGAAGAATTGAAGTCCAGATTAGCACGTGTTAAAAGCCACTCGAGGTCAATACCTTTAAAGTAAAGATTGACACGTGTTAAAAGCCGCTCAAATCGGAATTTCCGGCTAGAAAATATTGACCTTTTTAGTTATCAACAGATTCCATCACACCTTCTCTTTGTTTAGTATCAAAATATTTTTCTCAATTCGACTCCTCATAAATTTTACAGAAAATTCGCTGGTGTTATTTAAGACTAGCAAATTCACAACTTTTTCCTTTTCTTCCAGAATCATACGGAATTACGGAGTATTAGCTAAAAAAAGCGAGTCTGTTAGATTCAGCTCTGGCCCGTCTCGTATGGGCCTATCCCAAATATAATTCATATAGCTTATTGTTGTGAAGGATGTACAGTGTACTCCCTCCGTCCCATTTAAAATGTCCACATTATTATTTTGGGATGTCCCATTATAAGTGTTCACTTTGATATTTAACCAATCAAAAAGGGGAGTGATCCCTACACCACCATAAATTATCCATACACCACTAAATATACTTTATGGTGTTGTACAGTACAACACTGTAATGCACAGATAATGGTGTATGGATAATTATGGTGGTGTATGGATCATCACCCAATCAAAAAAGACTTTAGTAGGTAGATTTAATATTTGATTGGTGAAAAGTGTAGTTAGTGTAGAATCCTAAAACTACGTGCAAAGTTAAAGTGGACATTTTAAATGGGATGGGGTAATAAGATTTAAGAAACAGATACACGAGTCTCATTGCTGGGTGAAGAATCAGAAACATATATAGAAAGATGTAAGATACCTACTTGATGTAGTTAGATATTTTTTGTTACATATGATGCGAGTGTGTAAATGTGAACTATGAAATGACCTACAGTTTGTGAGCTTATAACTTTGACTCCCTTATGTCAAAAAAAAAAAAAAAAAAAAAATGAAGATCGTAGCTGTAATTTTTATGTGTGGATATAGATAAATTGCTTTCTAAATATAAGAGCATTTATGGTGTGTTAAAAAAAACGATTAAATGTACACAATTATGCTATTAAAATTACAAATTTACATCTACGATTAGGATTGCGTTTAGGATAATGACATTTACCATGTTACAAATATAATAGGAATTTTTAACATATGCTCCTATGGCACTTAGATAGTATCATACTACTCATATTAGTATGTAGTTTTAGAAATGAAAAAACTTCTATAACATTAATAATGTCACCAAAGAAACTACTCAAATTGGCTATTTTTCATCTAAACGAAGCTTCTAAAAATACTAGTCGTAATAAGTTAAAGAAACGTCGATAAAAATAAATACTAATTGGTTTATAACTTTAATAAAAAAAAAAAACTGAATTTATATTTCTCATTTGAATATATCCGTAGAAAAAACATGATAAACAAACAAAAATTGCAAGAGATTTGATTTGCACACCATTCTTTTATATGTACGCCAACAAATATACATATGAATATCATATTTTTATGCACCTACAGTATAATATTGTGATAGTTACAAAAAAGGCGTATAAAACACTATTTTCAGTTGTTCAAAGAACAACCATACCAAGCTGATCTTTTGAGCTGTTTCTTTTTCTAACACAAAAAAAAGGTACCTAAAGAGTTTGGATCACCCCTAGCGGAAGTCCTACATACAGGACACTCGGTCCCTGTAAAGAGGTCCTGGTCCATGGTCCAGTCCAAACAACAAACAACATCAAATCACTCGCTGCAAGACACCAACCCATATATTGTGAACTTACACATGAGACTGAATCTGGGTAACAATATGATTCCTTAATAAAAACCAACATGCAAGCAGCATACAACCATAATGAGTATAAAACCAGTGGTAAAGACCAAAAAAATAGTCTATCAACTTTCGCCAGACCAATAAAAGAGTTAAGACCAAAGTAAAAAAAAAACAAAAAGAGGATCCATATGTGACCAATCCAGGTAGCCCTTTCCTTCCCATCTCCTTGAATATCAATGGTGAAGGAACTCGAACCCTATACACATCCCTAACCTTCTAAGTCCTCATTACTACAAGGGATTAACAGCACATTTGAGCAACAAAATAAGCTCCTAACTCAACCCCCTCAAGATAAAAGACAACAGTAGACAACTAAGTTTGATAATAAAAACACATTGAGTAACGATTGTAAAGACTATAACAAAATAAGCAAACTTACTTTCTATCATCAACTGTGCACATTCCAACTTCAAACGCACTTTATATCACCCCACAAATTGGCTCATGGTTTGTATTCATTTTGTCTTATTTATCAGCCCTGTATTTCTTCATATCTTCCTTGATTAGTTTCACTGTACCCAACTACTATCAAATACTATTCGTTCCCAACCACAGGCATGGAACGCTGAGCGAATTCCAGTAGCAGCTTCCTCTGGTTTTCATTTGTATGAGGAAGACTGGCACGCAAGAGTTCAACAGGCATTTCCCGACTAATTGCTCTTGCCGCCTCTGACCCGATAACCATGTCAGATGGGCCACCTCCCTGAGTCAGGTAAGACTGGACAACAGCATCATATTTACTATAACAGTACTTGGTAAGTAGTCCAAAGAAAGCATCAAAAGATGCCTGCCAAAACGCCCGATTTGGCATGCTGCAGTTGCTAGCAGCGTGGGGATCAGTTAAGAGCTCGGTTCCCCTTTCCAGTACAGATTTTAACACAACAGATGCCCCATCGCCTGCTGCACTTCCAACAGGACGTAGCGGTGGATGCTCTGAAGAACAAACAACAGATGCAAGACAAGCACCCAATGCTTGAAGCTCCATCCCTTTAACGGATGACGAAACGGTCTTTACAAGGTTGTTAATAGTTTCTGTTGCTCCCAAGTCTACCGGAGTTCCAAATAAAAATCTTAAATGACGAAAGATAGCCATGCAAACGATGCGATTTAGCTCGCTTCCTGGGGCAAGATGTTGAAGGTACCTCGAGAGAAGCTTCCGGCCCTTTGGAAGGGACACTAACCGTAAAAAGACATGATCATCCTTGGGAGCTAAATCTACCGTTTGATCATTCTTGCCTAACGGGTCAACAAGCTGAAGTGATGTTGCTAAACCTTCTAAAAGGACTTGTCGCCTTTGCCTCAATTGGGCTCCACCATCTTGGAGCTGATTAAACTGTAAAAAGCGGTCAATATCATCAACATCTAAAAGAAGACAAATGCCATCTTCAATGGTGACTCTAGCTGCAAGCAAGGGTTCTTGTTCCAATGGTTTGTCCAACACTTTCTGATCAGGGTTTCCACCGCCAGCTGACTTTGGTGGGTCGACCTCAAGAAGTGGGCGAGGACGACGTATTGAGGAAAAAGAAACTCGACCCAAAGCATCAACTTGAAGAAAAGCGTGAGGCTCGTTAGCAGCACGGGCTCTGGGAGGACAGTCCCTCAGCTGAGTCGGGCAGAAATGATGTCTTAATTTCGCACCATTAGATTTGTTTGCTAGGCAAGCTTGGTGATAGTAGTCATCTACATAAGGATCGTTACTGTGTGTAGCAGCAAGTTGCATTCTGAGAATATTTTCAATCTCGTCAGCTGTCATGTATTTTGATTTGAACTGTGGCCATCCAGTGGTGTCAAATCCGTATCTTTGGCCCGGTCTACCTTTGGGCATAGATTTTGGCCTCAAATCTCTTGAACCCATCCCAAGGAGTTCATAGTTGTTCATCAGAGATGGGGGTGGAGAGAGATGGTGATTCATTAAGTGGGGTGGCTGCAAACCAGATAAATGGCCAAAAGATGGCTGAAACTGATTCTGGAGCCTGTGTTGCTGCGATTGCTGTTGTGACAGCAACTGTGGGGGCAGCAATCCATTCTTTTGGGCAAACTGTTGTTGCAGCATACCGTTTGAAAGATCAGGCAAATTACCACCAAACTGATTTTGTAATCGATTGGGGGCAGGAGGACGAAACTGAGGCAAATTTCCACCAAACTGGGACCCGTGAGGCATCCCACCCATCTGAGCTTGTGGAGATATACTAGAGAACGATGGCTGCATCTGGTGTCCATATGAAGCATTAAGATGACGTAAAGTTTGGTTAGGTGAAGCTTGGGGGGACCCACCACCTGGCGGAGGGTATGAGATGAAAGAAGATTTGGGAACAGGAACCGGCTCACTGGAGAAATGCATATGCTGACTGAATTGTTGTTGCTGCTGCTCAGGGTAAGATGATGTCCTGTGGAGATTCTTCGAGTCATCTATTAGGTGCTGGTTAAGGTTCTGTTGTTGATACTGCTCAGGATACGATGATGTTCTGTTAAGATTCTGTTGATGATCAGGGTATGAAGATGTTCTATGAAGAAGCATTGACGGATCTTGAAGAGGGAAAGAAGAATTTGACCATCTATTGCTTTGCTGACCACTTTCTGCATCAAAAATATCTTGATCAAGCCAGTTGGTGTATTCTCCTCCCTGTGTCCATTCCGCTGAAGATGAATCTAGAACAGAAGCAGCAGAAAAGATTAACACTTCATATTAATACATGCCAAACGATAATTTTATAGGGTTAGCAATGATTATCATCCACAATTCAAATCAAGTTGACATAACAAGAACAGGTTCACTCACTTTCTCTGGATCCTCGGTCACCAAAGACTCCAACACTTGGCCCCCTGACATCTTTATTGAGCTGCAGAATAAAGAAGAAAACCTCAATATCACATGAAGGTAAAAGCACTAATCTAATTGAATGGTACTAACTTATCATGCCAACCTATCATTCCTCGGATATGTATACATAAAAAAATATACGTACACAACACACCACACCGCACCACACACAAGTATTCCAATTTCTTCTTGATTGGTAATTTAACTTCAAGCAGAAGTCCTCATTTAGACTCTCAGGTCCGTTACTTTTTACCGTCCAAGTGATCATGTCAAGCTTGTTTACTGTCATCAGACATTTATATTGCTTTCCTTGTCTTTAACCAAGACAGACTTCTAAAAAATGTTGAGCAGACCTATGAAGTAAGTGACCTTCTAGGCTTCTAGCACTAAATTGTCTAAGCAAGAACTAAGAGAACATTTAAGTGAAAGCATTATTTATTTAAATTACTATAACTAGATTATGAACACGCGGGAAAGGATAAGATCTTAACACTACGATGTTTAGTGCCTAATAAATAGAAGTGAATTCCTAGATACTTTCACAATGGATATAAAAATCAATGGAGTTTGCTTTCTCCATCCCATGTCGCAGCAGCAGCAGTACATATTTGGACAGCTTTCAAGTGTAAGCTAACCTAATTGTCTATAGTTACGATTGCAAAATACAGGTGAGAATTATTATTTTAGATATTGTGGGATATTCCGGGTAGTCAACAAGTAATCACAGGCGTGTCAAATCCCAATATAAAAGAAAATAGATAAAAAAAAAATCCTAAAACAAAAGATGGGCTTTCTAGAGACATGGAGAGTAGTACTCTCATCCTGTTAAGCGTAAATTTATGCAACCTCAAAACGGTCATACGGATACAAAGTAAAACACATCGATACATTGACAGTTAGCGAGCGATGACTAAACAATAAACACAATCACAATTACCAGTAACCACCGCATCACAATGGATTGGTCAACTAAGCCATTAATCAAATCAAATTAAACCAAAACCCATATGATGATAATAATTAAAAACACATGTAACAACAGTGTCGATACACACACCATGATTAATGATCATCATTGTCACTATCATGCATGTGTATCATAAAGATGGCTTCATAGACAATCTACACCTCTTCTTTATACCAATCCCTATTTTCCTACATAGCCTAAACGTAAGCCCAACTATCAGGCACATAAAATATGTTAAAGGCGATATGATATGTGAAAAATATACTATATACAATTAAGCTAAAATCAATGACAATGACGCAAAAAGTATCTAGATACATCCAAGACCATATGAGATGTTAAACATGCTATATACACTTATGCAAAAATCAATACCGAGAATTGAGAGATCACGAACAAAGCCTTTGTTACACTTCATAATCAGAAAACTATAATTAAGATAAATATCATGTCCTCTGATTACATGAAAATGGAAGATGATACGAGGAAATACTTTTATAACCCCCCATAAACGTCACCCCACAGAAAACTGAAGGCACACACACACCTACAACAACAGATCATAAAATCAAGTTGTTTAAGATCTAATCTTGCATTCATATTCAGTAGCAAACTTCTGCATATGATGAATTCATACCCGAAATGCTCCCCTATGATCAATAACTTTGCAGATAAGATGAAGTGTCACCAAATATAGATATTATTTGATCCATACGACATAAGCTCATACCAAATAATTACTCGTTTCAGTAAGGCTAACCTTTGAAAATGTGGTGGAAAGATCATCAATTCCTGGATACACACCCTGCAAGAGAAAACAGTATCACTTGCCACGATCACATACCCCAATTTCCGCATATATGGAAATAAGCAATAATAAGCAGAAAAGATGCAAGATATCACGTTTAGAAAGAAAGCACAAATATTAAATAAACCACTGTAACTTTATCCATTATCAAAGTGTGTCATGCAAATCTTTTACAATATAGATTTGTCTAGGGAGTACTTACTGACCCTCTACCTAAAAAAAGCTGTTCTAATGACCAATATCAAGTGCAACCTTGACCACAAAGTATACAAGAACGAGAACTAACACGTCCGGACATTAGTATAAAAAACAACGAATGAAGTATAAAGAGATCAGCTCAGAAGCAATCTAAATTCTTCCAAAAAAACCGTAATCATATGTGTTGACCAATCTAAAGTGTGATCGTGAAAGCTACTTTTTAAGTGTTGTCAAAACTATCTCCATGTCCATCGTCACGTGATAAAAATTTTAGTGTCAGTGTGCCACCCAACAACAATCAACGTTCTTCAAACATTAATCACTTAATTTACCATGTTCACTTCATATACAAGCTTGTATGAGACAAAGGATAATAAACTAAAGTGTATCTCTCCCCATAGCAACTTCCTAGCAGCATGTGGGAGTGTGGGGCCGTGAATATGGACTAAATAGTTGGAATTATGCAATGCATAATGACATAATCAGCAGAGAACCGATGCAATTAACCAAGATATAACCGTCTATAAAGAGCTCCTGGATTTTCCAGATTTTCAATACAACACCATTACCGCCCATATTACCAATCACCTTAAATACAGAAATGACAACAACTACATATCAACCAAGCCAAAACAGTAAAATGTATACCTCTTCTGGCTCCAGCTGAAACTCTTCTTCCTCAAACTTAGCTACCGGAATGTCTTCCTCTTCATCCTCCAGGCCTCCCAACTCAACTTCTTCGAGAACTTCATTGCCAAAAAATGCATACTGTGATGCATCAAATAAAGCACCTCCTGAATGGTCAAATTCACAGTTTCAAGTTATATACATGATATGAAATGTATACACGTCAAAATTGAGCTAAAACCGATACAAATAGAACCTTAATTCTAGTGAATATTTCTATATTTCAAGCAGCTACAATTCTAACAGCGGTTACAAATCACCAATCTAGAATCTAAGCATGTGAAACAGAATATCAAGAAAGATTTCAAAATCAAATACATAGATACACGATCTGTATAGCATCAATGTAGTCAAAAACCTAAATTATAAATCTGAGGCAGGCTACGATAAAATCGAACATTAATCATGAAAAAAACCTGATGAATTCGAAGCTAGTTGTGGATTAAGATCACCACCACCACCAGCGAATCGTTCCATGTTTCAAGTATTCGACTACAAATCCAGAAATACGAAAACGAACAACGAAAACTGAAAAAATTCCGTGAAATTAAAGGTAATCTATAAACCCTACAAAGAAGAAGAAGAAGAAGCTGCGACGGACAACAAAAATTAAATTAATTAACGAACGTACGAGTGTAAGAAACCCTAATTGGATGGATGTATGTATGTATGAATGTTCTAGGGTTTGTGATTAAGAATTAGGGGAAATAGAAAATAGGAAAATAAAAAATAAGATTTGTTGGATAATAATTAGAGTAGTAGAATATATAAGTGGTTTATATAAGAGAGAATTTGCAATTTTTATCCATGTGGTGTTTGCGTTTTGCCGATTTTGTCCTTTAACAATTTTTTTTGCAATTTTTATCCTTGTGGTGTTTGATTTTTGCCAATTTTATCCTTTTGACCAACTTTTGTTAATTTTTTCCGTTAAGTCTTGTAAAATGACCTATGTACCCTTCGTGATCAATTACCTTTTTTATTTACTTTCTATAACTTAATGCACCTTCCTTTCTCAGATAAACGCCGTAATCTTTTCACCCACCATAATCACTAAAATCTAACCCAAAAGGAAAATCACCTCAAAAAATTCATATTATTTCATCTTAACCCCAAAAAATCAAACATAAACTGAACTATACAAACACAAACTCATGTATCCGATGCCCATTTCCTAAACAACAACAACTGCAGATCAGTTTAATTGTCGGAGTTATGGTTCACTCACCGGAAAATGCTTCATTTGTTGGATGATACATCATTCACTCACCGGCATATCCTTATTACTTCAGATCTGCCATCACCGAAGTCGAAGCCATCGTTTTCAAGATGGCGTCCCACGATTTACCGGACATTCGGCTTCCGGTTATGGCTCTGGTATGAGCCCATCTCTTCGTCACATATCCGTCGAGCCTCCTGTGATGACTCCGACCACCATATCCGTCACATCTACAGTGTAAATAAAAAACAAATCGGGTTTTGTACGAATCGAACATATAAATCAAACACCCAAATCGGGTTTTGTAGATATGGCGAGATAGTGGCGTACGATCAAGGTTAGACCGGATATCGTTGGGATAAAAAAGTAAAAATGATGTTTTGAAGTAGTTGGTATTTTGGTCACTTTCAAGTCGCAATCGAAGTAATTGTTGGAGGTTGAAATTCCGGCCACACACTTTCATGGCCGCTAACTGCAACTTTAATTAGTTTGATTTTTGTTAGTGTTTGATGATATAGTTTGTGTTTGTCTTTGATTTTGGGAAAGGGTGTTAGAGAAAAATTTATGGGTGTAAGGTTTTTGGGAATTAAACTTGAGTTCTTGAAAGATGTTAGGTTGTGACACGTGTGTTGAAGATGAAAGATGGATGTTGTACATGTGTGGTAAAAGGGAGAAATAATTTATTTATTAAGGGTATCTTTGTCATTTCATACGATTTAATGGAGAAAATTAACGGAAGTTAGTAAAAAGGATAAAATTGGCAGAGATCAAACACCACATGGATAAAAATTGCGAAAATTTTTATTAAAGGACAAAATCAGCAAAACGCGAAAACCACGAGGATAAAAATTGCAAATTTCTCTTTATATAAATAGGACGGTGTAAAGGTCCAACCAAAAAGCCCTTGCTTTTTAACAATGATTAAATCGGTTCAATGATAAAAAAGAACAACTACTGGTTATACAAATTTATATCGTTATATACACGTAATTATTTTTAGTTAAATTAATTTAATTACTCTAACAATAAGACCATCGTTATGGTCGGTTTAACAATTCTGAAATTATCATATCTTGGTGATTTTGTTTGTCTTAAGATAAATACTTTGGAGTACGATTCAGCTATTAACGTTATGATGTGTTCTTCTGGTTGGGTTAAATGATTACTTGTACATAGATAATCATGTTCATACATGTAACACCCCCAAATTTAATGATTTGCGGAAACTTGATTTGGGTGTTACTAATCAATAACAAAGCACAAAGATATATAGTAAACGACTCTATATGCGTCGTTTTAACAAAATATATTGATAATGGAAATGTTTACAACTTTTAAAGCTTTACATAGCTCGAGTTTAAATAAAAAGGAGATTTCAGTACATAAGTACTTGTACAAAATATACTAATGCAAGAAAATCTCTATCGTCTGTATGCTGACTCGAGCTAAAGTCCTGAAGCAGAAACATCCTACTGCTTGGTACCTGCGATATATGCTAAAAGGTCAGCTATAAAGCTGGTGAGCTCACAGGTTTGAAATCAGTTAATATAGTATGAACCGCAAGATTTAAATAATGAATTGCATCCAGCAATTAAATGATAGTCATCGTGTATACAGCCATGAGCACATAGTTGAGCTTAACTCGAGGGCCGGGTCCCCTATAGAGAATTCCGGACGAGGTGCCTCCACGAATGCCTAATCCACATTCGTCTTCCCAAATATTAGTACGTCCGTTTACCCGGTTAGTGCTTGCTAACCTGGACGAGGTGGGTCAATCCTATATGGTACCATATACTAATATTTACGCTACAACGTATTAACAACTATGCTGACGGAGGACTTTAAATGATTAGTTTCGAAAAACTCATGTAGTATATGAAATGTTGGTACTTGCGTTCACATGTTAAAAGTCGAGCAATATATCACACCCCTGAGTAAAACAGTAAAAAGAGGGGCTATGAGACTCACCTGAGTCTGAATGCGTTTAAACAAACGTAAGTTGATTAGCCGAGTATGAAGTCCAAAGACTTGTAACCTGAGGGTGTCCACGACACGCGATGGTTATAATCATGATTGGGTATCTCAAAAGATCACCCTTGTAGTTGTTACACAACTATATATATGTCCAAATTACTACGATTTGGTTGATTTGTTAAGTGTTTGAAAACATGTACGGCCCGTTGGTGACGGATTGGTAATAATAATCTCAACTATTATTAATTTGATTTCGTGGCGTTTTACTTGAAAATGTGTTTTGATTGTGTTTTAGAAGCCGTTACGGAATCTAAGTACGGGGGTCCGGGGGCAGCGCCCCTGGTAGCGGGGTCCAAGGGGCGGCAGCCCCTGGCGGGGTCCAAGGGGCAGAGCCCCTGGCTGGGGTCGAGCTGCCAGGTCAGCTTGGAAAATTTTTATTTCTACTATATTGCTTTGACGAAAAACGCATCTGGGATCTGAATTCGGGTAAAATCGAGTGATAAATTTCGAGTCTAGACACTTAGTAAAAATCTGAGTTTTCTGTGTTTTGCGACACAATATGTGACACAAAAGTGGTTATGCGACACAAGGGTTGTGTCGCATAGAAATGCGACACAATGTCTATGCGACACAATGGTTGTGTCGCATAGATGCGAGATGCTGATTCAACAGCGACATAGTGATTGTGTCGTATGGGGTATGCGACATAGTGGTTGTGTCGCAGGTCTTGCGACACTGATTATCGGGTACGACACAAGGTACGACACAATGGATTTTTATACGACACAAGTGGCAAAATACGACACAACATGCGACACAAGGCTTGTGTCGCATGGATGAACATCAGCCCAGAAAGTCCGGCTGTCAAGGTTTTTCCGGCCAAAATTCTGTTTTAAACTCGTTTTTAAGCTATGAAATCGTGTTATATACTTAGTAAGGGACATATATATGTTATATAAACAACCACAAGTGAAAAATACTAAGATTCGAGAGATTTCGGGATTTTGTCGGAAACTTACAATTTGCCGAAATGAAAATCCGGAAAGATAGCGTTGTAGATCGTCGCGAGGTGGTCGTGAATCTCTAAAAATATTGATGATACGAGTGCGTTTGGTAGTAGTATTTTGTGATTTTAATGGTTTTGGGGTGTTTTTCTTTTTAGAGAGAAAAGATAAGAGAGAGATAGAAGAAAGAGATGAAATGAAGAAGAAAAGTGGGAGGTGGGGGTTTATCCCCACTTTTCAGTTTTCTCCCCGCGTTCCGCGCGGTGTTCGTTTTTTTTTCCGTCATTTAACGTTTGAAACAATTATTTACATTTTAATTATAAGTTTTAAAATACAATTTATTACGATATGTTTTGTTTAAATATTTTACACATCAATTTATATTGGAGTTATAAAATGTAAGTTTGTTTATTTAGTTTGCACGTTTTAATATTTTAAATTGTGTAAGTTCGGTTTGTACGATACGAATGAATACGAAATATTATCGTAATAATATTTTTGACATAAAAGCGTTATTTAATAAAATTGGTCACCAACGTCCGTATTAAATTGAATCGAAATACATTCGATTTAAATTGCGTACGATTAAATCCAATCGCATTTTCGTATATATTCAACAATATATATAATTCGATACATTAATTAGCCAAACACGGAACTAATTACATGTATTAACATACGATTAGGCACTAATTACTAGTCCTAATTTAGCGGGTGTTACAATACATGTAGAATGCAAGTTGTTAATACATCGTACGGTATCGTGTTTAAGGTTAATTAACATAAATGTGGTTCCAAAAGGATGGGGAACAAGAATTATGAGCCTTCTTCTTGTACCTATAAAATCGTTTGTGATGGGGAGCGAGGATTACGAGCCTTCTTCCTGTACCTAAAAATCGTTTTTAATTAGTATTTCTATGTGTTGCCTCTTGAAAGTTTACAACACAAAAGGATTTGAGAATTTACATAGCACAAAAAGGTAATCTCTTTGTGAAACTTTATACATGTTACAAGATCATCTCATAATTGCCCATTCGCAATGGTGAGAGATTGACACCCATATTTTGATAACGCTCTTTCAAAAATCCTGCATAAAGATTAGTATAAGTTACTTCCTCAATCTCATTTCAAGTGTCTTGTTTACTATTTTGAATTGTCTCAGATAGGTATCAGCTTTAATGTAACAACAAATCAAAAGAAACTTTAATGGGTAAAGATATTATTTGGTCGTTGAAAAGTATATAGTTATTGAAAATTCAAAAAAATCGTATGAATTGTTAAAGTGGAGATTTTGAATTTTTGACTGGGACAAGTAAAGTATATTATTAGCACAATAAAAAACTGTATATAGCATCAATAAATGATCATAATAATTTAGTATTTATGATCGACTGTTACTCTTCATATTGATTATTAAGGAATTAGACACACAAACGCAAAGAAAAACCATGTATTTCGTAAGTGATTGAAGTTAGGTAATTAAAAATCACAACAAAGAGCTCGAACCTAATATTGTATGCAATATATATGCATGTTCAATGATCAACGCATTTAACATTTCAGCTAAAATGTGTTAGATATTTTCTTGTCTACTTATTCCACTCGAGGATACATAACTCCTAAATCTGTTGATTTTGTTATACCTAAACAAACAATTTCGAAAATGAAACTAATTAAAATACTTACATGAACATATTTCATATATCTAATTACATTGTTTGTAGTTAGTTACAATTTATTTGTCATATAATGTTTGATATTGTAACACCACAAGATTTCAAGAGACATTTTTTTTTATTTATAATTATATATATATTCCTCGGAAGCGATTAAAACAAATCATGCGTTATAGATTGCGTATAACATAGTTCCCAAAACACAATCTATGCATGCATGATGAGTACAAACATTAAGTTAGGTGTTATTTAAATTCAAAACATAAGTTTAGCAATGACGACATGTCAAATAGTCAGAGTAGGCAGTCAAACATTCTACAAAACAACTTCTTGCCCACCCACATCAAAAGTAATCTGCAAGAAGTGAGGAGAGGGGTTAGCATGAAGCTAAGTGAATAGATCACAACTATCAATCTAAACTAGCATAGCAATTGATCACCACAAAGCATCACAACAAATACATCCACGAGGATCGGTGGTCCTTGAGGTACCCTCATGCCGCGGTGGTTCCCCAAGTAACACTTATAACCACTGAAGGCCAAACAGTGGTTTTACCGATAGTTTAGTACTATTACTACATACGACATAACTTCAATAAACAACACATGTACAAATTCATCATGTCGTCCAAAGTAATAGTACCCAAACCCAATATCATATTGACCCCTGACAAAAATAGCACATTCCATAATCATCATGGCAATATGCACTTATACAAAGCTTAACAGTAAAACCAGGTTTACCCGTTGTAACCAGATTGTTACAACTAATTCAGGCTGAGAGTCAATGATCCACTCACCTTAGTAATCACAACCTCCACTCAAAGTTCTAATATTATTGAGTCTTCGGTTTATCTGTAAGCACAACAGAATAATACGAGTCAATAACTCATTCCAAATATCCGTGTGTTAAATAAAGTGCGTCCTTGAAGTCAAACATGATAACTCAATTTACAACACTTCAACATATATATATGAAGCCATAAATTAACCTATCATGATACCATATTACGTGTTACTGAATCATTTAAGCATATAACGTATTAAATAGAAGGAATTTAGAATGAAAACTGGTTTGCTGAAAACGGCACAGAAGCCGCCGGCTGGGTAACCGAACCCGCCGGGTTGTCCATCAAAGCCGCCGGGTAACTACCCAAACAGCCGGGTGAATTAACATTTGTGGTAACAGAACTATTATGCGTTTTAAAAACTACAGAAGCAGCCGGGTTGTCTTAGGAACCGCCGGCTAGGGTAATGAACCCGCCGGCTGGGGTGACCAACCCGCCGGTTCCCTTGTTATTTCGTGAAGCCGCCGACTAGGTAACCAACCCGCCGGCTTGTTCATCTTTTCCAGCAGCAGCAGGTTATCAAATAACCCACGAACCAAACCCCCCAAAATCTCAAATTCGCACACAAAATACGATTCTTATAACTAAGCGACTTCAAATATCATCATACATCATGTTATATCAACAAATAGCTTCATCTAACATCAAATCCATATAAGTTTACTCATTACATCTAATTCCTTCAAACCCTAATATACATACACATATTAAAAGCAATTTACACTTACAATCAAGATGCTAACGAGGTGGATGATGAAGAGGCTAAGTAGTTAACCAAGAATCCAAGCTTAAATCGATTGTTCAAAGCTTCTCTTTTTGATTTCACTTCAATCTCAATATATATGTGTGTGTTCTTTTACTTGGAAGAAAATGGAGGAAGCCAAATGAAATGAAAATAAAAGGGAAGGTGGGAAGTTAGGTGTCGGCCTAACTTCCACCTCCACACTTCACAGTGTACAAATTAAACCCGCTCTAATTTTATTGTCTGGAACCTAAAAACTAATTGCGAGAAATTACATTTTATCTTACCGATAACTATAATAATTTAAAACAAGTAATAATTCATGTATCACAATAAGTCATTTGACCAGTGGACATATTTATTTCAATTGGCCAAATAATACGAATTATTTCTAAACTCAATTAAATAATCAACTGAATTAAGTAAATTACCAAATTTCTCCTAGGCCTGTAATGAGGATGTTACAAATCTTCCCTCCTTAAGAAGATTTCGTCCCCGAAATCTCACCACACTCAAAGAGATTAGGATAACGCAATCTCATGCTTTCCTCCGTTTCCCACGTAAATTAGCACCCAAACTATGTCGCCACTTAATCAAAACCATGGGTATCTCCTTCTTTCGAAGTCTAGTCACTTTTCTATATACAAGCTCTATGGGTTCCTCTACAAGTTTCTGACTTAAGTCGACACGCATGTCTTGTAAGGGAAGGATTTGTGATTGGTCCTCCACCTTACACTTCCTTAAGTAGCAAACATTAAAAGTGTCATGAATACCCACTAATTCAGGAGGAAGATCTAACGATACCGTTTGATCATTAACTATTTGGCGAATTCTAAATGGCCCAATAAACCTAGGAGCAAGTTTACCACGTTTACCAAATCGAATCACACCTTTCCAAGGGGAAACCTTTAAATATACCAATTCACCCACTACAAACGAAACCGAACGGCGCCGCGGATCGGCATATTGTTTCTGTCTATCCCGAGCAGCTTTCAACTTCTCACGAGCTATAGCTACTTTATCAGCAGTAATCTGAACAATGTCTGGACCCGCAAATTGTTTCTCACCCGCTTCCAACCAACATGTGGGTGTTCTACAACGACGCCCATAAAGCATTTCATACGGAGGCATACCTATACTCGAGTGATAAGAATTATTATACGCAAACTCGATCAATGGCAGGTGTGAATCCCAAGACCCACCATATTCCAACACACAAGCACGCAACATATCCTCCAAAGTTTGAATGGTGCGCTCTGATTGACCGTCCGTCTGAGGGTGATAAGCCGTACTCAAATTAATTCTGGTACCCAATTCCTTCTGCAAACCCTGCCAAAACCCGGACACGAATCGTGGATCTCCATCCGACACGATAGATAGTGGAATTCCATGTCGCGAAACAATTTCATTGACGTACAATTGGGATAATTTACTCAAGGAAGCCGTCTCACTAGTAGCAAGGAAGTTAGCACTCTTAGTCAATCCGTCCACAATCACCCAAATCATGTCATTTCCTCTAATGGTTCGCGGAAATTTTGTTACAAAATCCATCGTAATGTGTTCCCATTTCCACTCGGGGATCTCAAGTTGTTTCAACGACCCATACGGTTTCTGATGTTCGGCTTTCACTTGAGAGCATATATGGCACGATTCCACCAAACGAGCAATATCAGTTTTCAAAGTAGGCCACCAATACAAAGGTTTCAAATCATTATACATTTTTGTGCTCCCGGGATGAACCGACAATCTGGACTTATGAGCTTCCATCAATATTACATCACGAAGCCCACCAAGCAAAGGAACCCAAACACGCGATTGGAATGTCTTTAATCCACGAGAATCGTCACATAACAGTTCTTTTCTTTTCAATAGAATCTCGGCTTTCAAATTTTGATCCAACAATGCTTCCATTTGTGCCATTCTCAATTTGTCAATCAAATCCGAGGAAACTTCTAATCGCATAAAACCAACTTTCTCGAATTTCCCTTTTCTACTCAACGCATCGGCGACCACATTCGCCTTACCCGGATGGTAACGAATTTCACAATCATAATCTTTTATCAACTCCAACCATCGCCTCTGACGCATATTCAGTTCCTTCTAAGAAAACATGTACTGAAGACTCCTGTGATCCGTACAAATAACACATTTAGTACCATACAAGTAGTGTCTCCAAATTTTCAAAGCGAAAACTACAGCCGCAAGCTCCAAATCATGGGTAGGATAATTCTTCTCATGAGGTTTAAGCTGTCGAGACGCATATGCTATGACTTGACCACGTTGCATTAGAACACCGCCCAAACCCGCATGTGAAGCATCACAATACACAATGAAATCATCGGACCCGTCACACAGAGCTAAAATTGGAGCCTGACACAATAATTGTATCAAAGTCTGGAAATCCGACTCCTGCTGATCATTCCATTGAAACTTAACATCCTTTCGAGTCAATTTCGTCAAAGGACCCGCGAGCTTAGAGAAATCCTTGATGAACTTTCGATAGTAACCCGCCAGACCAAGAAAACTCTTAATCTCTGAAGCAGACTTAGGTGCTTGCCAATTCATAACAGCCTCAACCTTAGATGGATCTACCTTAACTCCATCCTCACAAATAATATGCCCCAAAAACTGGACCTCACTCAACCAAAACTCGCATTTGGAGAACTTAGCATACAACTTCTCCTGTTTCAAGGTGTCAAGTACTAAACGCAAGTGTACTTCATGATCGGACTCAGTCTTAGAATAAATCAATATATCATCAATAAATACAATAACGAACTTATCAAGATAGGGTCGACAAACTCTATTCATCAAATCCATAAAGACCGCCGAAGCATTAGTCAACCCAAAAGGCATAACAAGAAATTCATAATGACCATACCTAGTGCGAAAAGCCGTCTTAGGAATATCCTCCTCGCAAACCCGCACTTGATGATAACCCGACCTCAAGTCAATCTTAGAGAAATAGGAAGACCCTTGTAATTGATCAAACAATTCATCAATTCTGGGCAAAGGGTACTTATTCTTTATGGTTCGCTTATTCAACTCTCTATAATCAATACACATCCGAAGGGTGCCATCCTTCTTTTTAACAAACAACACAGGTGCACCCCAAGGAGACGAACTAAGCCTGACGAAACCCTTATCTAATAGCTCCTGGATTTGGGTCATCATTTCACGAATTTCGGAGGGAGCTAGTCTATAAGGAGCCTTAGCTACAGGAGTAGAACCCGGAATCAAGTCAATTTTATATTCCACCTTTCTAATGGGAGGCAACCCAGGCAATTCATCAGGAAAGACGTCGGGGTAATCAGAAACCACCCGGACATCGGAAACAGTTTTCTTTTCTAATTTTGCATCAATTATATAGGCCAGGTAGGATACACAACCCTTAGCTAGAGATTTACTAGCTTTCATCATAGAAATCATAGGGATACTACCTCTCTCCCGTTCCCCTCGAGCCACAACATATGACTCATCCGAGATTGAAATCCTAATTAGTTTCTTGTGGCACTCTATACTTGCCTTATTCTTACTTAACCAATCCATGCCTAAAACCGCATCAAAACTGGGGATAGGCATTAATAGAAAAGAAATTGGGAAACTATGATCCTCAATCAATATGCTAGCTCCAGTCACCGATGTGGTAACTGGAACTATCTTGCCATTTGCTACCTCAACCTCAATAGGATTTGTAATACAAGTGGGAGTCAATTTCAGTTTATCATAGAAAAGCATAGTTATAAATGAGCAATTGGCTCCCGAATCAAACAGAACAGTAGCTGGTACAGAGTTGATGAGAAATGTACCAGTTATAACATCTTCAGTCCTGACAGCATCATCAGCTGTCATTTGAAATGCCCTGCCGGTTGCCGTTGGGGGATTCTTTCTTTTCTGGCCAGAAGATGAAGACCCTCCGACCGCACCCATCTTTTGTTTTCCAGCCTCCGGACACAAACCCGAACGATGACCTTCCTTTTGGCAATTCCAACATACATGCCTAGGAAACGCACAATCCTTGATGTC
Source organism: Helichrysum umbraculigerum (assembly GCA_949592205.1). NCBI lineage: Eukaryota > Viridiplantae > Streptophyta > Magnoliopsida > Asterales > Asteraceae > Helichrysum > Helichrysum umbraculigerum. The sequence goes on from CATIUR010000001.1 coordinate 385,306,657, forward strand.
ATGACCAAGTTGTCCACATTTGATACACCTAGCAGTTTGCGGAGTGCAAGGACCCGTGTGCCTCGATTTACAATTGTGACACCAATTGGTTCTCTCCAATGATTTACAATCCGAACTTGGCTTCTTAGGTTGATGGAATCCCTGCCATTTCTTCTTTCCAGGACTACCTGAAGAATCCCCTTTGGGTTTAAATGGAGATTTTTCCCTAACTTCCAAGCCCTGGGCCCTAACATCTCCATCCACAGAACGGGCAAGATCAAAAGCTTGGGAAAGAGTTCCCGCTAGTCTCACGGTCGTCCGATAAGTATGCGGTAACATTTCCACAAAATGGCCAATCTTCATACGTTCATCCGGTACCCATTGTTGCACGAATCTCAGCTTGTCAGTGAATTGGGAAATGAGATCATCCATCGTCATCTTATCCGTTAATTGCAAATCCAAAAACTCACGTCGAATCCGAGTCATGTCAAATCCCGAACAATACTTCTTACAAACCTCATTGTGGAAATCAGACCAACAAATTGAAGCTCTCTGCTGTGGGATAAAATGTGATGTAACGGAATCCCACCAAACCATAGCTGGACCCTTAAGAAGTTGCACCGCAAAAGGAACTTTGACTTCCTCTTCACATCGACAAACCTCAAACTTTCTCTCCACATCTCTCAGCCAATCCAAGGTAACCGATGGGTTTGAACTACCCGAATAAATGGATGGTCCACAAGACTTGAAAGTCTTAAAAGAGCATAGCTTAGGTTGACCCTGAGCTTGAAATATCAGAGTCATATAACCCGTAGGTCCGGAAGAGAACGGAATCGAAGTCTGATAGGTACCATGGTGTTGTGGATGATGATAATAAGGCTGAGATAATGGAATCTGCGAGGTCACCAAAGGTGGTGGTACAGCGCTAACATTTGGTGGCAAAGATTTCAAGATTTGTTGAGAAGACCGGGTTTGTTGTTGTTGCAAAAACTGTTGTTCAATTGCCTTAAGTCTCATATTTTCTGTCTCTAGATGAATCATATAGTCATCATGATCAAAGTCCCCTGCGGAAAAGGAAGTACCAGTTTGACCCTGGCTAACATTTTGGGTTTCAGTAGGGGATAAATGTAACTCCCGCCAAATTAGGACTAGTAATTAGTGCCTAATCATACGTTAATACATGTAATTAGTTCTGTGTTAGGCTAATTAATGTATCGAATTATATATATTGTTGAATATATACGAAAAATGCGATTTGGTTAAATCGTACGCAGCTTAAATCGAATGTATTTCGATTCAATTTAATACGGACGTTGGTGACCAATTTTATTAAATAACGCTTTTATGTCAAAAAATATTATTATGATAATATTTCGTATTCATACGTATCGTACAAACGGAACTTACACAATTTAAAATATTAAAACGCGCAAACTAAGTAAACAAACTTACATTTTATAACTCAAAAATAAATGGAATTGTAAAATATTTAAACAATATATCGCGTAATAAATCGTATTTTAAAACTCATAATTAAAATGTAAATAATTATTTAACGTTTAAACGACGGAGCAAACGAACACCACGCGGAACGCGGGGCGAGAAACTGAAAAGTGGGGATAAACCCCCACCTCCCACTTTTCTTTTTCATTTCATCATCTTTCTTATCTCTCTCTCCTATTTTCTCTCTATTATTCAAAATCACCACCATCCACCTAAATCGCAAAATAACACCACGAAACGCAACCGGATCACCAATATTTTTAGAGATTCACGACCACCTCGCGACGATCTACAACGCTATCTTTCCGGATTTTCATTTCGGCAATTTGTAAGTTTCCGACAAAACCCGAAACTCTCCGTTTTTACTCATTTTTACGTTTTTATGGTTTGTATCAACTTATTATGTCCAAAAATGGGTTGGGTAAAAGATTTAGACCAAACGGAAGCCTCTCGGCCGTTTTTCCGGCCACCGAAATCGTAACAGACCCCGACGTCGCACTTGGCTTGGCCCGATTGCGACGTCAGCTGCAACGTCGCTAATATCTCTTAGCGTCGCTTATAGCGACGCAGCCTATTACGTCGCATTGACTTGCGAACGTCGCACTTAGCGACGCAAACCCTTACGTCGCTGAAATCAACAACGTCGCCTATAGCGACGCCACGTACAACGTATCATTAAGTTGCGGAAGTAGCACATAGCGACGCCGTGCCCAACGTCGCAGTCAGGATCTGCGACGTCGCACCCAACGTCGCACCCAACGTCGCACAAACCAGAACCTCAAAAACACGGATTTTTACTAAGTGTCGAGACTCGAAATTTATCACTCGATTTTACCCAAATTCGAATCCAAATGCGTTTTTCGTCAAAGCAATATAGTAGAAATAAAAATTTTCCAAGCTGACCTGGCAGCTCGACCCCAGCCAGGGGCTCTGCCCCTTGGACCCCGCCAGGGGCTGCCGCCCCTTGGACCCCGCTACCAGGGGCGCTGCCCCCGGACCCCCGTACTTAGATTCCGTAACGGCTTCTAAAACACAATCAACATACATTTTTCAAGTAAAACGCCACGAAATCAAACTAATAATAGTTGAGATTATTATTACAAATCCGTCACCAACGGGCCGTACACTTTTCAAACAATTAAACGTATCAACCAAATAGTGGAGATTTGGACATTATAGTTGAATGAACAACTACAAGGGTGATCTTTTGAGATACCCAATCATGATTATAACCATCGCGTGTCGTGGACACCCTCATGTTACAAGTCTTTGGACTTCATACTTGGCTAATCAACTTACGTTTGTTTAAACGCTTTTAGACTCAGGTGAGTCTCACAGCCTCTTTTACTGTTTTACTCAGGGGTGTGATATATTGCTCAACTTTTAACATGTGAACGCAAGTACAAACATTTCATATACTACATGAGTTTTTCGAAACTAATCATTTTAAAGTCCTCCGTCAGCATAGTTGTTAATACGTTGTAGCGTGAATATTAGTATATGGTACCATATAGGATTGACCCACCTCGTCCGGGTTAGCAAGCACTAACCGGGTAAACGGACGTACTAATATTTGGGAAGACGAATGTGGATTAGGCATTCGTGGAGGCAACCTCGCCCGGAATTCTCTATAGGGGACCCGGCCCTCGAGTTAAGCTCAACTATGTGCTCATGGCTGTATACACGATGACTATCATTTAATTGCTGGATGCAATTCATTATTTAATTGATGGATGCAATTCCTTATTTAAATCTTGCGGTTCATACTATATTAACTGATTTCAAACCTGTGAGCTCACCAGCTTTCTAGCTGACCTTTTAGCATATATCGCAGGTACCAAGCAGTAGGATGTTTCTGCTTCAGGACCTTAGCTCGAGTCAGCATACAGAAGATTGAGATTTTCTTGCATTAGTATATTTTGTACAAGTACTTATGTACTGAAATCTCCTTTTATTTAAACTCGAGCTATGTAAAGCTTTAAATGTTGTAAACATTTCAGTTATCAATATATTTTGTTAAAACGACGCATATAGAGTCGTTTACTATATATCTTTGTGCTTTGTTATTGATTAGTAACACCCAAATCAAGCTTCCGCAAATTATTAAATTTGGGGGTGTTACAGATTGGTATCAGAGCCTAAGGTTATAGTGAACTAGGTTGCATTTAGTGGGCCTAGACTATGACCATTAGGCGGTATTCCTTATTAGGTGTAACTGGTTCAGTGATTACGTCATACGAGTTTAATTTAACATAGCCTGATCAACTATGTACAATTAAGCAAAGATGATGTAAGATCTGAAAGTAGTTATGGCTGAACAGGGTACAATAGAAGACTCTGACCTCGAGAGAACCGAGACTTAAACATGTTTATGCTAGACACTCAATAAGCTATATTATATAGGAACTATATAAATATAGGACTCAATCTTACTAACGCTTTATCTCAGAAATGGCAAACACACCATCAAACTCATCTCGCTCTCAATCCGGGTCGCAGAACCCAAGGGTAGCAAGGAGGAACAACAGGTTGCCTCGAGCTGGCCCGTACCCCACTCACTTCACCTTGCCGGCCTTAGCCACTAAGGTGAACCAACACGAGCAGCGACTTCGCTCCATGGATGTGGTGTTGCAGGAAACAAACGAAAACTGGAGACTTACATCTCTCGAGCGCATCGAACAAGTCTCCGACGACCTTGAGATCACAAACAACAACATGGATGTCCTTCGCAACCAAGTAATAGAAATAAGCGTGGAAAATGCCCTTCTGTGACAAAGGATGGAAGAGTGTGAACAGCGCTCACATGAAGCAGAAGAGTATGCCCGTGGACTAACACAACGACTAGCACTAGCAGAAGATAACGCCCGACAAGCTAGCAGACTTGCAAACACTGTTGACCGTCTTGTCACGATGATGGAACAAATTAATCTACGTTAAGACTAGTGTAGTCTTTGTCTTGTAATCTATCCTGTAATCTAGTAACTATCTACGCGCTACTCTAAAATTCGGTCGGATGTAACAATTCCCGACGCCTTTTGTAATAACTCTGTAGGATGTAACCTTTGAACTCATATTAGCTATCAAATATTCCTTGTTGTTCAACTCATATTAATTGTCATTTTTCCATGTTGATGTCATGTATTACTGCTTTTATACATGTACATCTATAACAAATACAACTTTCCTACGAAATCTCATGTATCTTCATTTCTTTTATTGAAGAATCATGCCGCCAAAGTCAAGACCATACACCGATGCTCAGCTTACATCGCTTATAACCCAGGCTGTTACTGAAGCCTTGGCTCGGAATACCCCACAAAACTCCACCAGAAACAGCGATGCCGCTGAAACCACTACTGCTAAACCTTGTTCTTACAAGGACTTTCAAAGCTGCAAACCCTCCAGCTTCAAGGGTTCTGAAGGAGCCATCGGACTTATCAGATGGTTCGAGAAAATGGAAAATGTTTTCCGTGTCAGCAAATGCGCGGAGAACGACAAAGTAAACTTCGCCACCTGCTCTCTTGAAGATGATGCCCACTCTTGGTGGAATTCATATACCCAATCAGTGGGTGCTGACACTGCCTACCAACTCTCTTGGGAGGACTTGAAAGCAAAACTCACTGCCAAATACTGCTTAATCGCCAAACTCCAAAAGCTGGACGAGGAGTTCTGGAACCTAAAGGTTCAGGGTGGTGATATCGATGGTTATACCACCAGATTCCAGCAACTCGCTGCCCTCCGCCCAGCCATGGTAAGCACAGAACCTGATAAAATCAGGAAGTACATCCTTGGCCTTCCTGAGCCTGTTCGGGGGCATGTTACCTCTTCCAACCAAACCACCATTGACGGTGCAATTCTATTGGCCCAAGACCTGATGTCCATGAGCCAAGATTCTGAACCACCCACTTCATCCCCTCAAAACAACAAACGAAAGTGGTCTGACTACCACAACAACCACTCCAACCAACAAAACAAGAAACCCGACACCATCAAAGCCTACAACACCACCACTGACATCACACGGGGCTACACTGGGAACAAACCCTATTGTTCCAAGTGCAGTCGCCACCATGAAGGTTCCTGTGGTCCCTTTTGCAACAATTGCAAGAGGTACGGCCATCTCACCAAAGACTGCAATTCTCCTGCCAACAACAATTCCAACAACAACACCAGACCACCCAAAGTCTGCTTTGAGTGTGGGAAACCCAGGCACTTCAGGGACACGTGCCCAAGCTGAAGAATAACAACAACAACAACAACAACAACAACCGTAACAGCAGCAACAACAACACCCGAAGCAGAGCCTTCGTCATCAAATCTGGGGACGCCCGCCAAGACCCGAATGTGGTCTCGGGTATGTTCCTCCTCAACAACTTAAATGCTTCTGTTCTATTTGATACTGGTGCTGATAGAAGCTTTATCTCTGATGACTTTTGCCCACTACTTGACATCAATCCTGTTGCCTTAGATGTTAAGTACACTGTAGAGCTAGCAAATGGGGAACTTATAGAAACCGATAGTGTGATACCTAATTGCACTTTAAACCTAGCTGATGAAGCCTTTTCAATCGATCTTGTACCCGTTGAAATCGGAAGTTTCGACGTTATCATTGGAATGGACTGGTTGTCCAAACACCGAGCTGAAATCATTTGTTACGATAAGATCGTCCGCATTCCACTCACTGCCGGTGGAACCTTGATCATACAGGGGGAGACCGGTGGGACGGGACTCAATATCATCTCTTGTTTAAAAACCCGAAAATTTCTGAGAAAGGGTTACCCTGCAATACTCGCACACATCTCAGAGAAGAAGTCGGAGGAGAAGCGACTTGAGGATGTGCCGATTGTTAGAGACTTTCCCGAAGTCTTTCCGGAAGAACTACCTGGTTTACCTCCACCTAGACAGGTTGAGTTCTCAATTGATCTCGTGCCGGGTGCCGCACCGGTGGCCCGTGCACCGTACCGTTTAGCCCCATCCGAACTTCAGGAGTTGTCCTCTCAGTTACAGGAACTTCTGGATAGAGGATTCATTAGGCCGAGTTCTTCGCCTTGGGGAGCTCCGGTCTTATTTGTTAAAAAGAAGGATGGTTCATTCAGAATGTGCATCGACTACCGAGAGTTGAACAAATTGACCGTCAAACCGATATCCACTTCCTCGCATTGATGATCTATTCGACCAACTTCAGGGTTCAAGTTTCTACTCAAAAATCGACCTGCGATCAGGCTATCACCAGTTACGAGTTCGCGACGCCGATATTCCAAAAACTGCTTTCAGAACTCGTTACGGGCACTACGAATTTCAAGTGATGCCCTTCGGTCTAACCAACGCGCCGGCTGTATTTATGGACCTCATGAACCGGGTGTGCAAACCTTACCTCGACAAGTTTGTCATTGTCTTCATCGATGACATACTCATTTACTCGCGCAACGAACAAGAACATGCGCAACACCTCAAAACCATCCTTGAACTACTCAGACACGAGGAGCTTTATGCCAAATTCTCTAAGTGTGAGTTCTGGATACAAACTGTTCAATTCCTTGGTCACGTGATCGACAGTCAGGGAATTCACGTTGACCCATCAAAAATCGAGGCTATCAAAGACTGGCAAGCACCCACCACTGCAACTGAAGTACGTCAATTCTTGGGTCTTACTGGGTACTATCGGCGATTCATCGAGAATTTCTCCAAAATAGCTCAACCACTCACGGTACTGACTCAGAAGGAAAAGAAGTTCGATTGGACTGATAAACAAGAGTCATCGTTCCAATTATTAAAACAAAAGCTTTGCAGTGCTCCAATTCTATCACTACCCGAAGGCACCGATGACTTCGTGGTATACTGCGATGTTTCTCACCAAGGTCTCGGTTGCGTACTGATGCAACGAGACAAAGTCATTGCCTATGCCTCACGACAGCTGAAAATTCACGAAAAGAACTACACCACTCATGATCTCGAACTTGGAGCTGTCGTTTTTGCTCTCAAAATCTGGAGACATTATCTCTACGGCACTAAGTGCACAATCTTTACCGACCACAAAAGTCTCCAACATATATTCGATCAGAAGGATCTCAATATGAGGCAACGTCGATGGGTCGAGTTGCTTACCGATTACGATTGCGAGATCAAGTACCATCCAGGGAAGGCTAATGTTGTAGCCGACGCCCTCAGTCGAAAGGAACGACCAAAACCACTTCGAGTCCGAGCCCTCAGTATGACCATTCACAACGACCTTACCGTTCAAATTCATACCGCTCAGATCGAAGCCCTGAAACCTGAAAACATCAAAAATGAAGCCTTGCGGGGTATTGACAAACAATTTGAAGTCAAATCTAACGGGATTAGGTATTTCTCAAACCGAATCTGGTTGCCTAATTTCGGGAACCTACGAGACTTGGTGATGGATGAAGCTCACAAGTCTAAATATTCTATCCACCCAGGATCCGATAAGATGTACCACGGAATCAAGGAATTTTATTGGTGGCCAAACATGAAAGCCGAAATCGCTACTTATGTCAGCAAGTGTCTTACTTGCTCGAAAGTCAAAACCGAACATCAGAAACCACCTGGTTTACTCCAACAACCTGAAATCCCTGAATGGAAATGGGAACAAATTGCCATGGATTTCATAACCAAACTACCCAAATCGTCGAACGGTTGCGGTACCATTTGGGTGATCGTTGACCGGCTCACTAAATCTGCCCACTTCCTGGCAATCAAGGAAAACGATAAAATGGAACGCCTTACACAAATCTACATCAAGGAAATCGTTTCTCATCACGGTGTTCCAATCTCGATCATCTCTGACAGGGATGCCCGTTTCACCTCTCACTTTTGGCAATCACTTCAAAAAGCTTTGGGTACTCGTCTTGATATGAGTACCGCATACCATCCTCAAACCGACGGCCAAAGTGAACGAACCATTCAGACACTGGAAGATATACTACGCGCCTGCGTAGTTGATTTCGGTACAAACTGGGAAAGACATCTACCGTTGTGCGAATTCTCGTACAATAACAGCTATCACGCCAGCATTAAGGCTGCACCTTTTGAGGCACTGTACGGTCGTAAGTGCCGATCACCGATCTGTTGGACTGAAGTGGGAGATAGTCAACTCACTGGTCCTGAACTCATACACGCCACCACTGAGAAAATTGTGAAATCCAAAACAGACTCAAAGCCGCACGTGATCGTCAGAAAAGTTATGCTGATTTGAGACGCAAACCACTCGAGTTCCAAGTTGGGGATCGAGTACTCTTAAAAGTATCGCCTTGGAAAGGCGTCATCCGTTTTGGCAAACGTGGGAAGTTAAATCCCAGGTACATCGGGCCTTTTGAGATCCTCGAACGGATTGGCCCCGTAGCTTATCGATTGCAGCTGCCATCCGAACTCAGCAGCGTGCACCCTACTTTTCATATTTCCAATTTGAAGAAGTGTCTGTCTGATGAGACGCTTATTATTCCACTAGATGAAATTCGTGTTGACGATAAACTTCATTTCGTTGAGGAACCCACTGAAATTATGGACCGTGAGGTCAAACAACTGAAACAAAGTCGTATTCCCATCGTCAAGGTCAGATGGAATTCGCGGCGTGGTCCGGAATTCACCTGGGAATGGGAAGACCAAATGCGACTCAAATATCCTCAACTATTCACTGATTCTACATCAAACACGACTTCGAACTAAATTTCGGGACGAAATTCTTCTAACAGGGGGAGAATGTAACACCCGCCAAATTAGGACTAGTAATTAGTGCCTAATCATACGTTAATACATGTAATTAGTTCTGTGTTAGGCTAATTAATGTATCGAATTATATATATTGTTGAATATATACGAAAAATGCGATTTGGTTAAATCGTACGCAGCTTAAATCGAATGTATTTCGATTCAATTTAATACGGACGTTGGTGACCAATTTTATTAAATAACGCTTTTATGTCAAAAAATATTATTATGATAATATTTCGTATTCATACGTATCGTACAAACGGAACTTACACAATTTAAAATATTAAAACGCGCAAACTAAGTAAACAAACTTACATTTTATAACTCAAAAATAAATGGAATTGTAAAATATTTAAACAATATATCGCGTAATAAATTGTATTTTAAAACTCATAATTAAAATGTAAATAATTATTTAACGTTTAAACGACGGAGCAAACGAACACCACGCGGAACGCGGGGCGAGAAACTGAAAAGTGGGGATAAACCCCCACCTCCCACTTTTCTTTTTTATTTCATCATCTTTCTTATCTCTCTCTCTCCTATTTTCTCTCTATTATTCAAAATCACCACCATCCACCTAAATCGCAAAATAACACCACGAAACGCAACCGGATCACCAATATTTTTAGAGATTCACGACCACCTCGCGACGATCTACAACGCTATCTTTCCGGATTTTCATTTCGGCAATTTGTAAGTTTCCGACAAAACCCGAAACTCTCCGTTTTTACTCATTTTTACGTTTTTATGGTTTGTATCAACTTATTATGTCCAAAAATGGGTTGGGTAAAAGATTTAGACCAAACGGAAGCCTCTCGGCCGTTTTTCTGGCCACCGAAATCGTAACAGACCCCGACGTCGCACTTGGCTTGGCCCGATTGCGACGTCAGCTGCAACGTCGCTAATATCTCTCAGCGTCGCTTATAGCGACGCAGCCTATTACGTCGCATTGACTTGCGAACGTCGCACTTAGCGACGCAAACCCTTACGTCGCTGAAATCAACAACGTCGCCTATAGCGACGCCACGTACAACGTCGCATTAAGTTGCGGAAGTCGCACATAGCGACGCCGTGCCCAACGTCGCAGTCAGGATCTGCGACGTCGCACCCAACGTCGTACCCAACGTCGCACCCAACGTCGCACAAACCAGAACCTCAAAAACACGGATTTTTACTAAGTGTCGAGACTCGAAATTTCTCACTCGATTTTACCCAAATTCGGATCCAAAAGCGTTTTTCGTCAAAGCAATATAGTAGAAATAAAAATTTTCCAAGCTGACCTGGCAGCTCGACCCCAGCCAGGGGCTCTGCCCCTTGGACCCCGCTACCAGGGGCGCTGCCCCCGGACCCCCGTACTTAGATTCCGTAACGGCTTCTAAAACACAATCAACATACATTTTTCAAGTAAAACGCCACGAAATCAAACTAATAATAGTTGAGATTATTATTACAAATCCGTCACCAACGGGCCGTACACTTTTCAAACACTTAAACGTATCAACCAAATAGTGGAGATTTGGACATTATAGTTGAATGAACAACTACAAGGGTGATCTTTTGAGATACCCAATCATGATTATAACCATCGCGTGTCGTGGACACCCTCAGGTTACAAGTTTTTGGACTTCATACTTAGCTAATCAACTTACGTTTGTTTAAACGCTTTCAGACTCAGGTGAGTCTCACAGCCCCTCTTTTACTGTTTTACTCAGGGGTGTGATATATTGCTCAACTTTTAACATGTGAACGCAAGTACAAACATTTCATATACTACATGAGTTTTTCGAAACTAATCATTTTAAAGTCCTCCGTCAGCATAGTTGTTAATACGTTGTAGCGTGAATATTAGTATATGGTACCATATAGGATTGACCCACCTCGTCCGGGTTAGCAAGCACTAACCGGGTAAACGGACGTACTAATATTTGGGAAGACGAATGTGGATTAGGCATTCGTGGAGGCAACCTCGCCCGGAATTCTCTATAGGGGACCCGGCCCTCGAGTTAAGCTCAACTATGTGCTCATGGCTGTATACACGATGACTATCATTTAATTGCTGGATGCAATTCATTATTTAATTGCTGGATGCAATTCCTTATTTAAATCTTGCGGTTCATACTATATTAACTGATTTCAAACCTGTGAGCTCACCAGCTTTCTAGCTGACATTTTAGCATATATCGCAGGTACCAAGCAGTAGGATGTTTCTGCTTCAGGACCTTAGCTCGAGTCAGCATACAGAAGATTGAGATTTTCTTGCATTAGTATATTTTGTACAAGTACTTATGTACTGAAATCTCCTTTTATTTAAACTCGAGCTATGTAAAGCTTTAAATGTTGTAAACATTTTAGTTATCAATATATTTTGTTAAAACGACGCATATAGAGTCGTTTACTATATATCTTTGTGCTTTGTTATTGATTAGTAACACCCAAATCAAGCTTCCGCAAATCATTAAATTTGGGGGTGTTACAATACATTAGTTCGAGAGGCATCATTGGGTGTGTCGGCTGGAGGTTCATTATCTGCCATATCTGTACCAAAACAACATCTCATAACACGTTAATTGTTAGTACCTATATACTAACCAGCTTCACATGCTAACAAAATCCCACTCACAGGAATGTTTGACTGACACACATAGATTTGGGATTGAACACTTAACCCATGCTCAATTCACCCAAACCTAGGCTTTGATACCACTTGTAACACCACAAGATTTCAAGAGACATTTTTTTTTATTTATAATTATATATATATTCCTCGGAAGCGATTAAAACAAATCATGCGTTATAGATTGCATATAACATAGTTCCCAAAACACAATCTATGCATGCATGATGAGTACAAACATTAAGTTAGGTGTTATTTAAATTCAAAACATAAGTTTAGCAATGACGACATGTCAAATAGTCAGAGTAGGCAGTCAAACATTCTACAAAACAACTTCTTGCCCACCCACATCAAAAGTAATCTGCAAGAAGTGAGGAGAGGGGTTAGCATGAAGCTAAGTGAATAGATCACAACTATCAATCTAAACTAGCATAGCAATTGATCACCACAAAGCATCACAACAAATACATCCACGAGGATCGGTGGTCCTTGAGGTACCCTCATGCCGCGGTGGTTCCCCAAGTAACACTTATAACCACTGAAGGCCAAACAGTGGTTTTACCGATAGTTTAGTACTATTACTACATACGACATAACTTCAATAAACAACACATGTACAAATTCATCATGTCGTCCAAAGTAATAGTACCCAAACCCAATATCATATTGACCCCTGACAAAAATAGCACATTCCATAATCATCATGGCAATATGCACTTATACAAAGCTTAACAGTAAAACCAGGTTTACCCGTTGTAACCAGATTGTTACAACTAATTCAGGCTGAGAGTCAATGATCCACTCACCTTAGTAATCACAACCTCCACTCAAAGTTCTAATATTATTGAGTCTTCGGTTTATCTGTAAGCACAACAGAATAATACGAGTCAATAACTCATTCCAAATATCCGTGTGTTAAATAAAGTGCGTCCTTGAAGTCAAACATGATAACTCAATTTACAACACTTCAACATATATATATATGAAGCCATAAATTAACCTATCATGATACCATATTACGTGTTACTGAATCATTTAAGCATATAACGTATTAAATAGAAGGAATTTAGAATGAAAACTGGTTTGCTGAAAACGGCACAGAAGCCGCCGGCTGGGTAACCGAACCCGCCGGGTTGTCCATCAAAGCCGCCGGGTAACTACCCAAACAGCCGGGTGAATTAACATTTGTGGTAACAGAACTATTATGCGTTTTAAAAACTACAGAAGCAGCCGGGTTGTCTTAGGAACCGCCGGCTAGGGTAATGAACCCGCCGGCTGGGGTGACCAACCCGCCGGTTCCCTTGTTATTTCGTGAAGCCGCCGGCTAGGTAACCAACCCGCCGGCTTGTTCATCTTTTCCAGCAGCAGCAGGTTATCAAATAACCCACGAACCAAACCCCCCAAAATCTCAAATTCGCACACAAAATACGATTCTTATAACTAAGCGACTTCAAATATCATCATACATCATGTTATATCAACAAATAGCTTCATCTAACATCAAATCCATACAAGTTTACTCATTACATCTAATTCCTTCAAACCCTAATATACATACACATATTAAAAGCAATTTACACTTACAATCAAGATGCTAACGAGGTGGATGATGAAGAGGCTAAGTAGTTAACCAAGAATCCAAGCTTAAATCGATTGTTCAAAGCTTCTCTTTTTGATTTCACTTCAATCTCAATATATATGTGTGTGTTCTTTTACTTGGAAGAAAATGGAGGAAGCCAAATGAAATGAAAATAAAAGGGAAGGTGGGAAGTTAGGTGTCGGCCTAACTTCCACCTCCACACTTCACAGTGTACAAATTAAACCCGCTCTAATTTTATTGTCTGGAACCTAAAAACTAATTGCGAGAAATTACATTTTATCTTACCGATAACTATAATAATTTAAAACAAGTAATAATTCATGTATCACAATAAGTCATTTGACCAGTGGACATATTTATTTCGATTGGCCAAATAATACGAATTATTTCTAAACTCAATTAAATAATCAACTGAATTAAGTAAATTACCAAATTTCTCCTAGGCCGGTAATGAGGATGTTACAAATCTTCCCTCCTTAAGAAGATTTCGTCCCCGAAATCTCACCACACTCAAAGAGATTAGGATAACGCAATCTCATGCTTTCCTCCGTTTCCCACGTAAATTAGCACCCAAACTATGTCGCCACTTAATCAAAACCATGGGTATCTCCTTCTTTCGAAGTCTAGTCACTTTTCTATATACAAGCTCTATGGGTTCCTCTACAAGTTTCTGACTTAAGTCGACACGCATGTCTTGTAAGGGAAGGATTTGTGATTGGTCCTCCACCTTACACTTCCTTAAGTAGCAAACATTAAAAGTGTCATGAATACCCACTAATTCAGGAGGAAGATCTAACGATACCGTTTGATCATTAACTATTTGGCGAATTCTAAATGGCCCAATAAACCTAGGAGCAAGTTTACCACGTTTACCAAATCGAATCACACCTTTCCAAGGGGAAACCTTTAAATATACCAATTCACCCACTACAAACGAAACCGAACGGCGCTGCGGATCGGCATATTGTTTCTGTCTATCCCGAGCAGCTTTCAACTTCTCACGAGCTATAGCTACTTTATCAGCAGTAATCTGAACAATGTCTGGACATGCAAATTGTTTCTCACCCGCTTCCAACCAACATGTGGGTGTTCTACAACGACGCCCATAAAGCATTTCATACGGAGGCATATCTATACTCGAGTGATAAGAATTATTATACGCAAACTCGATCAATGGCAGGTGTGAATCCCAAGACCCACCATATTCCAACACACAAGCACGCAACATATCCTCCAAAGTTTGAATGGTGCGCTCTGATTGACCGTCCGTCTGAGGGTGATAAGCCGTACTCAAATTAATTCTGGTACCCAATTCCTTCTGCAAACCCTGCCAAAACCCGGACACGAATCGTGGATCTCCATCCGACACGATAGATAGTGGAATTCCATGTCGCGAAAGAAGTTCATTGACGTACAATTGGGATAATTTACTCAAGGAAGCCGTCTCACTAGTAGCAAGGAAGTTAGCACTCTTAGTCAATCCGTCCACAATCACCCAAATCATGTCATTTCCTCTAATGGTTCGCGGAAATTTTGTTACAAAATCCATCGTAATGTGTTCCCATTTCCACTCGGGGATCTCAAGTTGTTTCAACGACCCATACGGTTTCTGATGTTCGGCTTTCACTTGAGAGCATATATGGCACGATTCCACCAAGCGAGCAATATCAGTTTTCAAAGTAGGCCACCAATACAAAGGTTTCAAATCATTATACATTTTTGTGCTCCCGGGATGAACCGACAATCTGGACTTATGAGCTTCCATCAATATTACATCACGAAGCCCACCAAGCAAAGGAACCCAAACACGCGATTGGAATGTCTTTAATCCACGAGAATCGTCACATAACAGTTCTTTTCTTTTCAATAGAATCTCGGCTTTCAAATTTTGATCCAACAATGCTTCCATTTGTGCCATTCTCAATTTGTCAATCAAATCCGAGGAAACTTCTAATCGCATAAAACCAACTTTCTCGAATTTCCCTTTTCTACTTAACGCATCGGCGACCACATTCGCCTTACCCGGATGGTAACGAATTTCACAATCATAATCTTTTATCAACTCCAACCATCGCCTCTGACGCATATTCAGTTCCTTCTGAGAAAACATGTACTGAAGACTCCTGTGATCCGTACAAATAACACATTTAGTACCATACAAGTAGTGTCTCCAAATTTTCAAAGCGAAAACTACAGCCGCAAGCTCCAAATCATGGGTAGGATAATTCTTCTCATGAGGTTTAAGCTGTCGAGACGCATATGCTATGACTTGACCACGTTGCATTAGAACACCGCCCAAACCCGCATGTGAAGCATCACAATACACAATGAAATCATCGGACCCGTCAGGCAGAGCTAAAATTGGAGCCTGACACAATAATTGTATCAAAGTCTGGAAAGCCGACTCCTGCTGATCATTCCATTGAAACTTAACATCCTTTCGAGTCAATTTCGTCAAAGGACCCGCGAGCTTAGAGAAATCCTTGATGAACTTTCGATAGTAACCCGCTAGACCAAGAAAACTCTTAATCTCTGAAGCAGACTTAGGTGCTTGCCAATTCATAACAGCCTCAACCTTAGATGGATCTACCTTAACTCCATCCTCACAAATAATATGCCCCAAAAACTGGACCTCACGCAACCAAAACTCGCATTTGGAGAACTTAGCATACAACTTCTCCTGTTTCAAGGTGTCAAGTACTAAATGCAAGTGTACTTCATGATCGGACCCAGTCTTAGAATAAATCAATATATCATCAATAAATACAATAACGAACTTATCAAGATAGGGTCGACAAACTCTATTCATCAAATCCATAAAGACCGCCGGAGCATTAGTCAACCCAAAAGGCATAACAAGAAATTCATAATGACCATACCTAGTGCGAAAAGCCGTCTTAGGAATATCCTCCTCGCAAACCCGCACTTGATGATAACCCGACCTCAAGTCAATCTTAGAGAAATAGGAAGACCCTTGTAATTGATCAAACAATTCATCTATTCGGGGCAAAGGGTACTTATTCTTTATGGTTCGCTTATTCAACTCTCTATAATCAATACACATCCGAAGGGTGCCATCCTTCTTTTTAACAAACAACACAGGTGCACCTCAAGGAGACGAACTAGGCCTGACGAAACCCTTATCTAATAGCTCCTGGATTTGGGTCACCATTTCACGAATTTCGGAGGGAGCTAGTCTATAAGGAGCCTTAGCTACAGGAGTAGAACCCGGAATCAAGTCAATTTTATATTCCACCTTTCTAATGGGAGGCAACCCAGGCAATTCATCAGGAAAGACGTCGGGGTAATCAGAAACCACCCGGACATCGGAAACAGTTTTCTTTTCTAATTTTGCATCAATTATATAGGCCAGGTAGGATACACAACCCTTAGCTAGAGATTTACTAGCTTTCATCATAGAAATCATAGGGATACTACCTCTCTCCCGTTCCCCTCGAGCCACAACATATGACTCATCCGAGATTGGAATCCTAATTAGTTTCTTGTGGCACTCTATACTTGCCTTATTCTTACTTAACCAATCCATGCCTAAAACCGCATCAAAACTGGGGATAGGCATTAATAGAAAAGAAATTGGGAAACTATGATCCTCAATTAATATGCTAGCTCCAGTCACCGATGTGGTAACTGGAACTATCTTGCCATATGCTACCTCAACCTCAATAGGATTTGTAATACAAGTGGGAGTCAATTTCAGTTTATCGCAGAAAAGCATAGTTATAAATGAGCAATTGGCTCCCGAATCAAACAGAACAGTAGCTGGTACAGAGTTGATGAGAAATGTACCAGTTATAACATCTTCAGTCCTAACAGCATCATCAGCTGTCATTTGGAATGCCCTGCCGGTTGCCGTTGGGGGATTCTTTCTTTTCTGGCCAGAAGATGAAGACCCTCCGACCGCACCCATCTTTTGTTTTCCAGCCTCCGGACACAAACCCGAACGATGACCTTCCTTTTGGCAATTCCAACATACATGCCTAGGAAACGCACAATCCTTGATGTCATGACCAAGTTGTCCACATTTGATACACCTAGCAGTTTGCGGAGTGCAAGGACCCGTGTGCCTCGATTTACAATTGTGACACCAATTGGTTCTCTCCAATGATTTACAATCCGAACTTGGCTTCTTAGGTTGATGGAATCCCTGCCATTTCTTCTTTCCAGGACTACCTGAAGAATCCCCTTTGGGTTTAAATGGAGATTTTCCCCTAACTTCCAAGCCCTGGGCCCTAACATCTCCATCCACAGAACGGGCAAGATCAAAAGCTTGGGAAAGAGTTCCTGCCAGTCTCACGGTCGTCCGATAAGTATGCGGTAACATTTCCACAAAATGGTCAATCTTCATACGTTCATCCGGTACCCATTGTTGCACGAATCTCAGCTTGTCAGTGAATTGGGAAATGAGATCATCCATCGTCATCTTATCCGTTAATTGCAAATCCAAAAACTCACGTCGAATCCGAGTCATGTCAAATCCCGAACAATACTTCTTACAAACCTCATTGTGGAAATCAGACCAACAAATTGAAGCTCTCTGCTGTGGGGTAAAATGTGATGTAATGGAATCCCACCAAACCATAGCTGGACCCTTAAGAAGTTGCACCGCAAAAGGAACTTTGACTTCCTCTTCACATCGACAAACCTCAAACTTTCTCTCTACATCTCTCAACCAATCCAAGGTAACCGATGGGTTTGAACTACCCGAATAATCGGATGGTCCACAAGACTTGAAAGTCTTAAAAGAGCATAGCTTAGGTTGACCCTGAGCTTGAAATATCGGAGTCTGATAACCCGTAGGTCCGGAAGAGAACGGAATCGAAGTCTGATAGGTACCATGGTGTTGTGGATGATGATAATAAGGCTGAGATAATGGAATCTGCGAGGTCACCAAAGGTGGTGGTACAGCGCTAACATTTGGTGGCAAAGATTGCAAGATTTGTTGAGAAGACCGGGTTTGTTGTTGTTGCAAAAACTGTTGTTCAATTGCCTTAAGTCTCATATTTTCTGTCTCTAGATGAATCATATAGTCATCATGATCAAAGTCCCCTGCGGAAAAGGAAGTACCAGTTTGACCCTGGCTAACATTTTGGGTTTCAGTAGGGGATACATTAGTTCGAGAGGCATCATTGGGTGTGTCGGCTGGAGGTTCATTATCTGCCATATCTGTACCAAAACAACATCTCATAACACGTTAATTGTTAGTACCTATATACTAACCAGCTTCACATGCTAACGAAATCCCACTCACAGGAATGTTTGACTGACACACATAGATTTGGGATTGAACACTTAACCCATGCTCAATTCACCCAAACCTAGGCTTTGATACCACTTGTAACACCACAAGATTTCAAGAGACATTTTTTTTATTTATAATTATATATATATTCCTCGGAAGCGATTAAAACAAATCATGCGTTATAGATTGCGTATAACATAGTTCCCAAAACACAATCTATGCATGCATGATGAGTACAAACATTAAGTTAGGTGTTATTTAAATTCAAAACATAAGTTTAGCAATGACGACATGTCAAATAGTCAGAGTAGGCAGTCAAACATTCTACAAAACAACTTCTTGCCCACCCACATCAAAAGTAATCTGCAAGAAGTGAGGAGAGGGGTTAGCATGAAGCTAAGTGAATAGATCACAACTATCAATCTAAACTAGCATAGCAATTGATCACCACAAAGCATCACAACAAATACATCCACGAGGATCGGTGGTCCTTGAGGTACCCTCATGCCGCGGTGGTTCCCCAAGTAACACTTATAACCACTGAAGGCCAAACAGTGGTTTTACCGATAGTTTAGTACTATTACTACATACGACATAACTTCAATAAACAACACATGTACAAATTCATCATGTCGTCCAAAGTAATAGTACCCAAACCCAATATCATATTGACCCCTGACAAAAATAGCACATTCCATAATCATCATGGCAATATGCACTTATACAAAGCTTAACAGTAAAACCAGGTTTACCCGTTGTAACCAGATTGTTACAACTAATTCAGGCTGAGAGTCAATGATCCACTCACCTTAGTAATCACAACCTCCACTCAAAGTTCTAATATTATTGAGTCTTCGGTTTATCTGTAAGCACAACAGAATAATACGAGTCAATAACTCATTCCAAATATCCGTGTGTTAAATAAAGTGCGTCCTTGAAGTCAAACATGATAACTCAATTTACAACACTTCAACATATATATATATGAAGCCATAAATTAACCTATCATGATACCATATTACGTGTTACTGAATCATTTAAGCATATAACGTATTAAATAGAAGGAATTTAGAATGAAAACTGGTTTGCTGAAAACGGCACAGAAGCCGCCGGCTGGGTAACCGAACCCGCCGGGTTGTCCATCAAAGCCGCCGGGTAACTACCCAAACAGCCGGGTGAATTAACATTTGTGGTAACAGAACTATTATGCGTTTTAAAAACTACAGAAGCAGCCGGGTTGTCTTAGGAACCGCCGGCTAGGGTAATGAACCCGCCGGCTGGGGTGACCAACCCGCCGGTTCCCTTGTTATTTCGTGAAGCCGCCGGCTAGGTAACCAACCCGCCGGCTTGTTCATCTTTTCCAGCAGCAGCAGGTTATCAAATAACCCACGAACCAAACCCCCCAAAATCTCAAATTCGCACACAAAATACGATTCTTATAACTAAGCGACTTCAAATATCATCATACATCATGTTATATCAACAAATAGCTTCATCTAACATCAAATCCATACAAGTTTACTCATTACATCTAATTCCTTCAAACCCTAATATACATACACATATTAAAAGCAATTTACACTTACAATCAAGATGCTAACGAGGTGGATGATGAAGAGGCTAAGTAGTTAACCAAGAATCCAAGCTTAAATCGATTGTTCAAAGCTTCTCTTTTTGATTTCACTTCAATCTCAATATATATGTGTGTGTTCTTTTACTTGGAAGAAAATGGAGGAAGCCAAATGAAATGAAAATAAAAGGGAAGGTGGGAAGTTAGGTGTCGGCCTAACTTCCACCTCCACACTTCACAGTGTACAAATTAAACCCGCTCTAATTTTATTGTCTGGAACCTAAAAACTAATTGCGAGAAATTACATTTTATCTTACCGATAACTATAATAATTTAAAACAAGTAATAATTCATGTATCACAATAAGTCATTTGACCAGTGGACATATTTATTTCGATTGGCCAAATAATACGAATTATTTCTAAACTCAATTAAATAATCAACTGAATTAAGTAAATTACCAAATTTCTCCTAGGCCGGTAATGAGGATGTTACAGATATAATTGTTTTCATTATGTTATTTAGATGTGAAATTTCAAAAACAAACAAGGGGGCTATTAAAGCTACCCCCTTGGCCCACCCCTTTTTCTCCTTTTTTTCATTCCTACTCCCTGGCCCACATCAAATCAATCATATTTTATTTTTATTTTTTATAAAAAATATGTTTTTTAATAAAACTGAAACTGATTATGTACTGAACTGTGAGCCAGAAGTACTAAACTGCGGGCCAGAAGGTGGGCCAGGGGGTATGAGCAGATTTTAGGGGGTGGCTTTAGATTCACCCAACAAACAATAAACAATTAAACTTGGTTCCATTGCGCCAAACACGATCATAATTCTTTCATAAATAATATTAAAATGGTCGTATCATGTTATCCAATCCATAATTAAATTTATCTTCTTATAAAATTTCAACATTCTTTTTTTTTTCTTTCTTAATTTTATTCTTAAGTGCCCATTTTTAACCCGCTGTTACTTTTACTTTGATAGTTTGATTCCCATACGGCCATACCACATTACCACCCGGTCATTAAAATAGTAAGACCCAGTATCGCCCAAAACATTGTTTTCGAAAGCCCATAGTAGCCCAATTAAAGTGTTCTGGGCTAAATTTTACATGCTATAACCACAAGTTGTCCACAACTATATTTAAGCGGCCTTGTAGTGCATTAATATGATAACCTTTTTGATTTGTACTCTGATAACTAGTTTGAGACGAATCTACGTCTATATGTGTATTCCTATTACATTTTTCTTTTTCTTCTTCTTCCTTTTTTTTTTTTTTTTTTTTTCCTTCCGAAATACACTTCTTTAACGATGTCTGAACTAGAAACCAACTACATATTGCATATTATGAATCTATTATAGAGTTGAAAAATTGCACCAACACTCTTCTTTAAGCACCTTAAATAAGAGATTATGATTGGTTGAGTCACACATGAGTTTGATTGGTGTAATATAACTTGGATGTCAAAATACGTAATTAACAAAACCTATAATTTAATGTTATGAACCATTTATTTCAAACATCCATAAATAATTTGCTATAAGAGATTGTAAGCGAATATTGAAAAGTGTCAACTTAGATTCAGCCCTTCAGAGTTCAGATATACACCATCCGTCACAAATTAAGTGTCTCACTTACTAATTTTGGTTGTCATAAAATAAGTGTACATATTCCATTATAGCCAATCAAAAAAGACTTTAATGGATAAAAATGAGATGTTATTGGTAGATAGACTATCCTAAAAATGTGTACACTTTGAAATGAGACACCTATTTTGGGACGGATGGACTATGGAGTACATAATTTCTTGAATAAAGCCCATACACAACACATAAGACTGAAGCCCAGTCCCAAGCCCAATTATTTTGTTCATCATCTTCATCAATCTTAAATTTAACATTGGATTTTGATAAACAAAACAAGCATCAGTAGGTTTGACAAACAAGACCCTGATATGCTAGTTTTAATATACTCTTTTAATATGATCCAAGCCCGTGGTGAGTGGTGACCCATGCCCATTATAACACGAGCCCGTTATGAATCAGACCCGATTTGACCCGGCTGGCTAAACCGACCGTTCGCCCGTTTTGCCGGTACTAGTTGTGGTGTACATATATATTAGTTTAGATGGTATCCAAATCAATTTTCATGACATGATAATGAACCACTTGAGGTGCACATATTCGTTGACATTTAAGATATTTTACCAAGAGTCTAATTGGCCTTACTTATGAACAACTTGACATGTTACCGATCTTATAATATCTTTCTTTTTTATATATATACTAATAGCTAAATTAATCCTTTTAATTTAGTGTACAAAGTTGTTATCATTTGAATGTCCTAAGCCTAACATGCATGCGTAACAATTTTATTGTTTCTTAGAGGATACGGTAACTTGTTTCATATAAGTAATTAAATAGTCAGTTTATCAAATAGGATTATTGAAAATATATTATATTATTCAATAATAATGTTAAATTGTTAATTGTTTAGATCTGGAATGTTTTAAGAATAAAAGAAATAGAAAAAATGGGCACTTTCTTTTTAATTTTACTCGTTAGACCCGTTAGAGATAACATAACATGATTCAACGTCTTCATAAGTAATGGACTCGAAATTATCACAAGTATGTACAAGGGTATAGGTTTAAGTTCGATATTGCTCACAGTTCTTACTTATTAGTAGGGCTGGCAATTTCCGACACGATCCGAAACACGACCCGAGACCGACTCGAAAATAAGCGGGTTGGGTCATGATTTTTTGACCCGTTGACCCACCAACCCGAAACCCGATAACCTGATTTTTTTCAGGTCGGGTTCGGGTAACCTGATGGGTCATCAGGTCAACCCGATGACCTGAAAATAAAAAAAAATAATAATTTAAAATTATAAAATATTTATACTTTTATTTTTAAATAAAACATTTGAACTTCTTTTTGTCCATAAACCATATTAGGGCTGGCAATTTCCGACACGACCCGAAATCCGACATGAAACCGACAAGAATAAATTAAAAATGTGGTTAAAAATTTAAAAGTTTTATTTTAATTTAATGAATCAAGTGTTTTTATTTTGTTTTTTTAATAGATTTTGATGAACATACTAGCTAATATGATTTTTTGGGGATTTAATAGACAATTTTATTTTTATTAATGACGAACTATAAATTTAGAGAGTGACCCATCTGAAATTGACCCACTAACATAAAATGACCCGAAAATATGTTGATCTCGTTAAAAAATTAAACTGGGTTGGGTCAGGTTGGGTCAGGGTTGGGTTGGGTTGAAATACTCAACCCGATTAGAAAATCAGGTCGGGTCTGGGTCAACTACTTTTGACCCGCCAACCCGATAACCTAAGCGGGTCAACTCTACCCGACCCAAATTGCCACCCCTACTTATTAGGACAAAAGCAATAAGGTTAGGGATCGGAGGAGGTACTACAAACACCGTTTCGAGGACGTACTCAAAGTAGCAAATATGAGTAGTAAAACATGAAAGAAAGAAAAAAACATGACAGGAAACAAGATAGTAGGCGAAACGATATACCGATAGTAAGAGAAAGATATCAAAGACGTCGTAAAACATAAATGTACATTGCTACAGGGTCTATTAATACCAAAAACAGTACACAGTAAATATTTCGTCTAGCACACCCCAATTTTTGGTCATTTAATATCTAGCATGCCCATATATATGGGACACAATGAGACAAGACTATGCATAATTAAACATGTTGTGGCTGCAGTTTACTCTTTTGGATTTTTCAAATATGAGTCTCGTGATCATATGCCAAACTATAAACCTCCAAAACCAAAGAAAAAGGTCAATAATCCGACATATATGGTGCATATGCAGTAACCAGCAACCCACTATCATTCAAACTAGTTTTCTAGACATAGCATGTTCTTTTTCTATAGGTTTGTACTATTGACTAGTGAAAATCACACTGGTCAAACCACATCATATATTCAGTTCCCTTCGGATTTACGTGATTCCGTATTTATACATATTTAAGCGGGATGGTGATCTATGCTCAACATTGCCTTCCCTATATTATCCTCATATAACAAGCTAGCTACTCTTGTACATTGTATTCTTAGATAAATGTACGCATTTTCCGCTGTTCTCTCATATTATGTAAAAATAAACACCCAACACGAAATCAAGTACACGGCTTTTTGGGAGTTACTAGACTACTAGCTTGTTAATGATCGGTATTCGATATCAGGTAGCCAACCGCCTGTCATTCCTTACCAATCGTATTTAAAGCTTTAATAGCAATGTAGAGTATGAAATTTTTTAGCTATTACTACTATAATTCAACCCAAGTGTATATCTTAACATGCATTATACATGTGTTTAGATATTTCAAGATGAAAAAAATGTTTTTTATTTGTAGGAAAATAGCACGTTACAATCTGTTGTGTGATGTTTCTATTTGTCTACTTGTGCTGGGAAGGATGCCATGTTCATATTGATATTTACATAAATCATCCTTATGGTTTTGATTCAAATTTCACTCGTAGTCATTTAGTTAATTGAGTTATACCAACCATCATTTTTTTAAAAATTAGTTATGACGAGATAAGATGAAAATGATGTTTGTGGATCTAATAATGTATCTATACATATTTTAAATTTTATAATATATATTTACTAAAAAAAAAATTGTAAAAAAATAACGACACACGAGGTCCTTTTTAACGGAAAGTTAACAATTGTTAATCTAAATGACTATTGACATGACAAGTTTCAAAAAAAATGATGATTGATATAATTAAATTAATTAAAGGATGCGAGTGAAATTTGAATCAAACTATAAGGATGATTTATGTAATTTTCTATATTGGTTATTATACGCAAGATCGAGTAGCGACCTATGTGTGGTAGGGGCCGGGGCTACTAAAAAAAATGTTCGCTTGCAAATAATAAATAACAATAATATACTCTATCATACGATTTGTGGCCTACTACTCAAATCTAAATCTGTATGGGGTATCCACAGTTTTTTGAGAATTAAAATACATTTGTTTCCATTAATTTGCTTACACCTTTTTTTTCTCGTTGACCATAGTATAATTGGCTTCTACAAGATTGCAACATTATACATACTTTCCACACAAATCAAACATTCACTAGAAATATTTTAACATCTTCATTGCACCTTTGGTTTAGCGGTATGAAAGGAACCATTCGATTAAAAAGTTGGAGATTCGATTCAACCCTCACTTAAGACACTTAGTTGTTAATATCCAAAGTGGTTGCACATAGTATATATGTGTATTAGATCGAAGGTTTACTTTTTTTTTAAAGAGTATATATAAATATAAATATTTTAGGATCAATGTATAATATACAACATACAACATATAAATATGATCTATTTTAAGAGCAATATTGAAATTTTAATAAATATAGAAGGTAACTTAAAGATTTATATGAGCAATAATATGTTTATATTTCATATACATATTTTTTGAGCTTTAAGGAACATGGTTTTGTCGGAACAATCTGTGGCTATTAGAGCCTGAGGTTTTGTGGGCATTGAATGGTGACATAAATCCAGCTTAGGTTACAAAGATGGCTAGTGGCTAGTCTTCTGAATTTTAAAAGAGAGTTATGGCACATCGATCTGCATGGGATATGGGGGGCACGTGACACAACTTGTTGTCTAATTCTTCTTAATTAATTGTCCACATCAACTCGATCAAAATGTTTACGTAACCTCAAGTTTCTGATATGATGGTGGATGCTTGTTCTACTTAAGTGATGATCGAGCATGATGTTAAATTAGTTTGTATCATAACTTTTGATTTAAGATAATTCAAACTCACTACAAGAAGAAGTGATTTAATTTCTAGTACATTTTCATATAGATGAAGTTTTATATAGGATAAATGTTTGTGGCACAAACATAAATGGTTAACGTACGTGGTGGTGGTAGTGTGTCTAGAGGTAGTACGATGGATAGAGCCAAACCTAGTCATCTTGTCAGATTAAATCTAATCCATGGTTGGAGTTGCATGAAGTTTTGATCTAATTAATTAGGACCACAATCAAGAAGGAAGTTATGTGGAGCCTTCGAGCATTAATTTTGATGATTTAATTTGCATCAAAACCATTAAAAACGATGTCACGAATGTTTAAAACAAGCTAAACGACGGTTATATATAGAAGTGTAACGTTTTCAAAACAAGCAACCGAGTGAGTGGAAGGGGGAGTTTCACATCGGGTTTCTCACTCTCGTCAATGTGACTTTAAACTCCCGGTGTTGTTGGATAATACGAGGTTGAGATTTCTTGTTTTGTCATTATTTATTTTAATCTCAGTAATAAAATCAAAATGAACTGTCATACTGTGTTAAAACGTGTAGTTCTATATTACGCAACGTTTTCTACGATAAATGACCACTCGTGCTCAACAAAAAATCTATCTTGGATAGACCTAAAAAAAAATGTGGATGATGAAAATTCTAATAGTAAGAAATACTTTTACCAAATTATAAAAGAAGCTAACAA
The DNA here is from genome assembly GCA_949592205.1 of Helichrysum umbraculigerum. Classification (NCBI taxonomy): domain Eukaryota; kingdom Viridiplantae; phylum Streptophyta; class Magnoliopsida; order Asterales; family Asteraceae; genus Helichrysum; species Helichrysum umbraculigerum. The sequence goes on from CATIUR010000001.1 coordinate 385,333,443, forward strand.
ACTAACAAAGGACCCACCATGTGAAGAGGCAATGACAAATATTGCGAACGTGCGCGCTAGCCTTTTTTTTTCCCTGTCTATTTCTGTGTTTTTCGTTTAAATATACCAACTAGTTTAAGACCTGCAAAATTTGTGGGATGACATATTAATTTCTGTTTTAGTGATATAATAAGTGTTTTTGTTTTTGTAGAATGAGATAATAGTTTTTCTTTTAACGGCGATGAGACGCTATGGGATGCAACCAACGGGAAATGGAAGTCCTATCAAGCTATCTAAACCAACCTAAAACATACACCTAAAATTCATCCTAAAATAGGTGTTTGCGTTTAAATGCGTTTTTTTTTACCGAAACTCTATTATTGACATGTTTTTCACTTCTTTCCTATCTTTGAGTATCTGTATCTTATTCACCGAAACTCTATTATAGACATACAATGAATCCTTTAGTACCCCTTTCACATGACGACTCGATTCCTAATATTTTAATACACGTAATATTTAAGTTCAAAGTTGGGGATAAACTCATTTTTTTCACTTGTTTCCATCACAAACACCTATCTTTGACCATCCATATCTTATTCATGTAATCTCTATTATAAACATTCAATAAATCCTAACGAATCCCATGCCCCGGTCTATATGTCCATACAAATTATTAATCATAATATTATATAGTCATATAGTTATATAGATACAAAGTTAGTTAGTGAAAACTCAACTTTTCACTTGTTTCCGTCATAAAAATCTATCTTTTAGCATTCATATCTTATTCACACAATTATTTAATAGAATTACAATTAATCCTAAAAACTCCCTGAGGAAGGACTACATATCCTAACAAATTATGATTCATAATATTTATATACACATATTTATTATATATGTCAAAAGTTGGTGAAAATTCATTTTTCTCACTTGTTTTCATCACAAACACCTATGTTTAAGCATCCATATTTTAGCCACCTCAACTCTAATGTAGACATATAATAAATACTAACTAATCGGCCTCATGCCCAAGACTACGCGTCCATACAAACTATGATTCACAATATTTATATTTACACATATAATTATATAGATCTAAAGTTACCAAAGTGGTACTGTCACCGCAAACGCTCAGATCTCACATGTGTGACTAACATGTCAAGGATTCAAATCCGTTCATCAGCACATGTGGGTAATTAGTGGACATGTAATTTGTTCGGCGTTGATGCTTCTTGCGGGTGGGGTGGACACATACCATTGATATATAGGGGATTGAATTCTTGATTACAGCTCCTATTTTGGTACATATTAAATAGCGTAACTTGTGTAAGAGGGCATTTACAATTATGGATGAAACACCAAGGATTAATATTGTAAATATATGACAGTATATTATTAATTAGCCATATAGAAAATAGGATTAACCTGTCATTAAATAGATTCAGGGTTAGATCGTAAAAGTTGATCTCGATGTAATCACCCTTGTTCTGTCAACGGTTTCTTATAATTTATAGAATAAATTAATATCCATATCATTAACTTAACCATATTATAATAGGATTAATTGTGTCATTAAATAGATTAAGGGTTCGATCATAAAATTTGATCTCGATGTAATCACCCTTGTTCTTTCAATGGTTTTCTTATAATGTATAGAATAAATTAATATATGTATCATTAGATTATAAATAATTTTTAATTATGAATCACGTTTTACGAATATAAAAATTTCAAATCATGCAAAATTAAAAATTAATATAACAAAAGTCATAGTTATCAAATATAAGTATAGTAAAAATAATAATGAAAATAATTCTAATTTAAAAACATTGCTTAAATAGTTGAAGGGGTGATTTACATTAATGGGGTAAACATTAAGGATTAAAATTGAAAATAAATGAGGGTAGATATGTCTTTTTACCATTAATAAATTGGATTAAGTATGTCATTAAATGGATTAATGGTTAGATCTAGCAAGTTGACCTCACATCCAAGGGACATAGATCTTCCAAGATTTTTCTTTTAATATATAAGATAGAATAGATAAGTGAAATGATTCGGACACTACATGTTTTTAATCGTACACTATCAAACGTGTTTTACAGAGTTGTAACTTGTAGGTGTATGGCTAAGAGCAGATGGTGTATGAATCACCGCCCTATCAATAATGAGCCATTTCCTTTTAACTTGTATAGTACAAATATGAAATGCAAATTTAATTTTACAAGAATTTGCAATTTTTGCTAGTCTTTTCACTCCCATAACCAAAACAGGGATCCCGACCAACAACCTCACCCTTCAGTAGTTCAGTTTGCCAGTTGCTATCTTTCTTTATCTTGTAAATAGTACGAGGACAAACTATGATATTAACATCCTATATAGAGTTAAACCAAATCTCCAATCAAAATCCTCAAAAAAATTACAAAAAATAATAAGAAATATATGTAGATGGAATGCGTCTTCAACCATTCCGACCATCAAGTAAAATTCTACATGATAGTATTAGTAAGTTTGTACTTGACTGTACACAGTTTTAATTTTTTTTTCTAACTACATTTTACAATCAATCATATATCATATCTTCCTACTAAAATTTATTTTGATTGGTTGAAATATGAAATGAACATTTGTTTTGGGACAACTATAAATAGAAATGATGACACTTTTAATTGAACGAAGGGAGTAAAGATTGAAATACCGGAAAATTCGATTGGCCACGTCATATAACCTCTAGTCAAGCATATGAGATGTAAATTAGTTTAGTAAGAGCACACGGTGTGGGAATATTTTTTTCACCGTTTTGGGTCGAGAACGTCGTCGGATGGCGTTCTGCCGCACCAGTACGGCGTTCATGAACGGCGTCCGGCGAGAGATGGCGAGCGAGCGGCGTTTTTTTTTTTTTGTTCCAACATAAACTTAAAAAAAAAACGTTTTCTTTTAATATAACGGCTAGTCTCACACGGATGGTGGATGGGTGGTGACCAATAAGAGCGCAAGGTGTGGGACTTTTTTACAACGTTCTCATTAAAATCTTTGTCCCAGAACACTGTCAACGGTGTTCTCCCACACCATGGCAATGTCCTCAATAATGTTCTTCACAGTGTTCTCGCACAACTTCTCTAACTGAACGCTGCTTTTATATTTTCTTCTTCTTATTATTTTATTTTTCCCCTCACAAAGATCATTTAATTATTAAAAATATAATTCTTAGAACACTGTAAACTCAACATCCTCTACACCTCCACGTACTTTCTCAACAACAACATTTTCGTAAGGACATTGTAGAGAGAGAGAGTCACCACACCTTGTGCTCTAAGAGCACAAGGAGTGGGTGACGTGGCATCAACGTTTTTGGACGAGAACGCCGTGAGACGGCGTTCTGCCACTTCGGCACGGCGTTCTCGACGGCGTTCTCGTCGGCGTTTTTCACTCAATGTCCTATTCCGGATGCTGTGGGCGACGGTTTCTTCCATTTTTTAATATTTTTTTTTTTTTTTTTTGTTTTTGAGTCTTAACATATCGTTTTTTAAAAAAAAAAATAACTCCAGAACACTGTTACCACTCCACAAAATCTTCACCACAAAATTCTCACTCAGAACACTGTGTTTAGGCCGTCACCACTCCGTGTGCTCTAACTGATCCAAGGGATTAAAGATTTTTTTTCAAGAAATGTTAACGACAATTCTTATAGTTGTCGATAAAAACTTAACCTTTAGGAATATTCATTAAGCTTAAATTTTTATTCATAATAAAAATCTCAATTACTCCATAACACTTTACAATTACAAATAAAAGGAAAATTATAAGTAAGTATTTATAAGTAAGTATATTAATGTTTAAATAAAGTTTCACTTCAATAAATGTACCATTATATTTTTCACGAAGGCCCTAACAAAACTTTTAGAACTGAAAATTAAAAGAACTTGTAGTAAAAGTGTAAAACATGTTCACTTGTTAAATATCTTGCAATAATTCATTATTTGTGCCTTTTAAGTTTCGACGATTGTGCATATGTCCCTCAACCGTAATGTGGTACTTAAATAATCAACTTATTATAACGTGATCATAAATTGTTAAAATTTTCGACATATATGGATAATAATACATAGAAGATTGAGAATCGCCTCAGGTTACATAAAATTTTAAACAAGCGTGCAATTGAAAAGGCGAATATTAAATGTTTATCATAAATATTTTAGATTCATATCTTCTGATACAATTTATAACGTATTAATACATAAATCTTTGGAATCAAATTTCCAACTATCAATAGCAAGCCTGGATCTGTGATCATATTTTTGAGTGTCAGAATTGTAAAACAACTTATATAACACGATATAAATGGTAGTATTATTTTAGGAGAGGGTTATCATATAATCATTCATTATGGTGGAAACCGTATCAATGATTTTTTATTTTTTAATTTCAGCATACGTACATTTTTTTTTTAAAAAAATAATACCAATTATTAGAATTTAATTCTTTTTAATATGAGATGATGTTGCAAAATTATGAGTTGTGGAGGCTTGATAGCCTCCGTAAATTATGAGTGAATCTATGCTAGCAAATCTCTTCTACGTGCTCCAGTGGTTGAAGTCTAGACATGAAATTAGACTTGGTGTCTAGCTTTTTGTGTTGGTGCTATTCTGTAGTTATTATCATAAGTGTATGTTGAGTTCTGTATCTCTTGTAAATAAGTTTATTTTTGTAAATAAGTTTATTTTTCATAATAATATTTTATTGCTTTTCTATAAAAAAAAAGAAGAAGATGATTTTAAGGAATATATATATGTGGAAGATCTAGAGGGAGTAAAAAAATGAGGGAATGAGAGAAGCTATTTTTAGCCACACATTCTAGTCAACTCAAAGTCAACGCGGTGGTAAACTTGTAAATAACTCAAAAAATCCTCATAAACGTTAACATTCATTTGAAAAACATGTTAATCAATTGCAAATGGGGAAACATAAAATAACTAAAAAACTTGATTTTCATATCAAATTCATCAAATTAAAGCTTGAAACTTGCAAAAATAAATTAAAAAACACTAATACACAATTCATTGAGCAATATTGATGAACAATTGTTAGACTCAATAAAAAAATGTTTAAAATAGATATCATGAAGTAAAATATAGAAACCCATCAAAAAATTCACAAATTCTTTTTAATTGAGTACAAAAATGAGATATATATAAAGCAAAATACAAATAAATCGATCATATACATCAATAATCAAACAAACTTGTAGTAATTTTACATTTTAAACAAAAAAATATGAAAATCAAATTTTCGGAACGTTAACACTCATTTAGATTGCATGTTAATCAAAATTACAACTTAAACATTCATTTATGATGAATATTAACTTATATATATATATATATATATATATATATATATATATATATATATATATATATATATATATATATATATATATATATATATATATATATATATATATATATATATATGCTATCACTGTATAATAACTCATATTTACATAAATGCATGTTAACATCTCATTGAGTCTTTAACATTCATTTATAATGAATATTAACTCATATCATGTTGATGAACATTATAACATTCATTTATAATGCATATTAACTCATATAGTTGTAACATTTATTTATGATGAATGTTAACTCATATATATTGTTATACATTGCTGAATGTAATGTTATCACGTTCAAAAGTGTGTAATAATAACATATATAAGTTAATATTCAACATAAATGAATGTTTAATAACCTTAATTGTAATTTTGATTAACATGCATTGATTGTTCTGGATATTTTTAATTTTGTGAAATTCGATGGTTAATGACAACCATAATTCAATTAATTACTTGTTTATAAGTTTTGTGTGATGAAATTCGTTTAATTTAATTGTTTTCATTGTAAAAACAAAATTTTTAAAAAAACCCAATAGTTATACCCAAAATTCATAATTTTTGATGATTTCAAATTTTGACGAATTGAAAATATTTATGAATGCGTTTGATGAATTGAAAAGTTTATAATGTTTTTGATTGATCAATTGTTGAATTCCATGCTATAATTTTGGATTTTAGACTAAAGTTGATTAAATGGGTATTGCATATGTATTGTTTCTTGTAGGAAATAGGTGGTTGAGATTTGCTTCCCTTCTGTAACACCCGTCAAATTAGGGCTAGTTTTTAGAGCCTAATCATTTATTAATACATGTAATTAGTTCTTTGATTAGGCTAATTTATGTATCCTTATATATATATATATTGTTGAATGTACACATACGCGATTTGTCTAAATCGTGCATTTCATATCGGATGGATTCCGACTTAACTGGCCGTTGGTGAAACATTTCATGTGTAACGTAAATCTATTTTTGTGATAAAATGGTCATTATTTACTTAGTATTATTGTTCTATAATAATATATGCGAATAACTTATACGTTTGATATAAAACGTAACAAATACGAGAAAACGTGCGAATCGAACCCGACACTTGAACGAAATCCAAAATATATTTTGGTGACTCAAACTAAGTATCTTATAAATATTTAGTCAATCCATATGTCATCCACATATTGAGTATATACACGAGAAAATCAAACGATAACAATACGTTCTAAAAACACGCGTTTAACGTCTAACCGACTAATAAACGTAACCCGAATTGAGGAACGAGATTCACGAGCCCAACCCTCACTTGGACTGACCCAAACCCACGCCCCAAAGGCCCTTAGTTGGCCCAAGAACCCAATTAAACCCAGCCCTAATGAACCCATATATATAAACCACCTTATCACCTTAATCCTTTCATTCTAACACATAACCTCACACTTTAACCACCAAAAACCCACTTCTCTCTGATTCTCCAGCAAAACCACGACCACCACCACCTGCATACACCTCCTCCAAGCATCCTCAAGCACTTCCATAATCATCTATCACCTCCTTCATCGGTTTGTAGCAAGGAAGAACGAGAAGGGACAGCAGCAGCACCCATCGCACCATTTCGACTTCTAGATCAGTTTTCACTTGGTATAAACCCCTCCTTTCTCCTTTGATTTACTTGGATAACATATGTATACATGCTAATGCTTCATCTCAGCTCGTTTATGTCCATATCCATGCTTAAAAATCGTTTGAACACACTATTAACCAATGGATAATAACTTTGTCCACTGGACAATATTTTAGATCGGGTTAGATCCGTAATATCTAACCCAATTCTTGATGAAATCTAACGTTTCTTAAGCCTAAACTCAAGTTTAAAGTGTCTAATTTTCAAATATATAAGTCTTACGAAATAATGATGCTATTTTGTATTTTTAAGAAACCAAATAAAAGTACATATCAGATCTGTACCTTCAGATCAGAAGATAAGTCAAATATCTAAGGGCATATCTCGTAAAATACACCATAAAAACTGATGAGACCACTTGAAAAATATCACAAATTTCGTCTTCTTTAAATCCCCTACTCGCACACTTTGTGAAGTTTTGTAAAACGTGAGTTATGATCAGATCTTTGAACATATGTACTAAAAATATAGCTGCTGGACCTACGTCCCTTTACAATTTTATTTCTCGAGTTGTGTTTGGTTTTAGAGTTCATAAAAATATGTTTTAGAAAGAAGAATCATAGGGGAATAATATATAAATTTCTTGGAATCTAATGTTGCCGTTTTATTGGGTAAAACACTTGGCCAAAGTCGTCAAAATCTGGGATATATGAATGTATAAGGATAATTTCATTTTCGGTTTAAAAATGACACTTGTTAAGTTCAATTGACCATGAAACTCATAATTTGCTCATATTTTACCTTGTTTAAGATTGTGTCAAAGTTTCGGGTCAAACCGAGCATTTTTGACTTTGGACCAAAAACTTGAAAACCCTCTCCGCCCGTTTTGCGACGTCACTTGCGACGTAACCCCTCCCGTCGCAACTTTTGCGACATCACTTGCGACGTAACCCCTCCCGTCGCAACTTTTGCGACGTCACTTGTGACGTAACCTCTCCCGTCGCAACTATTGCGACGTCACTTGCGACGTCACTCTTCCGTCGCTACTTTTGCGATAGCAAATGCCCATTTTGCGACTTAACTTTTCGTCGTAATTTCCTGAAATACATAAAAACACTTAACTACCAAGTATTGAACTCACGTAACAACTAAACGATATACGACACTACTCGTACTTGTAAAACTGATACTTATGGGGATATACAATGAAACGATAAGCAACTTAATAATGATATCTTCGGGAATTATTATTACATACTTAAACATTCACCAACGGGCCGCAAACGTTTTTAAGTAAACAAACGATTAACCACTTGGACATAACTAGTTGAGTATGCAACTAGCATGAATGGTCTTTTGAGACATTCACTCATACATACAACCTTATATGCTTAGGGCATTAGGAGGTTGCGGGTTCGGAGAACCTACAGATTGCTCATATCAGATATACGTTTATTGATTTAAACGCTTACTCTCGAGACTCAGGTGAGTCTCATAGTCCCCTATTTTACTGTTTTACTCAGGGGTGTGATCCATTGCTCATTTTATTTACATGTGAACGCAAGTACCAAAACAACGATTTATACTACATGAGTTTTCACAACTAATCAATCAAAGTCCTCCACAACATAGTTTGGTAATAGGTAGTAGCGTGAATGTTAGTGTATGGTACCATATGGGATTGACAATCCCCGTCCGGGTTAGTCGCGCTAACTGGTCAAACGGACGCATTATCATTTGGGTAGACGAGTGTAGATTAGGCACTCGTAGGAGGCACCTCGATCGGAATTCATTAAATGTGGACCCGACCCTCAAGTTAAGCTCAGACTATGTGCTCATGGCTGTATAGACACTCATTTATTTGCTTGATTGCAATTTAAATTCAATTAAATCTTGCGGTTCATACGATATGTTTTGTCATACAAACTTGTGAGCTCACAAGCTTTTAGCTGACCATTTTTAGCATCTATCACAGGTACTCAGCAGTAGGTTGGACTGCCCACTCTGGATACTTTAGCTCGAGTCATCATGCAAACACAAAACATCAAAGAGATTTTAATGCATTTCTATATTTTGTACAATTAGATATGTAATAGAATCTCTCAGGGAAAGTCATGTGAACTCAATGTTTTGTAAACATTTTATTATATCAATGTACTTTGTTAAACAACACATATAGAGTCGTTCATTATATATCTTTGTGCTGTGATTACTTGATTAGTCGCGCCCCGACCCGAATCGCTTCCGCATCATAATTTGGGGGTGCGACAGATTGGTATCAGAGCCTAAGGTTATAGTGAACTAGGTTGCATTTAGTGGGCCCAGACTATGACCGTTAGGCAGTATTCCCTTATTAGGTATGACTAGTTCAGGAATAACATCGTTCGAGTTTAATTTAACATAGCCTGATCAACTATATACAATTAAATAAGAATCGATGTAAGGTCTGAAATAGTTATGTTGAACAGGAATACACTAGTTGACTCTGACCACAAGAGAAACGGGACTCAAACAAGTCTATGTTAGACACGCTAGGCTATTATGTGATATATGTTTATATATACATGGATAGGCCTCTCTTAAGTGCTACACTTTAGGTTATATTATATATTGTAGGTATATAAATATAGGCCTTACCTTACTAAACGTTTTGCCACAGTAATGGCGGACAATTCTCTCGTAGCACCCACTGATTCGGACAATGAAGTCCAGGCACCACAAACTCAAGAGAGGACAACTGTTTCGTCCGTCTCTCCAACACGGGACGTTCCCGAACCACTGTTTTACTCATCTGGAGAAGCTCGAGTGATCCGTACTCATCGTAGGGGTGCTGGATCGTCCCGAGTTAACCCATACTCCAACTACACGGGCAACCCTACTATTAGGATGTTTCGTCCTCCACTTGCCCGCAGGTGGGACTGGTTACCCACAACTCTAAACACATGGAGATCTGAGGAAAAGGTCCAAATTCCTACCGACCCCATGGACATCTCCCCGTACACTCAGGAGCCGATACACCACACAGTACCTGTGTTGGCCGCTCGACTCCACCGTCATGAGCAAAGGCTCGAGGACCTCGAGCGAGAGCAACACACAATGACAACCTATCTGTTACGTCAAGCCCATGATCGCATGGCACAACTTCAACGGGAAATTGAAGAGATAAACCATACTCTGGACATGGTTCACCAACAAGTGATCGACGATAGAGGCACGGTCGACCTCCTACAAGCAAGGTTAGAAGAATGTGAACAACGTTCACGTGAGGCTGAAGAGTACACGCATGTACTGGAACAACGATTAACCTTGGCTGAAGATGGTGCTAGACAGACTAGCAGACTTGCAGAAACTATCAATCACCTCGTCACCCTAATGACACGGATGAACCTACTTCAAGATTAGTGTAGTAACTATCTTGTAATCCATTATGCCATCGTAGGACCTATGTAATTCGACCGGATGTAAAAATTCTCGGTGCTTTTGTAAAAACATCTAAGACTGTAACTTTTGAAACTCCTAACTCGGAATTGTCTATCATCTTTTGAACTCGTAATATCAATTGACAATTCTCCTCAATTATTTTACGTTATTGATTGTTACATTGTGATGTCGTATGTTACCGCTTCTACATATATACATCTGTTGTAATTTTCGTTATAGTACAATTTCTTATGTACATTTTGTTTCTTTCTTGAAGAATCATGCCGCCCAAGAAGAAAAGTTACAGTGATGCCGAAATCAATGCCATTGTCTCCCGAGCCGTGGCCGATGCTCTGGCTGCTCGGAGCTCACAACGAAATAGCGATCAGACTGTTGACACCACTTCTGTCGTCAAACCTTGTTCATACAAGGACTTTCTCAGCTGCAAACCTCTATACTTCAAGGGCACTGAAGGTGCTATTGGTCTAATCAGGTGGATTGAACGTATGGAATCCGTCTTCAACCTCTGCAACTGTGCTGAGGAAAACAAGGTTAAATTCTCTGCTTACACCTTTCAGGAAGGTGCACTCACGTGGTGGAACACCCACGCCAACTCAGTAGGCATCGTGTGACATCCGTCAATTTAGGACTAGAATTTAGTGCCTAATCAAGTTTTAATACATGTAATTAGTTCTGTGTTAGGCTAATTAATGTATCAATTATTATATATATTGTTGAATATATATCTACACAATTATGCGGTTTGTTTAAATCATACGAGTTCCAAATCGAATGTATTTCGATTCAATTAAATGCGGACGTTGGTGATCAATTTTATTAAGTAATACAAATATTATTTGGTAACACAACTATATCCAAAATATTGTTTTACAATATTTCGTACACAATTCGTATCGTACAACAACGCGCAAGCAAACAAAAACAAGCTAACGTTATATTTTAACGCAACTAAATAGCAATTGATAAAATGCTTCAACCAAAAATAATTGGGGAATTATTCGTATTTTAAGATATACATTTAAACGAATAAAAATAATTAGTTAACGGTTAAAACGATTGGGAAAACGAACACCGCACGGAGCGCGATTGCACGGAGTTAAAAGTGGAGACCCACACTCGGTGGGCCCCCACCGAAATCAGCCACCAAGAGGGGGTCATCACCTCCCCCTCATTTCATTTCTATCTTCCCTTCTCTCTCTCTCTACCAATTTCTCTCTCAAATTCCACCACCACCATTTCATCAAAAATCACAAGATTAGAGCACTAGACGACCTCAAATCATCAAGATTTTTGTAGAAACGGAACCACCTCGACACGATCTACACTTCCATCTTCTCGGATTCTCAATCCGACACCGCGTAAGTTTCCGACAAATTCCCAAAACTTCTCGTTTTAGCTTGTTTTTACATATTTATGAGTTATATAACATGTATATGTCCAAATATATAAAGATAACAAGGTTTTATAGCTTAAAAACGGGTTTGAATTGGGTCTTTGGCCGGAAAAATCTCGACAGTCGGACTTTCTGGGCTGGTGTTCTTCAATGCGACACAAGCATTGTGTCGCATGTAGTGTCGCATTTTGCCTGTTATGTCGCACCTTGTGTCGTATAAATCCTTTTGTGTTGTACCCTTTATGACACAACGTTGTGTCGCATCTTGTGTCGTATTTTCATACGACACAATCACTATGTCGCTGTTGAATCAGCATCTCAAATCTATACGACACTACCCTTGTGTCGTATAGGTATTGTGTCGCATTTCTATGCGACACAACCCTTGTGTCGCATGATAAACATTTGTGTCGCATGACTGTGTCGCATAAAACAGCAGATTTTCAAACTAAAATTTCACTAAGTGTCGAACCTATATAACCTCAAACACTCATACGATACGACTTATAAAACACGTTGGAACACCCTGTAAGTGCAAAACGCCAATAACATGATAATAATACTTAAAGTTTATTATTTCAAATCCATCACCAACGGGCCGTACGTGTTTTCAAAACATACTTCAAAATCACACAAGTCGTTGTAACTTGTATCAATTCAATCGAACAAGTCGTAGTAACTTGTAACAATACAATCAACCAGATCGTAGTAATTTGGACATATATAGTTGTATGACAACTACAAGGGTAGTCTTTCGAGATACCGGTACAATTAATAACAATCAAGTGTCGTGAACACATTCAGGTTTCAAGTCTTTGGACATCAATTCACAGCTAACTACTTCAAGTTATTAAATTAAACACTTCAAGACTCAGGTGAGTTTCATGGCCCCATTTTCACTATTTTACAACTAGGGGTGTGATATTACCGCTCTGTTTTATTTTACAAGTAGAACGCAAGTGCCAACCTTCAAATACTACATGAGTTTCAAGCTAATCAATTTAAAGTCCTCTATAGCATAGTCTCTAATATTTTAGCGTGAATGTTAGTATATGATATCATATGGGATTGACAATCCTCATCCGGGTTAGCACGCACTAACCGGTCAAACGGATGTATTAGCATTTGGGAAGACGAGTGTGGATTAGACACTCGTAGGAGGCAAATCAGTTAGGTTTCCTTAACTGGACCTAGCGCTCAAGTTAAGCTCAGACTATGTGCTCATGGATTGTATAACTTTTATTTTGCTTAATTGCATTTTAAATTCAATTTAAATCTTGCGGTTCTACAACTATACATTGACATACAAACCTGTGAGCTCACCAGCGTTTTCGCTGACCCATTTTAGCATATATCACAGGTACCCCGCAGTAGGTTGGCTGCACAAACAGGGACTATTAGCTCGAGTCAGCATACATACAACTAGAGATTTGATTGCATTATTATATTTTGTAAAAGTAATTATGCTATGTAATCTCTCAATTCCAGGAACCGAGCTAATGTAACATTATTTTGATGTAAACGTTTACTTTATTAATACAAGTTTAAAACGACGCATATAGTGGTCGTTCGTTATATCTTATGTGCTTTGTATATTGATTAGTGACACCCAAATTGAGCTTCCGTAAATCATTAAATTTTGGGGGTGTCACAGATTGGTATCATAGACTAAGGTTATAGTGAACTAGGTTGCATTTAGTGGGCCTAGACTATGACCGTTAGACAATATTCCCTATTAGGTATAACCAGTTCGGAGATTACAGCATACGAATTTAATTTAACATAGCCTGATCAACTATGTACAATTAAATAAAGATGATGTAAGATCTGAAGGAAGTTATGGCTGAACAGGATACACTAGTTGACTCTGACCTCGAGAGAACCGGGACTCAAAACAAGTCTGTGCTAGACACTCAATGGGCTATTATGTGATATATTTAAATATATGCATGGGTAGGCCTCAATTCAGTCTTAGGCTATATTATATATGTATTTTATGAATATAGGTCTCACTTTTACTAACATTTGTCTCAGAATGGCAAATACACCTCCCAGCTCCTCTCGCTCTTATCCACATGGATCGCGAAACCCGAGAATGGCTAGGAGGGACACCGCGTCGCCTCGAGCTAGCCCGTACCCCACTCACTTCACTCAACCGGACTTAGCCGCTAGAGTACACCATCACGACCAACAAATCCACGAGATGGATATCGAGCTGCAAGAGACTCGTGAGCTCTGGAGACTTACAACGATGGAACGAATTGAGCAAGTCTCTGAAGATCACGATCACACTGTTAACAACATGAGCACTCTTCAAAATCAGGTGGAAGGAACAGTCGAAACCATGGAGGTTGTCCACAACCAAGTGATTGGCAACCGAAATGAAATCTCTGTATTACAAGCGAGGCTGCACGAGTGCGAGACACGTCTGAGGGAAACCGAGGACGCTCTCCGAACGGCCAACAGGCTTGCAGAGTCTGTGGACCATCTCAACACACTGCTGCCGCAACTCAATCTACGCCGGAATTAGCTTAGACTGAACCTGTACTCTTTTATGCTTCGTAGGATTTAGGTTATTCGACCGGATGTAACAATTCCCGGTATTTTTGTAAAACATCTAAAGTCTGTGACTTTTGAAACTTGTGACTCAAAATCGTCTGTAATCATTTGGCTTCGAAATATCAATTGACGATTTCTATTAATTATCTCACGTTATTGATTTTTACCTTGAAATGTTGTATATTACCATTTTTATATATGTACATCTGTGGTGATATATCATGAATTTCGGACTAGTATCTTACTTCCTTTCCTTGTTCTTTCTTACTCAGCATGATGCCCCCTCGCCGGCAAATCACCCTTAGTGAAGCTGAGATCGCGGGGCTGATTGCCCGCAATGTGACCCAAGCCTTGGCTGCCAGAAAACCACCACCCAGTAGCGAGGACACAGCCAACAATGCTCCACCACCCAGACCCTGCTCCTATAAGGACTTTCTGAGCTGCAAACCACTATACTTCAAGGGCACGGAAGGTGCTATTGGTTTGAGCCGATGGATAGAACGCATAGAATCTGTTTTCAGCCTATGCAACTGCACCGAGGAAAACAAGGTAAAGTTTGCCGCCTACACTTTTCAGGAAGGCGCTCTCACATGGTGGAACGCCCATGCCAACTCTGTGGGCCTTGAGATAGCTAATCAACTACCTTGGGCCGAGTTGAAGAACAAACTGAGGGAGAAGTATTGTCCCGAGGAAGAGATACACCGATTAGAGGAGGAGTTCTGGCAACTTGCTATGCAGGGGACCGATATTGAGGGGTACACCATCAAGTTCCAACAATACGCGTCCCTGTGCCCTAGTCTGGTGGAACCAGAGAAAAAGAGGGTTAAGAAATACATCCGCGACCTTCCTGAGAGCATTCAAGGAAGTGTCGCCTCATCACAACCAGCCACCACCGAAAGTGCTATCAGGCTAGCACACGAGCTTATGGCACTGGTGGTCAGCCGCGAGAAATCCAACAACAACAAACGCAAATCCACCGAACCACACAGCAGCCACCAAAACAAAAAGTCCAACGCCATCCAAGCTTACAACACCAACACCGAACCCAAACGCACCTACACTGGGGACAGACCATATTGTTCCAAGTGTAACTACCACCACCATGGCCCCTGCAGATCTCCTTGCAAAAACTGCAGGAAGTACGGGCATTCATCCAAAGACTGCCAAGCCCCTAAATCTCAAAACAACAACCAACAACCCAAAACCTGTTATGGATGCGGGGAGACGGGACATTTCAGGGATGCATGTCCCAAACTGAAGAACAAGAGCAACAACAACAACAACACCCGAAGTAGAGCCTTCGTCATCAAGTATGGGGACGCCCGTCAAGACCCGAATGTGGTCACGGGTATGTTCCTCCTCAACAACTTAACTGCTTCAATTCTGTTTGATACTGGCGCTGATAGGAGTTTTATTTCTGATGAGTTTTGCCCACTACTTGACATCACCCTAGTTGCCTTAGATGTTAAGTACACTGTAGAGCTTGCAAACGGTAAACTTATGGAAACCGAGAGTGTGATCCCTAATTGCAATTTAAATCTAGCCGACGAAATTTTCTCAATAGATCTCCTGCCTGTTAAGATAGGAAGTTTCGACGTCATTGTTGGAATGGACTGGTTGTCCAAGCATCGGGCTGAAATTATCTGTGGCGACAAAGTTATTCGTATACCTCTCGCCACCGGTGGAACTTTAATCATACAGGGGGAGACCGGTGAGATGAGACTCAATATCATGTCTTGCTTAAAAACCCGCAAATTTCTGAAAAAGGGCTATCCCGCAATCCTCGCTCACATCATGGAGAAAAAGTCGGAGGAGAAGCGACTTGAGGATGTACCAATTGTCCGAGACTTTCCTGAAGTCTTTCCTGAGGAACTACCTGGTCTACCACCACCAAGACAGGTTGAGTTCTCAATCGATCTAGTGCCGGGTGCTGCGCCGGTGGCACGAGCACCATATCTTTTAGCTCCATCTGAACTTCAGGAGTTGTCTGCTCAATTACAGGAACCTCTGGAAAGAGGATTCATTAGGCCGAGTTCTTCACCTTGGGGAGCTCCGGTCCTATTTGTCAAAAAGAAAGACGGCACTTTCCGAATGTGTATCGACTATCGAGAGTTGAACAAGTTGACCGTCAAGAACCGATACCCATTACCTCGAATAGATGATTTGTTCGACCAACTTCAAGGATCGAGTTGTTATTCAAAGATTGATCTCCGATCCGGTTATCATCAATTGCGTGTTCGCGATGCCGACATTCCAAAAACCGCTTTTCGAACCCGCTATGGGCATTACGAATTCCAAGTGATGCCCTTCGGCCTAACCAACGCACCGGCTGTATTCATGGACCTTATGAATCGGGTGTGTAAACCTTACCTTGACAAGTTTGTCATTGTCTTCATCGATGATATCCTCATATATTCACGAAGCGAAGAAGAACACGCGCAACAGCTCAAAACCATCCTAGAACTACTTAGACACGAAGAGATGTATGCTAAATTTTCCAAGTGTGAATTCTGGATAAAAACCGTCAATTTCCTTGGCCATGTCATTGATAGTCAAGGAATTCATGTTGATCCGTCAAAAATCGAGGCTATCAAAGACTGGCAATCACCAACCACTCCGACCGAAGTACGACAGTTTTTGGGACTGGCCGGGTACTACCGACGATTCATTGAAAATTTCTCCAGGATAGCCTTACCACTCATGACTCTGACCCAGAAAGACAAAAAGTTTGACTGGACTGATAAACAAGAGTCGGCATTCCAACTCTTAAAGCAAAAGCTTTGCAGTGCTCCCATTCTATCATTACCCGAAGGCACCGATGACTTCGTGGTATACTGCGATGCTTCTCATCAAGGTCTCGGTTGTGTGCTTATGCAACGGGACAAAGTCATAGCTTATGCTTCACGACATCTCAAGATTCATGAAAAGAATTACACCACCCATGACCTCGAGTTAGGAGCCGTCGTTTTTGCTCTCAAAATTTGGAGACATTACCTCTATGGCACTAGGTGCACAATCTTTACAGACCACAAGAGTCTCCAACACATATTCGATCAGAAGGATCTCAACATGAGACAACGTCGATGGGTCGAGTTGCTTACTGATTACGACTGCGAACTCAAATATCATCCAGGCAAAGCAAATGTTGTTGCCGATGCCCTCAGTCGAAAAGAGCGAGTGAAACCACTTCGGGTCCGAGCCCTCAGTATGACCATTCACAACAATTTAAACATTCAAATTCTCACTGCTCAACTCGAAGCCTTGAAACATGAAAACGTCAAAGATGAAGCCTTGCGGGGTATGGATAAACAATTCGAAGTCAAACCTAACGGGATTAGGTATTTCTCAAACCGAATCTGGTTGCCTAAGTTTGGGAACCTACGAGACTTGGTGATGGATGAAGCTCACAAGTCCAAATATTCTGTCCATCCTGGATCCGATAAAATGTACCACGGTATCAAGGACTTCTACTGGTGGCCGAACATGAAAGCTGAAATCGCCACCTATGTCAGCAAGTGCCTTACTTGCTCCAAGGTCAAAATCGAATATCAAAAACCTTCTGGTTTACTTCAACAACCCAGTCTTCCTGAATGGAAATGGGAACAAATTGCCATGGACTTCATAACCAAACTACCCAAGTCCTCGAGCGGTTGCGATACCATTTGGGTGATCGTGGATCGTCTCACAAAGTCTGCCCACTTCCTGGCAATCAAGGAATCCGACAAAATGGAACGCCTCACCAGAATCTATTTGAAGGAAATCGTGACCAAACACGGTGTTTCAATCTCGATTATCTCCGATAGGGATAGTCGTTTTACTTCACAATTTTGGCAATCACTTCAAAAATCCCTGGGTACTCGACTTGATATGAGTACCGCATATCATCCTCAAACCGACGGCCAAAGTGAACGAACAATTCAAACGCTAGAAGACATGCTACGGGCCTGCGTAGTAGACTTCGGGGTAAACTGGGAAAAACACCTACCATTGTGCGAGTTCTCGTACAACAACAGTTATCATACCAGCATTAAGGCTGCACCCTTCGAGGCACTGTACGGTCGTAAGTGCCGGTCACCTATCTGTTGGACCGAAGTTGGGGATAGCCAACTCACAGGTCCAGAAATCATTCACGAGACGACCGAGAGAATCGTCGAAATTCAAAACAAACTCAAGGCCGTGCGTGATCGTCAGAAAAGTTATGCTGGCGTGAGACGCAAACCACTCGAGTTCCAAGTTGGGGATCGAGTACTACTCAAAGTATCGCCTTGGAAGGGCGTAATCCGATTTGGCAAACGAGGAAAGTTAAATCCCAGATACATTGGACCATTCGAGATCCTCGAAAGGATTGGCCCAGTGGCATATCGATTGCAGCTGCCGTCCGAACTCAGCATCGTGCATCCCACTTTTCATGTTTCAAACCTGAAGAAGTGTCTGTCTGATGAGACACTTATCATTCCACTCGATGAAATTAGAGTTGACGAGAAACTTCAATTTGTTGAGGAACCCGCCGAAATCATGGACCGTGAGGTCAAACAACTTAAACAAAGTCGTATTCCCATCGTCAAAGTTAGGTGGAATTCGCGGCGCGGTCCGGAATTCACCTGGGAACGGGAAGACCAAATGCGACTCAAGTATCCTCAACTCTTCACTGACTCAGCATCAAACACGACTTCAACATAAATTTCGGGACGAAATCCTTCTAACAGGGGGAGAATGTGACACCCGTCAATTTAGGACTAGAATTTAGTGCCTAATCAAGTTTTAATACATGTAATTAGTTCTGTGTTAGGCTAATTAATGTATCAATTATTATATATATTGTTGAATATATATCTACACAATTATGCGGTTTGTTTAAATCGTACGAGTTCCAAATCGAATGTATTTCGATTCAATTAAATGCGGACGTTGGTGATCAATTTTATTAAGTAATACAAATATTATTTGGTAACACAACTATATCCAAAATATTGTTTTACAATATTTCGTACACAATTCGTATCGTACAACAACGCGCAAGCAAACAAAAACAAGCTAACGTTATATTTTAACGCAACTAAATAGCAATTGATAAAATTCTTCAACCAAAAATAATTGGGGAATTATTTTTATTTTAAGATATACATTTAAACGAATAAAAATAATTAGTTAACGGTTAAAACGATTGGGAAAACGAACACCGCACGGAGCGCGATTGCACGGAGTTAAAAGTAAAGACCCACACTCGGTGGGCCCCCACCGAAATCAGCCACCAAGAGGGGGTCATCACCTCCCCCTCATTTCATTTCTATCTTCCCTTCTCTCTCTCTCTCTACCAATTTCTCTCTCAAATTCCACCACCACCATTTCATCAAAAATCACAAGATTAGAGCACTAGACGACCTCAAATCATCAAGATTTTTGTAGAAACGGAACCACCTCGACACGATCTACACTTCCATCTTCTCGGATTCTCAATCCGACACCGCGTAAGTTTCCGACAAATTCCCGAAACTTCTCGTTTTAGCTTGTTTTTACATATTTATGAGTTATATAACATGTATATGTCCAAATATATAAAGATAACAAGGTTTTATAGCTTAAAAACGGGTTTGAATTGGGTCTTTGGCCGGAAAAATCTCGACATTCGGACTTTCTGGGCTGGTGTTCTTCAATGCGACACAAGCATTGTGTCGCATGTAGTGTCGCATTTTGCCTGTTATGTCGCACCTTGTGTCGTATAAATCCTTTTGTGTCGTACCCTTTACGACACAACGTTGTGTCGCATCTTGTGTCGTATTTTCATACGACACAATCACTATGTCGCTGTTGAATCAGCATCTCAAATCTGTACGACACTACCCTTGTGTCGTATAGGTATTGTGTCGCATTTCTATGCGACACAACCCTTGTGTCGCATGATAAACATTTGTGTCGCATGACTGTGTCGCATAAAACAGCAGATTTTCAAACTAAAATTTCACTAAGTGTCGAACCTATATAACCTCAAACACTCATACGATACGACTTATAAAACACGTTGGAACACCCTGTAAGTGCAAAATGCCAATAACATGATAATAATACTTAAAGTTTATTATTTCAAATCCATCACCAACGGGCCGTACGTGTTTTCAAAACATACTTCAAAATCACACAAGTCGTTGTAACTTGTATCAATTCAATCGAACAAGTCGTAGTAACTTGTAACAATACAATCAACCAGATCGTAGTAATTTGGACATATATAGTTGTATGACAACTACAAGGGTAGTCTTTCGAGATACCGGTACAATTAATAACAATCAAGTGTCGTGAACACATTCAGGTTTCAAGTCTTTGGACATCAATTCACAGCTAACTACTTCAAGTTATTAAATTAAACACTTCAAGACTCAGGTGAGTTTCATGGCCCCATTTTCACTATTTTACAACTAGGGGTGTGATATTATTGCTCTGTTTTATTTTACAAGTAGAACGCAAGTGCCAACCTTCAAATACTACATGAGTTTCAAGCTAATCAATTTAAAGTCCTCTATAGCATAGTCTCTAATATTTTAGCGTGAATGTTAGTATATGATATCATATGGGATTGACAATCCTCATCCGGGTTAGCACGCACTAACCGGTCAAACGGATGTATTAGCATTTGGGAAGACGAGTGTGGATTAGACACTCGTAGGAGGCAAATCAGTTAGGTTTCCTTAACTGGACCTAGCGCTCAAGTTAAGCTCAGACTATGTGCTCATGGATTGTATAACTTTTATTTTACTTAATTGCATTTTAAATTCAATTTAAATCTTGCGGTTCTTACAACTATACATTGACATACAAACCTGTGAGCTCACCAGCGTTTTCGCTGACCCATTTTAGTATATATCACAGGTACCCCGCAGTAGGTTGGCTGCACAAACAGGGACTATTAGCTCGAGTCAGCATACATACAACTAGAGATTTGATTGCATTATTATATTTTGTAAAAATAATTATGCTATGTAATCTCTCAATTCCAGGAACCGAGCTAATGTAACATTATTTTGATGTAAACGTTTACTTTATTAATACAAGTTTAAAACGACGCATATAGTGGTCGTTCGTTATATCTTATGTGCTTTGTATATTGATTAGTGACACCCAAATTGAGCTTACGCAAATCATTAAATTTTGGGGGTGTCACAGATTGGTATCAGAGACTAAGGTTATAGTGAACTAGGTTGCATTTAGTGGGCCTAGACTATGACCGTTAGACAATATTCCCTATTAGGTATAACCAGTTCGGAGATTACAGCATACGAATTTAATTTAACATAGCCTGATCAACTATGTACAATTAAATAAAGATGATGTAAGATCTGAAGGAAGTTATGGCTGAATAGGATACACTAGTTGACTCTGACCTCGAGAGAACCGGGACTCAAAACAAGTCTGTGCTAGACACTCAATGGGCTATTATGTGATATATTTAAATATATGCATGGGTAGGCCTCAATTCAGTCTTAGGCTATATTATATATGTATTTTATGAATATAGGTCTCACTTTTACTAACATTTGTCTCAGAATGGCAAATACACCTCCCAGCTCCTATCGCTCTTATCCACATGGATCGCGAAACCCAATAATGGCTAGGAGGGACACCGCGTCGCCTCGAGCTAGCCTGTACCCCACTCACTTCACTCAACCGGACTTAGCCGCTAGAGTACACCATCACGACCAACAAATCCACGAGATGGATATCGAGCTGCAAGAGACTCGTGAGCTCTGGAGACTTACAGCGATGGAACGAATTGAGCAAGTCTCTGAAGATCACGATCACACAGTTAACAACATGAGCACTCTTCAAAATCAAGTGGAAGGAACAGTCGAAACCATGGAGGTTGTCCACAACCAAGTGATTGGCAACCGAAATGAAATCTCTGTATTACAAGCGAGGCTGCACGAGTGCGAGACACGTCTGAGGGAAACCGAGGACACTCTCCGAACGGCCAACAGGCTTGCAGAGTCTGTGGACCATCTCAACGCACTGCTGCCGCAACTCAATCTACGCCGAAATTAGCTTAGACTGAACCTGTACTCTTTTATACTTTGTAGGATTTAGGTTATTCGACCGGATGTAACAATTCCCGGTATTTTTGTAAAACATCTAAAGTCTGTGACTTTTGAAACTCGTGACTCAAAATCGTCTTTAATCATTTGGCTTCGAAATATCAATTGACGATTTCTATTAATTATCTCACGTTATTGATTTTTACCTTGAAATGTTGTATATTACCATTTTTATATATGTACATCTGTGGTGATATATCATGAATTTCGGACTAGTATCTTACTTCCTTTCCTTGTTCTTTCTTACTCAGCATGATGCCCCCTCACCGGCAAATCACCCTTAGTGAAGCTGAGATCGCGGGGCTGATTGCCCGCAGTGTGACCCAAGCCTTGGCTGCCCGAAAACCACCACCCAGTAGCGAGGACACAGCCAACAATGCTCCACCACCCAGACCCTGCTCCTATAAGGACTTTCTGAGCTGCAAACCACTATACTTCAAGGGCACGGAAGGTGCTATTGGTTTGAGCCGATGGATAGAACGCATAGAATCTGTTTTCAGCCTATGCAACTGCACCGAGGAAAACAAGGTAAAGTTTGCCGCCTACACTTTTCAGGAAGGCGCTCTCACATGGTGGAACGCCCATGCCAACTCTGTGGGCCTTGAGATAGCTAATCAACTACCTTGGGCCGAGTTGAAGAACAAACTGAGGGAGAAGTATTGTCCCGAGGAAGAGATACACCGATTAGAGGAGGAGTTCTGGCAACTTGCTGTGCAGGGGACCGATATTGAGGGGTACACCATCAAGTTCCAACAATACGCGTCCCTGTGCCCTAGTCTGGTGGAACCAGAGAAAAAGAGGGTTAAGAAATACATCCGCGACCTTCCTGAGAGCATTCAAGGAAGTGTCGCCTCATCACAACCAGCCACCACCGAAAGTGATATCAGGCTAGCACACGAGCTTATGGCACTGGTGGTCAGCCGCGAGAAATCCAACAACAACAAACGCAAATCCACCGAACCACACAGCAGCCACCAAAACAAAAAGTCCAACGCCATCCAAGCTTACAACACCAACACCGAACCCAAACGCACCTACACTGGGGACAGACCATATTGTTCCAAGTGTAACTACCACCACCATGGCCCCTGCAGATCTCCTTGCAACAACTGCAGGAAGTACGGGCATTCATCCAAAGACTGCCAAGCCCCTAAATCTCAAAACAACAACCAACAACCCAAAACCTGTTATGGATGCGGGGAGACGGGACATTTCAGGGATGCATGTCCCAAACTGAAGAACAAGAGCAACAACAACAACAACACCCGAAGTAGAGCCTTCGTCATCAAGTCTGGGGACGCCCGTCAAGACCCGAATGTGGTCACGGGTATGTTCCTCCTCAACAACTTAACTGCTTCAATTCTGTTTGATACTGGCGCTGATAGGAGTTTTATTTCTGATGAGTTTTGCCCACTACTTGACATCACCCTAGTTGCCTTAGATGTTAAGTACACTATAGAGCTTGCAACAACCACTGAGCACCACAACAGTCAGAACAAGAAACCCGACACCATCAAAGCTTACACCTCTAACACCGAACCCAAACGGGGTTACACTGGGACAAAGCCCTTTTGTACCAAGTGCAACCGCCATCACGATGGACCTTGCAGTACCCTTTGTAACAACTGCAAGCGGTACGGTCATCTTACCAAGGACTGCAGATCCCCCAAAACCAACAACAACACAAACACCAATCAACCCCGAGCATGTTACGAATGTGGGAACACCGGACACTTCAGGAACGAGTGTCCGAAGCGGAAGAACAAGGGCAACAACAACAACCCTCGAGGTAGAGCTTTCGTACTAAACTCCAAGGACGCCCGTCAAGACCCTAATGTGGTCACGGGTATGTTTGAAAGTGCCCCTTGCTGTGGATCTAAGTGATGATCGTCAGTGATAGATTGGCGGAATCAATCAATTACACAAATAACTAATAAACGTTAACCGAAACGAATGATTAATCAAAGAGTACTTGTTTATTAGCTTCGAATAGGTATTGGAAACGAATTACAGATTGCTTAGTCGACAAATGGTGCTAGGGTTTCGTCAACCCTAGCCGAAAACCCGTAGGTTTGTATTTATACTAAAACTAAATCGGCAGACATGCGTCACTTGGGAAGTGTCGCATGTCACCGCCCTCATGCGTCACTTACCTAAGTGACGCTATGCGACACTAAGGCAAGTGTCGCCTAACCCAGAAACTAAGTGTCGCTATAAATGAAAATGACTTTTCTATTACACCTAACTAACGACACTTACAACTCGATAGACCAACTGACAGACACACTAAAATGCATCAACAAACTCCCCTGTGTCTTCAGCTTGGTCTTCAAAACATCTTTAGTTCAAACCCAACCTGGTGGAAATACTCCACCAGCATGAATACCCACTCGAACACAAATCTCGACCACCTTCTCGAACTTTGAAGCTTCTTCTTGATCAAAACAATGATACTCCATTTTGCTTTTGTGAAGAGCTTTCAAATCTTTCTTCGTCAAATTTATAAGGCTGATCGGATCAAAAACACGAAGAGTTCTTCCATACTTTGCAGATAGACTCCAATTACCCTTCTCAATCACTGGATCTTCAACTGAAAGATATTCAATAACTGCTTCTTGAGTAACGGAATCAAACCACCAATATCGTAATCTTTTAAGAAAATCAAGTGGTAAAGACTGCAATGGCACAGTTTTCTGACTAGCAGCTGGAGGATAATGATATTTCATGATCGGTTGCTGAGTTCTTGAATCCAACTTTTTCTTGTAAGAATACCGAACTCCCAACTCTGGTCTAACCCACAAATACTTCTTGCTGTAGATATCTTTTCTGAGAATCTTCTGAAACATGTTACCACGAAAATCATCAGTGTGGTTAACAATGTTCAGTTGAGCAAGACGATTTAATTCCTCCTTCGGCAGTGTACTAATACAGTTGAATCTTGGCCGAAAATACTGTACGCCATCTCTTCGTTTAATAAGAATCAGAAAGTTGACTTCATCAAACTTCCAACTTCTGATCAATCCAGTCAAATCACCTCGAACCTGATAAGTTTTACAAAACTTCAATTCAGGCTTGAGCTTTCGAAACATTGGACGCTCTGAAGATGTAGACGGTTGTGCTTGTTCAGGAACAGATTCAGCAGTTGGTTGTTCCTGAGTAGTATCTGTTTGAGGTTCTTGATCATCATCAGAATCATCAGACTCAATAATCGGTGCATCAAAATCATACGGTTGAGCCGGTTGTTTCTGAACTGGTTCCGATTCTCGCTCAGGTGCCGGTTCCTGATTAGGATTATCCAAATATTCTTCGTCCGACCCTGGAACCTCCGCATCCATTTCTATATCATCCGGATCGACTGATCTATCTTCTTCACCACCCGGATTTATCAAACTCTGAATGTATGTGAGATTAACATTCGAATAATCAACCGAAATGGGTCTCGGTTGTCCTGGAACATCAACGAAATAATCCAAAGCAATGTTTTCATTAATAGAATCTGGATTTACATTTTCGGGTTCTGGGGGAGGGGTTACATTTGTTTCTAAGGTTCTCTGACCTTCCTCCCCCGAAACAACAGTAACCGCTTCCAATTCTAATAATCTAGACTTCACATCTTTCAATTCAAGCTGTAATTCCTGCATATGAGCTGCCTTGATCTCCAAATCTTTAATTTGAGCAGCTTGAGCTTCAATCACGGCAGCCTGATCATCAAAACGCTTATTCATCTGAGTTATCTGATCAAGGAACTGCTGAAGCATCGCAGGCGGCGGTTGTTGAGCTTGCTGACCCGGTTCTTGAATACTTATTCCCGTTCGCTGGCATCTTCTCAATGGTAGATCAGCATAAGACGGAGAAGACCCAGCTGGTCGCTTGCCAAGATTAGGCGGTACATGAACACGCCCCGCAGAAATCCTTCTCAAAATACGCTTAAAGCGTCTAGGATCTGCCAAATGAATTCCATCCAACGCTTCCTGAGGTGGTACATCACCTGGAGAGTCAGGTGGTGTGGAACCACCATCAGATTCCTCAGCTGCAACCTCTTCAACTTGCTCGATATCTTCTAAATCCTGAGCAACAGCAGCATCCACTAAATCCGCTTCATTGACCGGAGGAGCAACAACATCCTCATAAGCATCCCCAGGCTGTGCAACGTAGTTTTCGTTTACTACGTGCCCGAACAGCTCACGATCAGGTAAGACCGCAGAATCTTTTGGTGGCAGCTTGCAGTCATTGAAAACTCGTGACAACATTGGTGTTTGAACCAATAATGACCTCAGATCCGGATCGATTCTCAAATCCAAGTCATTTAACAATAGCTAAACAAAACGAGGATATAACAGCCACTTATCCTTTCCAGCTCGAACGTTCTCTACCATATTCCCAAAAATATAACCGCTGAAATTGTACGGTTTGTTGTACACCAATGCCAGCATCAAAGATAGAGTCGTATGACTCGCAGCATCGTATCCACCTTTCCGCGGAGATAAACAGACAATAACAATATGAGCTAAATATCTCCAAACCCTGCAGAGATAATGTTTCCTAAAATCCACAAGCTGATCTGCCGGATAACCCATTCGTTGAAGACCCCCATAGATAAACGCGGTCTCAAAAACGGTCGGCATATTGTTCGCATCATCAAACTGCAAAACACGGCGAACCGAATCCTGTGTAATATGAATCTCGCGTCCAAACATAGTTGACACAATCCTCGGAGTGTCGTTCTCTGTTCTGATAAACGCGTGGTCATAAAACTCCTCGATTTGGTTCATATACACTGGTGCCGAAGCTGTAATAGCGTGATGAATCCTTGAACGTCTGAGAAACTCGATCATCGGCCGAAAAGGCATCGAGTTCTTGTGCGTTGAATCCAAAAATGCAACAATGTTGTGCCTAGAGTTGGTGCGACGATAGTAATCTTGTAGAGCTGCCATCTGTAAGCTAAAATACAAAAGATAACCAGAAATTTCGTTACAGAATAAGCTCACGCAAATAATTAAAAACCCTTTGATTTTAGCGTCACTTATAGAGTGACGCATAAAGAAGTACCGACACTCAGAGAGTGTCGCACTAAAATCAGAAATCAAGTGATGCGTCACTTATGGTAAGTGACGCATTCAATGCGTCACTGGTGTAAGTGCCGTTGCCACAACACATGTCATTCATAGCGTCAGTAACAAGTGTCGGGTATGCGTCATTTAGAAAGTGACGGATAGTAATAGCGGCACTTATAGCGTCATTCAAGGAAGTGACGGTGTGAGGCGTCACTTAATAAGTAATGTACAGAAGTGACGCATAAAGGCGTCACTCATCAAAGTGACGCTTAACCTGTGAAATTACCATTTAGCGTCACTTATGTAGGTGACGCTTGAAGTGACGCAACGATGAAGATCGTCGTGTCACTGTTGTAGCCCAGAAATCACAACGAGCAAAAATTAGGGTTTTTCGAAAACGAGATAACCAAACGGTGAGGCAAGTGAAAACGAGTAAAACACACCGTTTATTAACACAAAACAATAACAAATCGATCCCCAATTTTCGTGATTTCGTAAACCCTAAAAACTCGAAACTACAATCGACGATTAAATCATGAATACGCAATGATAATGATAAAAATTGTACCTAATGATGCGTATGAATGAGAGGAAGAAAGTCACGGAGGCCGATTGCACGCAAAATACACAGAAAGCCAGAAATCGATCGAAAGTCATGAACAGTCGAAGTGACGCAGTGACAGAGGAAGTGACGCAAGGGTAGTGGAAGTGATGCGTATTGAATAGTGTTGGTGGTGAAAATAAGTGCCGGATACGGAACTATTTATACCAAAACACTAATCTGCGTCACTTAGAACGACTCTTAAAGCGTCACTTATAGCGTCACTATCAGCGTCACTTAGGAAGTGACGCATATCGACAGATTGTGAAAAATTTTAAAATTTTGTCGATCTTTTGCGTATTGCTCAATTTGACAGTAAAGGTGACTTGGTTAAATAATTAAATAACAAAATAAAATAAAATAAGATAAACACAAAATTAATGCTATAAACTAAATGCATTCTTTTTGGTGACGGAGTTGATTTAGGCTGTTTAGGGATCATATCGGAATAACATGCAATTATTAGGAATATTAAGTGTTATTTCGATCATCAGTATATTTGTCCACTTTAAATTTACTTGACACATTTAAAACACCTTTTATAAAAGTTATTTCAAAACGATTATTGATATTGTTTGTCCACCTAAACATGTTACATCCGTGTCTGTGAGCTAACCTTTTATTGTTAGTATGAATATTTCACCGTGGTCCCCACCATAGATATACCCCTGTAACCCAGACATGAGCATAGTTTCCAAATTCAGAAAGAATATACGAGAATCAATTTTAAGAATCAAGCCAGCGGTGACATGTCTGTACTTGCATACAACAGAGCAACATACACTTGATTCAGGTTTAAGCAAAACCGATCGCAGTCAAACCAAACTTGTTTTTATTCAATTGGCGACCTTGATCAGTATCTTAGAATTTAAGACTTTGTAAGTACATTGACTCACGTTTGCTTAGTTTTGTGAGTAAGCTGAATTGAGACCAGGTCTGCACTTACGTACAACAGAGGAAACAATCAGCATACTCCCCCAAAAGATCCCAAATATACGATCCAAAAATAGAAGTATGTCAAGCTACGCTAAGGAATTAAGACTTAGAGTCGTACATCACAAGGTGTTTACCACAGGATCATAGACATGTATTTAAATTATTTCTTAATATCTCAGAGACCGGTGTGTATTATGCCTACCAATACATCGTATGATGAAGATAATTTAGATAAAAACTGTTTTAAGTGTGTCAGATAAACCTACTGACACATCCAAGATAAACCTTAAAATTCCATTTTGTGCATGTCACCCGATGTACTATCATAACCCAAGTTGTTTACAGACACAACTCAACGTCTATTTTAAAAATATTGCAACCTCGCGTTTTCTTTAATACTAAAGAGTATAAAGAGTGGCTGTTGCCATTTTTTTTTTTTTTTTTTAATAAAGTTACTATCCAAGTCACACATTACTTTTTAGACCCAAAGAATCTTAAACCGATCATGTTGACCAGTTCATCAAATCGAGCACGCGAAAAGGCTTTGGTGAATAGGTCGACATTTTGTTTAAGGGTGTCTATGTGGACCAGGTCTATCAAGTGTTTTTCATAGCAATCCCGTATGAAGTGGAACCTAAGTTCTATGTGTTTTGTCTTAGAGTGCTGTATGGGATTGCGTGTGATAGATATAGCAGCAGTATTATCTATGTGAATTGGAGTCATAGTAAGAAGTAACCCGTAATCGCGTAATTGGTGCTGAATCCAGAGAACTTGGGCACAACAGCTAGCAGCAGCAACATACTCAGCCTCTGCTGTAGAAAGAGAGACTGTAGTCTGCTTCTTGCACTGCCACGAGACCAAACGCGATCCCAGAAATTGACATCCACCAGTTGTAGACTTCTTATCGATACTGCAACCTCCATGATCCGAATCTGAATAGGCTGTGAGAGCGAAAGTCTTCTCATTTGAATACCAAAGACCAAGAGTAGGTCTAGCTCTGAGATAACCAAAAATTCGCTTCACTGCCTTCATATGTGACACCTTTGGTTTAGCCTGATAGGTCGAGCAAATTGACACGGCAAATACAATGTCCGGTCTAGAGGCAGTCAAATACATGAGAGAACCTATCATAGAACGATAGTCCCTCTCCTTGCAATCTTCATCTTCCTCAGCAAGTTTAAGATTGTGATTAAGCTCGATGGGAGTCCCATAGGTTTTACAAGTGAGCAGGTCATACCTAGTCAACATGTTATTGACATATTTTGACTGATGTATATAAATACCTTTTGCAAGCTGCTCAACTTGTACACCTAAAAAGAATGTGAGCTCCCCCATTGCGCTCATCTCAAACTCAGACTTCATGATTTTCTCAAAGTTCTTGCACATTGCCTCATTAGTAGAACCGAAGATAATATCGTCCACGTAAACCTGCACAAGTAGCATATCTTCCCTATCCTCTGACTGTTCACGAAGAATGAATAACGTGCTATCGATGTTCCCTCTCACAAAACCATGCTTAATCAGATGTGTAGTTAGCCTCTCATACCAAAGTCTCGGTGCTTGGTGAAGACCATACAACGCCTTGTTCAATTTACAGACGTATTCAGGATGCACAGGGTCTTCAAAACCAGGAGGCTGCTTAACGTACACATCGTTATCAACTTTTCCATACAGAAACGCACTTTTCACATCAAGTTGATTGACGCGAAATCCCTTGAAGGACGCGTATGCCAGAAAAATGCGTATGGATTCCAATCGAGCAACAGGGGCAAATACATCATCATAGTCCAAACCCTCAATTTGGCTGAAGCCTTGAACTACTAGACGTGCTTTATTATGAATCACAACGCCCCTATCATCCATCTTATTACGATAAACCCAACGAGTGCCAGTCAAGTGGGCACCCTTGGGTAATGGAACTACTTCCCAGACTTGCAACTTTTCAAATTGCTGTAGTTCCTCTTGCATGGCCTCGATCCATGATGGATCTTTTAAGGCCTCCTCAACTTTCTTAGGTTCATTCTGCGAAAGATAACATGAATTGATATTAGCTACCAGACCCGAAAGTTGTTCAGTATCAGTCTGCTTCGCTTGATGTCTTGTTTGAACCTTGGCATGAGGGTCACCAATGATATTATCAATGGGGTGATCCTTATGTATCCGAGTAACTGGAATTTGATCTGGCACAAGATTCTGTTCCAGGTTGTTCAGATCTCCCTCAGTTGCAGAAATATTCGGAGAGGCATCATCATCTTCATCTCCTTGAGAATAGAAATGAGAATAATTCATCTGTTCTGCTTCCTCTCCCTCATCATCTACCTCATCCTCTCTTCCTTCCTCTAATGATGGCATGTTTGGATCATAAGGAAGCTCCTTTGTGTAGTTATAAACTGTTTCAGAGGTAGAAGGAGCATCTTTCGAAGGTGTAACTGGAGAAGTAGATGTTGGATTAGGTGTGGTTGGTGATGGTGTGGGTGTTGGTATTGGTGTGGTATTAGATGGTGGTGGTTAAGGTGTTGCATTAGAGGATGGGTCGGATGGTTTACTAACTGGTGTATCTTGAGAAAGATCAAGTCCATGAAGCATGGAAACCAACTCTTCCGTTTCATCTTCTTCCGGAATATTGAAAGAGTTAAAGAGGTTTCCATAGTTGAAAAACCTATCCGGGCCTGTTCCTTGAGGAGGTTCCGTATACCTTAAACATTTCATCTCAAACTGTTCCTCAATCTGATTCGTTGATTTGTTGAAGACTCTTTTGTTCGGAGAGTTGACTGAATATCCAAGAAAAATCCCTTCAACAGCTTTATCACCAAACTTAGAGACCTTATCTTTTGTAATCATGATCATGCATGGACACCCAAATGGTTCTAAAAACTGCAGGTTTGGCTTACGGTTATTGAAAAGTTCGTAACACGTCTTGTTCTTTTTCTTAACCGTCAGCACTCTGTTGAGAACATAACAGGCAGTATTAGCCGCCTCAGCCCAGAAGATGATTGGTAACTTGGAGTCAGCTAACATAGTCCGAGCTGTCTCGATGATTGTCATGTTCTTTCTTTCTGCAACTCCATTCTGTTGTGGAGTCCTCGGAGCACTAAATTGATGCTCAATACCTCTTGTAGCACAAAACAATTCGAGAGTTGAGTTCTTGAATTCAGTTCCATTGTCGCTTCGCATCCTTTTCACCTTTAAGTTGCATAGATTTGCCAACTTATCCAACAAATACACCAGAATATCAGGAGTCTCCCCCTTTGTGGTCAAGAAATAAACCCACGAAAACCTTGAGTAGTCATCGGTAACTACCAAGCAATAAGACCGACCACCAATGCTCTTTGTAGAAACTGGACCGAACAGATCCATATGCAGTAGTTCCAACGGAGTAGCAATAGAATTCACAACCTTAGACTTGTGGGACTTCTTGTGGAGTTTTCCTTTGTGACAAGAAATGCAGTCATCTTTTAAAGCAAATGACTGTTTTGGAACTCCCCTCACTAAATCATTATTAATCAGAAAATTCATTTTTCGGAAATGAATATGTCCCATTCGTCTGTGCCAAAGGAGTGATTCCTTTTCAGAAGCCTTTGAAATGAGACAAGTATAGTCACTGGTAGTCTCCACAGTTCTCATATTCATCACATAGGTGTCATTCTTTCTAGGTGCACGCATCAATATCCATTCCTCAGGAATGACATACCCAGGCTTCAATATTACACATTCAGTCTTTGTGAATGACGTGGTGTAGTCCTTATCACAAACTTGTGATACGCTCAGCAAGTTGTGAGTCAGTTCTGCCACATAATTCACATTCTCAAAGCTAACTTTTCCATTTGTTAGCATTCCCTTTCCCGAAATAGTCCCTCCCGAATCTCCCGCAAATGCAACGTATCCTCCTGAGTATGGTTTAATATCCGTCAGAAGAGACACATCGCCAGTCATGTGTCGCGAGCAGCCACTATCCATATACCATAGGCTATCCTTTACACGTTCCGACTGCTGCAACACACAAAAGAAAGAGATTAGTGAGAAATGGAGACCCAAGCCTTGACAGACTTAGGTCTTCCATGGTCATCAATAATAAGCACGTCAGATAGGATTTTATCTTTAAACAAATTAGAATTTTTATCTGATGTGTTATTGTTGACGACTGAAGAGTCAACATCAGACTCTTTTCGCTTCCAAACTTTAGAAGGTTCGGAATTGATAGTAGAAGTAATGTTGGGCTTTTGAATTGGCAAAGAT
The DNA here is from genome assembly GCA_949592205.1 of Helichrysum umbraculigerum. Taxonomy (NCBI): domain Eukaryota; kingdom Viridiplantae; phylum Streptophyta; class Magnoliopsida; order Asterales; family Asteraceae; genus Helichrysum; species Helichrysum umbraculigerum. Next base: position 385,366,744 of record CATIUR010000001.1, read on the forward strand.
TTTTGCTCAACATTACGTGGCTTCAAAACAGGCTTTGGAGAGTTTGAGTAACGCCTAGGTGGAGATTTTGAAAAGGAATTTCTATAAACAGATGTCCTAGGCATCTCTCTCCCATAGCGCTGATTTGACAGCTTGGGACATTCACGAATCAAATGTCCTTGTCTCTTGCAGTAGAAACAAGAACGAGTCTCAACAAACGGTTGAGGCTTAGGAATTACCACAGGAGGTGGAGAAACATTTCTAGAACATGAACATTGAGTACACGTCTTAGAAAATGTTTGCTTTGGTTGAGAGGTTGAAGTTGAAGGTTTTTCATACGAAACTTCTTTATTTACTGTTTTATGTTGCAAAATCTTTACAGGTGACTGTAAAGTTTGTTGTTTCGAATTTAAAACCTTGGCTTTTCCCTTATTTGGTTGAACCTTAATTTCAGGTTCGACTTTTGAAATCGCTTTTTCATGTTTAACTTCAACTTTCTTAACTTCAGGATACTCCTGATCCGTAATGTCCTCAATCTCAACAATCTCCTCAAAACAGATTGGAGATTCATTCTTTTGCTCAACAATCTCCTCAACACTAACAGGAGATTCATTCATTGGCTTAACAAACTTAGGAGTGGGATACTCTGGCCTCGTGGTTTTCTCCTTCTCCTGTTTGTTAGTTTTAGCCACTTTACCCTTGATACCCAATAACTTAGCATAATCAACTGGAATCTCATCAAGGCTTTCCTTAACAGGTAAAGGAGTATAAGTAGTAGGAGGTGCTATTTCAACAAAACCTATTCCTTTTCCTCCCTTACTTTTCCTATCTTGCTTATGGTTGCTAACAATTTCATTAAAAATCATTGTTGCAGAAGAAGAACCCAAGATTTTATCTTGATAATTTCCATACTCAGATTTTAAGTCAGAAAGCTCTTTGTTTAACAGTTCAATTTCAGTAAGATAACTTTTAATTGCATCCTGTTGACTAAAAACTTTCGCTTTATAAGTTTGAGTATCTAACTTATGAGCTTCAATATGTTTTTCATAGAGTTTTTCATTTTCTTTCAAAAACTTATTTGACTCATTAAGTTTTGCAACTTTATCTCGCAACTCTTGGTTGTCCTTTTGAAAAGCCTTTAGAGATTCAGTTAGATTAATGCATGAGATACAGTTTAAAGGTTCATTAGGTTCATTTTGTACCTCAGGTGTAATGTGAGCCATCAGACACTGTTGAAACTTTGCTGCCTCTGCATTCCAGTCATGAGTAGTTGGCTCAAAAGTGACCAAAGCATTTTCCACAGCTAACGACTTAACCTCTTCTGTCGCTTTTGGAGGATCAGGCTTAGTAAGACCCGATGGTGGCATCTTGGGTTTCTCGCATTCCCTAGCGAAATGACCCAAATTCTGGCAGTTATAACATCGGACCTTGCTTTTATCAAAACCAAATCCTGACTTCCCATTGCCTTCTAAACTCTTGCGACCAATCCGTTGCAAGAATTTTTGAACTCTTCTTGTTATCATAGAAATGTTCCAATTCAAGTCCATTTGTTCTAGATCATCGTCATCCAGTTGTCCATAATCCTCCTTGATCAGCTCCAAAGTTGTGTTTGGTTGAGTAACCAAATCTTTGTAAGAGCTCAGAAAAGCTGTATAAATTGCAGCTTGCTCTTGAATTGCTGGTGAGACTGGAGCCTGTTGCTGCTGATTTCCTTGAGATGTACCAGAGAGATAGGCTGTATGTTGACCTCCTGAAGAAGTAGAAGATGAAATGGTATCTGTTATAAATGCCACTCCACCATAGCTCTTGCCAGAATTGACTTGACCACCATAAATTGTGGGATTTTGCACAGATCCACTTGACTTGCATTCCTTCTTCTTCAATTCCATTGCATGAGCTTGTAGAATACCTATCAATTGGTCCAAAGTCATCCGTTGTAATTCTGGATTTTCTTTTAAGAATTGGACCTTCACATCCCAAGCACTTGGTAACACATCCAGCAGTTTCTTGTTTACCTCAAGTGCAGGGAGATTGTATCCTCCTTCATTTAACTCACTAACCAGTTGTGAGTATCGGGTGAATAATGTAACACCCTCAATTTTCGGTTTGCGGAAGCGATCGGGTCGGGTGTTACCAAAATTAATATCACAGCATAAGATACATAATGAACGACTCTAAATGAGACGTTTGAAAATAATTATACATTTACCAAATAGAACGTTTACAACGTTATAAGTTTATTAGAAATTTCAAATACATAATTTGAAAATACAAAAGTAAATGCAGAGTTGTCCCAAATGTTTGAAATCATGCGACTCGAGCTAGCATAATCTTGTAGTAATCCCTAATCCTGCTGGGCACCTGAGAACACATGCTAAAACAGGTCAGCTATAAAGCTGGTGAGTTCATAGGTTTGTTAGTTGAAAACATAAGTATAAATTTTGTATGTTTTGAGAAGTTGTTCAGAATCCACGATTCTGATTTGTAGCAAATTGTAGATGTAATTACAAATGTGTAATTCGAAAGTTTAGGTATCTAATACCTAATCAATTGTAGTCTGTACCTAAGTACACAATAATTGAGGCATACCGAGCCTGAATACCTATCTGGTATGAGTAAGTGTATAACGGGAGGCAATACCTGCCTAAGTTGTAACCAAATAACTGTATGACCACGTCATATGATAGTAAGTAACTGTAGTCCCGCAGAACTATGATTTAATATATGAGGTGTTGCATCCAGCAACAAATGATTGTAGATCCGCAGATCTATGTTTAAATGTTTAGCGTGTCCGTTTACCCGATTAACATAAGCTAACCCGGACATGAATTGAGCTAACGGCCTCGCGTGGCAGCACCACCGATCCGCTAACTTATTGTGAATCCCGAGTATAACTCGCTGATCCATTGATTGAAGTTTCGTCCACTGCAATACCGTGGTTTCGTTTTGTGCCCACTTTACCGTGGCATCGTTTGGTGCCCGCTGCAATACCGCGGCATCGTTTTTGGAATTGCTCGCAGCAATTTGTGATTGAGCCGACAGTACAATGACATGCCCGACTAAGTTGTTTGAGAGCCAGCAGTACTCGACATGCCTGACTAAGTAGATCGTATAATAGTATGTAGATATTCATCAGGTGACACCCCCACGGTTGGATTACATCCTGGGCCGGGGGACCATCCCTGGTTGGATTACATCCTGAGCCAGAGTCGTCACCAGTTGAGTCGTATGGATATAAGAAGTCTGTACTAACTTGAGATAATATTGTATACTCCTAGCCTAAAGCCTAGCAAGTATATATTACGGAGTCTTGGGAAAATGTTCACTTAAGTTTAGTTCCCATTCTAATGATAATGGAGTGTGTCGACAGTTTTAGTTCTTAAAGAATAACTAAACTTGTAACAGTACAGATGTTATTCAGTGTAGGTAGAACTAACTAGTTCTAATGTATTCAATGATATTGTCCCGTGACAATATGGCCAAAAGATTGTGATAACTAAATCAAGTTATGTGTTGGTAATCGTTTTCCAACGACCTAACCGGGTATGATTGTAACCTATCTAGGTTAAGTATTGATATTGTTCTAAAACAACGTTGCGGGTGTAATTCCTAAGTATTACACATTTCGTATTACATACAGTAATATAAATAGTTGTAAATTATAAACGATTGTTAATATGATTTGAATACAGCAATTGAGCATGTGTTTCACCCCGAAAGTAGTAAAACAGTTGAAAGAGTGGGGCTATGAAACTCACCTGTTGAGTTAAGTAGTTGTGCCAGAGCTAGCAAAGCGTAGTCCGGGTAAGTCACTAATGTCCTAAACGTAGGGAATAGTCGTATAAGTGGTTGGATGATAATCCAAACCATGTTACTCGTTTATCCATGAAAGATCGTTTATTTGTAAATTCGTATGACTCGTTGGTGATAGTTTTGTAAAAGTGTTTTAAAGTATTGTTACAAGGTTCTGAAACTTGCGACGACATGGCGACGACATGGCGACGACATGGTGACGTCATGTGCGACGTCGTGTGCGACGTAGTGTACGACGTCGGGTGCGACGACATGTGCGACGACATGGCGACGACATAGCGACGTCAGGTGCGACGTTGTGTGCGACGTCGTGTGCGACGTCATGTGCGACGTTGTGTGCGACGTCATGTGCGACGACATGGCGACGACATGCGACGTTGAGCATGACGTCGCATTTGTGCCAACCCAGATGCGACGTTACGGGCTGTTCGAACAAAATCGTGATTTTTAACCCAAAAACGTTTAGATCTTTCATATATTGACTTGTAACATGTTTATAAACTGTTATAATGAAGTAAAAGTGAAAGAAAAGTGAGTTTTCATACCAAATCGGGTGAAATCCGAAAGTTATGTGGATGAAGATGAAAATGATGAAAATGGTGTTCTTGAGCTAGATCCTTTGAAGATGGTGATGATGATGCGTTTTTGTGGTTGCTAGTGGTCCGATTTTGTTGTTGTTTATGTTGATTTTGATGATTTTTGGTGAATTTTTAGAGAGAGTAAAAGGGTTTTTAAAGAGAAAAAGTAGAGAGGAGGTGAGAATAGAGAGGGAAGTGAGATGGTGAGAATGAGAAAGAAATGGGGAGGGGATTTGGGTTTTGTCAAACTCAGATCTCCAAATGCGCGGACTGTGGCCTCCAACCACAGTACAAAATACCCGTGTTTTATTTGTCCAATGTAATTTAGAATAATAATTTATATTCTAACATTTTATTTATGTTATCTTGAAATGTTTATTAGTGAAAATATTTTATAAAAATACTTTATTAAAATTTACTTTTTATATATGATTCTGCGTTGTCCCAACTAAATAAAATTATGTTTTGAAACTCTAAACGAATGGTAATTTCAAATGGTTGACATTTTTCCTCAATTATATAATGTTCATCTTAACTGATAAAATATTAGTTTTGAAATTTTGACACCGAAGTTTGGACACGTTTCTTTGAATAATCGATCGTATTATATATAATTTTTAAATTTCGTGGTAAAAAAATGCGTACTTAATACGAAGACAAAATATTTAAATTAGACGCGCAAGTTGACTTTTTGACCAGGTGTTACAAATAAACTGGAAGTCAGCTCATTAGGAATGATGTCAAATATATCATACTGCTTTTTGATCAATTCTAGCTTGGCCTCCTTGTACTTTTCATTTCCTCCACATCTTGTTTCAATTGCCTTCCACAAATCATAAGTTGTGTCATGAGATTTAAAGAGTCTCATAACATCCTTTGGCAAACACATACAGATAGAAGAATGAGCCTTTCTTTCTGTTTCATACTCCTTTTTCTCTTTAGGTGACATAGCATTGTATGTTTTAGCTGGAGGAACACCACGATAATTCCCTTCAGCCACTGGAGCAACATATCGTTCCTTTAAAGGTCCCCAAAGTTCTGGACAGTGGAAATCTATATACTGTTCATATCTATCTCTCCAGTAAACATAATCCAAATCTGGTCCAAAGAACGGAGGTTTATTGCTGGAGCCAATATCATTGCTCTGTCTGAGCATCTCTCTTATTCCTTTAATATCTTCCTTATCAGACATTGGAATGTACCTGTAAAATCAACTTAAAACAAAAACTGGGAAGCTGATTAGTAACAAAGGCGTCACTTGGTAAGTGACGCACCTTAGTGTCGCAAAGAGTAGCGGCACTTGCTAAGTGACGCTATCAAGTGACGGATAAACAAACAGAACGACACTAAAGATTAGTGTCGTATAACCAAAGAAGTGACGCACTCAAGTGACGGACTTGAGTGTCGCTTAGCAATAACAGGCGTCACTAAGGTAAGTGACGCTTTAAGTGACTCACAGTAGTAACACGTCACTAGTAGTAAGTGACGGATGACACACAAGTGTCGTATCAAATGACGCAAAAGAGTGTCGGAATGAACAGTAGGCGTCACTAAGGTAAGTGACGTATAATCCTCAAGTGACGTTACTGAGTGACGTACTTGAGTGTCGTTAAAACCCTAATTGCTCCTTACAGAAGTGTCGCTCGAAGTGCCGCACAAAGTGTCGAAGTGACGCTCCGAGTGACGCAGAAACGGCTGTGAACGCCCAAAAACCCCAAAAATTGAATTTTCGTAAACCTAACGAAAATTCTTGAGTCCCAATCGTACGAAACCTGTAAAACTTTACTCAAAACACAATAATAGCACCAAATCGATCCCAATCTTGTTTAAAATATTTTTGATATTCACAAAATCGAACCGAAAAATCTCCAATACACGAACACACATGATCAAATCAACTCCGAGGCTCTGATACTGTAACACCCCCAAATTTGATGATTTGCGGAAGCTTGATTTAGGTGTTACTAATCAATAACAAAGCACAAAGATAAATAGCAAACGACTCTATATGCGTCGTTTTAACAAAATATATTGATAACTGAAATGTTTACAACATTTAAAGCTTTACATAGCTCGAGTTAAATAAAATGAGATTTCAGTACATAAGTACTTATACAAAATATACTAATGCAAGAAAATCTCAATCGTCTGTATGCTGACTCGAGCTAAATCCTGAAGCAGAAACATCCTACTGCTGGGTACCTGCGATATATGCTAAAAGGTCAGCTATAAAGCTGGTGAGCTCACAGGTTTGAAATCAAGTAATATTGTATGAACCGCAAAATTTAAATAATGAATTGTATCCAGCAATTAAATAATAATCATCGTGTATACAGCCATGAGCACATAGTTGAGCTTAACTCGAAGGCCGGGTCCCCTATAGAGAATTCCGGGCGAGGTTGCCTCCACGAATGCCTAATCCACATTCGTCTTCCCAAATATTAGTACGTCCGTTTACCCGGTTAGTGCTTGCTAACCCGGACGAGGAGGGTCAATCCTATATGGTACCATATACTAATATTCACGCTACAACGTATTAACAACTATGCTGACGGAGGACTTTTAAATGATTAGTTTCGAAAAACTCATGTAGTATATGAAATGTTTGTACTTGCGTTCACATGTTAAAAGTTTGAGCAGTATATCACACCCCTGAGCAAAACAGTAAAAAGAAGGGCTATGAGACTCACCTGAGTCTGAATGCGTTTAAACAAACGTAAGTTGATTAGCCGAAATGAAGTCCAAAGACTTGTAACCTGAGGGTGTCCACGACACGCGATGGTTATAATTATGATTGGGTATCTCAACAGATCACCCTTGTAGTTGTTCGTTCAACTATAATGTCCAAATTTCCACTATTTGGTTGATAAGTTTAAGTATTTGAAAAGTGTACGGCCCGTTGGTGACGGATTTGTAATAATAATCTCAACTATTATTATTTTGATTTCGTGTCGTTTTTCTTGAAAAATGTGTTTTGATTGTGTTTTAGAAGCCGTTACGAAATCTAAGTACGGGGGTCCGGGGGCAGCGCCCCTGGTAGCGGGGTCCAAGGGGCGGCAGCCCCTGGCGGGGTCCAAGGGGCAGAGCCCCTGGCTGGGGTCGAGCTGCCAGGTCAGCTTAGAAAATTTTTATTTCTACTATATTGCTTTGACGAAAAACGCATCTGGATCTGAATTTGGGTAAAATCGAGTGATAAAATTTTGGTCTCGACACTTAGTAAAAAGTTGTAAATATTCTGTTTTATGCGTCACTTATAACGACACTCATGGGTTTAGGCGACACTTAGAAAGTGTCGCATGAAATGACTGATTCTGAATAATAGCGTCACTTGTGCAAGTGACGCATAGAGTGCGGCACTTGAGGAAGTGTCGGTTGTAAGTGTCGGTATAAAGGTCATGAGTCACTAAGGTGAGTGACGGGTGAAATCAGGTTTGATGGTAGGCGTCACTTAGGCAAGTGACGCTATAAGTGTCGGTCATTAGTGACGGGTATTGAAAATGCGTCACTTAGGTAGTGACGGAAAAAGAGGGTTTTATGCGGCACTTAGGCAAGTGACGCAAAATTTGGGCTTTTAGCGACACTGAATGCGTCACTTAAGTGACGCACGAAGTGACGCTATACTGCATGCTTCGTTGCGACACTTAAAGCTGTTGACGGGTTTTTGAGCCAAAAACGAGTTTTCCGGCCATAGTTTGGTCCGATTCTTTTACCCAACCCATATATGGACATTTTAAGTTGTTACAAACTACTAGAAAGTGAAAACACTTAAAAACGAGAGATTTCGGGATTTGTCGGAAACTTACAAAGTGTCGGATGAGAAATCCGAAAAGATAGCGTTGTAGATCGGGAAGTGGTGAACGTTTTTCTTCAAAGTGATGATGAGATCCAAGGTCGTTTAGTGGTAGTATTTGACGATTTTTGTGATGTGGTGGTGATGAACTTTTTAGAGAGAAAATGGAGGAAGAGAGAGGAAAGAAAGATAGAAATGAGAAAGTGAGGTGGTGGGTTGGAGGTTATCCTCCAACTTTCAGTCTCCGCTCCCCGTGCGGTGTTCGTTTGCTCCGTCGTTTAAACGTTAATTAATTACTTTAAATATTAAATGGTACGTTTTAAAATACAAATTATTATGCGATATTTTATTTAAATATTTTACTAATCAATTTATATATTGAATTATAAAATGTAAGTTTGTTTATTTAGTTTGCGCGTTTTACATTTAAATTGTGTAAGGTTTGTTTGTACAATACGTATGAATACGAAATATTATTATAATAATATTTTTGACATAAAAGCGTTATTTAATAAGATTGGTTACCAACGTTCGTATTAAATTGAATCGAAATACATCCGATTTAAATTGCGTACGATTTAACCAAATCGCATTTTCGTATATATTCAACAATATATATATAATTCGATACATTAATTAGCCTAACAAGAAACTAATTACATGTATTAACATACGATTAGGCACTAATTACTAGTCCTAATTTGGCGGGTGTTACATTCTCCCCCTGTTAGAAGAATTTCGTCCCGAAATTCAGCTCGAGGTCGTGTTTGATGTGGAATCAGTGAAGAGTTGAGGATATTTGAGTCGCATTTGGCCTTCCCGTTCCCAGGTGAATTCCGGACCACGCCGCGAATTCCATCTGACCTTGACGATGGGAATACGACTTTGTTTCAGTTGTTTGACCTCACGGTCCATAATTTCAGCGGGTTCCTCAACGAAATGAAGTTTATCGTCAACACGAATTTCATCTAATGGAATAATAAGTGTCTCATCAGACAGACACTTCTTCAGATTTGAGATATGAAAAGTAGGGTGCACGCTGCTGAGTTCGGATGGCAGCTGCAATCGATAAGCTACAGGGCCAATCCTTTCGAGGATCTCAAAAGGCCCGATGTACCTGGGATTTAACTTCCCGTGTTTGCCAAAACGGATGACGCCTTTCCAAGGCGATACTTTTAAGAGAACTCGATCCCCAACTTGGAACTCGAGTGGTTTGCGTCTCACGTCAGCATAACTTTTCTGACTATCACGTGCTGCTTTGAGTCTGTTTTGGATTTCCACAATTTTCTCAGTGGTGGCGTGAATGAGTTCAGGACCAGTGAGTTGACTATCTCCCACCTCAGTCCAACAGATCGGTGATCGGCACTTACGACCGTACAGTGCCTCAAAAGGTGCAGCCTTAATGCTGGCGTGATAGCTGTTATTGTACGAGAATTCGCACAACGGTAGATGTTTTTCCCAATTTGTACCGAAGTCAACTACGCAGGCTCGTAGCATGTCTTCCAGTGTTTGAATGGTTCGCTCACTTTGGCCGTCGGTTTGAGGATGGTATGCGGTACTCATATCAAGGCGAGTACCCAAAGCTTTTTGAAGTGATTGCCAAAAGTGAGAGGTGAAACGGGCATCTCTGTCAGAGATGATTGAGGTTGGAACACCGTGATGGGAAATGATTTCCTTGATGTAGATTTGTGTAAGGCGTTCCATTTTATCGTTTTCTTTGATTGCCAGGAAATGAGCAGATTTGGTGAGACGATCGACGATCACCCAAATGGTATCGCAACCGCTCGACGACTTGGGTAGTTTGGTTATGAAATCCATGGCAATTTGATCCCATTTCCATTCAGGGATTTCAGGCTGTTGGAGTAAACCAGGAGGTTTCTGATGTTCGGTTTTGACTTTCGAGCAAGTAAGACACTTGCTAACATAAGTGGCGATTTCGGCTTTCATGTTTGGCCACCAATAAAATTCCTTGATGCCGTGGTACATCTTATCGGATCCAGGATGAATAGAATATTTAGACTTGTGAGCCTCGTCCATCACCAAGTCTCGTAGGTTCCCAAAACTAGGCAACCATATTCGGTTTGAGAAATACCTAATCCCGTTAGGTTTGATTTCAAATTGTTTGTCAATGCCCCGCAAGGCTTCATTTTTGATGTTTTCAGGTTTCAAGGCTTCGATCTGAGCGGTATGAATTTGAATGGTAAGATCGTTATGAATGGTCATACTGAGGGCTCGGACTCGAAGTAGTTTAGGTCGTTCCTTTCGACTGAGGGCATCAGCTACAACATTAGCCTTCCCTGGATGGTACTTGATCTCACAATCGTAATCGGTAAGCAACTCGACCCAACGACGTTGCCTCATATTGAGATCCTTCTGATCGAAGATATGTTGGAGACTTTTGTGGTCGGTAAAGATAGTGCACTTAGTGCCGTAGAGATAATGTCTCCAGATTTTGAGAGCAAAAACGACAGCTCCAAGCTCGAGATCATGAGTGGTGTAGTTCTTTTCGTGAATTTTTAGCTGTCGTGAGGCATAAGCAATGACCTTGTCTCGTTGCATCAGCACGCAACCAAGACCTTGGTGAGAAGCATCGCAGTATACCACGAAGTCATCGGTGCCTTCGGGTAGTGAAAGAATTGGAGCACTGCAAAGCTTTTGTTTCAGAAGTTGGAACGCTGACTCTTGTTTCTCGGTCCAATCGAACCTTTTGTCCTTCTGAGTCAGTACCGTGAGTGATTGAGCTATTTTGGAGAAGTTTTCGATAAATCGTCGATAATACTCAGCAAGACCCAAAAATTGTCGTACTTCAGTTGCAGAGGTGGGTGCTTGCCAGTCTTTGATAGCCTCGATCTTTGATGGGTCCACGTGAATTCCCTGACTGTCGATCACGTGACCAAGAAATTGAACGGTTTGGATCCAGAACTCACACTTAGAGAATTTAGCATAAAGCTCCTCGTGTCCAAGTAGTTCAAGGATGGTTCTGAGGTGTTGCGCATGTTCTTGCTCGTTGCGCGAGTAAATGAGTATGTCATCGATAAAGACAATGACAAACTTATCGAGGTAAGGTTTGCACACCCGGTTCATGAGGTCCATGAATACAGCCGGTGCGTTGGTTAGACCAAAGGGCATCACTTGGAATTCGTAGTGCCCGTAACGAGTTCTGAAAGCAGTTTTTCGGAATATCGGTGTCGCGAACTCGTAACTGATGATAACCTGATCGCAGGTCAATTTTTGAGTAGAAACTTGAACCCTGAAGTTGGTCGAATAGATCATCAATGCGAGGAAGTGGATAACGGTTCTTGACGGTCAATTTATTCAACTCTCGATAGTCGATGCACATTCGGAATGAACCGTCCTTCTTTTTGACAAATAAGACCGGAGCTCCCCAAGGTGAAGAACTCGGTCTAATGAATCCTCGATCCAGAAGTTCCTGTAACTGAGAGGACAACTCCTGAAGTTCAGAGGGGGCTAAACGGTATGGTGCGCGGGCCACCGGTGCGGCACCCGGCACGAGATCGATTGAGAACTCAACCTGTCTAGGCGGAGGTAGACCAGGTAGTTCTTCCGGAAAGACTTCGGGAAAGTCTCTAACAATCGGCACATCCTCAAGTCGCTTCTCCTCCGACTTCTTCTCGGTAATGTGTGCGAGTATGGCAGGGTAACCCTTTCTCAGAAATTTTCGGGTTTTTAAGCAGGAGATTATATTGAGTCCCGTCCCACCGGTCTCCCCCTGTATGATCAAGGTTCCACCAACGGCGAGTGGAATACGGACGATTTTATCGTGACAAACGATTTCAGCTCGATGTTTGGACAACCAGTCCATTCCAATAATGACGTCGAAACTGCCGATTTCAATGGGTATAAGATCGATCGAAAAGGTCTCATCAGCTAGGTTTAAAGTGCAATTAGGTATCACACTGGTGGTTTCTACAAGTTTTCCATTCGCTAGCTCTACAGTGTACTTAACATCTAAGGCAACAGGAGTGATGTCAAGTAATGGGCAAAAATCATCGGAGATAAAGCTTCTATCAGCACCAGTATCAAATAGAACAGAAGCAGTTAAGTTGTTGAGGAGGAACATACCCGAGACCACATTCGGGTCCTGGCGGGCGTCCCCAGATTTGATGACGAAAGCTCTGCTGCGAGTGTTGTTGTTGTTGTTGTTGCGGTTGTTGTTGTTGTTGTTCTTCAGTTTTGGGCACGAGTCCCTGAAATGCCCAGGTTTCCCACACTCAAAGCATACTTTGGGTGGTCTGGTGTTGTTGTTGGAATTGTTGTTGGTGGGTGAGCGGCAGTCTTTGGTGAGGTGGCCGTACCTCTTGCAGTTGTTGCAAAAGGGACCACAGGAACCTTCATGGTGGCGACTGCACTTGGAACAGTAGGGTTTGTTCCCAGTGTAGCCTCGTACGATGTCAGTGGTGGTGTTGTAGGCTTTGATGGTGTCGGGTTTCTTGTTTGGTTGGTTTGAGTGGTTGTTGTGGTGGTCAGACCACTTTCGTTTGTTGTTTTGGGAGGATGAAGTGGGTGGTTCAGAATCTTGGCTCATAGACATCAGGTCTTGGGCCAATGAGATCGCACCGTCAATGGTGGTTGGTTTTGAAGAGATGACGTGTCCCCGAACAGGATCAGGGAGACCAAGGGTGTACTTCCTGATTTTATCAGGTTCAGTGCTCACCATAGCTGGGCGAAGGGCAGCTAATTGTTGAAACCTGGTGGTATAACCATCGATGTCACCACCCTGAACCTTTAAGTTCCAGAACTCCTCATCTAGCTTTTGGAGTTTGGCGATAGAGCAGTACTTGGCAGTGAGTTTGGCTTTCAATTCCTCCCAAGTGATTTGGTAGGCAATGTCAGCACCCACTGATTGGGTATACGAATTCCACCAAGAGTGGGCATCATCTTCGAGAGAGCAGGTGGCGAAGTTTACTTTGTCGTTCTCCGCGCATTTACTAACACGGAAAACAGTTTCCATTTTCTCGAACCATCTGATCAGTCCGATGGCTCCTTCAGAACCCTTGAAGCTCGAGGGTTTGCAGCTTTGGAAGTCCTTGTAAGAACAAGGTTTGACGGCAGAGGTTCCAGCGGTATCGCTGTTTCTTGTGGAGTTGGGTGGGGTATTCCGAGCCAAGGCTTCAGTAACAGCCTGGGTTATGAGTGACGTGATCTGAGCATCTGTGTAAGGTCGTGTCTTTGGCGGCATGATTCTTCAATAAAAGAAATGAAGATACATGAGATTTTGTAAGAAAATTGTATTTATTTCAGGTGTACATGTATGAAGGTGGTAATACATAACATCAATATGAAAAAGAATTATGGCAATTAATATGAGTTGAACAACAAGAAATATTCGATAGCTAATACGAGTTCAAAGGTTACATCCTACAGATGTATTACAAAAGATGTCGGGAATTGTTACATCCGACTGAATTTTAGAGTAGCGCGTAGATAGTTACTAGATTACAGGATAGATTACAAGACAAAGACTACACTAGTCTTGACGTAGATTAATTTGTTCCATCATCGTGACAAGACGGTCCACAGTGTTAGCAAGTCTGCTAGCTTGTCGGGCGTTGTCTTCTGCGAGTGCTAGTCGTTGTGTTAGTCCACGCGCATACTCTTCTGTTTCAAGTGAGCGCTGTTCACATTCTTCCATCCTTTGTTGTAGAAGGGCATTTTCCACCCTTATTTCTATAATTTGGTTGCGAAGGACATCCATGTTGTTGTTTGTGGTTTCAAGGTCGTCGGAGACTTGTTCGATGCGTTCAAGAGATGTAAGTCTCCAGTTTTCGTTGGTTTCCTGCAACACGACATCCATGGTGCGAAGTCGCTGCTCGTGTTGGTTCACCCTAGCGGCTAAGGCCGGCAAGGCGATGTGAGTGGGATACGGGCCAGCTCGAGGCAACCTGGAGTTCCTCCTTGCTACCCTTGGGTTCTGCGGCCCGAATTGAGAACGAGATGAATTTGATGGTGTGTTTGCCATTTCTGAGACAAAGCGTTAGTAAGATTGAGGCCTATATTCATATAGTTCCTATATAATATAGCCTATTGAGTGTCTAGCATAAACATGTTTAAATCTCGGTTCTCTCGAGGTCAGAGTCTTCTATTGTATCCTGTTCAGCCATAACTACTTTCAGATCTTACATCAGCTTTGCTTAATTGTACATAGTTGATCAGGCTATGTTAAATTAAACTCGTATGCTGTAATCTCTGAACCAGTCATACCTAATAAGGAATACGGCCTAATGGTCATAGTCTAGGCTCACTAAATGCAACCTAGTTCACTATAACCTTAGGCTCTGATACCAATCTGTAACACCCCCAAATTTGATGATTTGCGGAAGCTTGATTTGGGTGTTACTAATCAATAACAAAGCACAAAGATAAATAGCAAACGACTCTATATGCGTCGTTTTAACAAAATATATTGATAACTGAAATGTTTACAACATTTAAAGCTTTACATAGCTCGAGTTAAATAAAATGAGATTTCAGTACATAAATACTTATACAAAATATACTAATGCAAGAAAATCTCAATCGTCTGTATGCTGACTCGAGCTAAATCCTGAAGCAGAAACATCCTACTGCTGGGTACCTGCGATATATGCTAAAAGGTCAGCTATAAAGCTGGTGAGCTCACAGGTTTGAAATCAAGTAATATTGTATGAACCGCAAGATTTAAATAATGAATTGCATCCAGCAATTAAATAATAATCATCGTGTATACAGCCATGAGCACATAGTTGAGCTTAACTCGAAGGCCGGGTCCCCTATAGAGAATTCCGGGCGAGGTTGCCTCCACGAATGCCTAATCCACATTCGTCTTCCCAAATATTAGTACGTCCGTTTACCCGGTTAGTGCTTGCTAACCCGGACGAGGAGGGTCAATCCTATATGGTACCATATACTAATATTCACGCTACAACGTATTAACAACTATGCTGACGGAGGACTTTTAAATGATTAGTTTCGAAAAACTCATGTAGTATATGAAATGTTTGTACTTGCGTTCACATGTTAAAAGTTTGAGCAGTATATCACACCCCTGAGCAAAACAGTAAAAAGAGGGGCTATGAGACTCACCTGAGTCTGAATGCGTTTAAACAAACGTAAGTTGATTAGCCGAAATGAAGTCCAAAGACTTGTAACCTGAGGGTGTCCACGACACGCGATGGTTATAATTATGATTGGGTATCTCAACAGATCACCCTTGTAGTTGTTCGTTCAACTATAATGTCCAAATTTCCACTATTTGGTTGATAAGTTTAAGTATTTGAAAAGTGTACGGCCCGTTGGTGACGGATTTGTAATAATAATCTCAACAATTATTATTTTGATTTCGTGTCGTTTTTCTTGAAAAATGTGTTTTGATTGTGTTTTAGAAGCCGTTACGAAATCTAAGTACGGGGGTCCGGGGGCAGCGCCCCTGGTAGCGGGGTCCAAGGGGCGGCAGCCCCTGGCGGGGTCCAAGGGGCAGAGCCCCTGGCTGGGGTCGAGCTGCCAGGTCAGCTTGGAAAATTTTTATTTCTACTATATTGCTTTGACGAAAAACGCATCTGGATCTGAATTTGGGTAAAATCGAGTGATAAAATTTTGGTCTCGACACTTAGTAAAAAGTTGTAAATATTCTGTTTTATGCGTCACTTATAACGACACTCATGGGTTTAGGCGACACTTAGAAAGTGTCGCATGAAATGACTGATTCTGAATAATAGCGTCACTTGTGCAACTGACGCATAGAGTGCGGCACTTGAGGAAGTGTCGGTTGTAAGTGTCGGTATAAAGGTCATGAGTCACTAAGGTGAGTGACGGGTGAAATCAAGTTTGATGGTAGGCGTCACTTAGGCAAGTGACGCTATAAGTGTCGGTCATTAGTGACGGGTATTGAAAATGCGTCACTTAGGTAGTGACGGAAAAAGAGGGTTTTATGCGGCACTTAGGCAAGTGACGCAAAATTTGGGCTTTTAGCGACACTGAATGCGTCACTTAAGTGACGCACGAAGTGACGCTATACTGCATGCTTCGTTGCGACACTTAAAGCTGTTGACGGGTTTTTGAGCCAAAAACGAGTTTTCCGGCCATAGTTTGGTCCGATTCTTTTACCCAACCCATATATGGACATTTTAAGTTGTTACAAACTACTAGAAAGTGAAAACACTTAAAAACGAGAGATTTCGGGATTTGTCGGAAACTTACAAAGTGTCGGATGAGAAATCCGAAAAGATAGCGTTGTAGATCGGGAAGTGGTGAACGTTTTTCTTCAAAGTGATGATGAGATCCAAGGTCGTTTAGTGGTAGTATTTGACGATTTTTGTGATGTGGTGGTGATGAACTTTTTAGAGAGAAAATGGAGGAAGAGAGAGGAAAGAAAGATAGAAATGAGAAAGTGAGGTGGTGGGTTGGAGGTTATCCTCCAACTTTCAGTCTCCGCTCCCCGTGCGGTGTTCGTTTGCTCCGTCGTTTAAACGTTAATTAATTACTTTAAATATTAAATGGTACGTTTTAAAATAAAAATTATTATGCGATATTTTATTTAAATATTTTACTAATCAATTTATATATTGAATTATAAAATGTAAGTTTGTTTATTTAGTTTGCGCGTTTTACATTTAAATTGTGTAAGGTTTGTTTGTACAATACGTATGAATACGAAATATTATTATAATAATATTTTTGACATAAAAGCGTTATTTAATAAGATTGGTTACCAACGTTCGTATTAAATTGAATCGAAATACATCCGATTTAAATTGCGTACGATTTAACCAAATCGCATTTTCGTACATATTCAACAATATATATATAATTCGATACATTAATTAGCCTAACAAGAAACTAATTACATGTATTAACATACGATTAGGCACTAATTACTAGTCCTAATTTGGCGGATGTTACAGATACCAGTTGAAAGTGCCCCTTGCTGTGGATCTAAGTGATGATCGTCAGTGATAGATTGGCGGAATCAATCAATTACACAAATAACTAATAAACGTTAACCGAAACGAATGATTAATCAAAGAGTACTTGTTTATTAGCTTCGAATAGGTATTGGAAACGAATTACAGATTGCTTAGTCGACAAATGGTGCTAGGGTTTCGTCAACCCTAGCCGAAAACCCGTAGGTTTGTATTTATACTAAAACTAAATCGGCAGACATGCGTCACTTGGGAAGTGTCGCATGTCACCGCCCTCATGCGTCACTTACCTAAGTGACGCTATGCGACACTAAGGCAAGTGTCGCCTAACCCAGAAACTAAGTGTCGCTATAAATGAAAATGACTTTTCTATTACACCTAACTAACGACACTTACAACTCGATAGACCAACTGACAGACACACTAAAATGCATCAACAATGTTCCTTATCAACAACTTAACTGCTTCTGTTCTATTTGATACTGGTGCTGATAAGAGTTTCATATCAAACGAGTTCAGCCCACTACTTGATATTACCCCCGTTGCATTAGATACTTTATATACTATAGAGTTAGCTAATGGCAAACTAATCGAGGCCAATAGTGTAATACCTGATTGCACCTTAAACCTCGCAAACGAACTCTTCACCATTAACCTCATATCTGTCGAGATCGGAAGTTTCGACATCATTGTTGGCATGGACTGGTTGTCCAAGCATCGAGCTGAAATCGTATGTTACGACAAAATCGTCCGTATTCCTCTCGTCACCGGTGGTACTTTAATCATACAAGGGGAGACCGGTGGGACGAGATTGAACATCATATTGTGCATGAAAACCCGCAAATACCTTAAAAAGGGGTATTAGGCAATCCTCGCACACGTCATGGAGAAAAAGTCGGAGGAGAAGCGACTTGAGGATGTGCCCATTGTTCGAGAATTTCCAGAAGTCTTTCCCGAAGAACTGCCTGGTCTACCACCACCTAGACAGGTTGAGTTCTCAATCGAACTCGTGCCAGGTGATGCACCTGTGGCACGAGCACCTTATCGTTTAGCCCCATCCGAACTTCAGGAATTGTCCATTCAGTTACAGGAACTCCTGGATAAGGGATTTATTCGACCGAGTTCCTCGCCCTGGGAGCCCCGGTCCTGTTTGTGAAAAAGAAGGACGGTTCTTTCCGCATGTGCATCGACTACAGGGAACTGAACAAGTTAACTGTAAAGAATCGTTATCCACTTCCGCGCATTGATGACCTGTTTGACCAACTTCAGGGGTCGAGTTCTTATTCAAAGATCGATCTACGGTCAGTTTATCATCAGTTACGAGTTCGCGACACCGACATCCCAAAAACTGCTTTCCGAACTCGCTACGGGCATTATGAGTTTCAAGTGATGCCTTTCGGTTTAACCAACGCACAGGCTGTATTTATGGACCTCATGAACCGAGTGTGCAAACCTTATCTCGACAAGTTTGTCATTGTCTTCATCGATGACAATCTCATTTATTCGCGCAACGAGCATGAACATGCGCAACATCTAAAAACCATTCTAGAACTACTCAAGCACGAGGAGTTATACGCCAAATTCTCCAAGTGTGAGTTCTGGATGCAAACCGTTCAATTTCTTGGACACGTGATTGACAGTCAAGGAATTCATGTTGATCCATCGAAAATCGAGGCTATCAAAGACTGGCAAGCGCCTACAACTCCAACCGAGGTACGCCAATTCTTGGGATTGGCGGGGTATTATCATCGGTTCATTGAAAATTTCTCGAAAATAGCCCAACCCCTCACGACACTGACTCAGAAAGAAAAGAAGTTCGATTGGACTGATAAACAAGAGTCAGCATTCCAACTATTGAAACACAAGCTTTGCAGTGCTCCTATCCTATCATTATCCGAAGGCAACGATGACTTCGTAGTATACTGCGATGCTTCTCACCAAGGTCTCGGTTGCGTGCTGATGCAACGAGACAAGGTCATTGCCTACGCTTCTCGACAACTCAAAGTTCACGAAAAGAACTACTCGACTCACGACCTCGAGCTAGGGGCCGTGGTGTTCGCACTAAAAATCTGGAGACACTATCTCTACGGTACTCGAAGTACCATATTTACCGATCACAAGAGTCTCCAACACATATTCGATCAAAAGAATCTAAACTTGAGGCAACGTCGATGGGTCGAGTTGCTTACCGATTACGATTGTGAAATCAAGTACCATCCAGGCAAAGCGAATGTTGTCGCCGATGCCTTAAGTCGAAAAGAACGCACAAAACCTCTCCGAGTCCGAGCACTCATGATGAACATTCACAACAATCTTGTTGCTCAAATCCTCACTGCTCAACTTGAAGCACTCAAACCCGAAAACATCACAAACGAAGCCTTGCGGGGCATGGACAAACAGTTCAAGACCAAACCTAACGGTACCCGACAATTCTCTAACCGAATATGGCTACCTAGCTTCGGAAACTTACGAGATTTGGTGATGGACGAAGCTCACAGATCTCGCTATTCTATACATCCTGGATCTGACAAGATGTATCACGGTATCAAAGAACTGTACTGGTGGCCTAACATGAAAGCTGGCATAGCCACGTATGTTGGCAAATGCTTAACCTGTTCTAAGGTCAAGGCCGAGTATCAGAAAACTTCCGGATTACTCCAACAACCGGAAATCCCTCAATGAAAATGGGAGCAGATCTCAATGGATTTCATCACAAAACTTCCTAAAACATCTAGCGGTTGCGATACCATTTGGGTGATCGTGGATCAGCTCACAAAATCTGTTCATTTCCTCGCCATCAAAGAAACCGATAAAATGGAACGCCTCACACGAATCTATCTAAAGGAAATTGTATCCCGATACGGCGTCCCCATCTCGATCATCTCTGACAGAGATAGTCGTTTCACATCTCACTTTTGGCAATCACTTCAGAAATCTTTAGGTACTCGTCTGGATATGAGTAATGCATATCATCCTCAAACCGATGGCCAAAGTGAACGAACAATCCAAACACTGGAAGATATGCTACGAGCCTGCGTAGTTGATTTCGGTGCAAACTGGGAAAACCACCTACCGTTGTGCGAGTTTTCGTACAACAACAGTTATCATTCCAACATCAAAGCTGCACCTTTCGAGGCACTGTACGGTCGTAAGTGCCGATCACCTATCTGTTGGACCGAAGTTGGGGATAGCCAACTCACTGGTCCGGAAATCATTCATGAAACCATCGAGAAAATCGTTGGCATTCAAAACCGGCTGAAAGCCGCACGTGATTGTCAGAAGAGTTACGCTGACGTGAGACGCAAGCATCTCGAGTTCCAGGTTGGGGATCGAGTTTTGCTCAAAGTATCACCTTGGAAAGGTGTCATTCGTTTCGGGAAACGCGAGAAGTTAAATCCCAGGTACATTGGACCTTTTGAGATCCTTGAGAGGATTGGTCCAGTGGCATATCGATTGCAGCTGCCACCCGAGCTCAGCAGCGTGCATCCCACATTTCACATTTCTAATCTCAAGAAATGCCTGTCTGATGAGACACTCATTATACCACTCGACGAAATCCACATTGATGACAAACTCCATTTCGTCGAGGAACCCGCAGAAATCATGGACCGTGAGGTCAAACAACTCAAACAAAGTCGTATTCCCATCGTTAAAGTCAGGTGGAATTCGCGGCGTGGTCTGGAATTCACTTGGGAACGGGAAGACCAGATGCGACTCAAGTATCCTCAGTTATTCACAAATCCAACACCAACCACCACATGAGCAAAATTTCGGGACGAAATTCTCTTAACAAGGGGAGAATGTGACACCCGCCAAATTAGGGCTAGTTTTTAGAGACTAATCAGTTATTAATACATGTAATTAGTTCTTTGATTAGGCTAATTTATGTATCCTTCTATATATATATATATTGTTGAATATATATACACATACGCGATTTGTCTAAATCGTGCATTTCATATCGGATGGATTCCGACTTAACTGGCCGTTGGTGAAACATTTCATGTGTAACGTAAATCTATTTTTGTGATAAAATGGTCATTATTTACTTAGTATTATTGTTCTATAATAATATATGCGAAGAACTTATACGTTTGATATAAAACGTAACAAATACGAGAAAACGCACGAATCGAACTTGACACTCGAACGAAATCCAAAATATATTTTGGTGACTCAAACTAATTATCTTATAAATATTTAGTCAATCCATATGTCATCCACATATTGAGTATATACACGAGAAAATCAAACGATAACAATACGTTCTAAAAACACGCGTTTAACGTCTATCCGACTAATAAACGTAACCCGAATTGAGGAACGAGATTCACGAGCCCAACCCTCACTTGGGCTGACCCAAACCCACGCCCCAAAGGCCCTTAGTTGGCCCAAGAACCCAATTAAACCCAGCCCTAATGAACCCATATATATAAACCACCTTATCACCTTAATCCTTTCATTCTAACACATAACCTCACACTTTAACCACCAAAAACCCACTTCTCTCTGATTCTCCAGCAAAACCACGACCACCACCACCTGCATACACCTCCTCCAAGCATCCTCAAGCACTTCCATAATCATCTATCACCTCCTTCATCGGTTTGTAGCAAGGAAGAACGAGAAGGGACAGCAGCAGCACCCATCGTACCATTTCGACTTCTAGATCAGTTTTCACTTGGTATAAACCCCTCCTTTCTCCTTTGATTTACTTGAATAACATATGTATACATGCTAATGCTTCATCTCAGCTCGTTTATGTCCATATCCATGCTTAAAAATCGTTTGAACACACTATTAACCAATGGATAATAACTTTGTCCACTGGACAATATTTTAGATCGGGTTAGATCCGTAATATCTAACCCATTTCTTGATGAAATCTAACGTTTCTTAAGCCTAAACTCAAGTTTAAAGTGTCTAGTTTTCAAATCTGTAAGTCTCACGAAATAATGGTGCTTTTTTGTATTTTTAAGAAACGAAATAAAAGTACATATCAGATATGTACCTTCAGATCAGAAGATTAGTCAAATGTCTAAGGGCATATCTCGTAAAATACACCATAAAAACTGATGAGACCACTTGGAAAAGATCACAAATTTCGTCTTCTTTAAATCCCTTACTCGCACACTTTGTGAAGTTTTTTAAAACGTGAGTTATGATCAGATCTTTCAACTATGTACTAAAAATATAGCTGCTGGACCTACGTCCCTTTACAATTTTATTTCTCGAGTTGTGTTTGGTTTTAGAGTTCATAAAAATATGTTTTAGAAAGAAGAATCATAGGGGAATAATATATAAATTTCTTGGAATCTTATGTTGCCGTTTTATTGGGTAAAACACTTGGCCAAAGTCGTCAAAATCTGGGATATATGAACGTATAAGGATAATTTCATTTTCGGTTTAAAAATGACACTTGTTAAGTTCAATTGACCATGAAACTCATAATTTGCTCATATTTTACCTTGTTTAAGTTTGTGTCAAATTTTCGGGTCAAACCGAACATTTTTGACTTTAGACAAAAAACTTGAAAACCCTCTCAGCCCGTTTTGCGACGTCACTTGCGACGTAACCCCTCCCGTCGCAACTTTTGCGACGTCACTTGCGACGTAACCCCTCCCGTCGCAACTTTTGCGACGTCACTTGCGACGTAACCTCTCCCGTCGCAACTATTGCGACGTCACTCAATGCCCATTTTGCGACGTAACTTTTCGTCGCAATTTCCTGAAATACATAAAAACACTTAACTACCAAGTATTGAACTCACGTAACAACTAAACGATATACGACAATACTCGTACTTGTAAAACTGATACTTATGGGGATATACAATGAAACGATAAGCAACTTGATAATGATATCTTCGGGAATTATTATTACATACTTAAACATTCACCAACGGGCCGCAAACGTTTTTAAGTAAACAAACGATTAACCACTTGGACATAACTAGTTGAGTGTGCAACTAGCATGAATGGTCTTTTGAGACATTCACTCATACATACAACCTTATATGCTTAGGGCATTAGGAGGTTGCGGGTTCGGAGAACCTACAGATTGCTCATATCATATATACGTTTATTGATTTAAACGCTTACTCTCGAGACTCAGGTGAGACTCATAGCCCCTATTTTACTGTTTTACTCAGGGGTGTGATCCATTGCTCATTTTATTTACATGTGAACGCAAGTACCAAAACAACGATTTATACTACATGAGTTTTCACAACTAATCAATCAAAGCCCTCCACAACATAGTTTGGTAATACGTAGTAGCGTGAATGTTAGTGTATGGTACCATATGAGATTGACAATCCCCGTCCGGGTTAGTCGCGCTAACTGGTCAAACGGACGCATTATCATTTGGGTAGACGAGTGTAAATTAGGCACTCGTAGGAGGCACCTCGATCGGAATTCCTTAAATGTGGACCCGACCCTCAAGTTAAGCTCAGACTATGTGCTCATGGCTGTATAGACACTTATTTATTTGCTTGATTGCAATTTAAATTCAATTAAATTTTGCGGTTCATACGATATGTTTTGTCATACAAACCTGTGAGCTCACCAGCTTTTAGCTGACCATTTTTAGCATGTATCACAGGTACTCAGCAGTAGGTTGGACTGCCCACTCAGGATACTTTAGCTCGAGTCATCATGCAAACACGAAACATCAAAGAGATTTTAATGCATTTCTATATTTTGTACAATTAGATATGTAATAGAATCTCTCAGGGAAAGTCATGTGAACTCAATGTTTTGTAATCATTTTATTATATCAATGTACTTTGTTAAACGACGCATATAGAGTCGTTCATTATATATCTTTGTGCTGTGATTACTTGATTAGTCGCGCCCCGACCCGAATCGCTTCCGCATCGTAACTTGGGGGTGCGACACCTTCTTCCTTCAAATTTGATGTTTTCCCTCTTGATCCTTCATATATATATATATATATATATAGGGTTTGGATCTGATAGAATAAAGATTATCGTAAAATAAATATAATAAAGTAATAATTAAATATAATCAAGGGGTACTTTGGGTATTTGCTATTTCCTCCTCTACATTCATATTTTACACCTCATTTAATCTCTCTCTAAACCGACACCACCATCCAAAACCATTTCATTAATTATTTTTCTCTCATCTCTATGTTACTATCTTCCCTTTTTTTATTGCACAAACAAGTAAAAACTTTATTCCTCGCTTTTCAGTTGTAGTTAGTTGAATATATGAATTGTATGTACGTCAAAGGTAAAACTTTTTTGTGCATCATCACTTCTTGAATATATGTGAATCACTCTTCGAATATATGTGAATCAAAATTGAATATGAATCATAAAAATTTGATGCGAATCACTCATTGATGTGAATCAAAATTTGAATATGTGTGCATCAACTTTTTTACCAGGAATCACCATCAAGAATAAAAACGTATGCCCATCAACATTTTGTAGGTATATCATCAGTTAACAACTTCCTGGGGAACTCCACATCAACTCTTGTGAATCAACTTTTGAAAAGCATTGATCTCTATTTATTAGTGTATTAATGTGTTTTAAAGCTAGCATTTTAAAGCAAACGAATTTTGAAGGCTGACTTTTGTTAGTAAGTACCAGCTTTACCCCTAGCTATCAAAATGTCTAATTAAACATAGTTAAATATTTAATGTTCATATTTATTGATCACATGATGAATCCAATGGTCCACATTCTATTCCATTTATTCTATTTTAAAATTTATTTCACAATAATCAACCCCTATATATATATATATATATATATATATATATATATATATATATATATATATGTATGTATGTATGTATGTATGTATGTATGTATAATACACAACTTTCACAACTTTTATGTATAATACTGCGATACACTAAATTTCATATAGTGTGTATCACATATCAAATTATAGACCATGAAATTCTAATAATATTGATATAATTTTTTTAATCAAAAAATCAGTTAATCGTAATGTTAAAAATAAAAATGTTCGTTCCTACCGTTCTTACCATTTGAACCTTACCCATTTATTTTATTACAAACTAACGAAAAAAAAAGGATAGAAATTATTGTTTTTTAGAACAAAAATAATAAAGCAAAGCAAAGTTACTACGAAATATATATTTTTTTCCACTTTTATGTAGATGACTATTTAATTTTAAATTAACAAAAGTAAAAAAAAATCACTAGCTATCATCATATACAAATAATACAATTCATATCATGTTATTATTAGTTGATTAATAATTCTACATATATCTATTTTAATTAACATTAACAATAATATATATAATATTAATAAATAATAGATTAACAAATTTGGTACGTACGTTTTTGGTGTTGTCATTAGTACTAAAAAGGCATCGTTTTTTGTTTTGTTTTTTAGGTCGTTACAATATGCAACTTGATGTAAAATGTAATTACAAACTATATATTGTACTATCTTAGAAAAGAAAAAAGAAGAAGAAGATATAGTTATAGTTATAGTTAGGGGTTTTGTTAACGAAAGTCTTAATGACTTTCATTAAGATATTTGGACATACATAAAACAGTTATACATTGACTAAAATTTAGGGGGACAAACAAAAATTCAAGGGTACAGTGAATATATTATTTTTAATGTATAAATTTTTATGCATGTCCTAACATTTTAACGGAAGCCCTTTGAGCTCTAGTCTATAATTAATTAATTAATTAATTATAATAATAATAAAAAAATAGTTAATTAAAATGCGGGACCAGAGCTTAGTTGTTTGAAAGAACCACTCACTGAACACTAGCCAGTCGAGCTTGCTGGGGGGCCTGTCTAACCAATTACCACAAACTATAACCATACCCAACCAAGTACATATACCAACTCATATTAGTTGATTAATCATTCTCTCCATACCATTTTTAATTCTCAATATACCATTTTTTGATTAAAAAAGTACAAAAAGGTACAGAAAAAGTACAGAAAAGTACAAAATGTAAGAAAAAGTGATGGAATAAAGTACAGAAAAAGTACAGATGAGTTAATTTAAAAATAGATAAATGGTATGGAGAGTAGTAACCTATTTTAAATCACAAGGAAAAATAATATAATATAATAATAATAATAATAATAATAATAATAATAATAATAACAGACGCTACGTTATTTCTTTTATGACAATTCTATAGCTGAAATCATTCTCATTATTAGAAGTTTAGAACTGAAGTGAGAAGTCTATACTATTGACTGAATTTTGCTGGAAATTTGATAAGAAAATGATTTGTGCACTTCATGACAAAATTGGTTAAAATTAAAGTAATTTTTGTTTTGTTTATTTTAAGTATCTATTCATTCATTCATATATATAAAACAAAGATTTTTAAATAATTTCTTACCTACGCCACATCAACTTAGTACCTAAAATAACTAATGCTAACAATTTAGAAAAAAAATTACACATGCCACATCAATTATTACGGTAATTATCTTTATAAAATATTTTTTAAAATACTTATATATATATAATTAACTCATTAAATTAATAAAAATAAATATTGAAAAATGTATGCTTACAAATTTAACAATCGTATGTATGTATTCTTAAACTTACATGTGATGTGACTATTTTAACTACAAATTAGAAATTCAAGTTTTTTTTATCTTAATTATAACGTCTAAATTTGTTCATGTTAGTTCAAAGATATTCAAACCAAATTTTAATTGTAATTGTAATGAAATTGAAGTCAACAATTCCACAACCAACGACTTTTACAAAAAAGTTTTGCAACATTTATAGTTTTCAACTTTTCATACTTTGACTTATACTATTTAATTATTACTTTGTATAAAACTTAGAAATTCGTTGTTATTTTCCTATATAGTTTGGTTTATATTATTACACATTTCATTTTCAATTATAATTGCACATTATAAGTTAACAATACTAATCTATTAGGCTACTTACAAATAATCATATAATTGTATTTTAAATGATACTAATTCATTAGGATACTTACAAATAATCATATAACTATATTTTTTTAAATGACCGGGTGTCACACGGGCTTAAAGCCTGATATATATATAAAACACGATTTTTAAACCAAATTTTTACATATGTCACATCACTTATTTCCTTAGATAACAATATGTTAAAAATCGAAAAAATTCTTACACATGTCACATGCATCGATTGTTACGTTGAATAACGTTATAAAATAAATAAAAAATTAATTATTTTAAATGCTTATATAAAATTAGTTCATAAATAAAATAAAAAGTATATGCATACACGTAATATAGTATACAAATCGTATGTATGCATTCTTGAATATATATGTGATGGGACTATTATATACAAATTACAAATTGAAGTTTTTAATTATAATTATAACGCCTACATTTGTACATGTTAGTTCAACGACATTCAAACCAAATTTTAATTGCGATTGTAACGATATTGTTAATTTGTTATCAAACATAAACAATAAATAAATATATAACTAGAAAGATTGTCACATATTTTATATATGTATTTTTGGAGATTACGACAATTAACCGCATGAAATATATATTTTGTCATTTAGTTTTAAATTTTAAATTCATACATGTGTTTATTGCATATTCATTTTAATGTCTCTTTATGTTGGTTATTGTACGTCAAAGTCTAAGTTTTTATTATTTGATCTATACTTTTTATTAGCACTTCGAAATTTGTTGCTTCCTTTATAATTTGGTTATTTAACAATCATATTCATCTATTTTTAATAATAAATGCACAATTAAATCGACAACATTGTATTTACAAATTATACTATGTATTTTTAAAACGACCGTACATCGTACGGACTCCATACCTAGTATTGCTATATAAAATGCCCAAAAGGCCAAAACTATACATAATACTTGTGGACAAAAGACTCTCTCTTATCAAACAAATACAGAAAAATAATCATATTGAAAACGCTCGTAAATTAAGACTTTATTTCGGACACTATATGACACATGTCTTCTATTTTTCTCTCTTTCATTATTTCACCAATAATTTTTACTTGTGTACCAAACAGATTATTATATATTGATTTAGACCTACATTTTTTTATCTACGTATCATTTTTCTTATACTGTATACTAGACTTTAAACCCGTGTATACACACAGACCGTTGATTTTTAATATAAAATTTCGTATTTAGTATCTTGTTTCTAATAATAAATTGTGTAAGTTAATATGTAAATTAAACATTTAGTTGGATTCATGATGATATTACTTTACGTAAATGGATTTATATAAGTAAAGATTAAAAAATTTAAGATTTTTGAAACCACGTTAGTGAAAACAATTAATTATCTTAAGTCTATATTAACATTTTCAAGTAATTTTAATTCTACTCGGTGGATTAATAATATAAACATTACAGATCGATTTGGATAATGTTTTATTTAATAAATTAAATTTTTTTTTTATATGTAAGTGAGTAGTTGATTAAGAAAAATTATTTTTTAATAAGTTAGGAATCTTATTTTAAAAATTTTCTAAAAGTAAATGATTTAATTGACAAATTGAAACTTAATTAGAATAATGACATCATAAAGGTGTTTTATATACATGACTTATTAAGATAGTATTTGTGGGTTATATTTTATCAAAGGTAATAATTTCGGCGGCAGCAAATAAAAATAAAAAAACCAAAACAATAATCAAATAAATAAAAAAATGAAGCGTTACATCTAACAAATAAACAAAATTAAATCGTTATAGGTGGGACCCTCAGTTTATCTAAACATCCACATCACACCCACCATCATTTTTTATTTACAAATTACACCCTCTTCTGTTTTTTCGTAAATTTGCATATAAAACTACGAGTCTACAACTATATAACTCCATATTTCTTCATTCATTTCCATGTACAACCATTTCATAAAAAATATCTTTTCAAGAAAAGAAAAAAAAGAAAAACCCAGTCATGAAAACGATCAATGTGATGCTAAGAAAATGCAAAACATTATCGAAACAATTATCACGATCCTCATCGAATACGAGTATTGGATCCAAATCCTCTAGACATCATCATCATCATCATAACAAAAAAAGTAACGGAGGAATTATATGGAACACTAATGCTATCTCCGCTGTTTACGTAAATAACGAAAACGATAACGGAAGTAATGAAGAACATCAAGAACTAGTGTTCGTTGGAAGTACGAGGAAACGGTACGTGATTAGCTCAAAGTACTTAATTCATCCGTTAATAAACGCGCTAATTGAGAAGTCGAAACAGAATAATGAAGATGATGTTTCGGTTATTAATTGTGAAGTTGTGTTGTTTGATCATTTGTTGTGGATGCTAGAGACTAGTGATTTAAATGTTACTTCCGATTGTTGGGATGAACTTGCTGATCTCTACTCATCGTAAATCGTCTTAAATGCTGATTTAACCTCCGATCGGGATCTATAAGATTAGGTTTTCGAATGCGGTAGAATTGAATTAGTGCAGTCATTAACAGAGTTAGTGATGATTTTATGCATTAGTTTCGAATATATTCGGTGATTAATGAGTTCGATTATTGGTTATATATGTATTATTATGTATATGTAGTAGTTTTAACTGTATTTGTTAGTTAATTCGTTGTTCTCTTTGTTTCTGAGTTCGGAATATTACTAATGGTTATATTAAATAAGTTTCCCATTGGTTTTTACAGTTGTTTTATAATTTATATATTTTGAGTTTTTTTTCCTTTCTTCTGTTTTTTATTCGCGAAACTCTTTTTTACTAGCCTGTTACTCGCGCAATGAATAATAATGCATTTTAAATAGTTCTTTTGAATTCGTTCTAACATATAGACGAATGATGATGAACATAATCTAATTTTATCATTGAAACTCGAGAGAACATGAAAGCGATTATGTTCTTCAGTTGCATGTTCATGAACGGTTCGCTGGTACGATTAAAATTAATAAAACGAACATAAATAAGCCTTGTTCCGTTCATTTATATGGCGTCAAATTCGAAATTCAATTAAACGATATCGTCAACGATTTTGATTAAATCAGTCAATTTGTTGTAGTTTTTTTGAACAGTCAAATTTCATAAACTAATAGACTATTGATGTTTACAATGAGTACGTCTTGAATCAACGATAAATCATGATTATACTCCATGAAATAAGTTGTTAGAGCACAAAGAATGGTGATATTGCAATTCCAGTGTTTTCGTGAGAGCACAGTGGAGGATATTGAGTTTACAGTGTTTTTGAGATATATTATTGATTTCCTATGTTAATGTGTGTGAGGAAAACAAAAAAATAATAAAAATAAAAATAAAATTAAGCAGCTCATTGGGCTGGACAGTGTTCCAAAACAATGTTCAGAACGTTGTAGGGGAGTGATAGAACGTTGTCCAATCATATTTAACGATCAAAAACACCAACATAACGGTGCCCACTCCACATGCTCAAATTGCTTTTACTGTTATTGTTTTATAAGTCCGTTATGTTTGTTTGACGAAGGGAAATTCTAAAGATACCCCTCAGTTTTGTTTCCCATACCCCCGGACCTAGTCAGTCCTTTTCCAGTCTAGTCTTTCTTAAAATCGGTCCTAGTTCAGTTCAAAATCAGTTTCAGTTTTAGACTAGTCAGGGGCAGGAATTAGAAAAAGATAGGGGGGAGGGGGGTAAGGGATAGAAAGTAAAATAGAAAAAATATGATTTGATTGATTAGATAGATGAGACTATGAGAGGGTTATGAGATGGAAAAAAGTGGGAAAGAGGGTAGCTTTAGTAGGCCCCTTCCACGAAATGGGATACAAGATCGAAGAAGATCTTTCATGAATATTTGTGCAGTGGAATCTTGTAGAGTTTTTATGCAAAATCAATTGTTTAATTATTAAGTAAATCAACAAATATCAAAGATTCCTCTAACACATATACGATGATCATGTTATCCCTAATCATGTCTATTGTTATTGAGTACTTGTTGGAATATATATATATATATTATATTATTACTTAGTCTTGAAACCCGTATATACACAGGTCTTTGAATGTAATATAGCTTTTTACATCTACTCATTACGTATTGGATTCAATATTATAATAAATCTAATTTCAGAATTGTTATAAAATAGATGGACTTAATTGACTAATTGAATTTTTTAATTTGATGACATCATAAAAGTTAATTGTATACACCGTATTATAGTTATTATAAGTATATTATATTTATTTAAGATAAGATATTAAGATTAAAATAAAATAATGATATGAGATTTAATGTCATCTTGTCGTGATTATAGTTACATTGAATAACGATCATCTAAGATCATGTTTATAATGCACTATAAGATTTCTTGACGCGCGTAATGATTTGATTGAGTTATTATTTTTTAGGTTGATGACCATTGATTAATAACACTATCCACACTAAAACTTTAATTATTAATGTCACATTGGATGGGAGCTGGTTACAACTTACAACAAACAAATGGATATCACATAGGTAATCATTTGAGATTTTTTGTTTAACTCTTAACTTTTTCAATAGGTACCACATAATCGAACACCGCACACAATCACAGTTAGATACGAGTATTGGGTGTCAAAAACGAGCATCACAATACTTTCATACATATTATTCTGCTAATCAATGAAACATCATGTTTTATATGTTCCCAGGTCAAGTTACATAAAATAAATTAGTTAAGTGAGACACTTGTTCAATAACTATTTGAGGCACATTGTTTGTTTTTTTTAACAAAACAGCAGCTCCTAAGTTCCTACATTGTATATTCAATTTAGTGTAATAGGTTGTCATTTGATAATTGGTTATATCAGGTGCGGAGCCATTTAAAAAGCAGGGGTAACAACTATTACGGATCTATTCTCAGTACGAAGTGTAATTTTCTTATGAAAAATAACATTTTTATTTCTTTATTTGTTTGTGCTACGGGTTCCGAAAAATTGATATACCATTGTTACGGGTCATTTTTAATCCTGAATCTAACACCCGACTATATTAATTATTAAACTCGTAAAACTTAAAAAACAGTTTGAAATTTCACATATACTGATATACACCGGGGAAGTGGTGATACTTGATCGTGTTTCGGTCAAAATTCTTCCGAATCGAATGGCCCACTTGGCCCAATATTTCTTGAAACTAACCAGTACCATTATTGGGTCAACTTCAATAAATACAAGCCCAGTCCGCCCATGTGTTATATTAGAATCTGACGTATACTTTTGGAAATTAGCAACTACTAATCAGTTGCTTCGACATGGTTAGGTGGTCAAATGTTTATACGTTCTCTTGATGAGAGGGGCTATTCCAGAAAAAAAAAATCGAATGAGGGCAAAATTTTATATTGTACATCGAGTATGGGTAATCGACTCAAATTTTTTTTTTTTTTGCTTTAACCGAAACTATGTTAGTTGAACCAAAGTAAATTTAGTTCAACATCAAATTCAAATTCTTAATTACATGGACAAAATTAGAAAGGATAAAAAAAATAAAGTTGATGCAACAAGCTAAGGGGTAAAAGAAAAAGAAAATTACATTGTCAGTCCCTGTGGTTGTCCCTATATTACGGACCCAGTCCTCGAGTCGGGTATTGTGAGCAACCAGTCCTTTGACCCAGATTTTTGTTTCGCTGGCGGTCCCTTATTCAATTAAATAAAGGGTAAAATTGTCTTTTTAGTATTTCTTTCGTTTCCGGTTTCCTTTTTTTTTTAACTCATTCATATAAAAATTAAATTTTTAATCTTCTAATCTAAATATTAATAAAAGAAAACTTGTCCTAATGAATTTTTTTGAAATATTAGCACCTATTAACCAATCAGATTCTTCGATTATATCAACCATCCAATTAACCAATCAGATTTCTCAATTTGCCTAAAAAGTCTCTTTTAAAAATAAAATAAAAATAATCCTTAAATTTATAAACTAAATCAAATAATAATTACCAATATCATATATGTATATACGTGTTATTAGTTATTAATATATTTTTGTATAATAATAAAGATATCTTAAAAGCACTTACGTAATCAATTATATTAATTCAACAATTTTATCTAAAACAAATAAATTATATTTATTTAATATTTAATTATTATTTACTGGATTGACTACGTAAAGAAAATAGGATTACATTTTCATATTGGTAATAATAATTTATAAATACTTGTATTAATAAATTTAATAAAATTAAATTACATTATATCAATTTAAGTATAGTATTTTTGTGTTGATGTTTTTCGGTGGGCACATAGATAATCAAGTATTTTCTTGCTTTGGTCTTACACGAAATCTTTAAAAGTAAAATCCAAACACTTAGAAGTGAAAAATAAGTGAAAAGTCAAAACAAGCTTTGAGTTATCACTAAAAAGAAACCATTATATCGTTAACTCTTATTTTCCTAACAGTTTTACGAAACAAACATAATGCACAAGAATTTGAATTCTATTTTGTCAACCAAACAAGATTTGAAATGAAAT
The DNA here is from genome assembly GCA_949592205.1 of Helichrysum umbraculigerum. Lineage (NCBI taxonomy): Eukaryota > Viridiplantae > Streptophyta > Magnoliopsida > Asterales > Asteraceae > Helichrysum > Helichrysum umbraculigerum. Next base: position 385,400,307 of record CATIUR010000001.1, read on the forward strand.
TCATATTCTAATTCCATCAAATTCCTACGAATTTTGTGAATCAAATGGGGCCTAAACTTTTTATATGTGTTAGTAAGCATATTAAATACAAGTTTTGGCAATTACAGTTTTCCATTAATCTATAGTATTCTTTACTCTATCAGAATCTCTTATACCATTTAAACCCTTGTTAGTGTGAGTAGATGATGTCTTTACTAACGATTGTTTTAACAACATAATTTCCCTTCATAGTCTTTAGATTTTTTTATATTTTTTTTATTTTCATCATTGTGAGAACGAAGGTCTTTATTCGAATTGTGTGGACGCTCAATCGACGTTAAATGATTTATAATGATAGAAGGAGTAATCTTAAGTTTGAACTTAATGTCATGAAAAAGAACTTTAGTGAATACTTGAGCTTATTACTTTAACTAGAACTCTTTTTGGAGTTAACTTATTTGTGCTTCATAAATTTAACTACTTATAGAGTTGTGAAAGTTGTGAAGCTAGAAATTTAATAATACCTTTCCTATTATATTTTTTACATGTTAATAATACCTGTAGTACTATTAGTAGTGAGCACAATGTATAATAGAAATGATGTTAGTATTATTCAAAATTAAATATGAACTATAAATCAATGGGGTTTTTTTTTCCTTTTTATATTTGTAACATTTTAACTGGCATTTTTAATATCATTGTAATTCGTCATGCAAAATTTAACAAAAATAATAGTATGCTTCTAAACATAACTTAATCTTGCAAATCGATCTATACCAATCACAACATTATTGTTACGTATCACACGGGTGATAATGAAAAAGCATTCAACTTATACGTTTCAAAGTGCATTTCAAACATATATATATATATATATATATATATATATATATATATATATATATATATATATATATATATATATATATATATATATATATATATATATATACTGTAGTGGTTTAATGGTATTTGTTAGTAGTCAATCCAATTCTCAAACTTGTACATGTGCCCATTCATTTGTTACTTCAAAGAAGTCACTGAAATTTAGTGGACATATTCCAACCCTGGTCTTATTCTGTAACATAATTACTAATCTAATCTGGAAGGTGTTTCCAACAATTCATTAATACCTAAATGAAATTATGTAAAAACGCAAACGGTACCTTAATAAAAGGATGATTAGCCAAAACAATAGACTACAAGTCTACAAGTATAATGTCACTACATACAGAGACATTTCATAAAATACTTCAATCAGTTTACGAATTTTGAGACGATGTGCTATTGAGATAAAACTTTTTTTTTTCTTTGTATAATTTCACTTGAGATAAACTTTTTTTCTTTTATAATTTCACTACCTGTAAGTTTAACATTGATGATGACCGTCACCAATAAGTCAATAACTATCACTCTTTATTACGGGTGTGCATGGTCCGGTTCCGGACCAAACTTTCTCGGTTCGGTTCGGTCCTGAGACCCGATTTATAGCAGATTCTTGGACCGGGGACCGAACCATATATCATAGGTTTCGTTCGGTTCGGTTTTAAAGTGAACCTGCTCGGTTCGGTCCAAAAGACATACCTGATTGGTTATGAATGATTTCATTGTCATTTTTTGTTTAGCCGATATTTAGTAACTGTTGACGTGGGAAATAATGAATCACCAGTTTACATGGGTTTTATTTGTTAGATTCGTATATATAGGTCCTTTTTTGGGGCCTACTTTTAAAGCTATATATCATGTGTATGATTGTAATTTGAAAATGAGGTTCAAGGGGTAAAAAGCTACATAAACATTTTCATATATCATTTTTTCAGTTGTGAGACCGTTTAAATTAATGGCCTTCTAAGGGTTGAAGCTTGAAAAATAATAATTATATAAAGGAGCTATATATTTTATAATAAGTGCATAAACAAATTCAAGTATAAAGGTTTAAAAAAAATAAACAATAGACCACCTTGGTTAAATAAACAATCCAACATTTTTAATAGCCACTCCAAGATGTACTGCTATATAGGTTTGAACCCGAAACCTCTTATAATCGGGTATCAGGATGTCAACCAATAGACCACCTTGATGATGATTATGTTGACTATTATATCATTTAGATATAAAATTTATAAAGGAATAGAATATAAAGTCATGAAGGTGTATAAACATATATACACATGATTTATATAGCCAACTGAGTCCCACATAGGTAACAAGAAATTTGGATGAACAGTTATTTTTTGACAATACATAAGAAGTTATATGAAATTATATGCTATATCTAATCAATTTATACAGATATTCGGTTCGGTCCGTTTCCCGTTTTTCTCGGGTTTGGTCCAGGACCGGACCGAGCCTCAAATATCTCATAAATCTCATAAAATATGGACCATGGACTGTACCATATATCCTTGGATATTTCGGTTACGGTCCGGTTCCTCCTCGGTTCTCGGGTATGTTTAGTTCTTCCCATAAAATGCACAGCCCTACTCTTTATTCACATTATTGTCAAGTAACATTGATTACCATTACATTCTTCTTCTTTTTCTGTCTTATAGCACGGGTAACTTTTATTGTCAACTAACGTCGATCACCACTACCACATTCTTCTCTTTTTTCGGCTGATCACCACTACGGCACTACGACATTCTTCTCTTTTTCGGCTGTATAGTAAGGGTAACTTGTTGGTTATTGTTTTAAAAGTATTTCAGCATTTGTCCGTAAGATATCCATCTTTAAACAAATATTGAGCTCCTCTTTAATAATTTTGAATCTTAGGAGTCGTTTATTAACTCTTCCGAGTCTTGTGCAACTATTACGAGTAAGAAAATTAGACAAACTTTTGGTGTAATGTAATATAAAAGATAAAATAGAAAAAAATGCACGACTATAATCTATTTTAAATTAAACATTTGTGTTGATTGACGGTCAATGATTTAATTATCGACTTTCATAATGTTTTACCTCACTTAATAACAAAAATTTTAAACAATATTACACACACACACACACACACACACATATAGTGACTCTTACGAGTGGAGCTGAGTTACGAGTCTAGAGTTAAAAAATGAGTCACGTGTCGAGTCACAAGTTAACAACTATGTAATATATACATATCATTTTACGTTAAAGATTTAATCCCAATAGTTAAACTATGTATAGAGTAACATATAAATAGAGTTGAAGTTGAGTTCGAATGAGAATGAGAATGAGAATTTTAGTGGGAATTAAGGAATCAATTTCAATCATTCATTTTCATCAAACCTCACTTTCCTCTAAGTTTTTAAAAATTAAATATATCAAAAACGGTTAGGTGAAATTTATAAAAATTGCCCCTATAAATAAGTGATTTTTCTCTTCGATTAGACATTCCATATGATATACTTTTGACTATTTTTTTTCCCATTTTTTTTCTTACTTTTGACTATTTTTTTAGTTGGTATTACATGTAATATTTGTTTTCAAAACCAACAAATAAAAACGAAAAAAATTCCAATGAAAGTATGTAGTGTCAGTTGTTTAATCGAAGAAAAAAAACGTTGATTTGTATGGTGCAATGTTTAATTTTTTTTTTTTGAACTATATAACAGAAATATTTTAAAATTTGGGTAACCCGGATATCCTAAATTACTACAAATGTTATACGATATATAAAGTTCGGGTATGATATGTGAAAATGTGTTGGAAGGAGGTACCATTTACGAGCAAACTTGAAACTTATTGTACCGAAAACCTGAAAAAAAAAGTTCGGGTATGATATGTGAGAATGTGTGTAAACCACAAGTATGGTTTATGGAATTTTCTCATATATAAATATAGAGTAAGGTTCAAATGAGTACAACAACTTTGGTGAGAATGATTGTCACTTTACTCTCTCTCCTTCACATTTTTAAAAATTAAATATCTCTCAAATAGTAAGTCGAAAAATTGCACCATAAAAATCAGTGTTTTATTCTCTTCCATTAGATATGTGACAAGGTATACTTTCGATGAACGTTTTTTTTTTCATTTTTTGGTGGGTTTTGAAAATGAGTAACACATGTGTTAGAAGCTGGTAACACATATGTTACAGCGGGTAACACATGTGTTACCAGCGGGTAACACATGTGTTACCAACGAGTAAGACATGTATTACCAACGACTAACACATGTGATACCAGCTAGTAACACATGTGTTACTAATCTTGTAAACCCAAAAAAAAGTCGTCGAAAGTATACCTTGTGAGATAGTAAATCGAAGAGAAAAAATGCTGATTTTTATGGTGCAATTTTTATGATTTTTTGACTTATCGTTTGGAAGGTATTTAAGTTTAAAAAACGTAGGGAAAAATGGGTTTTTTGACACATGGTATGATAAGCATGTTCTGGTTGGTTCCTCCATTCTCACCAAAAATCGCATTCTCATTTGAATTTTACCCTATAAATATAACTATAACTTTATACATTTAAGTTATTTATGATTTATATAAATATAGTCATATCTATCTATCTATCTATCTATCCCAAACATGAAACAAGGATATTAGACTCTAATTGTGTTAATATATATTAAAGCCTTCCACGTCATTTCTTAATCTTTTTTTCTCGCCAAAATTGTGAAACGTTGGTACTCCTCCGAATGAAATAAATCCCCTTCTCCCAACAATTGCCACCTCTCTACATATTAGGTAAGGAACCCTTCCGATTTTAAAAAAATAACTGCCATGCTATTTTATTATTATAGTGTAATTGTATGAATATAATATAACTTAATATAATTATAATGAATATATGCATCCAATTGGTAACCAACTAACAATGGCACCATACATAAGAGCACTGGGTGTGGATAGCGTTTCATCAAAATTCTCCATCCAGAACACTGAGTTACAGTGTTCTGCCACACCGTATCAACGTTCTCATCAATGTTCTCCTCAATGTTCTCGTGCAGCGTCCGATTTGAGACACTGTTCTCCTCAATGTTCTATTTTTTTTTGTTTTTCCTCACACAAAGAATAAATATAAAAACAAAAAAAAGTTTTGAGAACACTGTCCAGAACACTGTTACCACACCACAAAATCCTCACCAACAACATTATCCAGAACATTGTTTACCACACCCTGTGCTCTAATGTTCATACCTATTTTTTTTTTCTTTACTTCTTATTTTTTTCTTATTGATTTTTTTACATGCGAATTAGTATATAATTTTAAAAACTTAGACAAACTTAGTCAAAGTAATCACATTATTTCTAATGTTAATTGTTGTTGACATGTAAAAAATGGAAAATAGATGAAAACAAATTGTGTTAAACATGACAATTTAGATGTATTTGAAAAATATGTTGGTCTTTGGATGTGTTAATCATGCCAATGTATTTCTCATTTCTTTTCATGTTTAACTTCTGAGTTTTCCAACTTCAACGACGGATTTGATACTAGGGGTGTTCACAGTTCTGATAAAACTGGATTATCCAATTGGATAACACGGATCGTGAAACGCCCAAATTTTTTTTTCTTAAACAATCCCTTGTACTCTTAATTTATCATCTATTTAATTGCTTGTAACCCTACTTCATTTATTTATTACTTAAATATTCAAAGTTTTGAAATCTGATAGCTCTCGTCTTCAAAACATCTACTTGGAGTCGAGAAGTCAGCTCTCGTCTCCAAGACCTCTTCCTGGAGTCGAGAAGTCCCACCAGGGAATTCACGTTTTAAGCTCTCGTCTCCAGAACCCCTATATGAAGTCGAGAAGTCCCGTGTTTCAGCTATTCACAAAACTTAGATTTTTAATGAACTTCAAACACGCATATCTCATAAAAGACAAGTCCAATGACTATGAAATTTTGCACACATGTCCACTATACCAATATAAAACTTTCCCTTTTTAATCTTTAAATTTCACATTTATCGAGAAAACGAGCGTATGAGCAATTTTGGATCATTTTAAACCAATTTGGTGAACACCTTATATCCCAAACCACTTGATATTAGCACCCGACCTTTTACCAACATATTCATACATACATTTGACACGAGTGACGATAAAAATATATTACATATTTACACCGTAGCACATTTTGACACTTTGACCCATTTAAGACCCATTTGGACACCCTTTTAACCAGTTTCCCATTTCCACCTTACTTTGACGTAACCATTGACTCATTTCACCTATATTTAACTAATTCAACTTAAATGACTATATGTCCACACCAAAACCAATCATTTTCTTTGATTTCGACACTTTTCCCTAATTTTTAGATCTAACATAACTTACAATTTGACTATCCAATTACATTGCCTTTGACTTTGACCATTAACTTCCTTACTCTTAATTCAATTGTAACACCCACTTTATGGGTCTAGCTGTATTTAAATATTTTGTGACTTTGAAACATTATTTAATGTGTTACAAAATAAATATGTAAAGTTATTTGAAAATAAATGAGAAAAGAGTCAAATAAATTATTGTGACTAATGAAATATTAATTGTTTTAAATTAATATAGATGACGGTAAAATAAAATAGTATTTCCCCGCAATTGGTTTTTAAGTTCCAGACAATGATAAGTACGGGGAATAAAATTTAATACTTATATGATAATTCCATATATTTGAGTCGGTCTTTATTTCTCCTCCTCACATACATACGTACGCATACATACATATGAAACCCTAGCTTAATTCATCTTTTTCATCAAATTGAAGATCTCTAGTTCGAATTCAAGCTTCAAGAGGATAGATTATCATCTCCTAATCTTTCTGTTCAACTTGTAAGTCCCTAATTCATGATGTATGAACCCTAGAAATTTGGGGGTTTTAGTGTTCTTGGTTATAATCCGAAATTAGGGCTTGAAATGGTTAAATTTATGTTGGTTAAGTTTGTTATTGATGATAACTAACATGATTCAATCTAAAGTTTGTAAACTTAAGGTGATTCTTAGGTTTTTGATTATTTTTGATGGGTTATTGATTATAATCCGAAAATTTAGAGTTGTAGTGATTAAATTCTTGTTAGTTGATGATTAAATGATGATTATAATGTAAACCCTAAGTTATAAATAAAGAAGGTGATAATATGATTTGATGAGTTCATGGGGTTTTGATGGGTTAATGGTATTAATCATAACTAAAGCTTGATATTAGTTGAAATGACGTTAAATTGGCTATATATAATCTTGGATTGAATTGTGTTGAATGATTATAAGTAGGTAATTATTTGATTGAGTTGTTTAGATTTTATTACAATTATGTGATGATATTTCACATTGAAACAAGTGACTAACTTGTGTTATTTTGTTGTAATTCCAGATATGGAGAAGACTCAGTGATATTAGACTACTGAGTGGGCGATTGATGGTAATTGGTGAGTGGACTGGTTCTCACAGGATAAATTGGTGATAACTTTGTGGTTACACCAATTATTAGTAAATTACTGTTTATCGATTTGATTGATTAATTGATTTTAGAAGATATCTAGAGAGAGTGTTTATTGTTTGATAGATGATTGATTGCTAGTGATTAATTCCATGATAGGTTGGAATAATAGAGGTCAACTTGACTGGTTGGTTGGATTGGTTGTTACAGGTTAGTCAACGTGAGATTTGTGATCATGTGTTGAGAATGGAACACATGTTGACTAAAGGTAGCAACCCTTTATCGGTAAAATCACTGTATTGGCCTGCAGTTGGTTATAAGTGTCACTTGGTGCGTCTCCCGGGTCTATGGACGTCACAAGGACCACCGATCCTCTATATGTCAATTGTGTGTTGATAGTTGTTAGTTGATTGTTGTATCAGATTGTTATGCTGAGTTAGACTGTTAGAATTAGTCTATTCACTTAGCTTCGTGCTAATCCCCCACTTTCCTCTTGCATGTTTAGTCTTTGATGGTGGGTTTGCAAGAATTCAGGGTTTGATGAAATGTTTGGCGACTAGCACTCTGATTTTATATAATTATGTTATTGGTTTAACATGTTGTTGTAAGTCAATTTACACCTAATTTTGTGTTGTAATTATTATGGTCATTTGAATTTAAAGATCATGTAATTTGGATTGCATATTTTAGTTGTTTTATATGCAATCTAAAATGTATGTGTTCAACTAGGCATTTCCGGTTTAAAAAAAAAAAAAAATTTGGTCTTGAAATAGAGGGTGTTATAAGTTGGTATCAGAGCAATAGTTTGGGCGAATTGGACATGATAGGATGTTCAATCCTAAACTTTGATTGTGTTGCGTCAAACATTCCAGGGTGTGGGATTAGTGGTTGTATGAGAAATTGATTATTGAATATGTACTAACCGATAACAAGTTGCAAGATTGTTGTTTTGGTCGCAGAGACGGAGGAATATGAGGAACCCAAGGGTATTCTCAGTGATTCCTCAATACTCGTGGGCCTAAGTGTATCAGGTACTTTTCGATAAGCTTGGTGAATTTCAATAAGCTTGAATTGTTTACTTTGCTATGATATGAGTAATAGTAAAGTAAATCGAGTCAGACTGATATGAATCCCCAGTTGTGAGTGGTTGATGATTATTTGAAACGCCCCGAAAACGTACCATTTTTTTTTAAACTGAAAACATATTATAATTTGTCCCAATTTGATCTACAACTCATGAAATATCTTTCTACTATGTTCTGGGTCAAATTTTGCTCTTAAAATGAAAAAAATCAACTTTGTACATACATACGCGATCCTAAATTGAAGTCTGGGATCGCGTACTCCTTTGAAAAACTTTCTGATGTAAATTTACACTATCGTACGCGATCCTAAAATGCTTCTGGGATCGCGTACTCATGCACAAATCCAAATCTCAGCAAAAGTCATAATTTTGACCAAATTCAAATACGCATAACTTTTGACTCGGGAGTCCGTTTGACCTGAAATTTTGCGTGCACGTTTATATGACCAAAATGAAGACTTCCTTTTTTGTACTTTTTCAAATTTCACAAAAATTCTCATTTTGACCCGTTAACTCATTTTCGGCACTTTTTCACCAAAAATCTTGACACATCAAGTTCTCATTCACTCAAAATCTGACTTTGGTCTTTTTACCAAACTTTCAATAGATCATTTACAACTTACTAGTGTCATTACAATTAACCTTACTTGAATATAACTTGTTTTGACTCGTAAAACTTATTGGTCGCCCATTTTGGCACCAAACGACCCGATTGGGTTTTTTACTCTTTCAACCTATTCTTTTGGTAAATTCTCACCCAATTGACTTATTCTAAGTCAAATAACTTCATAACATTTTTATTGAACCATAACATCACAATTTACCATTTCAACTTGCATGAACAAACTTTTCTCATTTTAAATGACTTTCTCATACAAGTAAATTAACATTATTCTTGACTCTTTCTCCTTTGACTTTTCTAAGTCAAAGATACATTTCATGACCAATTATAACTTTACATTTTAAAAACATTTCTTTGGGCGATTTACACAATTGGACATTCATAACGATCATTCAAGGAAAAGGAGCTTATCTAACCGTAAAGCAAGCTCCATTCCACGCTAATCTCTTGCTTCCATCTTCTATCCATTTTAACCATTTGGTTCAATCGAACCAAACACCTACACATAAAATATCTTACGGGGTAAGCATTAAGCTTAGTGAGTACATGAGCAATTAAATGAATAATTACATAACTATTGAACACATATCATTACCCATGAACATTTCTTACTTTAACACATAACCATTTAATAGGTGTAAGCATAATTACCATGTCTTTCCAATTAGCACCATACTTTCAAGTAGTAAGTATGCTAAAACATCATCCACTAGTATCATACCTCTAGATGATATGCATACTAGACATCATTCATTGGCCAAGGATCCTTGCACATATAAACATAACATATCCATCTACTTATTCTACATAAGTAATGGAATCCACACAACATAATATTCACCCTTTTTAACATGTTCATTTAACCTTTACCACTTTACCATTGATCATATCATTTACTTTAGCAAGACATAACTAATTAATTAATGTAAACTTTAACATTCAACATTTAACATTTCTTTCTTTGGTTGTATGTGCTTCTTGCTTACTAGCAACTTAGGACATACAACCCTTACCCATTTAACCCCCCATATAACTCACCTTAGCCTTTTGAAACACCCCGAAATGTGAACCAAAAATTTTTTTTTTTTTTTTTTTAACATAACACTTCTAATTATTTGTACTTACTTATAGTGGTCCCAAAACACTGGCTATTACATTACTTAATTATAATCAACATTCAAAAATGAAAGTTGCTGGACACAGGCTGAATCCGGCCGGATTTACGGGAATCCGCCGGATTCCCAACGATTTCAGACCCAACTTTTGACCAGAACTGGAATTAAGCAATCCGTTCCTGAATACGCCCCGGAATCCGCCCGGATTCATGGCAATCCGCCGGATTCCCATGAATCCGACCGGATTCCCACTTCCTACAGCAGATTCCTAAAAACTGCACATTTTCATAGCAAAACACGAACTTTGACAACGCATAACTCTTAAACCACAACACCTGGGATCGTAAAATTTAGCATACATCTTTCAAATGGTCAAATGAACATAACTCAACTTTCACTTTTTCAAAATTCTCGTTTAAACCCATTTTGACACGTAAACTAGTTTTCGACTATTTTTCACCAAAATGTTAACATGTCAAATTCTTTAATACATCAAATTTGACTTTCAGCTTTTGACTACACATTTCAACTTGGATTTAGAACTTGTGAGAACCAAAGCCATTGACTTTCGACCAACTTGACCCATTTTGACACTTAAGCACTTAATGACCCATTTGGGTACCAAATTGACCCGTTTCAATCTTTGACTCTCCAATTACCTACACTTTTACTCAGTTGACTTTACAAAGTCCAACAAAACACTTTTCATTCATATGTACATAAGCTTTAACATTTCAAGTCTCACTAATCTAACTTTAACCAAAACATTAAACTTCATCAAACCATATGTCTTTCACAAGTGAGACTTATTAACTTTTACAAACTTTGACTAAAATCTTAAACTTTACAAACGGGGGTGTTATTGTATCGTAAGCATGATTAAAAGGGATAAAACTCATTACCAACCAAGCAATGAGCTCCACCACTAGCTTTCCATAACCTTCTTTCCCGATTCCTCCTTTACCTTACTTGAACTTCCTGAAACATGTTAAACATAACACATAAGCATAAATGCTTAGTAAGTAATGGACTCTAACAATAAAAATCTGCAACAAGTTAAGGATCCATAACATCTAACATGCCGAATTCCGAAGAATTGACATCAAACTAAGCTAATGACAAAGTCATTACTTAGATACCACCAAGCAAATGATAAATCATTCCTTGGTTCCACATGTCCAAATACTTACCTTTTTACTTGCACAAACAATAACTTGAACTCTTTCACACTTGATCACCTATTCACATAATCACATAAACACTTATCAATTACACATTTAACTACTCTTTCTTACTTCTCACATAATACTTAGGTGCTAAATCACATAACACCCATATTTCTAACATAAGTCCCATACAATTAATATCTAATCATATGTAATATGGGTAATTAACATTAGTTCTTACCATTTCTATCACAAATCATCAAGAACTTAACTTCTTAGTGATCTTACCTATACATAACCAATTCGATTACCCATAAAACACATGATTAGAGATTATCAATACAACTAACATGAATTATATGTTCTTTCTAGCTTAATAACATGTATGGAACTTAATTACAACCAATTACCCATAAAAATCACTAACTTAGGGTTTATGTAACTTAAACCCTAACATCAATTTAAACAATTAGAGAGATGAATTCTTACCTTAGAAAACTGAATCAAAGCTTAGAAACTTCAATTAATCAAAACCCTAACTTCAATTCACCTCTCTTCTTGCTTCTCTCTCTAAAACGATTTCTGTCTCTCTCTCTAAAATATCATACGTGATTTCTTACTTTCTGAAATTGAGTAGAAGAAACAAGAAGATGCAGAATTTTGATTTACAATATTTTCACATAAACCCCTCATCTTTGCAAACTTAACAGTTTCTACCCTCTAATTCAAGTTTCTTTACATAATTAGTTTCACTAACTAATTCTAACACATAACAATTATTTCACATAACATAATATTATATACATATAATTTAAATAACTAAACGCATATAATATAATTTAAACTTACAAAATTTGGGGCGTTACAACTCTCCCCCACTTATTCAGGATTGTGTCCTCACAATCCATTCCTGATACAAAGCCGGATAATACTTAACAATCTCATGCTCCGGCTCCCACGTGAACTCTGACCCTTTTCTATGCTTCCATTGAACTTTGAACAATTTAATCTCTTTATTTCTCAATCTCTTTACTTTCTCTTCTAGAATCATTATCGGTTGTTCTACATAGTTCAATTGGTCATTGATCTCTATCTCTTCTAACGGTATATACGACACTTCATCCACTAAACACTTTCTTAAGTATAACACGTGGAAAGTGCTGTGGATTCCTGCTAGCTCTTCCGGTAGCTCAAGTCTATAAGCTACATTTCCTACTCTTTCTAGAATTTTGAATGGACCGATAAATCGAGGACTTAGCTTCCCTCGTTTTCTGAAACGTATGATGCCTTTCCATGGAGATACTTTTAACATCACTCTATCTCCAACTTGAAATTCAATTGGGCGTCTCCTAACATCGGCATAAGACTTTTGACGGTCCTGTGCCATTTTCAACCGTTCTCTGACTTGATCAATCTTTTCAGCAGTTTTCTGTACAATATCAGTATTACCCAATTCTCGCTGACCAATTTCACCCCAACAAATTGGAGTTCGACATTTCCTTCCATAAAGCATTTCATATGGTGGCATACCTATACTCGCGTGGTAACTATTATTATATGAAAACTCTGCCAAAGGTAAATGTTCATCCCAATTACCACCGAAATCAATAGCACAAGCTCTTAACATGTCTTCTAATGTCTGAATAGTTCTTTCACTCTGACCATCAGTCTGCGGATGAAAAGCTGTGCTCAAATTAACACGAGTACCCAAATCTTCTTGAAACTTGTTCCAGAACCTGGAAGTAAACCTGCTATCCCGGTCAGAAACAATGGAAAGAGGTACTCCATGACGTGCCACCACTTCTTGAACATACAAATCTGCAAGTGCTTCTGAAGTATACGTCTCTTTAATTGGCAGAAATATAGCACTTTTCGTCAACCGATCCACAATCACCCAAATTGTATCATGCTGACGTCGGGTCTTTGGCAATTTGGTGATTAGATCCATAGTAACATGCTCCCACTTCCAGACAGGAATATCCAAGGGTTGCATCATTCCCATTGGCTTTTGATGTTCTGCTTTTACCTGTAAACAAGTTAAACATTGCTCGACATATTTAACAATCTCTCTCTTCATACCTGGCCACCAATAATCTGCTTTTAAATCATGATACATCTTAGTGGCGCCAGGATGAATAGTGTAACACCTGGTCAAAAAGTCAACTTGCGCGTCTAATTTAAACTTTTTATAATTGTATTATTATATACAATTATAACTCAGCGAGCGAAAACTTTACATTTTATATAATGAATAGTGATTATGTAATAATCACAAATAAAACCATTTGAAGTCACATTAGATTTTAAATTGAATAAAACTATTTTTAATTTAATTAATTACTAATCGAAAGAACGGAAATATAAATCTAAAAATATTAAATTTATATATATTATTCGGGTACAAAATACGGGTATTTTACACTGCAAAATAGGAACGAAGTGGGGGAAAACTCCTCCCCACCCCTTTGGATCAGCCACCCAACCCCCCAAACCCCTCCCATTTCATTTCATTTCTTTCTATCTCATTTTCTTTTCACACACAAACACTCTCCACCCAATTACCACAAATTTTCGGAACTACAAATCGACACACGAAATTTACATTTTCGGAATCATCAACAAGAGAGGAGCAACATTAACAAAGGCCACACCTTCGTTTTCTTCCTCGTTTGGCCTCGATTCGCAATTGTAAGAAATTTCTAAACCTTTAGATCTAATCATTTTGGTGTAATGTTTGGGTGCAATAATGCTTACACAACTTAGTTATAACCTAAACAACAAAGAAAACATGATTTTACAGCTTGAAAATACGTTAGATTTGCGATTTTGATCGGAAAAACGCGACAGCCGCGAGTTTCTGGGCTGGTGTTCATCCATGCGACACAACGCTTGTGTCGCATGTTGTGTCGCATAATTCCATTTGTGTCGTATCTTATGTCGCATAAACTACCCATGCGACACAACGCTTGTGTCGTACTCTATGTCGCACCTTGTGTCGTATTTCCATACGACACAACCCTTATGTCGCTATTGATTTAGCATCGCAAGCTTTTGCGACACAACCACTGTGTCGCAGAGCTCTTATGTCGCACTCCATGCGACACAACCCTTGTGTCGCATGACACGTTTTTGTGTCGCATGTTATGTCGCAGAAAACAGAAAGTTTAAAAACTCACATTTCCACTAAGTGTCGAGACCCTAAATTTTATCACTTGATTTCACCCAATTTCAAGTCCAGATGCGCTTTTCCTTAAAGCAATATAGTAGAAATAAAAATTTTCCAAGCTGACCTGGCAGCTCGACCCCAGCCAGGGGCTCTGCCCCTTGGACCCCGCCAGGGGCTGCCGCCCCTTGGACCCCGCTAACCAGGGGCGCTGCCCCCGGACCCCCGTACACCATTCCCAGACTTCAACAACAAATGCATACATGAACAACTCGCTTAGACAAACTGATTTGTCTCATACTTATATAACCTCACGTGTTTAGGACACTAGAAGGTTACCATTCGGACGTCGCGCGTATCATCGTATCGCTAACAACTCACAGGTGAGTTTCATAGCCCCACTCTTTCAACTGTTTTACTGTTTTTGGGGTGAAACACATGCACAACAACTGTTTTCGAATTATATTAATAATCTTTTATAATTCACAATCAATTATATTACTGTATGTAATACAAATGTGTAATACTTAGGAATTACACCCAACACGTCGTTTTGGAACAATATCAAGACCTAATCTAGATAGGTCACAATCGTACACTATCAGATTGTTGGAAAACAATTACCTAGACATAACTTGATATAGTTAGTACTATTCATTGGCCATATTGTCGCGGGACAATATTATCCAATACATTAGAACTAGTTAGTTCTACCTACACTAGATGATATAGATACAATTACAGGATTAGTTGCTCTTTTAGGAAATAATATTTTCAATACAATTCAGGAACCTCAATATACTTGCTAGGCTTTAGGCTAGAAGTATACGATAACATAATATGTTAGTATAGATTCTTCATACTAATACAATTCAACTAGGTAATGAGCATTCATACCTAGGACCAACGTACTACTTAATATCTAAATATTTACTTATACGTATTTAGATAAAATAAATTATTTTCATGCGTGTCATGATTGTTACTTACGTTTGCTCATTCGACAAACATATATATATATATATTTATATATATATATATATCTACATGTTTAGATATTATCATTAGCACTTGGTGCTAACTTCAATAGTATTTATGTATATTAGTATACATACAATCATACACACATTCAAGCCTGACGCGTCGTTGTACGGTCGGCTCTTATTTGCAATAGCTAGTATGTCGTTGTACTGCTGGCTCTACATTTCAACTATGCTCTCGAGCACTTCATAAACGATGCCGCGGTATTGCAGCGGGCACAAAACGATACCACGGTAAAGTGGGTACAAAACGATGCCACGGTATTGCAGTGGGCACAACTTCAATCAAACAAGTCGTTGTAACTTGTATCAGTATTCAATCAAACAAGTCGTTGTAACTTGTATAACTTCAATCAAACAAGTCGTTGTAACTTGTATAACTTCAATCAAACAAGTCGTTGTAACTTGTATAAATTCAATCAAACAAGTTGTTGTAACTTGTATCAATTTAAGACAAACAAGTCTAAGTAACTTGTAACAGTGCAATCAACCAAAATCGGGGTATTTTGGACATTAAGTTAGACTTTTACACATTGGTGTTATAAACTTCAACGTATTACATATCAAAAAGCACTGATTTTGGAAACAACTTTACAAAACATAAATTGTTTTATTACTTTATGCTTTCAACTAACCTTCCTATGAACTCACCAGCTTTATAGCTGACCTGTTTTAGCATGTGTTCTCAGGTTGCCCAGCAGGATTAGGATTGCTTCAAGGCTTAATTAGCCCGAGTCGCATATTTTCAAACCATTGGGACTGCTCTGCATCTACTTTAGCATTTTCAAATTTTGTACTTGGAAATCACTGTTAAACTTATAACGTTGTAAACGTTCTATTTTAGAAATGTATAATTATTTTCAAACGTCTCATTTAGAGTCGTTCATTATGTATCTTATGCTGTGATATTTGATTTAGTGACACCCGACCCGACAGCTTCCGCAAACCGAAATTTGAGGGTGTTACAGATTGGTATCAGAGCCTAAGGTTATAGTGAACTAGGTTGCATTTAGTGGGCCTAGACTATGACCGTTAGGCAGTATTCCTTATTAGGTATAACTAGTTCAGGGATTACATCATACGAACTTAATTTAACATAGCGTAGCTAACTATGTACAATTAAGCAAAGATGATGTAAGATTTGAAAGGGGTTATACTGAGTTGGGAATGCACTAGTTGACTCTGATTGTTTTGTGCTAGATATCCTAGGCTATTATATGTACTATAGGTATATATTAATAGGCCTTACATGTATACTACTTCTACGTATCAAATATATACTGGGTATATACGACTCAATTCCGCTGTACTATCATTTACTCGTGAAGAGGCACATCGCCGTCTTCCTAACTATTACGACTCGACACTTTCTCCTTATGTACGCATAGGAGGATATCACATATATCACTGAACCTCGGGAAGGAGGTACAACCGTATTTAATGGGAATGGAAACCCACACATGCTAAACGTCCACGAAACTTAAAACAGATTTAAAACTTTTCAACCATAACCGTATGGATTGCAATTGGATTAGTGTTGACTAAGTCCACGATAAATTAATTATTTCAATCATTACTTGATCATTTAGATCAATTGATTCAACACCTCAGTGCGTTGGGCACTCACATTCTAGCCTCTGTGCTACATTTGGGAAAACACATAACTTCAACACACATTTGGCCTTAGGGCTACAATCAAACAACACACGGCACGTGGTGCTGCAATCACACGGTATGTTGATACCGCCATTTGGGCACGTTAGTGCAATCCTCATAGTATGTCGATACTACAAATTATAGCATGTTGATGCTACACTCATAGTACATGGGTACTACAATTTCAATGCCGCGGGCACTTCATTACAGCACGTGGTGCTGCGTTTCATGGTACTTTGGTACTACAATTACAAAACACTAGTATCTCAATTACTGTGCTGATAGCACTGCATTATAGCACTAGGTGCTACTTCAATTATACATGTAGACTTGTTATAGTTGCATGTACGACTTACATATATACATATACACTTACTTAACTGGGCACGAGGTGCCACACCTGACTTTTATTATGAACGTATACTGGTATAGTTACGTGTACACCATATATGTATATACGACCAATTAAGCATGTAATGCTTTAATCAATAAATACACAATGATGTCACCACACACATGGGTTGTGTTGGTGGACCCTGCTTCAACACCACCGAGGACACTGTAGTTGTCACATACACAGGCATGAATGGCCGTACGATATTCTAGTACTACGATATAGTCCATTGGACTACTCACAACAACATAATCTTGGATTGACTACATAGAAAACACAATTCGATCATGGTACGACCGCAACTAGAAACTACAACTCAACTGGTCACAACACTCGAAAAACATGAGATTCATGATAACTTAACTAAAGAAAACTAAACAACGGTTACTTAAACTGTTGTACCAACAATACAAAAGGGCAGTGATGCGCCTGCCACCTACAATATCAAAAACTTCAACGTCAAGGATCGTAGGATCCCGTGTATCATAAATTCCAACTCAAGTTAGCTACTTATGTCATTGTAATAATCATCATCTTTGATTAAAGATCTCACACTTTGTCATTTCATTCTTGTTCAAGAATCATGCCTCCTAAACGACCAACTTTCACTCGAGCTGAGCAAGATCAAATCATTAATCAAGCAGTGACTGCGACCCTAGCTGCTCAGAACCAAGTAAAGCCTTGCACTTTTAGGGATTTCCTGAGGTGCGAACCCCCAAACTTCGTCGGGACTGAAGGAGCTGTCGGATTAATTCGATGGTTCGAGAGAATGGAATCTATTTTCCACATGTGCAACTGCCCCGACGACTGCAAAGTCTTGTACGCCACATATACCCTCCAGGATGATGCCTCTACCTGGTGGAATTTTCACGCCCGAACTGTAGGAATCGACACTGCTCACGAACTTTCGTGGGAAGACCTGAAACAAATCATGAAGGACAAGTATTGCCCCGTCGAAGTACTTCACAAACTCGAGGACGAACTTTGGTTTCTCACCGTAAAAGACAACGACATCGAAACATATACCAATCATTTCCAACAACTAGCATCCCTTTGTCCAAACATAGTAAACCCTGAAAACAAACGAATCGGGAGGTACATTGGTGGACTCCCGTTGCTAATTGAGGGAATGGTCACCGCCTCTAAACCCACTACTATTGAAGAGGCTATTCGCATGGCCCACAGACTCATGGCACAGGTGGTTCGACGCGGGCCACCTGCAACGGAAAACAATCAAGAAAAAGGGAATGGAAGTTCCAGCTCTAGCCAAAATCCAACGAATCAACCTGAACCCTTGAGGTCCTACGCTGCTGAACCCAACGACCGACAAGGCTATGTGGGTAACAAACCATTTTGTCACGGCTGCAAACGTCATCATGACGGAATTTGCGGATTACCCTGCGAAAGATGCCAACGATATGGACATGTAATCCGGGACTGCAGAGTTCCCGCCAATCTCGACTCTCGAAGGATATGCTTCAAATGTAAGGAACCTGGTCATTACAAGAAGGACTGCCCAAAAAGACGCAAAATTCACCTTATCGACTCCGAGTAAATCAAATAAATCTCCAACAATAATGTAAGTACAATCTCTCCTCGAAAACATGGCTCTTCAATTATAGGTCCGTTCAACACGTACTTATTATCCCCGATATCATTTTATTGACTTAATGTCGATTACATCATAGGGCTAGTGACCTAGACCCAAGTAAAACTAAAGAGTTTGCTTTCAGCAGACTAACCGACTGAACATTCACCAACTACTTAGTCCTGATAGGACTATTCACTAAACGGTCACTATGTGACAAATATCTAGTCCCGAATGGACTACGACGTAAACGGTTATCTAGCAATCACAAAATAATCATACACCCGACAAACAATATGGTCAGAATATGACTACAACGATAAACCGCGACTCAGTAAGGGATTGACTGCCATTCAACTCCATTATAAGGCATGATATGTCTGCAATCTTTTCGACAAATACCTCGTACGTGCATTGCTCCCCAGACCACGCGCGACCCCGACCTCATTTTAAATTTCGGGACGAAATTTTCTTAACAGGGGGAGAATGTAACACCTGGTCAAAAAGTCAACTTGCGCGTCTAATTTAAACTTTTTATAATTGTATTATTATATACAATTATAACTCAGCGAGCGAAAACTTTGTAGGTTCCGTATACGGACCAAATCGAGTAGCTTAATCTTGTCTATAAAAGCGGAAATTAAACACACAAGATATGCTAGAAGTTCACAAGTAAATGACCAAAACACAAGTGTATAACTTTGTATATAAAGAGATGGTAACAATACATACACTTTGACAAACACACAATAAACAAAATAACACAAACTAGTAATTTTCTCTCTGAGTTTGGAGGTGTTATGTGTGTGTTTTGTGTTGAGGCTTAATAAACAGAAACTGGCGAGTCTCTATTTATAGCCTGGACCAAACTGTATGCGACACAAGCTTTGTGTCGCATGAAGGCTTATGCGACATAAGCATTGTGTCGCATGAGATGATTCTGCGACACAAGCCTTGTGTCGCATAGAATGCTTCTGCGACACAGTGCTTGTGTCGCATGATGACAGAAACTGTAAATAAACTAGAACTTAAACAATTCAAAACGTAATTACAATTTCGACACGATTACAGACTGAGACCAACTGACAGACACACATTGATGTACCAACAAACTCCCCCGTGTCTTCAGCTTGGTCTTCGAAAAATCTTCAATTTTCTTCAGTCTTCAAACCCAACCAGGTGGAAAGTTTCCACCAGCGTGTATGCCGTAGGTGAAGCATATATCAACAATTTTCTGAAATCGTTTCGCTAAAACGGAGTTGAACTCGTTTCCTGGATTGTAGCGAATCCGATTGTCGAATAGCTTCTTCATGTCATCTCTTGACAGATTAATCAAGCTCATTGGGTCAAATATTCTGAAATTAGCTTTTCGTAGACCCCACAAAGATCCTGTCTGAGGCTCTGAATCTGGTACAAAAACTAAGACGGCTTCGCCAGTGTGAGCATCCAGTTCCCAGTAATGAAAACGTTTCAGTAGATTGAATGGAACTGTTTCCAGAGCTATTTCAGTCAGACATTTAGCAGGCGGATAGTGAACTTTTACAATTGGCTGCTTGGTCTTTGGATCGAGCTTCTTCTTGAACGTGTACCTTGTACCCAGTACTGGTTTGACATAATGGTATTTCTTTCGTTTAATTTCCTCACGCATGACCTTTTGAATAACATCTGCAACTCCATCATCGTGAGGATTTATCAACTGAAGCTGAGTAAGACGAACGATGTCATGCTTTGGCAATGTACTCAATATCCTCAGTGATCGACGAAAGTACTGGATACCGTCAAGCCTTTTAATCATCAACCTTCCTTTGCTCACCTTCCAGCTTTTTATCAGGCCTGTATAATTACCGCCAACCTGATATTTCTTGCATGTAACTGGAGCAGGTTCTGGATTTTTTCCTTTTGGAAACCAGTTGTCCCTTTCTCTAATGGGCATTTCTTTGTCAAAAGATACACATTCAGATGTATCAAGAGGGAAAATGTCATTGTAATTTGTCGTTTCTCGAACAGGGACAGGTTGTGCTTGTGAAGAACTGGAGGGTACAGAAGATTCTTGAGCAGGACCAGGTTGAGAAGAAGATCCTGGAACGTAATTGAACGATGGCCCTGACTCATCGTCTGAAGAATCCGATAATACAACACCCTCTTGAGGATAGGCTGGACAATTAGAATATTCTTCATCAGGATTAAGCTCTTCTTGTTCAACATCAACATCATCGTCATTATCAGCTGAGCTGAAGTCAAAATGTTCTTCAGGCGCACGATCGTCATCGTCAACCGCAGATTGAAAGTAAGTCAGATTACAATACGTGTAATCTACAGCTAACGGTTTTGGTTGCCCTGGATGCTCAATAATATACTCAAGAATAAGAGTTGTTTCATTAATTTCAGAAGCATTTACATTTTCAGGATTTACATTTTCTTCGCCTTCGGCGGAAACCCTAGGAATTGATTCTAAGGCCGGTTGGGCTGTCTCCCCCGAAGCAATAGCTTGGGTTTCCAGCTGCAGAACCTTTGTCTTCAATTCTTCATTCTCTTTCTCCAAGCGAGAGATCCTAGCATCCTGAGCTTCAGAAACTGATGCTTGAGCTTCCATAGTCTGCTGCATCTTTTCAATCTTTGACAGGAGCTCCTGAATGACAGCTGGATGAGGAGTGATTGGAGTTTCAGTCCTTGGGGGCTCAGAAGATGTGGAAGTGGAAGTGCGGGAACGTCTGACCAGAGGATTCAAATCAGCAATGTCAGAAACATCTCGAGGCCTTTTTCCTCGGGTGGAAGATTCAGGGGGTGGAGAAGAAGGCTGATAATTATCGATCTCAAGATCAAGATCTACCAACTCTGGATCAGCTACAACAGGCTGAACTGGCGGTTGTTGAGCTGGAGGTTGTTGAACGGGAGGCTGTTGAACGGGTGGCTGCTGAACCGGAGGCTGTTGTACTGGGGGCCTCGGGATTTGAGGTTGCTGAGCAGGTGGATCATTAAATTGTTCGCCTGGAGGAGGTACATAATCAGGATCCACAATGTGACCGAACAACGCAACCTCATGTTCCGGTGCTTCGCCTGACTTCGCAAACTTTGTACAAGCAGTATAAATTCTGGTATTCATCGGCGTTTGCGCGTAGGTAAAAGAGTTGATCACTGGAAGATCCGAGTGCAAATGGTTGAGTAACAGCTGAGTGAATCGGGGATACAACGCCCATTTGTCTTTATTATCCAAAGCGTTGTTCACAAAACCCCTGAAGATATAGCCTGAGAAGTTGAAGGGCTTGTTGTATATCAGGGCAAGAATAGCAGAGGCAGTCGCAAATTTCATCCCTTCTAGACCTGCCTTGCGACTGGATAAGCACACAATGACGATGTGAGCCAGATACCTCCAAACCTTTGTCATATAGGTTTTCTTGTACTGATCAACTGGAATGTCTTGATAACCAATCGATCGCATGCCCTGAGCAATAGCAGCTGAAGAAAACTGGGTGATCATGTCAGAATTATCACCGAATTCGAAGAAATCTCGAATAAGCTGCTCAGAAAAGATGACTTGGCGGCCGCGGACAGTAGAAATGATCCTAGTATCAGCTTCATCATAGTTTACCACTGCATTATCCCAAAACTCGGTAATGTGATTTGTCAGGATCCGAGTATCTGCAGTAATAGCTTTGTAAATACGCGAGCGTTGAAGAAATGCGATCATTGGGCGATACGGGCGGGAAGTCTCGACCGTTGTATTCATGAACGCCACAATGTTGTGACGAGGCTCCCAGAAGTATTTAGAGATATCGATCTCTGGGAGTGCTGGAGCAGCTGGAGCAGCTTGAGCAGGTTGTTCAGCCATTTCTACAAAAATAACAATAATACAGCCAAAACTCGAAATGCGTTAGCGTTAGTACCAAAAAATAATTCGCGTTTGATTTTTACAAAAGTTCTGCGACACATCAGTTGTGTCGCATGAGGTTCATACGACATAAGGACTGTGTCGTATAAGAATAATACGACATAAGCATTGTGTCGTATGACACGTGTCACGCGGACAGCATTTCCCCTGCATTTAGCAATAAATGAGAAATTAATCTCGAATGCGACATAGTCGCTGTGTCGTATGGTGTGTCGTATCAAGTGGGTACGACATAACATTTGTGTCGTATAAAGATACGACATAAGAACCGGGTATCAATACGACATAAAAACCAAGTATCTATGCGACATAACGACTATGTCGTATGTTATGTCGCAAAGATGAACAGTAAAGCAAACCCAGATTCGATCGATGAAACATTTTGGGGTTTTCAAAATCCAGACATACCCTAGGGTTCGTACACAACAGAGGATCAATAATATGTATTTATCTAACCCTAATAACCCCTAAACCCTAAATAATTTAACGAAAAACCGAAACCCTAAAAACGTAATACGGGTCGATCGAATACAGGACATAATAAGCGATAAAAACACGAAAGAATTATACCTAAGGATGCGCTAACAGATGATGACCAAGAATCGAGCAACAAAACGCGAAGAAAAGCCTTCAAAATCACGAACCCGATCGAAAAATGCTTGTGTCGCAAAATCGCCTTTATGTCGTATAGTTTGTGTCGTGAAGGATTTGAAAACGTAAATGATTATGTCGTATGTTGTGAATAGTTATTCCTGACCCGCATACGACATAGTATACGACACAAACAAAACTGACAAATACGACACAGGCGTTGTGTCGTATAACAGTAGTACGACACAGTGGTTGTGTCGCACGGGACCCAAAGCAGAATTTGAAGGTTTAAAAAATTTTAATTTCGATGCCGATTCGGATGTTGATTTTAGAATTTTCGCAAAGAAGATGATTTGTGACTAAAAAAAAAAAATTAAAAAGAAAAAAAAAAAAAAATACAATTTAAAGAATATTAAAGAGATAAAACTAAATATAAACATAAAATAAAAGAAACAAATACAACTAAAAGCGAGAAATTTATAAAATCGTTTTGGTGACGGAGTTGAGATACTGGTTAGGGATCATACCGAAATAACATGCAATTATTAGGAATAGAAAGAGTTATTTCGATTATCAGTATATTTGTCCACTTTAAATTTACGTGGCACATTTAAAACACGTTTTATAAAAATTATTTCAAGACGATTATCGATATTGTTTATCCACTTAAGCATGTTACAACCGAGTTTGTGGAGTTAACCTTTTATTGTTAGAATGTATAAGTCTCTGTGGCACCCACCATTGATATACCCCTATACTCTAGACAATAACATAATTTCCATATTTAGAAAGAATAAAGAAAGATCATTTTTAAGAATCAGGCTAGAGTTGACAGGTCAGTACAGAAGTACAGCAAAGCAACCTAACATGATTCAAGTATAATCACAACCAATCGCAGTCAAACTGAAGTTGGAGTTTCCCAAACAGCGACCTTGGTTAGTATGATTTAGGATTAAGCAAAACCGATCGCAGTCAAACTGGATTTGGAGTTTCCCAAACAGTGACCTTGTTCAGTATCAATAAGATTTTTCAAGTGCATTGACCTGTAATTGCTTAATCCCAAGTTTATAGTAACTGTTACCAGTTCTGTACTTTCGTACAACAGAGGCAACAACCAGCATAAACTCCCAAATGATTTCAGATAAAAGTTCCAAAGATAGAAATATGTTAAGCTACGTTAAGGAATTAAGACATTGAGTCGTACATCATACGGAGTTTACCACAAGATAATAGACACATATTTAAATGATTTCTTAATACCCCAGAGACAGGTGTGTATCATGCCTACCGGTACATCGCATGATGAAGACAATTTTCATAAAAACAGTTTTAAGTGTGTCAGATAAACCTACTGACACATCAAAGATAAAACTTAAAATTCCATTTTGTGCATGTCACTCGATGTACTATCATATCCCAAGTTGTTTACAGACTCAACTCAACGTCTATTTTAAAAATGTAGCAACCATTGCATTTCCTTGATACTAACGAGTATAAAGAGTGGCGGTTGCCCCTTTTTTTTTTTTTTTTTTTTTTTTAACCAAAAAAGCAAATAAACTGTACAGAAAATAAGTCACAAATCATTTCTTGAGATCAAGGGAAATCATCCCTATCATATCCACAAGTTCGTTGAAGCGAGCACGCGAAAAAGCTTTAGTGAATAAGTCGGCCTTTTGCTTAAGGGTATCTATGTGAATGAGGTCAATTAAATGTTTCTCATAGCAATCTCGTATGAAGTGAAACCTAATCTCTATGTGCTTGGTCTTAGAGTGTTGAACGGGATTGCGAATAATAGATATAGCAGCAGTATTATCAATATGAATAGGAGTCAAAGTAAGAAGTAACCCATAGTCACGCAATTGATGTTGAATCCACAAAATCTGTGAACAACAGCTTGCAGCAGCAATGTATTCAGCTTCCGCTGTTGAGGTGGAAACTGTGGTTTGCTTCTTACACTGCCAAGACACCAGTCGAGAACCGAGGTATTGGCATCCTCCTGTAGTTGACTTTTTATCCGAATTGCAGCCGCCATAATCAGAATCAGAATAGGCAGTGAGAGCGAAATTTTTCTCATTTGAGTACCATAGACCAAGTGATGGTCTATATTTGAGGTAACCAAAAATTCGCTTCACAGCCTTCATGTGAGAAACTTTGGGCTTTGATTGATATCTGGAACAGATAGACACAGCAAACACAATATCTGGTCTGGATGCAGTGAGATACATCAATGATCCTATCATAGAACGATAGTCCCGCTCCTTGCAATCTTCTTCGTGTTCAGCGGGTCCGAGTTTGTGATCAGTTTCAATGGGAGTACCATATGGCTTACAGTCATGGAGTTCATACCGAGTCAACATGTCATTGACATATTTGGATTGATGAATGTAGAAACCCTTGTCAGACTGCTCAACCTGTACACCTAGAAAGAACTTAAGTTCTCCCATGGCACTCATCTCAAACTCGGACTTCATAATCTTCTCGAAGTCTCTGCACAAAGAATCATTTGTTGAACCAAATATGATGTCGTCCACGTAAACCTGCACAAGTAACAAATCTTTTCCAACCCGTTTTATGAAGAGAGTGCTATCAATTTGGCCTCGTGAGAAGCCATTTCTCGTGAGATGATTTGCCAACCTCGCATACCAAGCTCGAGGAGCTTGATGAAGACCATATAATGCCTTGCCTAACTTGCACACATAATCAGGATGGTTTGGATCTTCAAAACCAGGAGGTTGCAAGACATATACATCCTTCAACACCTCTCCATACAGAAATGCGCTCTTGACATCGAGTTGATAAACCCGAAAACCTTTAAATGTCGCATAGGCCAGAAAAATGCGAATGGACTCCAATCTTGCAACTGGAGCAAACACATCATCATAGTCCAAACCCTCAATCTGAGTAAAACCTTGAACAACCAGCCGAGCCTTATTCCGAATAACTACGCCTCTGTCATCTTTCTTCACACGATAAACCCAGCGAGTTCCAATTGGATCGACATCCATTGGTAAAGGAACCAACTCCCAGACATCAAGCTTTTTGAATTGATTCAATTCTTCCTGCATAGCCTCAACCCAGTATGGATCTTTCAAAGCTTCAGCAATTTTCTTTGGCTCATGCTGAGACAAGAAGCATTCTTCCAATTCTTCTTCAACACAGGCAAAATTGGCAGATGAAGATTCTTCACGGACTTCATTAGCAGCAGTTTGATGCCTAGTTAAGACACCTTGTTGAAGATCACCAATGATATTTTCAGTGGGGTGAGTAGAATGAATTCTAAGCTGAGGAATCGGATCAGGCACAATGATCGAATCCAAATTTGACTGATCACCTCCAGGATTTTCAATTTCAACTGAGCTATTAGTGGCAGTATCCTCATTGTCAATTGGTGTGACAATATCTGTTTCAGTTTGAGGATTAGATTCAGAAGCCACTTGATCAACATCGGAGGGATTGTCATCATTGACAACATTCTCAGGAGGTACTACTCTAGAATTGGAGATTGAGTCGTCAGAGGTAAGATCCAATCCATGAAGTAGAGACGCCACCTGTTCTTCTTCACTAAATTTGGGAAGATTGAAAGAGTCCACCAACTTATCATACTCAAACAAGGAATCAGGTCCCTTGCCTTTTGGAGAATCAGTATATTTCATAAACCTTACTTCAAAATGTTCCTCTATTCTCCCAGTAGACTTGTTGAAAACTCTTTTATTAGGAGAGTTCACAGAATATCCCAAAAATAACCCATCGACTGCTTTTTCATCAAATTTGCCTACCGAGTCCTTAGTAATTAAAATTGAGCAAGGACACCCGAAAGGCTCAAGAAACTTCAAATTTGGTTTGCGATTATTCAGCAATTCGTAACATGTTTTCTTTCGCTTTTTAACAATCGAAACCCTATTTAACACATAGCAGGCAGTGTTAACAGCTTCTGCCCAGAAAGTGGTTGGCAGATGCGCATCAGACAACATGGTTCTTGCTGCCTCAATGATTGTCCTATTCTTTCTTTCAGCTACTCCATTTTGCTGAGGAGTACGAGCAGCACTAAACTGATGAAAGATCCCTTTTCGAAGACAATACATTTCCAAAGTTCTGTTCTTGAATTCTGTTCCATTATCACTGCGCAGTTTCTTGATTTTCAGATTACACAGATTTTCCAGTCTGTCGAACAAGTAAGTTAAAGTATCAGCTGTTTCATCCTTTCCAGCCAAGAAATATACCCAAGAAAACCTTGAGTAATCATCAGTTACAACCAGACAGTATGATTTTCCTCCAATACTTTTCTTATTCACAGGACCGAACAAATCCATGTGAAGCAGCTCCAATGGAGATTCAATAGAGTTCACCTGCTTAGACTTATGGAACTTCTTGTGTTGTTTCCCTTTGAGACAGGAAACGCATTCATCATCTGTTACGAATGACTTTTTAGGCACACCTAACACAAGATCATTATTAACAAGATAATTCATTCTGCGAAAATGAATATGTCCCATTCGTCTGTGCCAAAGCAGTGAATCTTTAGAGGATGCTTTTGATAGCAAACAAGTATGCTCCTTGGTAATCACAGTTTGCATATCCAAAATGTACGAGTTGCGTACACGGGGTGCTCTCAGTAACACCCATTCCTCGGGAATAACAAATCCCGGTTTCAAAATTAAACATTCAACATCTGTAAATGCGGTAGTGAACTTCTTGTCGCAGACTTGAGAAACACTGATCAGATTGTGTTGCAGTTCCTCGACATAGTTCACTTTATCAAAACTCACTTGCCCATTAGAAAGAGTACCCTGACCCGTGATATTACCACCAGTATCTCCCGCAAAAGCAACATGTCCTCCTCGATATGGTTTCACATCAGACAGAAGGGACATGTCACCAGTCATGTGCCGTGAGCAGCCACTATCCACATACCATTTACTTCTTTGTATATGATCTGACTGCTACAGCACAACATAGAGAGAAAGTTAGTTAGAAATGGAGACCCAGGCCTTTACAGACTTGGGTACTCCAGAGACCTCATCAATAATAACTACATCAGTTAAAACTTTGTTTTTCAATAAATCAGGTGCAATTCCTGATGCAGTATTACTTGATGATGAGTCATTTAACGACTTTTTTGGTCTCCAAATTTTCACAGGAACAATAGTGGGTTGCTTGTTAACATTGTCAGGCTGTTTAACCGGAGGTTTACTAGGCCTAGCAGCATTAACTTTTGGGATAGAAGTATGAGAGAGTGAACCTTTCTTTGAAAAAGATTTAACAGATGAATTTTTGTAAACAGAATTTCTGGGAACACCTTTTGAAAACTTCTTTCTCAAAAGCAACGGGCATTGACTAATCAAGTGACCTTGTTTCTTGCAGTAGAAACATGATCGTCTTTCCCTAAAGGTTCGGTCGTTACTGCCTAAAAATTGAGGTGAGACAGGTAACTTTTGTGAGCACGTTGAGGTGGATGTCCCAGAATGTGAAACGGAAAGTTTAACAGAGTTCTTAAGTGATTTGACATTAATATTCTGTATCTCTTTCCTTTTATGTTCAGCCTTAACCTTAGTATTCATTGGAAAAGTTTCATCATCTGATTCAGTAGTGAGAATGTGATGTTCAGGCTTAATGTTTTTCTTTTCACATTGAGGCACAAACTTACAGGGAACATCCTCAACTTCGACCTCTTCTTCAATGTTTTTTAAGGGAGCAGGCGAAAAACTACCAAAGGGGGTAAACTTGACGGTTCCTGAGGGGGTAAACCTAACAGGTTCAAAAGGCTTCACAGGTTCAGCCTTAATTGTCTTAGGTTTCTTCTTATCATGGTTAACTTCTATGTTGGCTTTATAGAATTCAGGCAACTTAAACGGAGTCAAACTAACAGGTTCACATACAGGCATAGCTACTTTCTTAACAACAGGTTCATTAACTGATATTTCAATGGGCTTTGCATCTACTAAAGCAGTAGGCACAAAATCTTTAATTTCATCCTTAGACGGTCTACACAAATTCACATCTAAAGACGGAGGCGGTTGATTATGATAACCATAACCGGACTTATCTTTAGAACTAGTTCTACCCGTCTGCAGGATATCAGTAAAGACCATGGCTGAAGTGTTGATATTCTTGAGTTTTCGTTGCAAATCAACAGCTTTGGCTTGAGAGTCAGCCAATTCCTTTTTCAAATGAGCAATCATTTTTAAGTAACTGTCAATTTCATCTTGATTACTGAAAATTAGAGCTTTCAGCTCCTTTTTATCTTCAATAAGTTGATTAATGTTACTTTCAAAGTGTTTCTCATTAATTTTTAAAACTTTGTTTGCTTCCATCAAATTCAAGATATCTGACTTCAAGTTGTCATTATGTTCCATAAGCCCATTTACTTTACCAGTTAAACTAATACATGAATCACAGGTAAATTTAGCAAATGGTACCTCATTGTTGATAGCCATGAAACATTGCTCTTGAGTTTCATGAGCAGAAAAATCATAAGCATCTCCATCCTCAATCAACAATGCAGCCTTAGCAGTAGTATGCTCAATCTGTTTTGGAACAACAGATGGTTTAGTGAAACCCGAAGCAGGTTGTCTTCCTTTCTCACATTCACGGGCAAAGTGTCCAAGATTCTGACACTTATAACACTTGATTTTGCTTTTATCGAATCCCGTTGGTGTTCGGTCAGCTGCATCTTCAAGAGATCTCTTTCCAGTTCGTCTTAGATAGTTTTTGGCTCTACGAGTGAGCATAGCCATATTCCATCTAATGTCGATCCTTTCTAACTCATCGGGATCAACCTGATTGAAGTCTTCATCAGTCAGTTCCAATGTACTGACTCTTTTAGAAAGAAAGTCTTCATATGATGACAAGAAAGCAGTAAACATGGCTGCATGTTCATCAGTGGTTGCAGAAGTAGGAACAGATGGTGATGAACATGTACTGCTTGAAGAAGCATTATAAGCTGGTAGGGCTGAAAATGTTCCTACAGTAGGATTACTGTAAGAAGAGAATCTCTGAGAATTTGTCTCAGCTGAGATGAAAGCTGTTCCACCATGACTTGATTCTGATGCACGAGCAGTAGATCTTGTTTCCTTCTTTTCAATATCCAATGCCCCAGCTTCAAGTTTTCCAATAAGATCATCCAGAGACAATTGCTTTGTTTTTGGATCGCTTTCCAATAACAAAACTCGTGTTTCCCAACTTGATGGCAGAGCAGCTAAAGCCTTTTTGTTAATCTCAGAATTTTTGAGATTATAACCGCCAGCTTGCAGTTCATTCACTGTGCGGGTAAATCTGCAAAGCATGTCTCTGACAGTTTCATTCTTCTGGATATAGAAATAATCAAACTGAGTTTTGACTAATTCCAATTTGCTTTCGATGTACTCAGTGTTTCCACAAAATCTCTTTTCAATTGCAGTCCAAAGATCATAAGCAATAGTTTGTGGAAACATATCCAAAACGTCTGTTGGAAGCGACATAGTAATAGCAGAATGAGTCTTCCGTTCAATTTCCCATGCTTTACGTTCTTCGGTAGTGTATGAACGAACGGGCTTGGGAGGAGGAACACCCATGTGTTCTCCAAGAGCAACAGGTGGAACATAGCGTTCAAGAAGAGCCAACTCCATGTCAGGATCGGTGAATAAAACAAATGATATGAACCGTTGTTTCCATGCTCGAAATGGCAAACCCGGTGCAAAATAAGGAGGTTTATTTGCACTACCAATCGTAGCATTATGTTGTAAAACTGCATCAACGCTTTGAAGAGACATGATGAAAATCTGCAAAACAAATCAGAAAATACACAACAAACAAGCTGATTTTTGTCTAAGTCTGGAATTATGCGACACAGTGTTATGTCGCAGAGTACCAATACGACACAATATTTGTGTCGCAGAGTACAGATACGACACAGAAGTAGTGTCGCAGAACTTAATCTGACAGAAGACAAAAATGCGACACAACAGTTATGTCGTATGTTATGTCGCAACTTGTGTCGCAGACCAGTCAAGGTCAAAAAGATTGTGTCGTAGGATTATGTCGTACACAGTGTCGCACGTTATGTCGCACGATATGTCGCAGACAATTTAATGTCGTATGGTTGTGTCGTATGAACAGTGGATACGACACAAAAATTGTGTCGCAAAAGTGCACGTGCAGACAGTCTTTTTAGCCCACAAAAATTTCAACTTTCAAAACACATCATTACAAACATCACCATGCTTCATCAGACAGGAAAGTAAAACTTTTAACCAAAATGATTACCACTTTTTACCAACCAAATCTAAAGTTTGACAAACACCTTTTCTTTGAAGATTTATAACCAAATATGATCAAAAACAACCCTTTTAACCAAGAACACCAAGAACACTTAAAAACATAAATTATGAAAATAATGTTTTTGGACCAAAATCTAGCACCAAACTAACTCGAAACCGCAACTCAAGAGTATGCGGCTCTGATACCAATTGTAGGTTCCGTATACGGACCAAATCGAGTAGCTTAATCTTGTCTATAAAAGCGGAAATTAAACACACAAGATATGCTAGAAGTTCACAAGTAAATGACCAAAACACAAGTGTATAACTTTGTATATAAAGAGATGGTAACAATACATACACTTTGACAAACACACAATAAACAAAATAACACAAACTAGTAATTTTCTCTCTGAGTTTGGAGGTGTTATGTGTGTGTTTTGTGTTGAGGCTTAATAAACAGAAACTGGCGAGTCTCTATTTATAGCCTGGACCAAACTGTATGCGACACAAGCTTTGTGTCGCATGAAGGCTTATGCGACATAAGCATTGTGTCGCATGAGATGATTCTGCGACACAAGCCTTGTGTCGCATAGAATGCTTCTGCGACACAGTGCTTGTGTCGCATGATGACAGAAACTGTAAATAAACTAGAACTTAAACAATTCAAAACGTAATTACAATTTCGACACGATTACAGACTGAGACCAACTGACAGACACACATTGATGTACCAACAAACTTTACATTTTATATAATGAATAGTGATTATGTAATAATCACAAATAAAACCATTTGAAGTCACATTAGATTTTAAATTGAATAAAACTATTTTTAATTTAATTAATTACTAATCGAAAGAACGGAAATATAAATCTAAAAATATTAAATTTATATATATTATTCGGGTACAAAATACGGGTATTTTACACTGCAAAATAGGAACGAAGTGGGGGAAAACTCCTCCCCACCCCTTTGGATCAGCCACCCAACCCCCCAAACCCCTCCCATTTCATTTCATTTCTTTCTATCTCATTTTCTTTTCACACACAAACACTCTCCACCCAATTACCACAAATTTTCGGAACTACAAATCGACACACGAAATTTACATTTTCGGAATCATCAACAAGAGAGGAGCAACATTAACAAAGGCCACACCTTCGTTTTCTTCCTCGTTTGGCCTCGATTCGCAATTGTAAGAAATTTCTAAACCTTTAGATCTAATCATTTTGGTGTAATGTTTGGGTGCAATAATGCTTACACAACTTAGTTATAACCTAAACAACAAAGAAAACATGATTTTACAGCTTGAAAATACGTTAGATTTGCGATTTTGATCGGAAAAACGCGACAGCCGCGAGTTTCTGGGCTGGTGTTCATCCATGCGACACAACGCTTGTGTCGCATGTTGTGTCGCATAATTCCATTTGTGTCGTATCTTATGTCGCATAAACTACCCATGCGACACAACGCTTGTGTCGTACTCTATGTCGCACCTTGTGTCGTATTTCCATACGACACAACCCTTATGTCGCTATTGATTTAGCATCGCAAGCTTTTGCGACACAACCACTGTGTCGCAGAGCTCTTATGTCGCACTCCATGCGACACAACCCTTGTGTCGCATGACACGTTTTTGTGTCGCATGTTATGTCGCAGAAAACAGAAAGTTTAAAAACTCACATTTCCACTAAGTGTCGAGACCCTAAATTTTATCACTTGATTTCACCCAATTTCAAGTCCAGATGCGCTTTTCCTTAAAGCAATATAGTAGAAATAAAAATTTTCCAAGCTGACCTGGCAGCTCGACCCCAGCCAGGGGCTCTGCCCCTTGGACCCCGCCAGGGGCTGCCGCCCCTTGGACCCCGCTAACCAGGGGCGCTGCCCCCGGACCCCCGTACACCATTCCCAGACTTCAACAACAAATGCATACATGAACAACTCGCTTAGACAAACTGATTTGTCTCATACTTATATAACCTCACGTGTTTAGGACACTAGAAGGTTACCATTCGGACGTCGCGCGTATCATCGTATCGCTAACAACTCACAGGTGAGTTTCATAGCCCCACTCTTTCAACTGTTTTACTGTTTTTGGGGTGAAACACATGCACAACAACTGTTTTCGAATTATATTAATAATCTTTTATAATTCACAATCAATTATATTACTGTATGTAATACAAATGTGTAATACTTAGGAATTACACCCAACACGTCGTTTTGGAACAATATCAAGACCTAATCTAGATAGGTCACAATCGTACACTATCAGATTGTTGGAAAACAATTACCTAGACATAACTTGATATAGTTAGTACTATTCATTGGCCATATTGTCGCGGGACAATATTATCCAATACATTAGAACTAGTTAGTTCTACCTACACTAGATGATATAGATACAATTACAGGATTAGTTGCTCTTTTAGGAAATAATATTTTCAATACAATTCAGGAACCTCAATATACTTGCTAGGCTTTAGGCTAGAAGTATACGATAACATAATATGTTAGTATAGATTCTTCATACTAATACAATTCAACTAGGTAATGAGCATTCATACCTAGGACCAACGTACTACTTAATATCTAAATATTTACTTATACGTATTTAGATAAAATAAATTATTTTCATGCGTGTCATGATTGTTACTTACGTTTGCTCATTCGACAAACATATATATATATATATTTATATATATATATATATCTACATGTTTAGATATTATCATTAGCACTTGGTGCTAACTTCAATAGTATTTATGTATATTAGTATACATACAATCATACACACATTCAAGCCTGACGCGTCGTTGTACGGTCGGCTCTTATTTGCAATAGCTAGTATGTCGTTGTACTGCTGGCTCTACATTTCAACTATGCTCTCGAGCACTTCATAAACGATGCCGCGGTATTGCAGCGGGCACAAAACGATACCACGGTAAAGTGGGTACAAAACGATGCCACGGTATTGCAGTGGGCACAACTTCAATCAAACAAGTCGTTGTAACTTGTATCAGTATTCAATCAAACAAGTCGTTGTAACTTGTATAACTTCAATCAAACAAGTCGTTGTAACTTGTATAACTTCAATCAAACAAGTCGTTGTAACTTGTATAAATTCAATCAAACAAGTTGTTGTAACTTGTATCAATTTAAGACAAACAAGTCTAAGTAACTTGTAACAGTGCAATCAACCAAAATCGGGGTATTTTGGACATTAAGTTAGACTTTTACACATTGGTGTTATAAACTTCAACGTATTACATATCAAAAAGCACTGATTTTGGAAACAACTTTACAAAACATAAATTGTTTTATTACTTTATGCTTTCAACTAACCTTCCTATGAACTCACCAGCTTTATAGCTGACCTGTTTTAGCATGTGTTCTCAGGTTGCCCAGCAGGATTAGGATTGCTTCAAGGCTTAATTAGCCCGAGTCGCATATTTTCAAACCATTGGGACTGCTCTGCATCTACTTTAGCATTTTCAAATTTTGTACTTGGAAATCACTGTTAAACTTATAACGTTGTAAACGTTCTATTTTGGAAATGTATAATTATTTTCAAACGTCTCATTTAGAGTCGTTCATTATGTATCTTATGCTGTGATATTTGATTTAGTGACACCCGACCCGACAGCTTCCGCAAACCGAAATTTGAGGGTGTTACAAATAGAATATCTGGATCTATGCGCCTCATCAAGCAATAATTTCTTTAACTCTGCTGATTTTGGAACCCAGATTCTGCCATATCGAGTCTTTAATCCTCGGGAATCTTCAACAATATTCTGAATCTGGCCTTTAATACGTTCTACTTTCCAATCACCTTTCTGCCAAGCTTTCTGCTGCACTTCCTTAATCTGATCTAACAAACTTGGAGAGACTGTAATTCGAAGTGATCTAACAATCAAGGCATGATGCATTGCCTTTCTACTGAGAGCATCTGCAACTACATTCGCTTTTCCAGGATGATAAAGGATTTCACAATCATAATCCTTCACCAAATCTAACCAACGTCTTTGTCTCATATTAAGATCTCTCTGATCAAAGAAATACTTAAGACTTTTATGATCAGTATAAATAGTGCACTTTACTCCATACAGATAATGTCTCCATATCTTAAGGGCAAAGACAACTGCAGCCAATTCTAAATCATGCGCCGGATACCCTTTCTCATGTTCTTTCAACTGTCTCGAGGCATAAGCTATTACTCTTCCACGTTGCATCAATACACAACCTAATCCATTATAAGAGGCATCACAATATACAACCATATCTTCAGTACCATCGGGAAGTACTAAGATAGGTGCCTGACTTAACTTTAATTTAAGGATTCTAAAGGCCTGTTCATGCTCATCTTTCCATTCATACTTAATATTCTTACGAGTAAGCTTTGTGAGTGGAGTAGCAATTTTGGAGAAATCCTGGATAAACCGTCTATAATACCCGGCTAAACCCAGAAAACTCCTTACCTCAGTCGGATTGGTTGGGGGTTCCCATTTCATCACCGCCTCGACTTTGGTAGGATCAACCTTAATTCCTTGACTGTTCACAACATGACCCAGAAAATGAACTTCACGAAGCCAAAATTCACATTTCGAGAGCTTGGCATAAAGCTTTTCATTACGTAACATTTGCAAAACTTGCCTTAAATGAAGTTCATGTTCACCAGCAGATTTAGAATAAACAAGAATATCATCAATAAACACAATTACAGATCTATCGAGCATTGGACGACACACCCGATTCATAAGATCCATAAAAACGGCTGGTGCATTAGTTAGACCAAATGGCATCACCACAAACTCATAATGACCGTATCTAGTTCTAAAAGCTGTTTTAGACACATCTTCTTCTCGAACCTTGAGTTGGTGATACCCAGAACGTAAGTCAATCTTAGAAAAATAGCTGGCACCTTGCAACTGGTCAAACAAATCATCAATCCTAGGTAAGGGATACCTATTCTTGATGGTGACCTTATTCAATTCCCGATAATCTATACACATACGCATTGTACCATCCTTTTTCTTAACAAATAAAATTGGAGCACCCCAT